>CM070027.1:11475364-12092864 GCA_036247105.1 Cirrhinus mrigala | reverse complement strand
GTTCATTTTATATTTTAAATGAACCACCTGGAGTCATCTTGACATTATCTTAAGGCACTAACAAAATTCCTTTTATAATATGGCATGAATAAATAAATAGCTCTGTTGCACTAAAATGTTTCTTTTGAGTTTTAAATAATATAATGCATATATTATTAACTTTTAATGCACAAAACTTGTGTATGTAACTTGTTTTCTCATATTACCATAAATCTATTCTCCCTCTTGGATTGAAGCAGGTATAAAAGTACATGAAATTGAAACTCTTCGCAATTCCAAGTCATTTTTCATAATCACAAGCCTGTTGTACTGATGTGATATGCTAGATGACCACAGAGATCTCATTTACGCCAGAGGACGCTGGAAAGTCCCGCCATCTAACAACCTCTGTTCATTGATACTGCTGCCATTTAACACAGAGCAGATCAACACATTGGGATACTTTCCCACTCTGTCTGTCCGTCTTTTTTTCTGGAAAACTTTATCTTAAATGACTAATAAATATTTATTCTGCACTGTTATGCACTAATATTAGGAAATTATATTTTCTAAATATATTAATTTAATTTATTTGTGATTTATTTAATTGAATACATTTTCTATTATTAATAATAATGATAATTTTTGATTTTAAAAAATAGTAAAAATTATGTTATAAATAAAAATGGGTCAGCATATATCTACACAGACACCAACACGTTCTAATTTTGTCGCGTCATCCGCTTGCAGTGTAAACATGGTGTCGATGCAAAGGAATGTCCTCTCCAGAATGTCGGTGGTCTCTTCTGGCACTCTGCTCCGTAGCGGAGGGGGGTTGGAGGTCAGAGCAGCTGTCCTTGTGCTCTCATCTTGAGATCCTTTTACCCTCAGCTGTCGCTCTCTGCCACTCCGATCACACCTGTTTCAGACTCTTGACCCCACAACAGCTGAACACAACACACACTTTAAACATGACACACTCTAAACACAGTGTTAGACGAGTGTGCAAGCATAAATCTAAAACTAGGTCTTTTCAAGTTTGTCTGCTTTTTGGCGAATCAGAACATGTCATGCGATTAATATTCATGAGCAACCTCATAATCATTATCCCACCCAGAAGAATAAAACTCTGTATATAGGTGAGCCTAATTGATTGAGATATATAAAACATATTTTGAAATCCTGTAGGAGAGAATGGAGCACTGCTGTCAGTGTGTGGCCTGTGTGTCAGAGAGCATGAGGACGGGCAGGCTGTGTGTGCTCTGCAGGAGGACCTGAGTGAGCCCAGGGGCTGATTCGGGTCCCTGAGTTCTTCAAGAGCAGATGGTTGATAAAGTTGATCAGGGAATTAAAGCGGCCGAGACGGCGCGCCTGTCAGTCACAGATGGATGGGATTGTGGGACTGTCCCCTGGGGTTTGGGCAGGGACCTCTCTTTCCCTCTTTTTTCCATTTCTCTCTCTTTCCGCCACAGATTTATCCCTCAATATCCACAAGCCCCTGGGCAGGGCAAGTCCTTGCGCATCACACTTTTCTCTTCCATCTTGTGTGTGTGTGTGTGTGTGTGTGTGTGTGTGAACACTAAATACGCTCTGTGCTTCTTACAGTCCATGCAGGCAATATCTGCTATCTTTGGCATCTCCAGATGTGTTTTATTTTATGTTCATTTTTATTTTGTTTTATTTTTTTTCCCTTTGTTTTTATAAGCTGTTACTCAGGCTACTATTTATTTTAGGTCAGTTTTTAGTTGACTAGTGGTTTACCATATTTTATTTCAGGCAATTTTATTTTTTGTTATTCTTTGTCTACTATATTTTATTTTTTGAAATATTGTATTATTTTAGGGTACTATATTTTATTTAAGCCTAAGTCTTATTTTAGGTCATTTTTTTAAGCTACTATAGTTTATTTTAGGCTATTTCTAAATTTATTTTGGTTTTATTTAGGCCATTTTTAATTTAGGTTATTTTTAGGCTTCTATATTTTTAGACTTTTATTTAGTTTTTTTTTTTTTTTTTAGGCTATTAAATTTTATTTCATAGCCTATTTTCAGCTATTTTATTTTTTTAAGCTGTCTTATTTTAATTATTTATTTATTTATTTATTTATTTATTTATTTAGGGTTTATTTATTTAATGTTTTAGGCTTTAATGTTTTATATATATTTAAAATTTCTTTAAGCTATCTTATTTTAGTTTTTTTTAGTTTTTATTTTAGGCTATTTCATGTTTTAGGCTCTTATTTATTTTTTATTTAGGCCACTTCTATCTCTCTCTCTCTCTCTCTCTCTCTCTCTCTCTCTCTCTATCTATCTATATATATATATATATATATATATATATAATTCTATTTTAGGCTGTTTTATTTTATTTCTTTTTGTGTGTGTAATACTACTGCATTTAATTTCAAGCTAATTTAATTTAGGTTATTTTAGGTTAGACTATTTTATTGTAAGCTATTTAGTCTATTTTAGGTTTTTTAGTTTTTGTAAAATACCAAATAATACTTTCTTTTTTTTTTTTACTGTATTATATTTTTTTTAGGATTTTTTAGACATTTTTTTATTTAGGTTGCTGTATTTAATTTTGTCTTAGACTACATTATATTTTAAGCAATTTTATTTTATTTTGTTTTAAGTTATTTTTAGACCACTATATTTTATTGTAATCCATTTAATTTTTTAAGCTGTTTTATTTTAGGTTATTTTAGGCTACTATATTTTATTTTAGGCTATTATTTTATTTTATTTTATTTATTTATTTTAGTTTTAGTTTAGTTTTTATGAAATACTAGATAATAATAAAATATTAAAAAATAATATACTACTTTATTATATTTTTGGGCTATTTACATTTTTAGACTATTTGATTTTTTTTTTTTTTTATTTAAGCTAATGTATTTTCTTTTATCTTAAACTATTTTATTTTGTATTTCGGCCTGTATTATTTTGGGTTATTTTTTAGGATACTTATTTTCTTACTTTTATGTTGTATTTTAGGCTATTTTATTTTTTTACTTATTTTAAGCTACTACATTTTATTTTGAGCTATTTTTTGTTTGTTTGTTTTTCTACATTTTAATGTAAGCTATTTTATTTTTTTTTATATTAGGATATTTTAAGCTACTGTATTTTTATTTTATTATTATTATTATTATTTTTGGCTATTTTTTAAAACTTATTTATTTATTTATTTATTTATTTATTATTTATGCTACTATATTTTATTTTCTTTTAGACTTTTTTATTTTGTCTTTTTTTCCCCGAATAAATAATTGGTGTTGTCTTAAGTGTAAGGATTTGAAAAACTCACTGGATTATTTTAGATATACCTCCTAAAATTGCTTAGGACAAATATGAGACAGATGAGATGCTTGTTGCCCTAACGTAAAAACCATACACCAAGTACTTTGGTCTGGGAAGAACATGATATTTGAGTTCATAGTAAAATCTCTGCTCACAGTTTGTGACATTACTGAGAACATCTTCAACATCAGAGGACACATGTCAAATTGCTGCGGTCTGTTTCTCAGGAGACAATCTGAGAAGCGTGAGATTTCAGCTGAAGTTCTCATTTGCTCTATATTTAATTTTGTATAGTCCGTGAGAAATAATCAAGACATTAACAGGATATCATCTGTGGGTTTTTTCCTCCTTTCCCCTATGGGATGTTTTAGGACAATAACATAGTGGTCTGTTTAAAACCCAGTCCAACTTGTACTTCTTTTATAAATGGTTTATTTGTTTCTATGGCAGGTATCCCATCAGCCTCAGGAGTCCAAAGAGGAGGCTGAGTCAGGACACTCAGAGGATGACTCAGCACTCTTGTCCTCAATTTGCTATCGGGCCCACTCGAGATCTTGCCTCCTGACACCCTCGGCTCTCAGCAGACCTGGCTATACGGACACGGAGGACAGGATGACCAATCAGCTGCCTGACACCTCCAGACTCCATCCCCAAGACGCCCCCAAACCACAGATCAACAGAGGTGAGAGTCTGGTGTTTATGTATCCTTCCAGTCTCCCAGTGTGTGTATATATGTCTATGTGAATTATTTTTATTTATGTTTTTTTTAGACAAAGAATATATTATTCCTTAGTCAGGGAAAAATTATGCTGATCTTTCTTTTGCTAATCTGAGCGTGAATGGTTTGATTTGACACTGGCATCACAATCATTGTAACACTGGTTTCCCATGACTTTTACAGTGAGACATTTAATTTCATTCAATGCATTTTTGATACAGTTAGAGAGAGTTAAAGAGAGTTGCAGAAGAAAAAAGATCTGTGATTTCATATCAGTGACTCTCAACAGAACCTCTCAAGAAAATGTCAAGGTCATATTTCACCCCAAAATTAAAGAAAAAAAGTGCTGAAAGAAGATAAAACTCACTTAGGGACTTATGTAGGACCATTGGGATGTTTGCGTTATTTTCATGATAATAAAGCTCATTTTGGCATTTACCATATAATGCAAAACCAGATTTATATTCTCATAAACGCAATTTAAAAAAAGTATTTTTGTGCTATATAGCTTTTATATTACTTTTCTAATAAAAATGAATAAACTGTGTTGTTTTATGGTAATGCAGTCTCCATTTCCTTACAGTAAATGAGAATCATTTCTAAAAAAAAAAAAAATAATAAGAATAGTAAAAGTGCAGAGTCAGGATGCATTAAAGTAATCAGAATTAAAAGGAATTAATTGTCCTTGTAAAGGTTTAATTTCATACTAGGCCTCATTTTTATGCAAAATATAATGCTGTAAGTTTTCTTTCCTTATAAATTGTACAATATTATTGTTCATTTTCTTGTTAAAAAACATAAATAAATAAAATAAAAACTACTAGTCAAAAGTTTTTGAACAGTAAGATTTTTAATGTTTTTTAAAGAAGTCTCTTCTGCTCGCCAAGCGTGCATTTATTTGATCCAAAGTATAGCAAAAACATTAAAACTTTAAAATATATTTACTATTTAAAATAACAGCTTTCTATTTGATTATATTTTAAAAATCTAATTCATTCCTTTGATTTCAATACTAAATTTTACTCCAGTCACATGATCCTGCAGAAATCATTCTAATATTCTGATTTGCTGCTCAAAAAAGCATTAAACAGCTGAGTAGATTTTTTTTTCAGGTTTCTTTGATAAACAGAAAGTTCAGAAGAACAGCATTTATCTGAAAATGAAATATTTTGTAACATTATAAATGTCTTTATCATCACTTTTGATTAATTTAAAGCATCTTTGCAATATAAAAGTATTATTTTCTATCATTTTCTTCCCCCCCCCAAAAAGGAAAGATACTGACTCCAATACATTTTGAATGGTATAATGTATAATGTTACCAAAGCTTTTTATTTCAAATAATAAAAATGTTTCTTGAACAGCAAATTAGCATATTAGAATGATTTCTGAAGGATCATGTGACACTGAAGACTGGAGTAGTGATGCTGAAAATTTATCTTTGATCACAGGAATAAATTCCATTTTTAAATATATTCAAATAGAAAGCAGTTATTTCAAATAATAAAAATATCTCACAATATTACAGCCTTTGCTGTATTTTGGATCAAATAAATGCAGGCTTGGCGAGCAGAAGAAAAAATTAAAAATCTTACTGTTCAAAAACTTTTGACTGGTACATATTTTTTTTTTTTTCTTATTTTGGGGTTAAATATGAGTCAGACGTTTCTTCTCAGCCTTCACAAGATCTCCCAATTGCAATAAGAAATATTAGAAGGATTCTTTGACAAGTTGAAAAAGTGGACTGGAGGTTACTGAAGGCTTTACGATCTGGCATATCTTTTTGTAACAAGAGGAATAAAGAGGTTTAAAGGCAAAAACAAATGTCTCTGAAATATTATGCCTGATTTCCTTGTTTGAAATCTCCTCTAGTTCATTTTAAAAGCGATATCTTGATCATCTCCTGAGTGGTTCTTAATGACCATTTGTTCTAAACACTATCCTGGTGGTGTGAATCACTTCAACAGATGTTATGACTCACTCAAAAAGCTCAAATTACGCCATCCAGTGTGTATTATTAGGAATTACACTTCGCCAGTTTCTACTGACGCCCCCTGCTGGATATATAAATGAAGTGCAGTCCATAAACTCCCCCAAAACCTTACATTACCTAGGCCAGGTAAGGTTAAACAAGCACTTTTTGATCTAGAAAATAACGTACGATCATCCAGATGACATATTCTACTCTTCTAATCTGTTGCTTGTAAAAATATCCAAATGGATGTGTGGGTAACTACATGGGAATGTTTAATCTGTGTGAGCGGTTAACTTTGTAGTGGGATCAAGAGCGCGTAAGTCACGGGAATGTGTGCGAATGGCGTGCACGTTCATCCTGGCATGTGCGTGAAAGCAACAGCTTCCCACAGCTGCTCGCTTCGTCTCTGCATGCACGCACGTGTGTGTGTGCGCTTCCCTTCTCTTCACCTTCAGAGGGAAGGACACACATTCCAGCGCTGCTTCCCGACTCTGGCCCTGGGCGACGCTCGGCCGGAGCTGATAAGTGACAGGGCCCCCAGCCTCCGCTCCGCTCCACTCAGCCCCCCTCCCCACCTCCCCCTGGCAGCCGTGACCCCCCCGCGGCCTGGCTCAGCGCACAGACGTGCCGCTCCGGAATTCTGCCCTCTGCCCCACTTCTAACCCCCCCCCTCTCTCGTTCTCAGAGGTGGGGGCTTTTAAAGAGATAGCGTGCTTTTTAGTGGCACAGGCTGTCAGTGCGGCTCATCTGTTCTGTCTGCATATGGTGACTGTGAAATTGGAAACATCCCGTCGAATGCGTTCTCGCTTTCACAGACACGCACAGCAGTTATTGACGGGGCAAACAGAGAGCGGTTTTGCCGTCGCGATCAGGTGCTTACAGGCTTTGTCACAAGTGATTGCACGGTGAGGCCGGCGGGGGCAGTTTTGGCCGGCCTGGACTGAGAGTTTGGTTTCAGCTTTTTTTTTTTGATGTGACAGCTCTGTGAAAGCGTCTCAGGTTCGGAGAGGTTATGGGAGGATGGAAAACGGCAAACGGCGGTGAGCGACGAGGGAGAGAGGCGTAGTCGTTACGCTGGTGTCAGCTAACAGCGGGAAGCACGCTCGTGTGTGTGTGTGTGTGTGTGTGTGTGTGTGAACAGTCGCGGACAAGCACGCAAACACACACATGCGTGCGTTTGTAGGACACGGAACGGACTACTAGTGGGGCGTGGAAAATGCGGTGGAACAAACAGCTTTAGATCACGAGTGTGACTCTGTGAGTGTGTATGCGTAAGAGCGCCGCGCACGCATGTGTGTCCGCCTCAGTCGCTGGAGCCTATCCAGGGTTTCCGTGGCGACCACACAACACAGTGAGACAATCAGTGGCAGGCCCACGCAGTGCGGCGAGAGGACATTAACACAGGAACCACAGGTCAGGGGCCACAGGGAGGGAGGGAGGGAGGGGGAGAGAGAGAGAGAAAGGGAGGGAGGGCAGAAAGAGGAAGATAGGGCAGGACTTGAGAAGCAAGTGACTCAAATGAGTGAATCTCATGAAATGCCACAAACACATCTGGGTCATATTTCACCCCGAAATGCAAGAAAGATATTCTGCCTTCAAGTTTGTGCTTGATTATTACTAAAATATTATCTTTATATATATATATATATATATATATATATATATATATAATATATATAATTGTTATGATTTCTATTTTTTTATATTATATTTGCATTATTTACATTATGTAGTATTACTATTGTTGTTTTATTATTATTATTATTATTATTATTATTATTATTATTATTAATTTAATATGATACATTTTTAAATGGAATTTTCTGGACCATTCTGTGTGTGTGTGTGTGTGTGTGTGTGTGTGTGTGTGTGTGTGTATGCGTGTGTAATAATAATAATAATAAATAATAATATTAATTAATAATGTAAACAATTATGATATAATAATAATAATAATAATAATAATAATAATAATAATATATTCGCAATGTTTCAAAAAAAAAAAAAAAAAAATAAATATAAATATATATATATATATATATATATATATATACTATTAATATAATATAACATAATGTAGTTTATAAAATATATTAATTTATTAATAAACAATTATAAATAAATCACATTTTCATATTATATATTATATTTTATTATTATATTATATATTATATTATTATTCTAGATTTTATTATTATTATTATTATTATTATTATATTGAACATAAATATTAATGATGTAAACGATCATAAGAAATCTAATGAATATAATAATAATAATAATAATAATAATAATAATAATGCAAACAAAGTCCTGAAAACATCCTCAAAATTTTCCTAATTTATTTATTAATAAACAATTATGCATATATCATTATATTTTTGCGGCCAATATATATTTAAGATCATTTAATATATAATTTTTAAAATAATATAATAATATTTAAGATTTTGTATAAGAATTGTTTATTTATTTATATAATAAACTACTATAAGTCATATTTTGATATTATATATTGTATTTTATTGTGTGTATATATATATATATATATATATATATTAATTTTTTTAGGACCATTACGATTGTTTACATGATTAATATTTATATTCAATAATAATAATAATAATAATAATAATAATAATAATAATAATAATAATAATAATAATTTAATTTAATTAAAAAAAAAAAATAATAATAATAATAATAATAATGTAAAAAAAAACAAAATCCTGAAAACATCCTCAAAAAATATATAATAATATAATATAATATAATATATTTTTATTAATAAACAATTATGCATATATCATTATATTTTTGAGATTTTATATAAGAATTGTTTATTTATTAATAATTAATTATAAATAAATCATGTTTTTCAGATTGTTGTATTGTTTAAAATTTTGTATTTATTTATTATTTATTTATTTATTTATTTATTTATTTATTTATTTTAGGACTTGTAAGAGTTTGCATTTTGAGTTTGTATTATTGAATAAGCATTCTTATTACTGTAAATAAATAGTTTTAAGTGGCATTTATATTAATATTTGCTGCACTGTCTTTAATTATTATTATTATTTTATTATTATTTACTTTATATTTTTAACCTTTTATTGTCAAATGCTAGTTGTTTTAATGAGATTTTCTCAAGTAATAGATGATTAAAGAGAGAGATATAAAAAAAAAAAAAAACCATGGTCTTAAAGTGAGACTAATTCAGTTAGTGTCTGCTTTTAAGCTGTTTCGTGATTCAGTGCTGGGACATTTCCACTGACACAGCCACATGTTGGTTCGTGTCTTTGACCAGGGTGTGTTTTGAGGAGAAAGAGTTTGCGAGAGGGTAAAATGTGTGTCATAGTTTATGTGTGTAAAAGAGAAGGGGTATATGTGTTTGTGAGAGCGAGCGAAAGAGAGCGAACGCACTCACACATCTGTGTCCCCTGGGGACGTGGCTAAAAATAAGCAGCTCCTCAAGCCTTCTGGTGTCTGAGCAGCGTCTGTCTGCTCTTCGCCGCCATCCCTGCGGCCCTCCTCTCCTCATCTTCCATCCCTCCATCTCTCAATTACACACACACACAGTATAACCGCACACATACGCACGGTCTTACGCACCCATAACCGTGTACACAAACACACACACACACCAACTACACCCAGCTGCGTCCCTGCTCTACTTCCTGCGCCGACGACCTCCGGTCTGGCAGTCTGCAGCCCAGGAAAAAAGAGCCAGAGACACTGAAAAGGGGTGGGAGGGGAAAAAAAAAGGATAGAAGAGAGTGCGAAGAGAAGAAGTGAAGAATTGAGTGAGGGAGAAGGGCAGAAGACAAGTGTGAGAGTGTTTTGAAGTTGTCACCTATAAAAAGAGACCTTGAAGGTCATAAGTCTCCGTCTCATCGCACACTCTCTATTCGCAGGTGATTTCCGTGTGTTTGCCGCCTCTAAACGGGCATTTTCTGTGGATGTGGGGTCCGAGGTAGCTGAGGAGAGCAGTTTGGGACGGGGACGGGTTGCTCAGCTCATGAAAACCTTCAGTGTGTCCAGTGAGTCCCAAACACCGCCCCGTGGCAACAAACCACCAATCCCGGAAAAGCCTACCCACTTGAGGCTCCGCCCCTCACCCTCTCTCAGGTAATCAACAAGGGACCAACCCCTGCGTCGCAATCAGGACATCCAGCCAGGGGCCTTCTTCAGAAGGGTGTAGGTGCTTAGTCTCTCTCAGGAACTTGAATGTTTAGTTACCAAAGTGACGTAAAGCATCGTTTTTTTTGCAATATTGATGTTTTTCTTTATGATCTTTATTTTTTACATGGTATGAGTGGTTTGTAAAACTTTTCAGCAGGAATGAAACATCAGTCATGTTGCTATTCCCTCAAACTTTCAGCAGTGCTGTTGACCTTGCTGGACAATAAATTGCACTGCTTACAAGTGTTTTTCTGTTTTAAAAGGTCATATGAAATCTTAATCACCAGTGTAAGATTGAGTAAACGCCAAACAAAACCAAATCATACCAAAGTACCAAAACTTAGTCATCCCATTTGTCTGTTTTTGCTTCTTCTTTTTCAATATCTAGAGGACAGGGTGGTCAATATAAAGCCCATATTTACTGTAAATTACAATTTCTTTATAGCAGTTAAGATGTACAGAAAGTTGCTGGATTAAATCGAACACATTTTGCACAGTATTTACTCTAAACATTAGAAAATTCACTGACAAAGTTACATTTTGGAACTGACACTGTGGAATGACCAACTGCGCCAAATATCTAATATGTTGGTCTATGAATACTGTGTTGCTGGTTTTCTCATAGCCATACCTTTACTTAGGTTGCAGGTCTTATTATATTCAAATTTTCCACATTTTTGGTAATCAGGTCAGTAGGGCAGCAGTCACTTTCTTGTATTTTGTTTTCTCACGGTCACATTTGCTTGCACTTAATTCTGTTTTTTTACGTGTTGTGATCTGGAAGAGTTTATATAATTACTCTGTGTAAGGCTTGAATGTCCTGTCCACACATTCAGGATAAGTGTGGGATATTGCCTCTGTAATAAAATGATCAAACCTCCTTCTGCTTCTGGTTACAATTTTATCCTCAGTGGCTTGACAGGCTTCAGGCTGTGTTTATGTTCAACATGTGCTTATGACAAGCATTTGCTGGAGTCATCTGAGGTCAAGTCATGTAGCCAAGAACATTTCATATCCTCTTCAGTGCTATCTAATCAAAATATACAATGGTTTTCGTGCAATAAATTAGCTTGCATCATGCATGAAAGAGCTGACGGGGCTTACAAGATGTATGGATTGTAAATATTGTGCATTTTAAGTGCCTTTGGTAGTCTAGTTACGGAGTGAGCTCTTCTCTTGGATGCCCCCTGCTTGCTGTTCACAATAAAACAGAGAGAGACAGGGAGTTAGAGAAATAAAGGAGGGCGTCGAGCCAAATAGGAGACCACATTAACACTTAATGTTTATAATCATCATTAAAACGCTTGCGTAACTCTTGCCGTACTTGTTAACGCTTTAATATGAGATTTGTGTTGTGTAAAATGTTTTCCTTTTTGATTTTTTTTCCCCTTTTTTGTGTGTAATTAATTGTTTTATGAGGTAGTTACACTACATAAGGGACACAGGAATTATATAGCTTGGCTCGCACAATATCTACAGCGGAAACCTACAACTTCCTAAATTTCGAGGTCACTGCTTAGTCATATTTGAAGTTATCCTAACAGAAGTAGAAGTGCAGTTTTTTAAGCATATTTCATGAGTTAAATATATTCTGAAACACAGTATTATCTTAAATGGAGATTTAGGAAAAGAACATTAATCAAAATTGGAGGACACTTTCCGATACCTCCCAGTTATTGGTGTTAATAGGGCACCTTATATTATTTTTAACCTCATACAATATCTAGAGGACAGGGTGACCAATATAATGCCCATATTTACTGTAAATTAAGATGCTTGATTAAATTGAACACAGATTTTACACAATATTTACTCTAAACTAGGGCTGTCAAACGATTAATCGCGATTAATCGCATACAGAATAAAAGTTTGAGTTTGCCTAATAAAAGTGTGTGTACTGTGTGCAATTGTTATGTATATATAAATACAAACACATTCAGGTACATATATAAGAAATATTTACAAGTATATGTATTTATTATAATTTTTATATAATTTATATTATATATAAACACAAATATTTTTTACTTAGATAACATATTTCTCTTAAATATATACATTCATTTGTGCGTATTTATATATACATAATAATTACACACAGTACACACGCATATATTAGGCAAACTCAAACTTTTATTTTGTATGCGATTAATCGCAATGAATCGTTTGACAGCCCTACTCTAAACATGAGAAAATTCTCTTACATTTTGGAACTGACATATCTAATATATTTGTCTATGAATACTGTCTTGCTGGTTTTCTCATAGCCATACTTTTTCTTTGAGGTTGCAGGTCTTATTATATCGTTATGCGTTGATCAAAATTAGAGAACACTTTCCGATACCAGTTATTGATGTTAATATGACACGTCATACAAATTTTTCTAATTATCTGACAAACCATATTTAACTGGCAGCCTAACTTTCTAGTTTTCAACTGCTTTTGAAGATGGTGAGCTGTTCTATAGTGACTGAAAACATCTGAACTCCAGATGAAGGCCAAAAGCAACCATGGCAAGAAATTTGTGATTTCTAGAATGTTGCATCTTTACAATGTAGGGCTGCCCTCTAATAGTTGACAAGAAGAGGCTTGGTTCACCAAAACTGTATTAGTCACTTTGTTGTGACTAATACAAAAAAAAAAAATCCACAGGAAGTGGCGAAGTCATGCAGTCCGTGACGGACAAATCGTTAACAGCTGGTCTATGTGGTAATATAGTACATCGGGTAGGACATCCAAACGCTCACCTATCATTCAACAACTTCAAATATGGCTTTTCATCTGAAAAATGTATGTAGTAGCAACTTTATATGTTAATCTAGAAAAATGTACGCTATTCAAGTATGGAAGCTGAATAGTAGTGCGCTTACTACATGACAAATGGAGGCACCGATGGAGGCGTCACTTGCTTATAAAATACTCTGTCATTTTCGAATGTACAGTAGTCAACATTTGAAGTGGATCAAAACCTTTCATCAAAGTTGTCCTAAAACCAAAACAATACCTATTTTGTCCTAGGACAACTTTGATGAACTTTTTTTATCCACTTCAAATGTTGACTACAGTACAGATAAGAGTAATACAATTTTAGAATCTGTAAAGACTCTGTAAAGATAATTATTACATTTGCCGGTGCAATGTGGCATGGACTTGAGCGTTTATTAGGCTATGTAGGCAATTAAAGGCTCATTATTATGATTTATTTTGTTTATTAATAAATGTGACTAATAGTCAACTAATGATTAAAATGAACGACTACTAGTCGACCAGAAAATTCTTTAGCCGAGGGTAGACCTATTACAATGTCACTAACTCATTCAAGTCCCACAAAAAGGCTGGTCATATGCACAAGAGCACAGGATAATGCAGAGAATATCAATGGGCAATCGGTTCACCACTGCAGCTGGAATTGCTAGATCAGTGCTAAACAGGGTAAGGATCTGTGTTGGACCACAGTGTTTCAACATTTGAGAATTTGGGCTGAAAGCCCACTCTGCAGTGACCAAACCTTTCATCAGCAGAAAGAATCAAAAGGCTAGACTAACCTTTGCTGAGGAGCATCTTGTGTGGACAAAGAGCTGGTCCAAAGTTCACTTCAATGATGAAACCAAGTTTAATTTATTTGGATCCGATGGGAAACATGTTCATCGTCAAACTGGGAAAAGACTGAACCTAAAGTGTATAAAGAAGTCAGTGAAAGGTGGAGGAGGAAGTGTCATGGTTTGGGGGATGTTTTCTGCAGCATGAGTTTGGCCTTTTGTAAAGCTACATGGCAGGGTGAATGCAAATGTTTATCAGAACCTCCTTTATTATGGAGGACAATGCTCACTGTCACACAGCAAAACAGGTAAAGCGGTTTGTTGAAGCTGAAAACACTGAAATAATGAAACGGCCGGCCAGAGTCCTCATCTAAACCCAACCCAAAATTTTGGGTGACAAAGTTATGACTAAGAAACCCACCCTCCCCTCCTACTTACAATTCGCTGTGCCCAAGTGTTTGTAATAGATGTTGCTGTTTCTAGTGTGTGACATCATCTAGATCTTTAAATGCGTCATAAGCCCTGCATGATCACACACACTAGCTCACTAACCAATCAAAAGATGTGAGCAAATGGAAGCTGGCGCCCAGTCCTGCATCAGTGGATGCAACAATAGTATCGGCTGTTCTCCTATGCACAGAGATGTCGGTGAGTTGTTTCCAGGCAAGTGCGGGAGGCCCCTGGCAAATAGACCCCCCCCCACCGCCCCCCAAAGCCTGACTACTGCCGACAGGGCCCTCCGATGAGCAATAAAAAGGGGCCGTTGTTGCCGCTGCGGCGGAGGGAAGATGAGACGGACGCTTCTGTTTTTCTCTCCCTGCGTCTATCTCCTAATGCCCACAGAAGGAAAAAGGGAAAAAGAAGAAAGGAAGAGAGGAAAGGAAGCAAAGCGTGGCGTTCTGGGGCGTTCCTCCACCCCCCACCCCCCCTTCTACCCCAGAGGAGCCGTGTTGAGGAGAAGAGAGGGGGCCTGGGCCATGTGATAGGGAGAGCATGCGGGCACGGTTCGGCCCCCAGGCAGAGGGAACGGGGTCTGCTGCATGATTAATCTGGCTGAGGGCAGGAGGACCGCCACAGGCCTGCCGCATTAACTCCCTGCTCTCCCGCTACACACACACACACAAACAAAAAACACACACCCACGGAAAATCTGGGTTGATGGCCAGTACGTGAGCCAGTGTGTCCACCTGCAGCAGAGGCAGGGTTAGTTTGTTTGGAAAGTGGAGTGAGCTTTTGTTTTTGCCACAGGCTCAGTCTCGCCTCTGTCACATGAGAGGCAGCACGCAGGAAGTCACAGGGATGTTTGTCTGTTGACATGCGGCTTGGACATGGTCACTAGATGTTAAACTTGTGCCTCGGAGGAGATAACAACGTCCTGAAAGAAGAAAAAGACAAGAAGAGATCTATCAATGATTTCAAGATACATATAAGATGGTCATTTTGACATCACTTGTCCTCGATTTTTAGATTGCTTATGTCTTATCCTGCTTTCCATGCAACTATGTTGTGTTGAATAGCTTTCATCACATAAACTAATATTTATAATACTCCACAGGTTGTCCTGCTGGTTGTTTGTGGTCAGACTAGTTCTCAATGTACACATACAGCATTGGAGCTCACTGGTCACTTGCTGAGACTCTGGCCAGCTCTAGGCCCAGGCAGACAGAGGGTTAAACTCCTGCAGTCCGCGCCGCATTAACTGGAAAGGAATGAAGTGTCAAGCGTGTTCTCACCGCAGCGAAACGGTCGAAACCCTGCCCCCCCACACCCCCCCCCCCCCAGTCATCCACCCCCCACCCCCAGCAACCTCCCACAGCCGTGACCAAATTATTTCCTAGCCTCCCGAGATTCGCCTCGCCAGACAAAAATCTGCAGCGCAGCCCTGATTCAGTGCACAAACATGCAGCCTCCCTCGTCTCTCAACGCCTCTGTGCCGCCACTTTGAAGAAAATGGGCCTCCTTTTTTTAACGGGCCTCCGTTAGGACAGCTCCGTCTGTTTACACTCGACAGATTTAAACGCTCCCAAAAATGGCACCCACAAACAACTTGGCTTCCTCAATGCGTGAGGGCCAGTTCAAGAGCTTGCTTTTTGTGCACCCTCCCTGTCTTTCTCTCCCTCTTTCAATTTCACTTTTCCTCAGGTTTGGACTCAACACATTTAAGCAAGAAAAACCAAAAACTCCAACTGATAGTAGTTTTGAATCTTAACAGTAGAGGTGGGAAACAGGGTAGGGTGGGTGGGGGGGTTGGGGGGGGCTGTACAGTGAACCCCACCAGTCCACACAGCCCTGCCAAACTGCTTTAAAAAACCCTCTGTTTTATTTATAGTGCACTGTATCCATGGCAACCAAAGAGGTCAGGCAAGCCGGGCCTGTGTTTCACCCTGCTCTAGGGATTAGGATTTCACAGAGGTTCTCTGATGTGCAGAAGGTGGGCTGGAGCTGCTCACCAACTGAACGCCACTGACTAGTGGGAAAGCAGAACTCTCCGGAGTCCTGAGGAGAGGCTGGAGAGCTGCAGTGGGAATTCTGAGGAGAGAGAGTGGGTGGGGAAGATTGGGGGCTTCAGCAGACTCACGGAAATGGAGAGAAGCGTGATGCCAACCTTAATGAGCTGGTCTAGGCTCTGGAGAGCAAGCCGGTAGTGCTCGATTGGGGTTGTTTTTGCAAGCTCTCACTGATACCCAAACCAACTGATACCCAATCCAACTTTAAGGCTGTTGGCAAAAGCAACACCATAAATATTTACCACAAAAATTAGTTCCAAGTAAGCAAAACACCTAAACTTCTCAGCGTAGAAACACCTGAAGGCAATTGCAGTGATTTTATATGGGCTTGCGACAATAGTGCCACAGGTGAAAAGGGTTCAGAAGAGGGAGGAGAGGTCGCAAGACCTTGGAGCAATTTGGGGCCAATCAAACAGTCCTCAATACCAAGATAACATAGGAAAATTACCAAGTAGAAATTGGCCATTTTTGGCACCCCAGAACTTGAGTCCTGCGGTCCTGAGCTGTCTGAGGTCATCAGCCCATTGCTCAAAACTGAGAAAGATAGGTGGCATAAAGAGAGAAACTCTGTAAAGCGGAAGATTTTTGTGGCCTTGTTATTTTCATCCCAGGCTCTGCGTGCAGGAGCCGTTCCAAATCTGTGCGTGGGAGCCAGTTGGAGTAGACCAAAGAGAGGGAAAGAGAGAGAGGGAGAGAGAAAAAAGAAAGAGATTTGGAGGGGGTGCTTTGACATGCTCTCCAAGAACGGCACCGCTTGAGCATGTGGACTTCCGGATCCCTCCCGGAGTGCACGCAGTCAGCGTTGCTAGGAGACAGACTTCCGTGGGGTTGGTGGAGGATGACGCCTGGCAGGGTAGGAGGTGGAGTACGATTGTACGATTGGCCTCCACTCTTTAGGTTGGAACGAACTCAGTCCGCAACTCTTCTACAGTGTGGTCATTCCTCTAACCTCCACACCTGTGATGCCACCCCCGGTCTCAGGGGGGCGCTATCAGCACCTGTGGCCACACAGCTTGTAGCACAAACACAGACTCCACCGCTTGTGACCACCACTATGAACACGGTTGCCAGGAGACCGGAGGTGTTAGATGTAGAAGGCTTGCGCTGTTGCCAGGAGATGGTGGTTCTGACTTTGAGGGAGACTTGGGGCTCTCTGGGGGTTGGCGTCGCCAGTGGGACAAGGGCTGGCGTTGCTAAGAGATGCCACTGGCCAGCAAGAGTTGTGAGCTGGAGAAGAGTTACGGGCACAAAAGACTTTATGCGTCAATGGGCATCACACTGAGGAAAAGTGTGTGTCACATTGGTGACTGGTTAAAACTGAACAGGCTAAAAGGGTGACAATATGCCACGACTCATTATAACACACTGCAGTAAACTTCACTCACAATGAAGTGCACAGTGAGACATCTGTATGCATAAACAAATTGCTCATTATCACAGCTTACCACTGAAGAGTTCCTCACGGTGAGGCACCACAGCTATTACCAATGACTGCATCTGGTGCACAAACTTGAAGATGCCAGAAGTTCGTTTCAAAGCCCAAATGCAACTTACTGACCGGCTACCTTTTGGTAGATGAGGTTGCATTTGATGTTATCAGGGTCTTACCTAAATCCCATTGCGACAACACTAAAGATACACATGCATGCAAACGTACACCCATATGAGTCATGTGAACTGGGCTTACGCCACAACGCCAATCCTTCTACAGAAGCTGCAATGCATGCTGGTGTATTGCTGTTGAGCGTGAGCCCGGCTGAGCCTCCGAGCTTCATTTATCAGTAGGGACACACACACAAAGGACTCAGTGTGGGGGGGCAGTAATTGGATCTACGCCTCCCTGGTGCCCCTAAGACCTACTCCAGCCCCCATCCCCCAAATCCTCCCTCTCTTCCTCACCCTCGTCTCCTTCATCTCGCCGTTATCTGCACGCCGCTCATGGCTTGAGGAAACGCGCGGCACATATGTGTGCAGATACAGACAGATACGAGCATGCCACAGACACATGCTGTGACATGTCACACCCTCTCTGGGTTCTCAGACATTTTATGCTGCGAGACCTAGATGGCGGAAAACTTTCAACTTGAAAGATGACTCTCCAGCTGTGTGTTTTGAAAGAGAACGAACTGCCCCACATCTGTCTGTAACATCCTTGTGAACTAATTCCTGCTCTTGTCTTAATAGAGATGTTGAGATTTTGTCAGTTTGAGATAATTCTGTTCATGCAAGCTGAAGTTACCTCCCTGAATTACACAGATTAAACTTACAGATCTGCGGCTAAACAACTCAGTCTGACTGTCTACCCACACCCTTTACTGACATTGTTCTTCTCTTGTTTTTGTGGTTGTTGTTTATAAGCCGTGGTGGTGTTGGAGCTGTGGGGGAAGAGAGCGACGTCTGATCTGGGCTGGATTTGTGCTCGGCTGTAGTTGTGGCTGAGGCAGTGCTGTTGGCTCCTGGGCAGGCAGGCAGGCCCCTGCAGCCCGGGCCCTCTTCCAGCATGGGCGGCAGCAAATCGGACAAAGAAGCTCAGTCTCTCCGGGTGTGTGCCTGTGTGTGCGCGAGTGGTTCTGTAGAAAGACCCTGGCGAGCCCAGCGCAAGGGTCTTATCCTTGCGGCTCAAACACACGCCACCAGCTGCTGCCCTCTTCCTGTGCTTTCATTAAGGCAGTCTCTGTCCTGTCCCGTAGGGTAATACGCACACGGTCCTCAGAAAAGAGAAAATATCTGTCTTCTCCCCTTCCTCTGTTTCATTCCTCTCTCCCTTGAAAGTGACGCAACAAAACTAGATCGCTCCCATTATAATCAACGAAGCTACCCTGCTAGCACACAGCGGCTTTGTTGATTATAATGGGAGCGATCTAGTTTCGATGCGCTGTTTGCTTGCAGTATAGACGCGATGGTACTCTCTCTCTCTCTTTTTCTCTATCTGTCTAGGCACACTGGCCAGCAAGACGAGAGGTGCCAGCCGGAGCTCATACCCACTGCAGCATTCACAGCACAATGAAATATCTCTGTCTTTGGCCGGCTCCGGTCAGCACTGGCCTGCTTTTTCTTTGTAGTGTGCGTGTGAATGAGCGCATCTGAAGGTTAGCATATTTCTTCATGTGTATTTCTAAGCGGGCGTGGGTGTGTGTGCACGTGTGTAAAGTCTGTCGGAGCCGCAGTGTGCGGAGCTCTGAGCCTAGAGCCAAGCCAGGCATTGCCAGAGGGAGCGCCTGCTATGTAGGGCGACGGGCAAGCTGGACGCCAGTGGAATATCAACGCAGAGCTGCCGCCACTCCTCCCAGCAGCCCACCTGCCCACTCGCTTCACTCCAGAGAGAGAGAGAGAGAGACGGACAGTGGGAGAGAGGGAGAAGGAGGGGGTTGCAGGAAATTGCCAGGTAGTTTCCAGACCCACTTCCCTGTGTCGCGCCCAATTAATCAGGGCCGCATCCATGCTGGCTGCCCCCTCCCTATTAACAGGAGGTGTGTGTGTGTGTGTGTTCGGAAAAGTGACCAAGAAACTTCATTAAATGAGTTTAAGTCGCTGAGGTTTGAAGTAGCTAACTTTTTTTTAAGTGCCGCTGTTTACGTTTAGTTATTGTGCCATCCTTTGTTCTCATTTACATGTGTGTGCGTGTTTGCAGGGCTTGACGGAGTGTTCGCTAACACCTGCAAACCTCACATTCTCTCGTTTTTACCTCCTGCGGTGCGTACACACCTGGATAGACACACACGCACACACACTTGGGTAGACACACGCGCGTAAACACACCCACACCAGCTCCTTTTGCAGAAATTTTCAGGTTTCCACTGATTGTTTTTTGGTTTAAGCTTCCCATCATGATGTGATTCTTAGCTGTCTTCATGTGTTTGTGTTTGTGTGTGTGTGCTATAAGATTGCAATCAGCCACCACTGTGTGTGTTTTCACCTGCGTGTCATTATTTGCAGCCAAATCAGTGGCTAAAGCTGTCGTGTTCATGTTGGTCTTACCTGACACATGGTCCTGCAGCACTGTCACGTATTGTACTATTTATGTAAATTAATTTGTATGTCAGTTTTGCAGATGTCACTCCCATGATTCCAAGCATGGCTGGGTTTATTTGGGGAAAAAAATGTGTAAGTCTGCCTAAAGTAAACTGTGTGCTTGTGCGCGGCATAATCACTGCTCTGAGTAAACCTGCGTGTGTGTGTGTGTGTCTGTAGCGTGCAGTGCTGCGTGGAGGACGGGCGCGGTATGAGCAGAGAGACAGCTGCCCTGACAGATGCCAGGAGGCAGGACCCCACTGGGGAGCAGGGGGGGACGGAGCTGGCACTCTCTCACCCCAACGGAAACACCATGGGCTGCGGAGGAAGTGGGCAGGGGGAGAGACCCTGTTTGTGTGGGTGTGTGTGTGTGTGTGCGAGGTATAGATGATTCTCCCTTCATCTCAGCTTGTGTACGGCGGGGACAGTTTAAAAAACACTTGAAAGTGCAATGAGGCAGATAACATTAACAGTTTCCCTCATACCTGCTGGAATAATTACATGCTATCAGGATGCTAGCAAACACTGCCACTGTTTGTTCTTTTATAATTTACCATTATCTGCTTTTTCGTAGAACTCAGACATTAAAGTTGACCTTCACTGCTCGGTATTACACTTACAAACATATACCATTAAAGTCAGTTTAATGATGATAAAAGATGGCAGTATCATGGTTTTTTAATACTTTGTATACCATTGTAGTGTTGGGTTACTACATGCTATCTAAAACGTAGTATACTAAAAGAATGCCATGATATTCCAACATTTTTCCATGGTTTCCACTGTATGAAAGTTCCTTTTTGTTGTTAGTCAATGGTGTAATGTAAAAAAATAATGAAAGTTTTTTTTTTTTTTGGGAGTATCTGTACTTTACTTGAGTTTTTATATTTCAGCCTACTTTTACTCCAATACATTTCCTAATTAACATGTATACTTTTACTCCGATACATTTCCCCGAAGCATATTCGTTACTTACTACAAAATAGCCAGAAAAACACTGACTGCAGGAAAGCATGTTTGATGAATCAGTAGTCTGGCGCTTGCAAGTTAGACTTTGCTCATGTGCAAACAAGTGCGCGCACAACCACTTAAGTCGAGTCTGAAGTGTGCGATATACAGTATACATCTTCGAAAATATGGTAAGTATTGTTGTAATGATGTGCGATCTGACATTATCGAGTAGGCCATATCACCAAATCACAGAGAGTGAACGCACGTTGATTTATTAGTCTATTATAACTCAAAATTACAGGCATTCTAAATTGTAGACGGCAAAAATGCTTTTCATATCTATATAATTTAATATAGTTAACTTAATCTATAACACACAAATAGTACCGTTTTTCTGCAGATATCAGCATGACAAGTTCAGTAAAGTAGTTCCAAACAAAGATCACCGCACAGTTTTGCGTCTCTGAGCAATAGACGGTGTTTACATATTGAATGAATCAGCTTTTCAAACGAATCGGTTCATAAAAATGATTCAGTGATTCACTCATTAACACGGTCAAATGCTTTTTTCTTGAATGAATCAGCCGTTTGAATGAATCTGTTGAATATCAATGACTCACTCATTAACAGCTGCCACCTACTGGTGACTATTTTAGTAACTGCAGTTTAAATGCATCCATGTCCCCTCTGAGATGCATTAAATTGTGTAAATCCATCTAAATGCTATTTCAGATGCAGATACCAAAAATGTTTTCTTATGTTGGATTGAAAGACACTAAGTACAGGATGAAGTGTGTCTTATTTTTACCCAAAAATAGAAAATGGAAGAAAGAGTTAAAACTAAACACGGTCTTGCTACTCAAGCTGTGTATGAACATTTTATATTTACTTCTTTTCCATTTTGCATTTACTTGTACTTTTACTTGCAATACTTAAGTATATTTAAGATTCTAAAAATACTTTTTGTACTTAAGTACAATAAATATCACATATTTTAAGACTTTTACTCAAGTAATATTCTAAACGGTGACATTTTCTGGTAAGATATTTGTACTTTTATTTAAGTATGGCTTTCAGGTACTTTATACACCACTGTTCTTCGTTTAGGGGTAAAATGAAGTTCGAAAAACGTAAGCAGCGAAATATGGGAGTGTGGGATAAGATGAGCCACTATTTACATATGTGGTCCTCAAGATAAGGGAAATTGACACAGAAGTACATTGGAAATACCTAAAGTAATTTTAGGATGTTTTCTGTCATTTTAAATTATCAGAATGTATCTATGACAAAGGGTTCTAAAAATATGGCTTGTTATAAAAAAAAAGTGTTCCTGTGGCTCAATTTGCCCCAGGGTGGGGGTAAGTTGATCTGAGTTTGTAAGATGCACCATCTGGGTGTAAACTGACCATTAGACTGAATCTGATTCAAACCCATTTGAAATTTATATTTATTTTCTTAAAGCTAACTTAAATGACATAAAACCAACCAAATGAAGTTTAAATTTCAATCTTTAATATGAAACAATATGTTGAACACCAAAGCTGTAATCTTCCCAAAAACAGACTAAACAGAGAGGTTGTTGAGTAAAATTAAATAAAAAACTGAATTGGAATAAAGGAATAAATGTCACTGAAACTAATAAACATTTTAGGTAAAAGATGGCCATTGGGGTCTACAGGTGGAAAGATATCTGATTATAATGTGATGAAAAGCATCTTCAGGTTCTTATCAGAGAAGGATTTGGTGCACTGATACACTGTTCCTATCAAATAAACTACAAATAATATGTATATATATATATAATAAATTAATTCAGTTGTGTAATATCACATTAAAATACCAGTTTATACTTCAGAGATTTAACGTAACTTCAATGTCCTATGGTAGGGTAAGTTAAAATGCTGGCTCACTTTGCCCCATAGCTACAGTACCATTTTGGAAAAAAACTAGCTTGCTTACCAATTCAGGCTAATATTTAGCTAAATGATTTGCATGGTTTAATACGTTGCTAAATCACCTATATGCATCATTAATATTTTTAGGCCTGGATAAATTTACGTTGATGTAACAGCAATTACATCTGTTATGCTAACATTTTTTTTTTGACAAGCCAAAAATAGTTTTTAAACTAAAAAAACTATTGCACTTTTGGGTGCCTTGTATTCCTCACTTGTGTTTCTTCTTTTTACAGTCTGGCAGAAATGATGGATGGTTCCAAAATATATGGTCAAAAGACAGTAAAAGTGTACAGTTGCCAAGACACAGGGGGTGGGTCAACTTACCCACTGGCTCATCTTACCCCACTCTACTGTTAGAACATCCCAACATTCCCCACTCTGATGAAAGCAACGTTTAAATGAATATGTAAACATGTGCTGCGTCCTTTCCTCTCGGTAACAAAATAAACACAACAAAAATTGAGAAAACAACAAGCATTTTTTTTTTATTAAAAAACATCTGATCATAGCTACACAAGTATGTTTACACGAGCTCTGCAAATTAGCACTCCCATGGAGTCATGTCATGTGTATTTACATGGTACTTCATTCAATATAAAGCAATCAGCAGTGTTAAACATAAAAAACAGTGTCATTTTCATCAGTGTCTCATTTCATCAGAAGCACAATATTATTTGCTACTATAAAGTGGCTCTCCACTGTCTTCATGTTTTTACCCGCGGACATCTCACCTCTAAGGACTCGACAGACGAAATGAACCCAGAGAAAAGTTCTGTGTGTAAGAAGGCGGAGCCTCGGTGCACACCTCCTATAATGTAATTGTCACCGACCAATAGTAGTACCAACACTGTAAAGATTTTCACCAGCTTCAACTTAAAAACTTAAGTTCAGCAGCTGCCTTAAAATTTTAAGTTAAATCAACTTAAAAATGAAAATCATTTCAACTTACTGCAATAAAATAAGTTTAAATGACTTTATGAGTGGAAATGACTTCTACTTTTAAGTTGATTTAACTTAAAAATTTTAAAGCAGTTGCTAAACTTAAGTTTTTAAGTTGAAACTGATAAAATCTTTTTACAGTGAAGGTGTTTTGCAGCTGGAATGTACTTTCTCAGAAAGTCAGCTTTGGCAAGCCATTTCGAACTCCCAAAACAAACTTAGTTTTGGCCAGATTTTGTTCGAAATTACGTCACATCAATTCGTTCTATGGTTTTTGTTTGAAAGGGCCTTAATGCGCTATTTGCTGTTTCTCTGTCAATTTTTCAAGACATGTTTTTTACGTAAACAATGTTGTGCTAGAACAGGGATAGACCAGTTATTTGTTTGTAAACATTCGGGAATAAGGAAAAAACAACTCGTTATTCTCTCTTTTCCCCTCAGCTCAGAATAGGAGTTTATCCCACACTTCTGGCTTTTTTCCCTTTAGAACCAACAAGCTCACCATTTTTTAATTAAATCGAGTTATAAGGTCTGAATTAGGCGATATAAATGTGCATTTGCAAAAAAAAAAAACAAAAAAAAAACTGTCCGTTTAAACATCTGCGTTTAGTTTCAAATGTCATCTTTGACAACAGTATTTTATAACAATTATTTGCATTCTGATTTTGACATCAAAAGGCACAAAAATATATATATTTTTCTCTTATTCCATGGATTTTACCCGATTACCTCCACTTGTTACCAGTGTTTTTCTGCAATCACTATGCGCACCCAGCTGCAAGTGACGTAACTGTGACATCTACTCCAAATTGGTCCTGAAGTGTCGATGACCTGCAGAGTTTAGTTTCAACTCTAATCAAACGCACCTGAACAAGCTAATCAAGGTCTTCAGGACTACTAGGGCTACAGGCAGGTGAGGGTTTTTTTCAGGGTTGGAGCTAAACTCTGCAGGATATCGGCACTCCGACGTTGCATATCCCTGCACTAGAATAGGAAAGAACATATTACGCATTTAAAGTCAACATATTCTGGTACGATCACATTTACAGTATTTTCGCAGGTAAAATCAAGTCATGCCAAGGCTGGAAGATTTCCAGTTTCAAGTTAGTCAGTCGAAACAGAAAGCTACTTTTGAAAATGATTTCTTTGTCAGTGCTTTATACAACACTACACTACTGACAATTTACTTTTTTTGTGCATACCTTTGTGAACGATTCCCCTGTGTTAAAAAATTTTGTGATGCTAATTGTTGCTAATAGAGTCACCAAATGTTTGCATTTCAATTAGGAACTAAGAGTACCAAGGACGAGGGGACAGAAACAGGAAGACAGAGGAGAAACGTCTAGAGGTGAGAAGAGGAGAGGAAAGCTGGACTCATGTGAGAAACTTGCTCTGTTACAGATGACCCACTTCCACACTCCAGCCCCCCTCTCAATCTCTCTCTCTCTCTCTCTCTCTCTCTCTCACTCTAATATACGTGAATCTCTCACACACTGCTCCCTGGCGTCTGCACATGCAGAATCAATTTCTAAAATAAATAAATCCAGGTGTTTGGAAATGTGATGTAATAAGTAAAAAGCCACACTGACTCAGGATTACACTTGTTATATGCAAATTAATTAATACATGTAGGAGTATATATCAATATCAAGTTTGCCAATCTATCTGAGGTAGGTTTTCACACAGGAAGTGTTTTTGGTGCATGTACAAGTGTTTTGACCATCTAGCTGTTTTTTTAGCACCTCACGCCATGAGCGCCAATGGCGTGTGACGTTAAAATTCAACTTTGAAAGTGTGTCCCGAGACCCCTGCGCTTTGTTACATTCTGTTCTAGATATTTTTTGAACGCAAGTCCCTGTGACTCGCAAAAACATGAAGGCGGTGCTTCAAACTTGAATTGCTGTGGTGATAGGAATAAGAATTTCACAAGGCACAAACCAAGTTCTCAAGAACCTGCTGTCCCTCAGAGGGTTATACAATTGCTGAGATCATGACATTAGTTTTATGCCACATAGGTTCTGAAAATAGGCCATTTAAGTGGCTTTAAACCACATCAGCTTGTGTGTATGTGTGTGTAGATCTGGTCCAGCTGCGACGTCTGCGCAGGAGGAAGTGTTGCCATGGTGAGGTAGACCGAAGGGCCAGAGACACTGTCCTCTGTTCCACGCTCACTGCAGCTGTCCTCCCGATGTGTGTCAACAGCGCGCGTGTGCGTGTTTCTGAGTGGGTGTGTGTCGGAGAGCAAAAATAGTTTTGCGCAAATGAAAAACAAATGGTTTGTGCTCGTTTTCCATTACTGCTGTCCAGGTGATGGTATGAAGACCGCCAAAGCTTGTTTTTTTTTTTTTTTTCCCTCACACACAGAGTTTACATCTGAAGGGTGTGCCGGTGTCCTTCAACTCTGCGGTCGCTGATCAGTCTCTAACCGTCGTCCCAGACCGGGAGTGAAGTGATGACCTCACCACTGCAGCCTCTGGACTTCCTGTCCCAGCAGCAGCGGGTTTTTCCATCTGCCGGGAATCTGTGTCCTGTAAGTCTGCTCGTGTGAAAGCGGCCCGCTCAAGGGCGCGCTGATGAAAGCTACAGTGTTGGTCTGGAGATACGGCTCTGCACATACGCACGCACCTGCAAACTCACAATCTCACATACGCAAAGCAGTGTGTTGAGATTTTTGTCCGTAGAGACCATGCCCATGGAGACAGTGTCCATGGAGACTACATTCATCACAGGGTCCAAGTAAAGCAAAGTAGGGAGAGGTTAAAGTGTGGCAGAAGTTAATCGAGGACTACAGTCTGTGTGAGGGGGTGTGTGTCAGTTTTTGTTTCAAAAGTCTTAATGTTATTCTTTGAACATGAAGCTGATTTCACAGCCTGTACGGAATGAAATGTAGTCAAATTACAACATATCTAAAATCTGCAGATATTTCAGAATGAAATTTATGAGATTTGAGCAGTCACATTTTTTGCATTTTTCTTAAATAAATCTAATGGTATTTACTGATACTTATCCTTAAAACAATGGGATAAGAAAAAATATCAACTTTTGGAAATGGAAAATTACTTAAGATTAGGGCTGTCAAACGATTAATCGCGATTAATCGCATACAAAATAGAAGTTTGAGTTTGCCTAATAAATGTGTATAGTGTGTGTAATTATTATGTATATATAAATACACACAAATTAATCTATACATTTAAGAGAAATATGTTATGTATGTACAAAATATTTTTATTTATATATAATATAAATTATATAAAAATTATACTAAATACATATACTTGTAAATATTTCTTAAATATATAATTGGATGTGTTTGTATTTATATATACAAAATAATAACACACAGTACACGCACATATATTAGGAAAACTCAAACTTTTATTTTGTATGCGATTAATCGCGATTAATCGTTTGATAGCCCTACTTAAGATAATGACTTGCTTTCAGAATATATGTTATAACAGAATTTTCCATTTGTAAAAAGATCTTTAAAACAAGATACATTCATACATCTAACAAAATGTACTGCCGTCTATGTTTAAAAAAAAGGAAAATAAACTCTATAGAGTGTTTTCACGACGTGTCATCAATCAAACATATTGGCGGCATTGAACTGAACGAAACTAAAAGAGTACTGTAGACTGCAAAAAGTTAATAACTAATCAAGGAGAAGAGTGCAAAAAACTATCTGATGAACAAAAGGCGTTTGTGGTTGGCCAAACTGAACCAGAATTTCCAGGGCAAGAATCTTGACAACATGTGTTTGTTCTTATTGTTTCTGGTTAGGTAGGTGAAATATTAGGCTAATATCTTAATAAATACTGCTCAAATTAGCAGAACAACATTCAGTAGTACATTACCCGAACAATCCATGCTGTTGTTTACATCCAGGTATCTTCAATATGGCCATTGGCATAAAGCATAAACATAACTTAATTGTTTAAGATTCATGGTTTAAGATTTTTTTTTTAAAGATGTTATGATATTTTTTGCAGGAAAGAATAATGAAATGATAGATATTAATGATTTTACCTATTCAGGTCATTCTATGGAAATGTCCATTTTCTGTCCCTAGCCTATACAGAAATATTATGTTTTAAAATGTAACAATATGTTATTTGAACAATTACACCTTCTTGAGCTATCAATGTGGCAATATTTGTTTTTATTTAATTATTTTGAATTTCAAGCACCACAAAACTGCTTGTCCCCATAGCCATGTACAGAGGTAAAGTGCTTTATTTTGAGGTCAAAAACAGGGTTCAAATATATGATGTAAATGGCATAATAAATATTATAAAATATGTAATGAAAGTAGTGGTCTCCTGGATTGTCACTGGTGTTACCGTTTAACAAAAATTGTTTATTTTGAAATAAAAATCACACTGATGACATCACTTGACTTTCTTCTTCCTGTTTCCTAAGGATCTATGAAGAAAGGCCCATGATAAGTCCACTGTCTCTTTCAGTTATCAGAAATTTTCTCATTTATCTCATGATTTCATATGAAGCTTTTAGCTGTCACTGGTATGACCCGCTTTATTGTTAGAGAATAGTAAAAAAAAAAAAAAAAAAAAAAAAAAATAGAATACAAATGGATTAAACCACTTAATTTAGTGAGTATACCATGATTGACAACATGTGGTTTGATACCTTGCAGCAGCCATTTTGTAAAATGCGTTTTTCATGGTCACTGGTGTCACCTTCCTTATGGGTAAATCATTAAGCTGTCTTTTATGTGTATTCATTAAATCAAAAAGTAATCTAATAATGTAATGTAAAATACATTTTAAGACATCTTGCCATACCAAAAGCGGACATTTCTGTAGAATGACCCATTCCTTTTAAGTCACCATGAAATCAAAATAGCAAATTCTCATTTTTTTAATGAAAATTGCAGTGTTTATTATAAGTAATTTATCCATGGACATCTTTTTTTTTTTACAATCGAAAAAAAGTTCCCTTGCCCCAGCAACATTCTTCTTCTCAAACTATTTTTGCATTTTTTTCCTGACAGTGTGCTTCTAAAATAATGTCACTCTTTGGTTGACGTCACCAATTCCTGTCATTTCTTTGAATCCATCCGCTCCAACCACCCGAATCCATTCTGGCACACGACTTGTCAAAATCCAATCAGTTACCAATGGCTAAAATTCTATCCAGCTGAATATCTTGTTTCACTCGGAAACAGGTCACAACATGGAAGTGAAATGTTTTGCGAAGGCCATTTCGTGTTGGATTTTCCACTGAAACTAAGCTCCACACCTGAAACTAGTCACAAAGCCTATCTCATGCCATCAGTTTCTCTCTTTCTTTCTCTGAGTTTTTGTCTTTCTCTCGAGGCCTTGTGCCTGACACCACTGTCACCCACCCTCCCGCGTCCTCTCCCCCCCAAATCGACATGCTCCACTTCATTTTACGAGCAGCACACTGCACTTCACTAAAAGAAGAAAAAAGAACGAGAGAAAACTCACTGAAAAAACAGAGAGGTTTAGAGAGGGTGACTATGTATGCAGAAGAGAAAGAGAAAAAGAGGGAGAGGTGTTTGTTGGAAATGGTGCGCTGAAGGAATAACTGGATGACTGAAGACAAGACGGCGTGCAGTGGAGGAGAGAGGGATGAGAGGACAGGAGAGGGAGAGTTTACGCATTTACTCTGAGTTTGTTAATAATTAATGTGTCACAGGCTTGAACGGGAATATATCTATCTCTCCTCTCACCCTCCACCCCCCCCCCAACCCTCTCACTCTCTCTTTCTCTTTTTCGCCGGCTACACATGGCCCTCACTCCCAGGTGCACAGCAGAGGGAGTGAAAACATCTGAGCTGATCCATGAGGGAGCGCAGGACATGCTCTTCTTCTCAGCTCACATCACAAAATGGCCGCCCACTGACGCCCATCTACCCTGAGGCTGGAAACCAGAACCAGACCAGATCGAGTAATATTCGACAGAATTATACACGAGTAACTCTTAATCTATAATTCGAAGAGCTGTTACAAAACAAAATAGCTGATCTGTAACAACAATACCTTAGTATTTACAGACACAAAAAGTGCTTCAACCAGACTGAACTAGCTTACATTGCAAAACAGACCCAAACTCATTTTAGATGAGGCAATGGATCTTTAGTACACCATTGTTAAAATGGCAAGGAATGAAGACAAATCTGTGAGGGATAAGCCCGGTTTTAGGCCATGTGTAATCTTGACAACCCGTGTTTTCCGAAATATGAAAAGTGTCCGTTGTAAATGTTTTGGTAAGACATATTTTCAGTGTTCTGTCAGTTTGACACCAAAGTAAACAGTGGTACAACCCAGTGAACAGACTGTATGTCTATCCCTCAAAACATTTTTTTCAATGACCAGGGCACCATTCTTTTCTTTTTTTTAAATTTCAGTTCAATTCCTGAATTTCAATTACATTTTGAATTGAAGTAACCAACAGGATGCATTACACCAATTCTAGTTTGGATTTCTAGAATTTCAAAGAAATTTATAACTAGATTGAATTTGAATGATGGTTTGACAAAGTTTAAAGAACTTAAAGGAGAAGTTCACTTCCAGAACAATTTACAGATAATTTAGTCACCGGCTTGTCATCGAAGATGTTCATGTCTTTCTCTCTGTCTTTCTGTCTTCTGTCTGTTCTGACGTTTCAGGAATGTTCTCCATATAGTGGACTTCTATGGTGCCCATGAGTTTGAACTTCCAAAATGCACTTTAAATGTAGCTTCAAAGGGCTCTAAACAATCCCAGCTGAGGAAGAAGGGTCTTATCTAGCAAAACAATCACAAACAAAAAATTACAATTTATATGCTTTTTAACCTCAAATGCTCGTCTTGTCTAGCTCTGTGATGTGCATGCATAGTCTGTGTAATCCGGGTCAATACAGTTAGGGCATGTTGAAAAACTCCCATCTCAATTTCTCCTCCAACTTCAAAATCATCCTACATCGCTGTTTTACCTTTTTTTGTAAAGGGCATTTGATCAACTTATCATGTTCACTTTGTAAACACTGGGTCGGTACTTCTGCAATGATGTAGGACAATATTGAAGTTGGAGGAGAAAATGAGATGGGAGTTTTTCGACATACCCTAACTGTATTGACCCGGATTACACAGACTACGCATGCACATCACAGAGCTAGACAAAATGAGCATTTGAGGTTAAAAATCATATAAATTAACCAATTGTTTTGCTAGATGAGACCCTTCTTCCTCGTTTAGAGCCCTTTGAAGCTGCATTTAAACTGTAAAGTTTTGGAAGTTCAAACTCACAGGCACCATAGAAGTCCACTATATGGAGAACATTCTTTGAATGTTTTCCTCAAGAAACATAATTTCTTTACAAATGAAGAAAAAAGATATGAACATCTTGGATGACAAAGGGATGAGTAAATCATCTGTAAATTTTTGTTCTGGAAGTGAACTTCTCCTTTAAAGTCTTGAAGGTTGAAGATTTTATATGCTTTACAGCAAACAGACTGATCTATAAGAATTGTCACTTATAGAAATGTTTACTTAATTCATAAATACTTTACTTTTATTGACAAAGGTGTGGGACCACTCCATTTCTCAGAATGTGTTACCTTTGTTGAATTTCACTAAATCAGAAAATGCCAATTTCAACTCCCACCAAACTGGTCTACAGCCATTTAAATTCAAATATACACACTCATTAATTGAAAGGAAGTCAACAACCATGATGCTGACCTTGCACAGGGTCTGTGCTGGTCTTTTAAAGGGATAGTTCACCCAAAAATGAAAATTATGTCATTAATTACTCATTACTTATTTCCCGATTATTTACTCACCCCCATGTCATCCAAGATGTTCATGTCTTTCTTTCTTCAGTCGTGAAGAAATTATGTTTCTTGAGGAAAACATTCCAGGATTTTAATCCATATAGTGGACTTCATTGGTGGCCATTAGGTTGCAGGTCCAAATTGCAGCTTCAAAGGGCTCTACACGATCGCAGCCAAGGAAAAAGGGTCTTATATAGTGAAATGATGGGCCATTATCCAAAAAAAATAAAAATGTATATACTTTTTAACCACAAATACTCATTTTGCAATGCACGTTCGCATCTTTCCGCATTATGTAATTACATTGGAAAGGTCACGCATGGTTATTTCTTCATCTGTGTACTCTGGTTCAAAATGGTAGGGTAGGGCGAAAAACTCCATCTCATTTTCTCCTCCAACTTCAGAATAATCCAACATCAATGTTTTACCTTTTTTGTCTTTCGTTGCATGATCTCTGTGTTGATACTTGCACCTACATCACACGTGACCTTTCCAACGTGACTACGTAATGCGTAAAGTCGAGCTAGTGCGAGACGAGCATTTGTGGTTATGAGAAAGAGAAGAAATTGCTGAATAAATTTGTTATTTCTATTTTCTTTGTGCACAAAAAGTATTCTTGTAGCTTCATAACATTAAGGTTGACCCACTGATGTCACATAAACTATTTTAACGATGTCTTTACTACCTTTCTGGACCTTGAATGTGATAATTACATTGCTGTCTATGTAGGGTCAGTAAGCTCTTGAATTTCATCAGAAATATCTTAATTTGTGTTCTAAAGATGAACGAAGGTCTTACGGGTTTGGAATGGCATGAGTCAGTAAGTGTGAGTAACTGTCCCTTTAAGCTAGTTTTTTATGTGTGTTTTACATACTTGCACTAACTAATTCTACCATAATTAACATGTATTCAATTTAATCTATTAACTGCACCCAGCTGCTGATTTAGTCTCAGTTTTTTTCTTTCTCGCTAGTTGTTAACAGTAGATTTAATGTGAGGAAAGCGTTATCTCAGAGCAGCAATCATTATTACCAATCAATACAGTATGCACATTCAAATATACTGACGTCATACAGAGAAACCTAAACATTTCAGGCTCTTACACTTACACACCTGTGAAGATGACCAGCAAAAACAACAAGAAAACCCAAAACATGACTTGCACTAGTAACTAGCTACAATATGGTAATTTAAGGCCACCGTTTGAACCAGCTTAACTTGTTTATCCAGCACCGGTGATTTAATTAATACATTTTGTAATAGAATCATATTAATGATCTTGTGAAAGTAGAAATGTATGATGAATTTGTTTTTCTGTGAATGTCTTCAGAATATTAAATGCAATCAAAGCAAGCTTGCCTTGATAATCTCCACTCTCTCTCTCTTTCTCGTCACAGAGCCCATCATAGTGCCAGCCGGCTGGCGCTTCAGGGTGCTGGACTACGCAGGCAGCAGGTGACATGGATTTCAATAAAAGGGATTATGGATGTGAGGACTGCAGAGATGGAGAACACACACAGGTAACATACATGCGCACACATCTTTTCCGCATATGATGCGCAGCGCCCGTTATTCCATAGAATTGTGCTAGGGGGAAAAACATTCTTTAATGAACTGCTGTGCTAACTTTAAGCTACTTAATAATAGTAGTTTACATTAGTTATATGTGCTTTTTGCAAATCCGACAACTTTTGGAAGTTCAGTACTGGCCCAATTATTGGTGCTGCCCCAACTGTCCTGACAGGTAATGTGAGCGTATCTCGCTATAATTGGAAAGAAGGGGGAAATAGCATTTGGCGAAACATGCAAATGTACAAAGAGCATTCTCAACTACTTATATCATGGACGTGGAAGAAGATGTAAAGTTTAGCACTTCGCAGTTTTCTTAAAATTCCTAACAAGATGGTGTGGTACGAGTGTATGCGAGACAACGATTACGAACAGGTTTTAATGAAGGCTCAATGGTATTGGCCACTTCAGTGGTCTGTCTGAGATGTCCAATCCCAAATAATTGTTTGCATTGTCCTTCACCCCATTGCTGCAATACTTGATTGTGTGTGTGTGTGTGTGTGTGTGCGTGTGCGCGAGTGCGTGTGTGTGTAGGTGGACAGAAGGCCTTGGCGTGACCTGCCACAGCCTCTGAGGAAGCGAGCTGACATAATGAGGCCGGTAAACAAGCGGCCGTCACCCTGGTCGTGTGGCACATACACACACACACTGACACCGCTCCACTATCTCACCACTCTTATCCATTGGGGTTCAGTTGTGTATCTCAGCAGGCAGAGGAGAAGAGAGAGACGCACACTTGGAAAGCTCTGCAGCCGTGAAATGTATGCCTCCGTGCTAGGAGAGCAATATAGAGAGAGAAATACAGAATATTATCGCTCGGATTCCTTTCCAAGATCACCTGTGGTTCATGTAAAAATGTTCCTTTTAACCTGGTCTTCATCTGCTGCTTTTTGGAAGTTGTCTCAGTGCGAGAGTTTATGGGAATACAGAGATTGTGTCTGGGTGTTTGCCTGGTATCTGGGTCTCCTAAGGACTCGTGTTTTCCACAGGGAGAAGGCGCTGAAGAAAACAACAGCTTTGCCTGGGGTCACTTTCATAAGGCAACCCTGTCAGAGACCCACTACCTCCCTAAAAACACATGCCTATACGTGCATAGACATGCATGGTCGCAATGAAATCTGAAAACAGCAGTTCTAGGAAGTAACTCACAAGCGAAAGGTAGTGACGCTGCTAAACTACATTTTTCAGCAATAATCAAATGTATGATCCTGTGAACTTGATGTTAACTTTCTCATGTTAAAAGGGTAGTTCAACCAAAAATTAAAATTCTAATTACTAATTACTCACTCTCATGCCATTCTAAACTCATAAGACCTTTGTTCATCTACAGAACACAAATTAAGATATTTATCATGAAATGCAAGAGCTTTCCAACCCTGCATAGACAGCAATGCCCAGAAAGGTAGTAAGGACATTGTTAAAATAGTCCATGTGACATCAGTGGTTCAACCGTAATTTTACAAAGAAACTTTTTGTGTCCAAAGTAAACAAAAACAACAAATTTATTCAACAATTGCTTCTCTTCTGTGTCAGTCTTCAATGTGTGTTCATGAGAGTATGCATGCAATGAGTTTGAGATTTTTGCAGTAACATGCTGACATAGTGATGAAATCTAATCACAGTGGTTACAGGAGACATATTTACGATGCATGTTAATGCAGGTGTCACTTTCTGCTGACCACTTGTGATCAGATCACCTGAGAATGTTAATAACAGGTGTAAACTGAGTGATTCCTTGGGTGCACAAGCCTTAAAGGGCACCTATTATGCAAAATCCACTTTTAGAAGGTGTTTGGACAGAAATGTGTGTTGGAATTGTGTGTACACTGCCATCTTAGAATGATAAAAATACATTAAAAACATCATAAAATCAAACCAGCCTAAAAAAAAAAAAAAACAAGCACTTTGGATCCTGTCAGCAAAATTATGTCATATTTCGGTAGCCCCGCCCACCACAATTGACTGACAGGCACGTATTACCATATCCTCAGCCATTTTGTCTGCGTGTGATCAGCTGTGTCGAAAGCAGTGTCACTTCAGGAACACCCATAAAACATTCAATGTTAGTGTTTCTGCTGTGAATGTCTTTTGAGGCTTATTAGGAGTTTTACTAAAATTCTCTAGTCTATGCACAACTACGGTTGAATTTGCAAATGTTTGTAAGACTTTATTTATATATCTTTTTGTAAAGTTTACTGATATTTTTCTGCACCTGTAAATACAGGAAAGTAATTACATTATGCACGTTTTCATGAATTATTTGACGAATATAACAAAAACAGTAAGGTACGCTCTTAAAAATAAAGGTGCTTTAAAAGGTTCTTCACAGCAATGCCACAGAAGAACCATTTTTGGTTCCACAAAGAACCATTCAGTCAAAGGTTCTTTAAAGAACCATCTCTTTCTTACCTTTTTATATGTGAAGAACCTTTTTCTCCACAAAGAACTTTTGTGAAACAAAAAAGTTCTTCAGATGTTAAAGGTTCTTTATGGAACCATTTACACAAAAAGGTTCTTCTATGGCATTGTGAAGCACCTTTATTTTTAAGAGTCTACAGAGTTTATCTTGTTCTTATACATTTATTGGATTTAACTAGGAAATCGTGAAGCTAAAAGTTTTGTAAGATCATCTAACAGGCTACTGCAGTTATATTCTCTTCATTGGCACTTACTAGGCGCATTCACATGGAGCATTTAATCGGTAATCGGTTTAAAAGTCCAATCTGAATGAAAAGGCTACATATAAACACCTCAATCGAAATAAAAATGCTCAAACGGAATTAAATTGTAATTAATTTGAGAGGGGTGGGATAAAATAAAAACCTTTCTATAAACCAAACAAAATTAAAATTCTGCCATTTAATTGTGTTAAACAGATTACTTTGCATCTACATCAAGCAGGACAGGTGTCGCACCAAAGTGGGGGGCATTCGCGGGCCATGCCTCCCTGTCCATACTCTGCTCTTCTTGCAAAACGTGATAGATTTCGAAAGTGAAACCGGTAAAACAGCGCGCATAAGAAAGCGACTGCACGCTTTTGCGATCATCGGCAACTTCACATGATCACAGATTGCACACTTTGATTCATTGTTTAGCAACTCTTGATAAGAAATCATGTATTTGTTCCATTTAAGTACAGTAAAAATACCGGTCCTCTCATGCTTGCACATGTTGCATCTCTGCTCTCTATTGCCATATGCAAAACAGAGACATCTAGTCTCTGCCCCCTTCTGGAATTGGGCGGGAAGTTGCAGCTCATTTTCATGTAAGGGGACACACCCCTGAAACACCACTTTTTAGACCCGCCCCAAAAATGACACTTTTCAACATGTTATAATAAACGATCTGTATTGTATTTGGATCTGAAACTTCACAGGCACATTCAGGAGAGCCATAAGATTAATATTACATCTTGTAAAAAGGGGCATAATAGGTGCCCTTTGAACTTTCCTCATGCCTGGACATATAAAGTGTGAGCTGGGGTGTAGGAGGAAAGCTAGAGGACCTTTGTGAGTTAGGACAGGGGGGATTATATGAATTCACTATTCCAAAACTTTTGTTTTAAGCTTTAGGAATCTGTCATGGGAATTGGCTCAGTCACCCCGGCAAATCAGCTGTCTTAAAGTCATCTATAATCCAGCTCAGATGAAACTTTTTCCTGTTACACCATTCCACATGTTTTCACCTCCACTTCACCAGTAAGGGGGTATAATGGGACTGGTGGAGATGGGATCAGGTTTTCCACATTGGGCTTTTACCCAGAAAAGCAACAGCGGAAGGGAAAATAGAGAGATGGAGAGAGAGGGAGAGAGGCAGAATGGCGGCTCGGCCGGGCATAATTGGCAGTCTTTGTAGAGTGGGGCCCTTGATTTAATAGGCACGGCTGGTGACTGAGGCAGTGGAGTGCGAACAGTGCGGAAATGTGCTGGAGCCTGGAGCCCTCCGGCCCAACAATACCAACCCACCCCCTCTCGTTCCCTGTCTCTAAGGACGACTAACTCAGAGCTTGCCTACCCCGAACACACACACGCACGTTCACCTCCGAGTGTAAGAATCTACAAACTACATCAAACACATGATTATTCAGTATAGTCTACTGCGAACAAATCCATTACCCTGACTCACACACTGCAGTAATTGCATATGACGTCAGTATGTTGCACACAGGTGATGCTACACATGACACTACATACACAGCAAAAGCAAAAACGTAGCTCTCTGACATCACACATATCGCACATACATATCCATGAAAATTAGATGATAGATAGATAGATAGATAGATAAACACCATCATGGTAACACACTGATACTGAAATAATGCAATAAACATTCATTTAACAACATTAGATGCAACATACAACCCTAATGTACACAACTGATAAGAAAGAACTAAGAAGAAACATAATTTTAAGAAGAAGAAACAGAGAGAGTAATTTAAATGAAAAAACATCAAATGTGAAATGTAACACAGGGTATTCAGGGAATGTCAGTTTATGGTTATTCAATGTAAATTATACATTCTTTTTCACTTCCAAAAACTGCATACTACCGTAAAATTACATGTAGTGTCCAATACAGTTTTTCACCATATATAGTAGGGGAACTTACAGTAACCAATTAATAGGTTTTTACTGTGGCATTTTACAGTATTTTACCATTAAAATCACAGTCATTTTTCACAGTATAGATAGATAGATAGATAGATGGACAGATGGACAGATAGATAGAAAGAACAAAAGTTGACAGACAGATAGACGGACGGACAGACAGACAGACAGACAGATAGATAGATAGATAGATAGACAGATAGATGGCGGACGGACAGATAGATAGATAGATAGATAGATAGATAGATAGATAGATAGATAGAAAGAACGAAAGTTGAAAGACAGATAGACGGACGGACAGACAGACAGACAGATAGATAGATAGATAGATGGACAGAGAGATAGATCGATAGATAGATAGATAGAGAGATAGACAGATAGACATACGGGTGGACGGACACGGACGGATGGACAGATAGATAGAAAACACTAATGTTGACAGACAGATAAACAGATAGGCAGACAGACAGACAAACATAGATAGATAGATAGATAGATAGACGGACGGACGGACAGATGGATAGAAATAATGAAAGCTGACAGACAGATAGACAGATAGATAAAAAAGAATGAAAGCTGACAGACATAAACAGACAGACAGATAGACAGACAGACAGACAGATGGATAGATAGATAGATAGATAAAAGAAAAAATGAAAGATGATACAAAAAATGAAAGATGACAGATAGACAGACAGACAAACAGACAGACAGATAGTTAGATAGATAGACAGATAGATAGATAAAAGAAAAAATGAACAATGACAGATAGACAGATAGATAAAAGAAAAAAAATGAACGATGACAGATAGACAGACAGACAGACAGATAGATAGATAGATAGACAGATAGATTTTTTTGAAAGCAATATTTGCAATTCAGCTCCAGTGCATTGCAGATATGTTGTGTGACCAATCTCAGCTAACGCGCTCCAGTTTCAGGGACGGATCACAGTGTCAAATTTCAAGCGACGCCCAGCCTTGAAAATCAGAACCGACGCTCAGATTCTTTGACCAGATCTATACACGCAGGTTTAGCTGTGAACATCAATGTGCGCGTGTGTGTGTGTGTGTGTGTGTATGTGTGCATGTGTGTGTATATCACATCATCAACGTTCCTCGTCCTGGGCTCTCTTTGAGAGGGTGGGTCTGGGCGGCAGGTCTGTGATTAGTTCAGGCCAGGGGAGCGCTGGTATTGATTGGCAGGCTGGAGACACTGGGCTGCCTTCCACGCCGCTCTAATGAGAAGCCCTGACCTCCTCCAGTCAGCAAGGTCGCCAAACCCTACTGTAATTGCACTCTCTCTAATGGCGTCAGTCACGCATCCGCTCCAGCCTCGGTAATGACAATTACCATAATGCTGCTCCGCTCGCTAGGAGCCTCTCCATCACGGCGCTAGCTTCGGAGGGAGAGCGAGATCTGGAACACTGACGCGCGGGACGAGGACACTTAGGTCTCTTTATGTGTTTCAAATAGCCTGCGCGTGTGTGTATTTGTGTGTCAGAGAGATAAAGAGGAGGGTGTTGTAACCTCAGACACAAAATGGCCGCAGACCAATATGTCAATGAAGTGTGATATTTACAGATCAATCAGCCTTTGGATCAATTGGTAGCGTGCTAATGCAAACACTTCCCCTCATCTCAAAGTGACTCATCCATCTTAAGAATAAATGCAAAAATTGCAAAGATTCATGGCATGCTTTTTTGCCTCCGCCAGGGTACTTGTAAACTAGCTTCACCAACCAGATAAAAACCAACTAGACTAGACAGTCCTGGTTTTCAGTGCTGAAATAAAAACCTGCAAAAATATCCAAGATATATTTATAGGTTCTCCGTCCATGCATTTTATTTACCTTCATTCCAATCAATGATTCACTGTCTGACTCCCGTGTAACATAAACACACGCCCTTACCATTGATCCATGTGGCCCACAACAACATAGCTATGAAATATAAGCCAACGGTGAAAGCAGACTCAGGTCTGTGGTGGAGCAGAACTTTGGCCTGGACGCAGATGTGTGGAAAGGTGAGGAAGGAGAGTAGAAACAGATGAGAGATAAGCTCTTGCGAATATATCGGTTCTACCAACCCTTAACTCCAAACAGTACTTACACAATCCCTACCTTTCTCACACATACACACACAAGCACAAGGGAGGTAAGTTAGAGTTTGTGTTGTGATGCAAGGAGATTCAGGCAGGAGTCAATGCTTTCAGAGCTTTTATGGTGTGTTTGGCGAGAGAGAGTAGACGGCAGAAAGGAGCGAACGGTGCTCCGGACGTCACAGATTTACTGCTGCGTCTCTAATTTCAGGCTGTCGACGTATTTAAGTGAGACGCTCATAAAGAAAAAACTAGTTTGTAAGAAAGAGGGTCGGACGCTAGCTAAATCAGCACGGGCACAAAGAGGCAGGCGTCTGAGAGCTATTGACCCCACATCGATCCACAGCCTGTGCGCTGCTATTGACCAAACAGGGGAGAGACCAGGGGAGCCAGAACACACCGCACCCAACCAGTATGAAATAGAAAACAACCTCGTCCACACACACACACCGGAGTCGTGCTAACCTTGTATACGTGAGCTATTGAGGCTTTGCCTTTGTATGCGACGGCTTGCGTCCTTAGTCTTATTGGTTGGCGCTCAGTACCCGATTCCTCTCTCGCTTTCTCTTTTGGCTGAATGAGAGCACTTCCTTCCTGCTATCCTCCACTGATGCAGGTGACAGGAGCCCAGAGACCTGGCAGGACACGTACATACACACACGCTTGCACACACGCAGGCCAGATGGTCCCAGACCCCGGTGACTGTCAAGGTGGGCCACGACCCAAAGCGTACAACCTCCCCGTTCCCATCTCCCCCTGCTTCTAGGTCTCTTTCTCTTCTTGTCTCCTATTTTCCTCTCTTCTTCCGTGCTATACCTTCTAGTCACAGGTGAGTCACGCAGTTGCCAAACTCTGCGTAAATGTCAATGGGTGTACACGGGGCCTCCTGATACAGAACCCCCCCCGGTGTCCTCTCTGTCCTCGACATTGCTTGATTCAAATCATTCTGGAAAGAAATCAAGTTGATTTTGCGCTTCCACCTCTCTCGAACACGTCGCCGCGCCGGTCACGTGGGTCTCGGAAATCAGCGAAGGGGTTCGTTTGTCGCCTGTGACAACAGGTGTAGAGATGCAATCCCTGGGGCAACGGAAAGGATGTCGGATTGGTAATTGGCGAGCGGGGCGTTACGTGGAACTGCGGCAGCCGTCGGCATTGGGGGGTGGGGGGGGGTCCTCTGTAGTCGCCTGAGAGCGAGAGAGAGAACGGATAGGGGAACGAGGCAACTAGGGAGGTGAAGGCTGCGAGCGGAAAGACGGAAAGAAACAGAGGGAGGGGTGCAGATAGTAAGAGCAAGAGGGGTGGGGGTCATTAAACTGGAAACCAGGAACCACACGGGAGGTAGAATTTTAAATGATTCCCCCACAGCAATACCAGCCTAGCGGTAGGGCCATCTTGCTCGCTCTCTCTCTCCCTCTCTCGTTCTCCCGTTCTCTCGGAGATGCAATTAATTTGGATGGAGGCTGCCAAGAGCGGAGAGATAGAGCGATGAGGGGTGCGCCCTCTCGCACTCTGCCTGCCTGCGGTCTCACTCTTGCAGAAGAGCACTTTTTTCCCTTCCATTACGGCTATCCGCCGTCCGTCTGCTCGCGCACGGCCTCCAATCCGACAACGCCAGCCCAGCATCCCAACAGCTGCCGAGCTGCACCCGACAACCTAGCACTTATTTCAGAAAACAGGAAAAGCCTTGTTCGAGACAGGCTGCTGTTGTTTGTTTGTTTGTTTTTAATTGCGCTGCTCACACTTTGCCGTCCTAAGAGACCTCCTAGCCTCACCATTCGGTATGAGTCATAGGTGCGTCTCGCTCCAAAGGCCGTGATGGAAAGAACTGAAGGCAGGGAAGGGTGAGAAAGAAAGAAAGAGCGAGTGAGGAGGAAGAGAGAGAAGTGTCATGGTACACAAAGCACGTAGCATGTAAAAAGCAGGAGGGACTAGCGCTCAGGGCCAGAGCGTGCGTCGATACGAGGGAAATTGATCGTAATCAACAGCGCCTGCAGAGCGAGCGGCTGCCCGTCGAAACTCTTCCCCCTCTCCTCTCTTCTGCTCTCCTCTATTTCTGCACCCTGCACCTACCTCTCCGCTCATCCCTTGCAAGTCCCTCCTGGAGCTTTCAAAGTCTATGTAAACAACACCAAATGCAGGAGATGGTGTGCGTGTGTGTTCAATGTATGTTTTGTTGTGTTAGCTAGTTAATCTGCGTAGGTATAAGCGCCCACAGTAAAGGTTTCTTGTCATTAAAAGGCTACATTTTCTACATTCACTCTATTATTAGAATACATTTACTTCATTTAAAGTTTGAGGAAAAACATTAGTTTTAACTAAGTGATAGCACATAATTCTAAAGGTGAGTACTGTGTTTTTTGTAAATGACAACGCAAATAACTGCATTCGGACATTAAAATTCATTATGGTAAGTTCTAATTTAAAGTCCTCATGAAATCAAAATTGAAGTTTTTTGTCTTTTAGTATGAGTATGTTAATCTTAACCTTTCAGTTCACTTCCAGAACAAAAATTTACAGATATTGTACTCACACTTGTCGTCACACTTGTCGTCCAAGATTTTCATGTCTTTCTTTCTTTAGTCGTAGGAATATTCAGGAATATTCTCCATATCGTGGACTTCAATGGTGCCCCCGAGTTTAAACTTCCAAAATGCAGTTTAAATGCAGCTTTAAAGGGCTCTAAACAATCCCAGCCAAGGAAGAAGGGTCTTTTTTCTCTATACCTTTTAACCGCAAACACTCGTCTTGGTCTAGCTCTGCTGAACTGTTTTCCTGTTTATGACAGTTAGGGTATGTCGAAAAACTCCCATCACATTTTCTCCCCCAGCTTCAAAATCACCCTACATTGCTGTTTTACATTTTTTTAAAGGGCATTTGACCTTCTTTGTATGTTCACTTTGTAAACACTGGGTCAGTACTTCTGCAGCGATGTAGGGCGATTTTGAAGCTGAGGGAGAAAATGAGATGGGAGTTTTTCGACATACCCTAACTGTCTTGACCCGGAGGTGCACAGACTACACATACACAACGCAGAACTAGACAAGACAAGCATTTGAAGTTAAAAAGTATATAAATTGTAATTTTTTGTTTTTTTTTAGAAAATAACCGATCGTTTCGCTAGATAGGACCCTTCTTCCTCGGCTGGGATCGTTTAGAGGCCTTTGACCTGCATTTAAAACTGCATTTTGGAAGTTCAAACTCAGGGGCACCATTGAAGTCTACTATACGGAGAATATTTAAAGAATTTCTTTACAATTGAAGAAAGAAAGTCATGAACATCTTGGGTGACAAGGGGGTGAGTAAATGATCTGTAAATTTTTGTTCTGGAAGTGAACTTCTCCTTTAAGGTTATCCGTAAGCTAGTGTGCTCCTAAACAATGACAAAATTTGCATTTAGAACATATAAGCATTCCAAACTTACGGTCTCTAACTTCCGCCAATATGCATCAACTATTTTGATGACAATCACCCTGCAATTGAGCTTCTCAGAAAATTTTCTGTCCAATCAAATGCTTTCTAGAGTCCAAAGTGTCCCACCCCTAGATTATAAATGCACGCTGAAGCTGTGACTGAAATCGATCACTTGTTCACAGAATTTGTATTTTCTGTACTTTAAATGGTACGTAGTGCACTATATACAGGATAGGGAATGATTCAGAAAGTTTAAATATGCATTCAGTTGGTGCGAATGAAGGCTGGTTTTGCATTGTGCCACACGCAGGGTTGCCAGGTTTTCACAACAAAACTCGCCTAATTGCTTTTCAAAACTAGCCCAAAACTAGCCCAATCGCATTTTGAGGGGGGGCCCCCATTAAAAATTGTGTTCCGGGGTACAAAATACACTTTGTCAGGGTTCCCCTGGTAAATTTGCATTTCAGGGGCTAAATATGACGTTACTGGGTTACCTTAAAAACGCGAATATGATAAACAACCAGCGGCAACAGTGTTAAAGTAGCCCAATTCCGCTGGAAATCCGTGGACTTGGCAACACTGGTCACACAACCCGCGCAGCACGCTCACACTTAGCTGCAGTCCAGTGAGATGATAACACAGAGCCGATCATAAGCGCAAGTCGCCGCAGCCCACAAAACGTATTGGACACATTTGAATTCTACACAGAACGCTTATATATGGATAATGCGATATAGATGATATAAATGCAGCTTTACCGAGCTCAAAGGCTCTGGCCCAACCTGTGATATAAACAAAACGCTATTGGTCTTATTATTACTAATTTAATTAAGAATTACCTCTGTTTATATTAAAATTTGTGTATACACATTTGCCTACATACATTTTAAAACTAAACAATAATGGTTGTTCTAAGCTAATGAGTGTTAAAGCTATGACATCATTTCCTGTCATGCCTTTAAGTTTGCACAGTTGCTGGAGAGCAGCTGAGGCATTTTGAAACCAATTTGTCCTTTAAAAACATAAGTTGCTAACAAATTGCAACATACTGACTGTAACAGTTGCCATCTTAATTGCACTTCATTGGTTAAGCAAATAAACTCAAATCCTTGAAAGCAGGCAATCATGTTTTCGTATTTTCAGATTAATTATGAAAAAGACATAAATAACACAACACCTTTCGGCCACCTTCGGAGAACAATGGCTGTGATCGAAAGCTGCATTCACAGGTAGCATATAAAGGTAGGAAGGCAACAAGGCATGATGCTGTCTACTGAGATAACTTCATCTGATCTCAGCATAGCTGTATCCTTCACTGCCTATGATATCCCACAATCCTGTGCGATCAATTCCAAGGGTGCGTCCCATTTCATGTACTTATTCACTATTCTATGCCATTTTTTCAGTATAGAAAAAGTGTACTTCAAATGCCCGGATGATGCACTTAAAGGGATAGTTCACTTTTCAGGGATATTTTCTTTTAGACAAATACAATCGGAGTTAGTCTATATTAAAGAATACCCTGGACCTTCCAAGCTTTATAATGGCAGTAAATGGCTGTTGACATTTTGAACTTCAATAAAGTGCATCTATCTATCAATCATAAAAAGTACTCCATGTGGTGTTAATAAAGGTTTTCTAAAGCAAATCAATGCTTTTGTGTAAGAAAAACATCCCTATTTAAAAACTTATAAACTGTAATTTCTAGCTTCCGCTAACTGTCGTACACATTCACGAGATAGTGGCGTTCCAGCGGATGACAATGAAGCACAGTGGAAAGAATAAAACACTGGTCACAAATTATAAGTACAAAATGAGGATTTGTGAAGAAAAATGACTGAGGATTTCAATATAAGCCAAAAGGAAACTGGTTTTCCTTTGCTGTAAACAAAACTTCACTGTCATTATAAAGCTTGGAAGAGCCAGGACATTTATTATAACTCCAATTGTATTCATCAAAGAAGTAAGTCATATAGAATGGCTTAAAGGTGAGTAAATCATAGTGTGAATTACATTTTTGAGTGAACAATCACTGGGTGAGTACATAGTGACTAAAACGTGCATAGTGTATAGTGAATGATTTGGGATACAACCCTGATTGCACACATACATCTCGGAGACGTCTATTTGACGTCTGCATTTACATCTGCAAGACTGTTTGCAAGACTGTTTTGCTAGATTGTTTGCTCATCTGCAATACGTCTATAAGGCGTTTTTTTACTATCGATGTCAAATAGACATCTATTAGATGTCTTTAAGATGCTTATGATTTAGAATGTATGTAAAACTGACATCTTACAGACATTTGTCAGATGTTTGTACACAACAGATGCTTTCCAGATCAAGTGATCTTTAACAGACATCTTGCAGATGTACATGTGCTATCTGGGAACTCATTACAGTTGAGCTAAAAAATAAAACGGCATCTGAAAAGTTACAGAAAATGTGTAAATCTATGTTTCTGAACATTTTTCCGCTTTTGCTTTCATTTCTAGGAGGAAATTAGTATAATGCTAATTAAATATTGGCTTAGTTTTTACCAAAGCTCTCTCTTTTTTGTTGTAGATCATTAGACCAGTATGCTGCCTCAGAAGCCTGTCCGAAATCAGTGTTGAGATGTTCCTGCAAAGTCATTGCCTGATAGGACGACGGGGCAGGCTGCCTATAAGCTTTCGGACGCAGCCAATGTCACACTAGACGTTGACACAGTCATGACTCCCGCCTACTGAGTTGGCCTACAAATTGACGTCATGACTGAACACCTCCAATAAGGTAAATATTGATTTCAAGATGACTTTACCAGATTTTAAAGTCTTTTTAATTTTTTTTTAAGTCTTAATCTCATTGATTGAAGCGTAAAACATTTCACTCCCTTCCTATAAATGTATCCCAGCAGCAAAAAAACCTATCTAGGCTATATATGGAGAATTACAGACGCAAAGAGAGAGAGAGAGAGAGAGAGACAGAAAGAGAGCGAAATAAAGAAAGAAGCTACGTATTAGAAAAGGTGAAGGTCCAAGGCTTTTACGCTTCCGCTCGCTCACTCTCTCGCTCCCTCTTCCTCTTCCTCCACACACCATGGTATAATTTCTCATTTGAAGACGCTGGCATACCTGGCTGTGTGGCTGTGCTGTTAAAAGCACCGGCCCAATTATAGCATAACACCTAGCCTTACGGTTTCCATGGCTGCGCGATGTATCTGTCCCGCGGGACGCGGCGTGGAGGAACGAGCGTCTTATCAACCATCACCCTGGTAATAACACTCCCCCGAGCCTCCGCGCCTCAGCCAGGCCTTAACGAGAAGCCAGGGTGAAATCTCTCCTCCGCTTCAGCTCCAGCCATTGATTTGAGCTTAATCTGTTTCTGCGGGTGTGCTTGCGTGCGCGTCTGTGTGTGTTTGTGTGTACGTGTGTGTGATTGTGTGAGTGCGCTGGGGGGGCTGATGGTGGGAGAGTGTGAGCGCGTGAGAGGTACCATTTATTTAACTGAGATTCTCAAGTTGCATTTATCCGAGATTCTGTTAATGCAAGCTCTACGCTTGAGAAAGAAAAAAACAGAGCTGGAAAGTGACAGGGAGTGAGAGTGAGAGAAATTAATTTTATTTTTTTCCGATTTATCTGATATTGCTGTTGTCTTACTAGTGGTTTTACAAATTTAATTATTGTGCAATCTAAAGATGATTGATATTTTTTAATTTTATACACCATTTTTGTTAGCTTAAATCAATAGCATACAAAAGTATGCATTATAAATATATTAACAATAATAAAAAATGTTTACAGTCACCATAAATTATTACATTTTGTATGTAATTGTAAACTACTCACACATTTATTAGTGCATATATATGTATGGATGTGGAAGATGTGGAAGAAAAAAGTGATACAGGTTTGGAACAAGATGAGTGTGAGTAAATGATGGCAAGCTTTCAATTTATGGGTAAACAATCCCATTAAAAAAGCTGATGTAGATTTCCATGCAGCGCACTTCACTGCAATGTCTTCATTTTCCCGGTATATCATAGTATTCCCTGCAGAGCAGTAGGTGGGTAGAAATGTGTCAATCTTATTTTATTGTAAGTTCATACACTAGAGTGTCATGTGGCCTTATAGGATGTACATATATATATATCTACCATATGCACCCTAGGCAATACATGCTTCATGCATGTACTGTAATAAAACAATGCCCACCTGTCATTGTTTATGAGACAGGTACCTGTCTGAGGGGACATCTGTCAGCTCACAGACGTGAACATATTCTATTGCCGTGTTTCAAGAAGAAACTCGCCAATTTATGAAACAGCTTGCAGATATTGTGTGTTATGGTTTTGAGTGTATTGTTATGTACACTTTTGGGGGTCTGTTAAGTTGGAGATCTCCACAGCGATGGTGACGTGTCTTCCTTCACTGCAGCAACTCATTGGGTTTGCTTATTCACGCCTCACCCTCAGCCACAGGCTTGGGCCCTCAGGCATTCTGCCTCCCACAGCGCTGGAGCCTCCTCTTCTCCCTCTTCCTCTCTACTCTTCCACACCCTGAGGAGAAAAGTCAGGCAAGGTCGCTGCTGAGATCCGCACCCTAATTTGGTTACAGAGTAATCAGTATAAAAGTTGAATAATCAGAGTGGTCAGATTCACTTTTTTGTTGGCTTCGACCTTTTGGAAAATGTTTGGGCAAATAAGATTTTTTATGATAAAGAAAAAAAGTCTAGTTGCTACGTGCCAAATTTTTAACAATGTATTTGTACTCTGCAAAAATGTTTTTTCTTACTCAGTATTTTGTCTTGTTTTCCAGTCCAAATATCAAATTATTCTTAAATTAAGAAACATTTACTTGAGAAGCAAAATTACATCAGATATTAACTGTGGTTTTCTTTAAAATTAGTTAACTGCATTAGTTAACATGAGCTAAGAATGAACAGTATTTTTACAGCATTTATTAATCTTAGTTAATGTTAATTTCAGCATTTACTAATGCATTATTAAAATCACAAGTTGTGTTTAGTTAATGCACTGTGAATTAACATGAACAAACAATGAACGGCTATATTTTTATTAACTAACATTAACAAAGATTAATAAACAGCGCAATAAATGTATTGTTCATTGTCCGTTCATGTTAGTTTATATGTTAACTAATGTTTACAAATTCTATTAACCTTATTGTAAAGTGTTACCAGTTTTTTTTTTTTTTTTTTGAGTAAACAAGAATGTAATTCTGCCAATGGGGTAAGAAAAATAAACATAATTCAATGAAAAGACAAGTTTATTTTTCCTATATTAGTGGCAAATATTTATTTTTTGTATTAAGTATGAACTCACCTAATTTAGATCTTTTTTTTTTTTGTTTCAGAAGATGTAATAGCTTAGAACATTTTGCTTCTCAAGTAAGTGTGTCTTGATTTATATACAATACCAGTCAAAAGTTTTTGAACAGTAAGATTTTTAATGTTTTTAAAGAAGTCTATTTAGTCCACCAATCATGCATTTATTTGATACAAAGTACAGCAAAAACAGTGAAATTTTGAAATATTTGTACTATTTAAAATAGCTGTATTCTACTTGGATATATTTTAAAATGTAATTTATTTCTGTGATTTCAAAGCAGATTTTTAAGCATCATTACTCCATTTACATGATCCTTCAGAAATCATTTAAATATTCTGATGTGCTGCTCTTTTGATGCTGAAAACTTAGCTTTGATCACAGGAACAAATTGCATTTTAAAATATATTCAAATAGAAAGTGGTTATTTTAAATAGTAAAAATATTTCACAATATTACTGCTTCTGCTGTATTTTGGATCAAATAAATGCAGGCTTAGTTTTGCAAAAGAGAATTCTTTAAAAAAACAAAAAATTTTGACTGGTAGTGTATATATGTACTGGAAAACAGAAAAATAAGTTACAATTATAATTAAAAGAAGTAATAAAAAATGCTAGGAATTGGGAAATAGATAGATAGATAGATAGATAGATAGATAGATTAGGTTTAGCTAAGTTAATATACTGTTGTTTACCTCAAATTAAATGCAGAAATAACTAAAAGTAAGCCATTTGTAAGCTGATTTCTTCCTTTTTTGCCGTTAGTGGTGCAGCAACTTTCATATTTGAGAAAAATCTTACCCATAGCACCTTCTGAGGTGTTAGAAAATGTTATGGACATGAAATGATCCAATTTACATTAGTGGTCTTGGAATCAATTACCGATTATGCATTAGGCTTTGATATTCTGCCCGTTCTTGTTTGCTTGTATGTCGCGCTGAACGTCTCCAGCAAAGCGGTCCAGCAGGGTTATTGGGCTCTGCTGGCTGTCGCTGTTGTCTTGGCTCAGGCCGTCGCGAGGAAGCGAGCGTGGGGCTGGGGGAAGGGCATGCGCGTGTTGGCCGTGAGGGTGAGCAGATCAGCGCGGTTGCATGTCTGTGTGGCGGTGATAAGATTCTAGGATTCTCCCACTGTGACAGGTCTGCTCGGTAGCCTGACCTTCCACTCCACAGCAGCGTGATTAACTCTACCTCACCATATACTAAAGAGTCCAGTACCATGTTTACCCACCACAACCTCACTGATACATCAAGAACGCCCACAGTGTGCCCGAAGAACCTTCCCAGAAGCCTCCAACCCTGTTGAAGCATCTACAGCTTCATGTGCAACCAGAGACTCACCTTTAGCTTCACACTCCTACATGAACACAACAGCAACATCTAACACTAACCTAATCTACAAATGATCGCAACCCAAATAACTTGTATAAACAAAAGAACTAGATCAAATTTAAGGCTCAATATGGCAGCCGGAGGACAGGAAATCTTGCCTTAAAATAGTGATTAAATTGGTAAAAACCGATCTGTATTATTGTTCTGGAACATACACGTTACATGTTCATGTTAGCTAGACTGACCTGAGTTTGTTTATTTATTTATTTATTTGCCAGATTTGAGAAAAAAAGCAACATTTCTGAAACTGCATATAGTAGTCTTTTACCATTTGTGTAAACAGAGGCTGTTTTTGACCGGAAACCAAGATGGCCACCAAGTTAACTTGGTTAAATTTGGCATATTAGCTTCAGCTTTTAGCCTCTGTTAGTAGATGTCATAATTAGTCTGTGCTGCTGGGAAAAAGCATATTAAACTAGCTTAAGCTGGTTTACACTTCTATTAGTCTGGTCAGATTGGCCTGTTGGCTTGTCTTAGAAGGGTTTTATGCACTGTACAGATGGTTTTGTCTGAATTGACAGATTGATTGATTGATTGATGTATTGATTGATTAATTGATTATACCAGATTTGAGCAAAAAAGGCAACATTTATGATACTGTATATAGTATATAGTGTATAGTATATAGTCTTTTACCATTTGTGTAAACAGAGGCTGTTTTTGACCAGAAACCAAAATGGCCACCTAGTTAACTTGGTTAAATTTGGCATATTAGCTTCAGCTTTTAGCCCCTGCAGGTTGATGCCATAACTAGTCTATCATGCAGGGAAAACACATATTAAACAGTCTTAAGCTGGTTTACACTTCTGTTAGTCTGGTCAGATTGACCTGTTGGTTGGATTTAGAGGGGTTTTGTTCACTGTTCAGGTGGTTGATTGATTGATTGATTGATTGTTTGATTTGAAAATAAAGGCTAAATTTATGATACTGTATATAGTAGTCTTTTACCATTTGTGTAAACAGAGGCTGTTTTTGACCAGAAACCAAGATGGCCACCAAGTTAACTTGGTTAAATTTGGCATATTAGCTTTAGCTTTTAGCCCCTGCTGGTAAATGCCATAACTAATCTAACCTGCTGGAATAAAATCGTATTAAACTAGCTTAAGCTGGTTCACTCTTCTATTAGTCTGGTCAGATTGACCTGTTGGGTGGTTTTAGAGGGGGTTTGTGCACTGTTCAGGTGGTTTAGTCTGAATTGATTGATTGATTGATTAATGCCTTATTTGAGGAAAAAAAGGCAACATTTCTGAAACTGCATATAGTAGTCTTTTACCATTTGTGTAAACAGAGGCTGTTTTTGACCGGAAACCAAGATGGCCACCAAGTTAACTTGGTTAAATTTGGCATATTAGCTTCAGCTTTTAGCCCCTGCTGGTAGATGTCATAATTAGTCTGTGCTGCTGGGAGAAAGCATATTAAACTAGCTTAAGCTGGTTTACTCTTCTATTAGTCTGGTCAGATTGGCCTGTTGGCTTGTTTTAGAAGGGTTTTGTGCACTGTACAGATGGTTTTGTCTGAATTGATTCATTGATTGAAGTATTGATTGATTGATTGATTGATTGATTATGCCAGGTTTGAGCAAAAACGTTTACATTTAAGATACTGTATATAGTAGTTTTTTACCATTTGTGTAAACAGAGGCTGTTTTTGACCAGAAACCAAGATGGCCACCAAGTTAGCTTGGTTAAATTTGGCATATTAGCTTCAGCTTTTAGCCCCTGCGGGTACATGCCATAACTAGTCTATCATGCAGGGGAAACCGCATATTAAACTAGCTTAAGCTGGTTTACTCTTCTATTAGTCTGGTCAGATTGACCTGTTGGCTTGTTTTAGAAGGGTTTTGTGCACTGTACAGATGGTTTAGTCTGAATTGACTGATTGATTGATTGACAGTTAAACCAGCTTTACCTGCTTAGCCAGACTGTAAAACCAGCTCACTCCAGCTAAGACCAGTAGCAATGGCTTTTTCAGCAGTATTACACGAGCAAAGACATGTTTATTCATTGACAGCTATTCAAACATAGCAATGTCTTCTGCCTTTTTTTTTATTTGCGTGTCGCACAATTTTATTATAGGCTATATTAAATATTTTACTAGTGACCATATTTTGGATGGATTTTAGAATTGTAACATGAGCTGTGGTTAAATGAGTTGTATGGCTCAGGCTCAAAAAATAGGTTTGAGTAACTGAGTACCCATGAAACATGGCGCTAGAAACGCCAAGGTCCTGAATGCATGTATACCTTGAATGCGCTGTAAGTCACTTCCAAAGCATCTGCCAAATGCATAAATGTCAACTGGCATTGAGATGAATGGGAATTCTAACGGATGCTAACAGATAACTTTCTCCAGATATATTAGGGCCTAAACTTGGGCCTAACCTCATAAGAACAGCCTTGCAGATTCAAGATTTCTTAATTTTTTAAATTGGATCATGTAATTTGCACTGCTTCATGGGATTGTAGTTCTTTCCCTCACTAAAGTCATTGTATCTTTGTCTTTTTGTTCAATTTTCAAATAGTTTTTTGCTTCAAATAAAGGTTTGTGGTGTTGTGATTCACCTCATAGCTGGATGGCTTGGTGCTAATGACGCTTTAACAAAGGCTGTTTAGAATCCCTGTAGGACAAATTAATGGAAAAACTATACTACCAGTCAAAAGTTTTTGAACAGATTTTTAATGTTTTTTTTTTTTCTGCTCACCAAGCCTGCGTTTATTTGATCCAAAATACAGCAAAATCAGTAATATTGTGAAATAGTTTAACTACTTAAAATAACTGCTTGAATATATTTTTAAATGCAATTTATTTCTATGACCAAAGCTAAATTTTCAGCATTATTACTCCAGTCTTCAGTGTCACGTGATCCTTCAGAAATCATTCTAATATGCCGATTTTCCTTTCAAGAAACATTTATTATTATTATTATTATTATTATTATTATTATTATTATTATTATCAATAATTAAAAAAACAGTTGAGTACATTTTTGAGGAATCTATGATAAATAGAAAGATCAAAGGAGTAATGGAGTAATGATGCTAAAATTTTTTAGCTTTGAAATCACAAGAAAAATTACATTTTAAAATATATTCAAATAGAAAACTGTTATTTTAAATAGTAAAAATTTCTTTCTTTTTTTTTTTCACTTTTGCTGTACTTTGGATCAAATAAATGCAGCCTTGGTGAGCAGAAGAGAGAAGAGAAAAAAAAAAAAAAAAAACAATAAAAATCTTACTGTTCAAAAACTTTTGACTGGTAGGATACTTTCAGAACCAGCGCCACTGATAAATATAAAATATGCATGGATGGATACATGCATGGATGGATATTTTGAAGTAAATACAAAATATGCATGGATGGATCATTTACAGTAAGATCACCTAAATGCATTTCGAAAATATAATGAAAAAGTGATTATGATAAAAAAAAAAATACTCATACGAGTTAACTTTTTCTGCAGTATTTTCATCTATTATAAGAAGGTTCACGCTAACGGAAATTACTTTTAACATGGCAGTATTTTTGCAGTGCGGGTAACTGTATAACACTTTATTCCCTCAAGTCTGTTATTTTAGACAGAAAAATATGTCTATTCAGCACACGTAGATAGGCTATACATGCCATTTTTTGTATCTGTAGATACATTGGCTGAAAACGATGTCCTCTCTCGGGTATATATATATATATATATATTCACACTGACCAAAAGAAAAAAAAAACATTGTTTTTTCAGTCCAACACACACACACACACTATATTCACTAACAGGCACAGCCACACTACCATCCCTCTCTTGCTCTCTTTATCTACACCCCCCATACATACCTCTCTCTCACTCTCTCTCTCTCTTTTTCTCTCTCCCTCTGTGATGGCAGGACGGGCAGTGAGCTGTGCGGCTGGGAAGAGGCGAGGACGCCGCGGCGCACATTAATAATGCAGAGCCTCAGCTTCCTCCCAGCGCCGCGGCCATGGCACTGGCCCATCGCTGTCACCAGGGGGGAGCTGGGAACATTCTCTCTCTCTTTCGAGCTCTACTTCTTTCAGTCTCTCTCACATAAACACACGCAGACATACACACTTTTACACAAACCCCACCAAACTGGGCCTCCACCCGAGACTGTGGCTCATTACAGATCCTGCTCTGATGACTGCACCACAGACCTGGGCTCATTACGGCACTGAGGACTCTATCCAGCTCTCCAGGCCTGCAGCTGGTACCTCCACCTCTCTCCTGCAACACGACGCTTTGCTCTTGTGTTCGCATAATCCGCATACTTTTACTTCCACCTGTCTTACTTAGTTGTAAAAATGTTGTTTTATTAGTTCGCATTTGCGGTAGGCCAACTGTGTTTTTTGTGTGCAGGGGTGTAACGACGATTGCAATTCCTGCATTTATTCAGAGTTAATCATTACTTTTCAAAGTCTCATTACTCAGTGTGTCCCATAGGCATCGCTTGACCCTATTTAGGGGGGCTTTGGTCTGCCGTCTTTCATCTCAGACCCTCTAAAAAGCTGCAATTAACTCGGCTGCCGCAGTAGCTGTCGGAAGCTAGTTCACTCCCCTTACCAGTCGTTAAAAAGTTTGCTATATTAAGTATTATACTTCCCTCTAGTCAGCGGTGGTCTTGGTCATAGGCGATATAGAGCAGCAGTGTGATCTCTCATTTACATGCATGAAAAATGCAAGCAATTTTAATTCAATTATTATTATTATTTTTAATTAAAAAGGTAGTCCACCCAGAAATGAAAATTCTGTCATCGTTTATTCTTCACACTTTGTGTCATTTAAAACTTCTTCTGTGGAACATATATCTGTGGGACAAATATTTTTGGAAGTCAATGGGAATCTAAACAGTTGTCAGTTTTGAGTAAATGATGACAAAATTTTTGGGTGAACTGTCCTGTTAAGCACAGTTTAAAGGATTAGTTCACTTCCAGAATAAAAAATTCCTGATCATTTATTCTCCCCCATGTCATCCAAGATCATGTCTTTCTTTCTTCAGTCGAAAAGAAATTAAGGTTTTTTTTAGGAAAACCATATAGTGGACTTCAATGGGAGCCAACAGGTTGAAGGTCCAAATTGCAGTTTCACTGCAGCTTCAAAGGGCTCTACACGATCCCAGCTGAGGTATAAGAGTCTTATCCAGCGAAACGATCATTTTCTAAAAAAATAAAAATTTATATACTTTTTAATCACAAATGCTCATCTTGCACTAGCTTCTCAATGGACATGTGTGACTTCACGCATTAAGTAATTACGTTGGAAAGGTCAAGCATGGTTAGTTCTTCATTTGTGTACTTCGGTTCAAAAAGATAGGGTAGGTCGAAAAAAACATCTAATTTTCTCCTCCAACTTTAAAATCTCCCGACGTCATTGTTTTACTTTTTTTTGTAAAGGGTGATTGACTTTCTTTGCACGTGTGATCTTTCCAACATGACTACGTAATGCATGAGGTCGAGCTAGTGAAAGATGAGCATTTGTGGTTAAAAAGTATATAATTTTTCTTTTTTTTTAGAAAATGACTGAACTTTTCACTAGATAAGACCCTTATTCTTTGGCTGCGATCGTGTAGATGTCTTTAAAGCTGCACTGAAACTGTAATTTGGGACCTTCAACTCATTGGCGACCATTGAATCTACCATATGGAGAAAAATCCTGGAATGTTTTCCTCATTTCTTTGGGACTGGAAGAAAAACATGAACATCTTGGATGACATGGGGGTGAGTAAATTATCAGGTAATTTTCATTATGGAAGTGAACTAATCCTTTAATCTTACAACTTGCACTTCAGTACCCTGTTGAAAAAAACAGCATATGCTGGTTAGGTATGTTTTTAAGCATGGCTGCTGGTTTGAGTTGGTTTAAGATAGTCCTTAGCTGGTCATGAAATGGTTTAAGCTGTTTCTTCATGTGCTGGTCCTTAGCAGCTAGCTCCTGCTCTGGACCAGCTAAGGACCAGCTTAAACCAGCTCAAACCAGCAGCCATGCTTCAAAACATACCTAACCAGCATATTTTTGAGGGTGTTTTTTGCCTTTATTAGTGTAGAGCAGGCAGGAAGCAAAGTGGGAAAGGTGGGCGGGATTCGAAGTTGGGACGCCCGTTGCGTAATGGCGCTACATGTCGACGCACTTCCCAACAAGGTTATCGGTGCGGAATGCTTTGTAAAATAGTTCCTACGCCCAAATTGTACGTTTTACTTACTAGATAACGAGTTGTTAATTAGACCATACCTGTAAATGTTAGTCAGGGCTAGCTCCATATTTCTTTTTTCGTCAGGTTTGAAAACGAGGCTGTGAGTGTGTTCAGTGGGTTGTATGGTTATATAACATAACGATTGTTTAGCTGGCAAAATGTCCTTCTGAGAAAACGTTCAGTAGACAAAAACAATAAAACCGTTTTAAAAGCTGAGTTGTGAAAATGACATGATGTTGACAGTAATTCTGTAGGTTCCATGCATCAATCTTTGAATGTTTATACCCACAAAATTCTAAATGATGTAATTGTAAATGTAAACGTAAATGATGCACCTGCCCCATGTATTTTTTTGTGTGGTGATCTTTAGCACAAAAAATGCTGCCAAAACAGCCTTACCTTCCCATTTACCTTATCGCTGATTAGCTTTCACAGACTGCCGGTCATAGACGTTGGCTGAGTATCAATAATTCATTGTCTTTTAATTGTGTTTTTTACCTTTAAATGTCAGACTGTACCGTACGAAGGAATGCAAAGATATTAAGATCAGTGGGCCACAGACAGAGCCAGCAGCAAACTGTTCTTCACTGTCATAGTTGTAAGTGTGTCAGACATCAAGTGGAAGAAGATGAAGAAATCAAAGACTCTTGATAAAACATCTTTATCGCATCTCAAAATGACATATTTTGTCCCATTGCTTTTTATTTTACTGTTTGAATGGAAAAAGGAACAACCTAGAGGATTCTGCGAACATTTCCATAGTGTTATAATTTTTTTTTCTTCTTTTTTTGTAAGTTTGTTGCTGTTTCTTAAAAAACATGCAAATAGACAGACGTCAGAGCTGTAAATTTTCGACACAAATACATGCATTTGTTTTTATTCACAAAACCAGCCCATAGTTCTAATCCAATACAAACATTGCTGCTTTTTTAAAAGATGTAGCTACCGGCAATGTCATGAAAACAAAACAAAACAAAAAAGTTTAATTTTTTCAGTGCGTTCGATAGAGCCGAGCAAGTGCCGTGGAGGGCTCCGTAAAAATTCTGACCTGTACACTGAGAACAATAACGTGACGAGCTGTAATAAAACGTAACATCACGTGGAACGTGATTCGACGTGATGTTACGTGGCGTGATATGATGCAGTCTGACATAATATAACAAAAGGCTGTCAGTACAGTAAAACAAAATGAAATATTTAAAGTTTGGAGCTTCCAGTAGTAACAACCCTACAGAAACAAAGACAATTTTATCTTCCAATTACTTTGTCATTAGAGTAGGGTTTTTTTATGCATATTTGTTCATTCAGAAAACTGTATTTGTAGATTTTGGAATATTTACTTTCCCTTGAAAGACAAACACTGATCAGTTTTTAAAACTATAAATTTAAATCAAACTAAAAAAAAAAAAAAAGAAAAGAAAAAAAAGAAACAATCATAAAATACAGTTTTTAAGTAAGAACAATGGTCCTAAATTACAATAGTGCTTGCCATTAGCCACTAATTTTAAAATATAGCCGTAAAATTTACATTCTCTACACAAGTACTGTATCTTTCCACACGTGAACAACATTAACACCAAACACAGAAATTTTGTTGATTGTCCACACTGAGTCCGCCATTTCTGTTTGTCAATGAACAGTTCCATGTCTAAGCCACAGAAAAAATCTGCTGGAAAAGGGACAAAAAGGTACCAAAATGGAAACATATAAAAGGGAATGAAAGTTGCCATAGATATTTTTATTTATGTTTAATTTTTGGTTCAAGGAATAAGTAGGTGCATCCATTACTCGTTTGATTCTTTTTGTATTGTTGTTTTATTGTTCTGTATCTTGTGATGAAGTTTTATTTTTTCATAGTTGTCTTGTGTTTCTCTTTTTTTTTTTTTTTTTTTCACGTAGTTTGTGTTTGTCAGCCAGTGTTGGTGCCCGAGATGATCCAAGCGAGAGTTGGCATTGCACTTGATGGCAGAGCTTTGGGTGGAGGTCAGAGGTCACAGTCCTACTGGAACCACCGGAACGCCGCGCCCGTCGGCAGCATCACCTTCTTAGAGAAAGAAAAAGAGAAATGGGGGGAGGGGACAGAAATGGGGTGCATTTAGTAGAGTGCGGTTTCGAATAAAAAACACAAACTAGTGTACACTTAAATCATATTCAAACTTAGTCTTTCTTTTTCACAACAAAAACACTGATGACTCATCCTGCACTACACAGATTTTTTTTTTGTTCCAATCAATGCTCTGTAGAACAAGAATGCCCTGCCTCCTAATACTACCCTGCAGCCAACTAGCATAATTTTACAAACTGTTTTTCGCTTAAAGGAACACTCCACTTTTTTTTTGAAAATAGCCTCATTTTCCAACTCCCCTAGAGTTAAACATTTGAGTTTTACCGCTTTCGAATCCATTCAGCCGATCTCTGGGTCTGGCGGTAACACTTTTAGCATAGCTTAGCCTACATCATTGAATCCGATTAGACCGTTAGCATCTCGCTCAAAAATGACCAAAGAGTTTCGATATTTTTCCTATTTAAACTTGACTCTTCTGTAGTTACATTGTGTACAAAGATGGACGAAAAATGAAAAGTTGCGATTTTCTTGGTCGATATGGCTAGGAACTATACTCTCATTTTGGCGTAATAATCAAGGAACTTTGCTGTCGCACCATGGGTGCAGCAGGCGCAATGATATTACGCAGCCGTCAATTCTGCCGTTGTAACTACAGAAGAGTCAAGTTTTAAATAGGAAAAATATCGTCATTATATATGGTAATTTTTGAGCAAGATGCTATCGGTCTAATCAGATTCAATGATCTATGCTAAGCTATGCTAAAAGTGCTACTGCCAGACCTGGAGATTGTCTGAATGGATTCGAAAACGGTAAAACTCAACTGTTTAACTCTAGGGGAGTTAGACAATGAGCCTATTTTCAAAAAAAAAGTGGAGTGTTCCTTTAATAAAGTATTAAAGTATGCATAATGTGATGCAAGTTGAAGATCACAAAGAAGTACTTTTCACTTACAGTTTTATGAATACTACAAAATCCAAATTTTTCGACTGCTATATAGTAATTATGCATATTCAAACACAAGTTGTGGGTCACTGAGTACTTTTTGCTTACTGTTTTATGAATACTATGAAGTTTGATATAATATTAATTTCGCATGCCCTTTTTTTGCCTAATATATAGTAGGTAAGTATGCATATTCGAATGCAAGTTGTAGACCACTGGGTATTTTTCACTTACTGTTTTATGAATACTATGAAGTCCAACATACTACTAATTTCACATACTGTTTTTCGCCTGCTTATAGTAAGTATGCATATCCAGACACAAGTTGTAGATCACTGAGTAGTTTTTGCTTACTGTTTTGTGAATACTATGAAGTCTGACATATTACTAATTTCACATACTCTTTTTATATAGTATGTAAGTATGCATATTTGGATGTAAGTTGTAGGTCACTGAGTACTTTTCACTTCCTGTTTTATGAAAACTATGAAATCTGACATACTACTAATTTTACATACTTTTGCATGCAAGTTGAAAGTCATAGTACTTTTTGCTTTATGTTTTATGAATACTACGAAATCCAACGAAATCACATATTGCTTTTTGCTTACTATATAGTATGTAAGTATACATATTCGGATGCAAGTTGTAGGTCACTGAGTACTCTTTCACTTACTGAGTACTACGAAGTCCAACATACTACTAATTTCACATACTGTTTTTAGCTTACTATATAGTATAAAAGTATGCTTTTTCGAATGCAAGTTGTAGGTCACTGAGTACTATTTGCTTACTGAGTAGTACAAAGTCCAACATACTACTATATTCACATATTGCTTTTTGCTTACTATATAGTATGTAAGTCTACATATTCGGATGCAAGCTGTAGGTCACTGAGTACTTTTAATTTCCTGTTTTATGAAAACTATGAAACCTGACATACTACTAATTTTACATACTTTTACATGCAAGTTGAAAGTTACTGAGTACTATTTGCTTAATGTTTTATAAATACTACGATATCCAACATACTACTAATTTCACATACTCTTTTTCATCTAATATGTAGTATTAGTATATGCAAGTTGTAGGTCACTGAGTACTATTTCCTTACTAAGTAGTACGAAGTCCAACATACTACTAATTTCACATACTGTTTTTAGCTTACTATATAGTATAAAAGTATGCTTTTTCGGATGCAAGTTGTAGGTCACTGAGTACTATTCGCTTACTGAGTAGTACAAAGTCCAACATACTACTATTTTCACATATTGCTTTTTGCTTACTATATAGTATGTAAGTATACATATTCAGATGCAAGTTGTAGGTCACTGAGTACTATTCGCTTATTGTTTTATAAATACTACAAAGTCCAACATGCTACTAATTTCACATACATTTTTAGTAAGTATGCATATCTGGGCGCAAACTGTAGGTCACTGAGTACTTTTCACTTACTGTTTTATGAATACTACAAAATCTGACATACTGCTAATTTCACACAATGTTCTTTGCCTAATATATAGTATTGATGTATGCATATATTTGGATGCAGGGACAGATGTGATGTGGCTAAAGCTTGTTGGCTTATTGGGGATGAGGGTTTAGATATTTCCTGCTTAAACTTCCTGTTCCAATAGAAAATATGTCAGAGGACAAGCATTTGACAAGCAATGAACCGTCAAATGAGCAAAATGATGTGATTAAATTCTAAGTTTTATTCTACTATGAGCAGACATCGTTTCGAAACAGTTTCCAGGCAAAAATACAGAAAAATACAGACTTTGGTTGTTTTGCATCCTTTCGCTCTCCTCTGCGGCCGTGTGATTCATCTAATTCCTCCTTCTCCCCCTTTCCTTCCCTGTTCTGTCTTTCCTGCCCCCTCCTCCTCTCCAGCCATGGGCCATGGCCCTGGCTCCACGTGAAACCCGATACGCCACATTCATTATTTAGTCACCACGCAGTCACGTCGAGCGCCCACCACACTGCTCTCGCTACGGCCTCTTTATATCTCTCTCTCTCTGTATTCTTTCAGTGCTGCACGTCTGTCGGTTTGGCGTCTGCGGCAGGACTCAGGTGGGCACTGAGTCCGGGCCAGCTGAGGAGAAGCAAGAAGTCTTGTGAGGCTACGTTGAGGTTGAAGGGGGCTGAAGCTCAGGCATAGCTGGAAAGACATAGCGCCTTCCCCCCCAACAGCGCAACGCTACTGCGGCACAGAATCTCAAACGTTCGCCAGCACTGGCCCGAGCCATGGGCGGCAAACACATCCCTGCTCACATGATCACACGTGCACCAGCCCACACACTCAATATCATTCAAGCGTTCCTGAACGAGACAAACTAAGACGGACACGTTTTAAACACACATGGAAATATATGGGCCAGACTTAACGGACTAAACTAGAGTGCTCCCATGATAACAGCTGGACAGATGTTAACTCTAAACAGTTTAATGGTTTAATATCATGTTGTAAATCAAGATTGCCAGAGTATTTCAACTATTTCTTGGATGAAACAACATAGTTTCATTGTCATTTTCATTGTTGGAGAGTATGTGATTCTTATTTTCTGTCAGAGGATAGTAAATACAATACATTTTTGTGGCTGATAAAGAATAAAGCATGCCAGATATCAAAATTGAATGCAACTTTGCAACTTTCCATTAGTTTATTTATTAAATAGTCAACACAAAAGTACTATTTTGCCCAATATTTATGTGTGAAACTTAAAGCATCATATTGATAGCTTAGTAACATGCTAACATCAAACAGCTTTAGAACCGTTTCCAACAATTTGAGTAAATGCTCATTTCAAACCAATGCAACAAGCTTATTGCTGCCTGCACGTGAAAATCAAATGCAACTCTGTGGGTGTGTCTTGAACACAAGCGCCTGAGAATTCACCGGTTGTGACCTTTGGCTTGTCACAACCCACTAGGAGTGACCCTAACGCCCAATCCTCTTTCAGATGCCTAGCCCACAGGCAACCACTACGACGCCTGAACCACAACCTTTAACCCTGGATCTGTACAAACACCGGACCCTGACAAGGGGGTGACTGCCCGGTTGCAGGCGTTTCCAAGGTCATCATTCCTGCAAGGTGTCAACCAAAAGATCCACCATCTTAATCTGTGTTTATTGATTTTCCTATGAATAAGTTACCGCTCCAATCTGCTGAGGGTTCAGTTTCCACAGGTCAGTGATACGCTGGAGCTGTATTACTGACCTGTGGGGACGAGTGCACAGTTTCACTGTTTCCGTTCGATATCCTGAGCTAAAAATTGTGGATTGAAGGTTAAATTAAATCTTTAATTAATCTTTTTTTTTTTTTTTTACTTCCATCAAAGTATGTTTTTTATTAAAAAAGTTTGTTGAGTTACTACCAGTCAAAAGTTTTTAAACAGTAAGATTTTTAATGTTTTTAAAGAATCCTCTTCTGCTCACCAAGCGTGCATTTATTTGATCAAAAGTAGAGCAAAACAGTAAAATTCTGAAATATTTTTACTATTTAAAATAACTGCTTTCTAATTAAATATATTTAAAAATGTAATTTATTCCTGTGATCAAAGCGTAATTTTCAGCATTATTTCTCCAGTCTTCAATGTCACATGATCTTCAGAAATCCTTCTAATATGCTGATTTGCTGTTCAATCTTTTTTTTTTAAATCATTATTATTATTATTATTATCAATATTTAAATCAGTTGAGTGTATTTTTTTCTTTGATGAACAGAAAGATCCAAAGAAGATCAGCATTTACCTGAAATAAAAAGCTTTTGTAACATTATACACTATACCATTCAATAGCTTTGGGTCAGTATAACTTTTTTGGAAAGAAAGTATAGAAATTAATACTTTTATTTAGCAAGGATGCTTTAAATTGAACAAAAGTGATGATAAACACATTTATAATGTTACAAAAGATTTCAATTTCAGATAAATGCTGTTCTTCTAAATTTTCTATTCATTAAAGAAACCTGAAAAAAAATGTACTCAGCTCAATATATAATAATAATAATAATAATAATAATAATAATAATAATAATAATAATACATGTTTTTGAGCAGCAAATCAGAATATTAGAATGATTTCTAAAGGATCATTGGACAGAGGTAATGATGCAAAAAATTCAGCTTTGAAATAACAGGAATAAATTACATTTATATATATATCATTTAAAAAACCTTACTGTTCAAAAACTATAAAACTGGTGGTGTATATATATATATATATATATATATATATATATATATATATATATATATTAAAAAACAGCACTTACACTGGTTGTTTAATATGCACATGCTTGGAATAATGCAATTTTATGTTTTTAAAGAAATCTCTTATGCTCACTGATCAAAAATACAGTAAAAACAGTAATATTGTGAGATACTATTTTTTTATATATATATAAAAAACTGCTTTCTAGTTAAATATATTTTAAAGCTTAATTTATTCCTGTGATGGCAAAGCTGATTTTTCAACACCCGTTACTCCAGTCTTCAGTGTTACATTCTTCAGAAATCATCCTAATATGCTGATTTGCTGCTCAGAAATAATTCTTCTCATTAGCTGAAAACAGTTTTTGCTTCTTATTTTTGAGGAAACCAAAATACACTATTATTCAAAAGTTTTGGGAAAGTAAGGTTAAAAAAAAAAGAAAAAAATGTCATTAAATTGATCTAAAGTGACAGTAAAGACATTAATAATTGAGCATATTAACTGATAATAATTGAGCACTAAATCAGCATTCTAGAATGATTTCTGAAGGAAAGCAGTTATTTATATTTGTAATAATATTTCACAATATTACAGTTTTTACTGTATTTTTCATCAAATAAATGCAGCCGTGGTGAGCATTAGACTTCTTTAAAAAACATATATATATATTCCAAACCCCTGACCAGTAGTGTACAAAACAAAATATCCAGGAAAATCAACTATATTGTGACATCAATAATGTCATATACTGTGGAATTTCTCATACTGTGAAATAGCATTTTTGAACCCTTTTTCGGGAAGTGTCTTTGCTGATCTGGCTGTTGCTTTTGCATGTCTTCATGTGTGTGCTATATGCAGCCCTGAGGTCATGTGTACCTTCGCTTTGTGAGTGAGTGCGTGAGTGTGTGAATGTGTGTGTGTCGGGGTGTCAGATAGAGGTGCAGGGTGACAGCTTCTCTCTGTGTGCGCATACCAAGAAGAGACCGTCTCCCCCTTTCAGAGCACTGATACCACCATCATCTCAAATCAACCCTTCACTCTCTAATGCGACTGTCATGAGACACACGCACACACACACACACACATTTACTTAGCAATCTAAATGGAGACATTGCATAGACTTCTATTGATTTTATACACTGCCATAGTCATAAATACCATATCCTAACCCTAACAGAACAAAAAAAATAAAAAAACTTGATTTTTATGTTTTTGGTCCACAAAACATGGTTAACACACTCGAAATTGATATTTATTTACACTGTGATAAATTCAGTTAATCAACCATTAATTAAAAAAATAATAAATAAATAAATAAATAAATACAGTAGCCTTTAGGTGTTTGAGCTGAGCTGATTTAGTTGCTTGGTCAGCTGATCTTTCAGCTTGAACAGCTGACGAAACAAGCAAAAGAGACTAGCTTGACCAGATAAGACCAGTAAAGAAGAAAAAGTTTCTATATAAATTTTTATATAAACACTCTTGACAGAACATATAATACATAATTTTTTAATGTAGGAACAAAATGTAAATCGACGGTTCCTCGTGATATCCTTACAGATACTTATGCTAACAAATGCTAACAAGCAAAGTCGTTCACACGCATTAACACAGCTAAAATAAACCAACTAGCAGTCATGCAGCCACATGTAAGCAGAGCTCTGAGATCTTAGGATGAATGTGAGCGTCGGTCCGGCGAGCCTCACGCTCCTAATTCTCCCGTGCTTCTTTTATTTCCATTCAGATGCAAGCTTCCTAAAATAATTCCCCACATCTCCAGTCAGTGAGGTGTGAGGTGGCAAAGGCCTTGACGGTCTGCACGCTACCTCCCCCCTCACTCTCCCCTCTGTTTTTATGGCTCTCTCTGAGATGCCAGCAATGCACCGTGAAAGCTGCAAAACACCCAGTACTGCAAGATCACTCCCTGCCTGTACCCTCTCTCTTAAACACATACACACAGCGTTACTTTACCATATACACACCAATACAATATAGTTGTCAGACAAAAACTTTAATATAAGTTCAGCGCAAGTGCAACTGATAAAATGTGCAGGATGGGCCAGACTGAAAGAAGCTGGCAGAACAAGTTAGTCTGGCTGGTTAAGCTAGTTAAAATTCTATGCTTGTAGACTCCATGATCTAGTTAATGATAATGAGATACAAAGCAGTCTAAATCACAAAGCTTTGCTAGTAATACTAGTGATACTAGTCAGCTTGCTAGGAGCGTGTTAGTCCTAGTAGTTAGCCTTGCTGATTAAGCTAGTTAATGTTAGTGATGAGGTGACAAGCGGTCTAAACAGCAAAACTCTACTGATGAAACTTGTCGGCATGCATGAGGCTGGTTGATCAGGTTAGTCATGTTTGTTAATTTAGTTAAGAATCCCATGCTGATATATAGAGTTCCATGTTCTAATTAATGGTGTTAAGATGTAGAGCAGCCTAAACAACATGTTACTGGTAAAACTGGTCAGCCTACATGAGACTGGTTAGTCATGCTGGTTAAGTTGGTTAAGAATCCCATGTTGACAAATAAGATAATCAGTCTACATGAAGCCCATAGACCAAAATAGTCTTGTTGGTTAAGCTAGTTAAGAATCACATGCTTATGGATAGGATTCCATGTTCTAATTAATGGGGATAAGAGATTTAAATAGCAAAACATTACTGGTGAAACTGGTCAGTCTGCATTAAGATGGTTGACCAAGTTAGTCTTGGTAGTTAAGCTAGTTAAGACTCACATGGTAATAGATTGATTCCATTTTGTACGGTTGATGAGATGATAAGAGGTCTGAAGAGCAGCTTACTTCATCCTTACTGATGAAGCTGGCTGACCAAGTTAGTCTTGCTGGTTAAGTTAGTTAAGAACCCCATGCTGAAAGATATCATCTCAGCACCATGAATAAGATCATGAAATTCTAAGCAGTTAAAATGGCAAAACTGTACTTGTAAATGTCAGTCTCCATGAAGTTGGTTAACCATGTTAGTCTTGTTAATTAATTTAGTTAGGAATCCCATTGTAATTAATGGTGATGAGATATTATGCAGTCTAAATAGCAAAACATTGCTAGTAAAACTGGTTGGCATACATGATGCTGGTTGGCCAAGTTAGTCTTGCTAGTTATGGTGGTTAGGAATTCCATGCTGATTGATAGAATGTCATGTTTTAAATAATGGTGTTAAGATGTTGAGTAGTCTAAACAACATGTTACTGGTAAAACTGGACAGCCTACAAAAGGCTGGTCGGCCAGGTTAGTCATGCTGGTTAAGTTAAATAAGAATCTCATGTTGACAAATAATCAGTCTGCATGAAGCCCATAGACCAAAATAGTCTTGTTGGTTAAGCTAGTTAAGAATCCCATGCTTATGGATAGGATCCCATGTTCTAATTAATAGTAATGAGAGGTTTAAATAGCAAAGCATTACTAGTGAAACTGGTCAGTCTGCATTAAGCTGGTTGACCAAGTTAGTCTTGCTAGTTAAGCTAGTTAAGACTCACATGGTAATAGATTGATTCCATTTTGTACTGTTGATGAGATGATAAGAGGTCTGAAGAGCAATTTACCTCATCCTTACTGATGAAGCTGGCTGACAAATTTAGTCTTGCTGGTTAAGTTAGTTAAGACCCCCATCGATAACATCTCAGCACCATGAATAAGATCATGAAATTCTAAACAGTTAAAATGGCAAAACTGTACTTGTAAATGTCTCAATAAAGCCGGTTAACCAAATTAGTCTTGTTGGATAATTTAGTTAAAAATCCCATGGTAATTAATGGTGATGAGATATAATGCAGTCTAAATAGCAAAACATTACTAGAAAAACTGGTCGGCATAAATGATCCTGGTTGACCAAGTTAGTCTTGCTGGTTATGTTGGTTAGGAATTCCATGCTGATAGATATAATTTCATGTTCTAATTAATGGTGATGAGATGCTAAGTGGTCTAACTGACAGAACTTTACTGGTGAAACCTGTCAGCCTGCATGAAGCTGGTTGACCAAGTTAGTCTTGCTGGTTAAGTTGGTTAAGAATTACATGCTGATGAATATGATTTCATGTTGTAACTAATGTTGATGAGATGATAATTGGTCTAAACAGCAAAACCTTACTGATGAAGCTGGCTGACCAAGTTAGTCTTGCTGGTTAAGTTAGTTAAGACTCCCATGGTAATAGATTGATTTATTTCATTTTGTAATTAATGTTGATGAGAACATAAGAGGTCTAAACTGCAAAACCTTACTGATGAAGCCAGCTGAGAAAATGAGTTTTGCTGGTTAAGTTAGTAAAGACCCCCATGCTAATAGCTAGCATCTCATCGCCACGAATAAGACAATGAAATTCTAATTAGTTAAAATGGTAAAACTATACTTGTGAAAGTCCGTCTGCATGAAACTGGTTAACCAAGTTAGTTGTGTTGGTTAACTTAGTTAAAACTCCCTTGGAAACCATGCTTATGGATAAGATTCCATGTTCTAATAACTAATGTTTATGAGATGTTAAGTGGTCTAAATAGCAAAACATTACTAGTAAAACTGGTCGGCTTGCATGATGCTGGTTGTCCAAGTTAGTCTTGCTGGTTAAGCGGGTTAAGAATTCCATCCTAATGGATATGATTTAATGTTTTAATTAATGGTGATGAGATGCTAAGTGGTCTAATTGACAAAACTGTACTGGTGAAACTGGTCGGCCTCCATGAAACTGGTTGACCAAGTTAGTCTTGCTGATTAAGCTAGTTAAGACTCCTGTGGTAGTACATTGATTCCATTTTGTAATTAATGTTCATGAAATCATAAGAGGTCTAAACCGTAAAAACCTTACTGGTCAAACTGGTCAGCCAGGATGAAGCCAGCTGACCAGATTAGTCTTGCTTAGTTAGTCTTGTTAAAACCCCCATGCTGATAGATAGCATCTCATCACCATGAATAAGATCATGAAATTCTAACCAGTTAAAATTGCAAAACTGTACTTGTGAAAGTCAGACTGCACAATGCTGACTGATCAGGTAAATCTGCTGGTTAAGCTAGTTAACAAGTCTGGTGGAGAAGCCTGTTCACCAGCATACAAAACACAACATACTTGTATGTTGGTGATCATCATACAGTGCTTGTGTACTGGTCTCCCCACCAGGTTTCTTAACTTACTTAACCAGTTAGAGTAGTTTGGTGGTAACCAACTAGCTTCATGCAGACCACGAACCAGACCAGAACCTTTTTGCTGGGTATGCTAAAGAGTAAATGTCAACTCAATTGCCAACTCAACTCAATTATAGCATAATATAAATTCTGTTAAAAACAGTGGGAATAATAATAATCAAAAGCTGAACTCCTGATTTCTAGATTCATTACTTTTGAGGTGGTTATGTGTGCAAAATTGTGCAGAAAAATTGCAACAATAAATACTTGAATACAATTTTCTATATACCAAGCAAACAAAACTAGCCAAAAAGATCTAGTGTTGGGCACAAGATCGAGTAACTAACAACTTCACTCTCAAAAGAGAAACATGATTCAGTGTTACTGTAATATATGCAATATGATGATATACAGTATGATGACCTGGTCTACAAACCCTAAACAGTCAGACTTTAACATTCCATTAATCTGTAGCCAACAACACGCAACATCTAGCAATTTAAATTGTATTCACAAATTCTCTTTCAAAAAAGAAATATGAATCGAAATGTTGTGCTCTATTTGGTTTACACAGCGCTGTTTCAACTCCGTCTAGTAGCAATAAAACAGCAGGTGCAGCACATCTCAGACGCTTAGTGCAAAACTATTCCCATCATGATAGGCGCTCGAATTAACATCTATTTAAGAAACCATAAAGCGGCAGTGCTTTATGTTTTAGACACATTTTAATCACAGGGGCTTCCTGAGACGCCATCAGACGTGACCTTGTTTGACTCCACACTGACCGGACAGCTGAGGGAGCAGACGTGGCGTGGAATTATCCGACCATTTTTAATGACTGAAACGTTAGCGACACAGCATCAACCTACCATTATCATTCTTACGGACTGTGTTTAAATGAGGTTGTAATCAGCAAACAAAACAACAAAAAAACAATTGATTTTAAGGTTTTATTTGTGTGGAAGACATCAAATGGACAAATCTAAAATCCCTGTCTATATAGCAGATGTCAACTGAAAAGAAGCATGTTTCCTTTCAAACTAATTTAATCATTCGTCCCTTTTTAAACTAAAAGAGCCTAATGCATATTAGGCACAGAAACATCAAACATGAAGAACGTGGAGAGGAAAAAAATATAATTGGAGACACAAATGAACATATTGTAACTGTATTTTTTTCTTCCAGCTAGACAGTACAAGCATACACTGTCTAAGTTCTGGTAGACAAGCAAGAGTCACAACAGGTCAATTCATATCAGACTCTACCAATTAAACTGAAACTATTGATATATTTCAGAATGTACAGTATATGACCTTTTCAGAATGTTTATCTACATCAGAATTGTTCGTTTGTGTGTTTTTTCTCTCTTCTGCTCACCAAGACTGTATTTATTTGATCAAAATGCAGTAGAAACAGTAATACTGTGAAATATTATTACAGAACTGTTTTCTATTTGAATATATATTATAATGTAAATGTAATGCAATGAAACTGTGATACACTACCTTTTAAAAAGTTTGGGGTAAGTTTATTTTTTTTATTTTTTTCCTTAAAAGTCAGAAGTGACAGTAAAGATACAAATACAAATGAATTTTCTATTCATAAAAAATATTTTAAAAATGTATCCCACATTTTTCACAAAAATATTAGGTAGCACAGGATCATGTGACACTGAAGTAATGATGCTGAAAATTCAGCTTTGCCATTACAGGAATAAATTCTACTAGGAATAGAATAAGAAACTAGTTTTATTAAACTAGTAATATTTTTTGCAATATTATGATTTTTCACTTTTTTGTACATTTGTACACCCTCTTTCAAAAATATGACAACATTTTACCCCAGACTTTTAAATGGTAGCATATTTGGCAATTGGATAACATTATCCTAAACTATATGAAAGAGCAAATTATTGAGTTTTGACTAAAGAGTATGAAGACAAAAATGAAAACTTTTACAATGAGGTTCAGCAAGTTAATATTAATTAATGCAACAGCTAATATGAACTAGTAATCAAAAATACTTATACAGCATTTATTAATCTAGGTTAATGTAAATTTTTACATATACTGTTGCATTTTAAGATACACAAGCAAAAGTGAATAATAGTATATTCAAGAATTAACATTAAACTAGATTATTAAGTGCTGTAAAATTGTTGTTCATTGTTAGTTCATCACCAAATGCATTCAATAATGTTGACAAACTGAACCTTATTGTAAACTGTTCAAGTTTTTCCTTGAAAAATTTCACTGCACTGATCATTTACAAAAGACCAGAGATTTGCATTAGTTCGATTTCATGATGTCTTTAAAAAAAATACAATCCAAACAACTCGGGTTGACCTCAGCGAGAAGTTTGTAGGACCATCAGCCCCCACTGATGAGAGAGAGGAGGGGTAGGCCATTCGTCACTGACACCTGGTGCTCCAGATGACAGCCCCGTGGCCAGATGGATTACGTCGTACATAAAAACGCAAAAACACATACACGTATACGTCCACATCATGCGCACCGCTACATCCTTAAACACACCACCAGGTTGATGAAACCACCTCGATACGATTCTTGATCTTAACAAAAGCAGCATCCCTCAAACTGCATCGCTCTGTAAAACCAAACTAATGAATGCAGGGACCTATAAAAGCGGCCGTACCGGAGGGCGTCATGTCTCTGAGGAGTGTCCTAGTAGTGTCAGAGAGGCAGGATGCGAGAAGAGTGACGTGATGCCGCAGTGGGGGGCAGATTAGAACAAACCCCATGGTGCATGTCTGGCCGTATCTCCCTCCCCCGCTACTGTCAGTGCCACCTGTCACCCCAAAGCCTCATCTCCCAGCCTAACCCTCAGCAGACGCCGCCATCGTGTACAAAGTTCACCCGCATTAGAAGCAACGAATTAGACGCTTTCTGGCCACAAAACACATTAGCGAACAAATGCAACTGAACGAATTTAAGAAAGGTCACAGAGTCTCAGTATCGTTTACCTCCAGTGCAGCAGACGGTTTCTTCTTGAGCTCCTCGCACTTGCGGAACTTGCAGATCTGGTGGCCCGTCTTGCGGTTCCGGCAACTGCTGCACTGCTCGCAGTTAATCCTGCGCCGACAAGGTGGGCACATCCCACAGCGTTTCCGTTTCTTCTTCCCGGAGCTGATGGCAGAGGCCAGCTCGCTTTGCACTGGGTACTCCGTCAAGCCGGCCATGTGCAGCGCGCTGTCGGCGAGGAAGACTCCGGCCGGCGTCATGATGAACAGCCCCGGGTTGAAGGGGAAGCCGCCACCCACGCCGTACGGGAAGTCTGTGTGACCCCCGACAGTGTCGGCCACCGACGCCCCTTCCAGGTCGACCGTCCCCACCTCGCCCCCGCCCACGCCCATTCCCCCCGGCAGCAACATGTGCTCCATGCCCGCCCGCTTAAGCAGCGCAGCTGCCTGGGCAAAGTGCAACAGGCCGTTCTGTCCTTCCAACACCTGCTCCAGGGTTCGGTCCAGCTTGCTCGGCACCAAGGCCGAGGCGGAAGGCTGCTGCGGCTGCTGCTGGGCGGGCTGGGGCTTGGCCGCGTGGCTCTTGGCCTGGCCGTTGTGTTTCAGTCCGTTGGCCGTCTGGGGGCACGCGGCGGTGTACTGCGAGAGGGTGCGAGACCTCTTCAGGCTCTTGCTGAGGGGCTCGCTGATGATGCCGCTCCGGTTGCGGCGTTCGATAACGGGGCTGTCCTCCCCACAACTGCGCTTGTCCTGGTCCTGGTCCGTGTCCTGGTCCTGGGCCTTGGGTGTCCGGCTGCCCTCCGGCTGTCCGCCAGACATGGTCCAGCCCCGTGGTGTGAGCGTGGGAGGGGGGGCGGGGTTGGGGAGGGGACGGGGGCTGGCGAGGGAGGAGCCAGGCAGCACTCGCAATCCGCTCAGTACCCAGGTGAGGGTGGAGCCTCCCCTTAACGGGCAAAACGGCCAGCCAGTGGCAGGCAGACCCCGGTGCCCTCGGCTCTAGACTTCAGCCCTCATCCACATCTTTCCGCCGGCAACCTGTAAACTAACACACAAAGACAGAAAGAGAGAGAGACGGAAAGATGTTGAAAGCGTTCTGATGCTTAAAAGAGACCTTGACAACAAAAAAGCAGCGACTGAGAACAGTGAGCGCCGATTTGGGCCTTTCTTTCACATGGCTCCAACATTTTATTGAGTGCTGTACCAATGCCCTACTGTGCCTGAGAAATCAATATGTACATTTATCTTCAAACCCTATGTAGCAAAAACGAGACAGACGTGAACAGTAGCACAGCCAGATGCTGTGACAAAAAGTACCTTGAATAATCAAAAAATGGCAAAAAAGTCAACCATCAAAACATTATTTGACAATTAGTAATTTTCCACCGCAAATTGGTTTACTTTTACAGAAAAGCACGACTTACTGTTAGTGTAAAAGATCGCTTCACTCAAGGTAAAGCAGACAGTATAACATACTGTACACTAAGCTTGACTGAAGGAACCAATTAACTTCTCTTTATCAAGAGTGTGTATCAGAAAAAAAAAAAATTATATCAATTTTAGTGTGAATAAATCAATTTGTCTCAGGCAAGTGCAAGTCAAACTTCAGCGAAGTCCTTCTGAATGAAATCAATCACATCCCCTTTAAACGTGTGATGTCACCTGTGCAAGCATAAACCCGATCACCTGTCTGTTATTTCATTTATTTCTTCACTGCAGTAACAGTGAGAGTACTGGAAGAATTCTCTTTGAAACAGAGCAGAACTATGTATTACTCACTTTGAAGGCCAGAGCACATGAAGTAAGTACTCTGAAGAGTGCAAGGCATTTCTCTCCCATAGGTATACGTTTGCTACATTTTTCACTGCCACTTTATTTTGAATTTAAATGTTACCTTGATACCCTTGGTAATCTATGATTACATAGAACAACTGTGCTTGTTATGAAGATGTAAAGTAGTCATCCTGCAAAACAGGTGTCATTTGCATTCCTACATGATGACATCAGCTATCTATCCCATTTAATTCCAAATTTTTCCTAGACATGAAAATATAGGGTTCTAAGAAACTCAAATAATAAATAATCAAATATTTGTTTTTTTAATTTTTTTTTAGAAAAGTTTGTGAACAATTGTGACCGGTGGGATAATGTGTGTACTGAATTAACATATTTCTGCAGTCATAAAAATTGGTATATATCTCAGCGCAGCATAAAATTATGCACCCCTCATACAACACTGATAGGAACACTGAGATAAAATACGAAAAATATAACCGTCAACGTATTTCAGAAATGTTATTTTTTTGTAACATATATCATCCACTTTTTATATTAGTGCTGTCGGTATTACAACATCAATACTGTAACTTATTTGTAACATTTGAACTTTTAATAATGTGCAAAATTTTGTCATTTCAACCTTTCAGTGCAATTTTCGGTCCCACTTTATATTAGGTGGCTTTAACTACTATGTACTTACATTTAAATGAATCATTTGGTACAATGCAATTATTGTGTACATACATGTTTTTACATTGTACTTATATTTTTAAAAATACCTATATGTAATTACATCTGTAATAAATTTCTGTAATTACAGTTATAATTACACTGTTGACCCATCCCTTACACCTTAACCCACCCTTAAACCTACCCATACCAACAAACCTGTCCCTAACCTTAATGAAAGCAAAAGTATTTTGCAATACAATATACAAAATAATACTTATTTTCTGATGCAAGTACATAGTAGTTAAGGCCACCTAATATAAAGTGTGACCCAATTTTCAATAACAACTGCAATTGGATTTATATGTATACCTAAATTCACTGTTATCTTAACAGTCACTATTGACCATCAACATGTTTACTCATTCTATGACCACACTCAGCAAAACTGAATATATGTGAATTCATATATTAATACTAGACACCTTAAAGATAATGTGTACCAAAAATCTTTGTCATACCTTTATTTTAACATACTTTACTAGCCTTTTGTTTTGGAGCTTTGATGCAGCCATCATCTTCTCAAGATGTAAACAGGAATTAAACTGTTTTGGTCATGTGACAATTTGCACTAACCATGTGAAACTGCGCATATTTAAATGACCCTTCATTTGTTCCATATCTGCAGGAAGTGCACTAAAACATCATTCAGTAAAGTTTTTATAGGTTTATAAATGAAAGTTTTTTTATAGTCACTATTGTGACCAGTGGGATTAAATTAATATTAAATAACTTAAATGATGCCATCATTTACTATGTGCTAAAAAGACTATTTTTGTTTTATGCCACCACTTCATATTCGCAAATATCCACAATTTGAAAAACAAAAACAAAATGGTAACACTTTACAAGAAGATGTCATTTGTTAACATAAGCTAATTTATTAATTTATTATTATTAGTTAATGTTAGTTAATACAAGTCGTTCATTGTTGTTCATGTTAGTTCACAAAGCATTAACTAATATTAACAAACACAACTTGTGATTTTAATAATGCATTAGTAAATTAGCATTAACTAAAATTAAAAAATGTTGTTGTTCATTTTTAGTTCGTTAACTAATGATCCTTACTGTAAAGTGTTACCAACTAAATATATGAAAATAAAAGCTATTTTGTTTGAATTCGCTCTCTGTATACAGTATTTAGACTTTAGTTATATGTCAACCCTGTTACCCTCATTGTTTGTGCCTAAACTAATGATTCATAAATCCAAAAAACTTTATTATAATGTCATCATATATTCACAAAGTGAACTTTCCAAGGAGAGTTAATGACTCTGTTTTATCATTACTTTGAGAGTGGTCACCAATCTTCAAATGTCAACCATGTTACCGAACATGATATCTTTATAAATATCAAAATTAAGTTTTATCTCTAAGAAGCACATATGTAGTTTCACGACCTAAGTGCAAGTCTTGTAATGTTAAAAAAAAAAAAAAAAAAAAAATTGTAACTGTCAACCCTTGTTACCTCCCCAGGGGCCTAATTATAACCTATAGTGTTTTATCCCAGAATAATTCAAATGTATTAGCGGTAGTTTAAGTTGGCACGGCGTAATTCATTAACACTTTATCTGTTAGAATGTTTAAAATCTCTCAGAAATGTACTTTACATCACATTAGCAAACTTGAAAAGGCGCCTGTTTCGTAACATAATCCAAAGAGACCCGCTGTCAGTCACGGCATGAAATATGAGACATGACAGAACGCCGCTGAACGACCGGACACAGAATTTGACCAGAATCTGACAGATTCCCAACGCCAAAAACTCAACTCTAGTTTTTTATTGGCTGCCCCCCCGTCCACAACAGAGACATCCACAAACACCCACACACACACAACCCCACTGAGAAAAGCTGAGGAAATGGCCGGGCCAGTCCTTATAAGGGAAACAAAGGGACAGGGAGGGAGAGAGGAGAGGATAGGGGGTGGTGGAGGGGATCTACGCAGTGTGTGGAAATTGGAAGGCCAGAATTAGTGGGAGGTAAAGCTTCAAAGGCAGGAGCGCAGCCCCCGCATTCTCCCCAGCTCAGGGGTCTGTGGCGCCAGCGGACCACAGCCAGCCTCTTTCTCTCTTTCGCTCCCTCGCTCCCTCGCTCGCTCTCTCTTTCTCCTTCCCAAACCAGGGGCCACACTGCACCAGGCTGCTTTACCTCACGCCTGCCAAACCTTCCCCGCCGCACACATCTCTTGCTGGGCCCGTGGAAGCACCCGACCTTCACGTCCCAAAAGCGCTGAAATTACATAGCAGCGTTTTCATTCAGTATTAGCAGCAATGACTCACTTCCCATCCAAAGCTAAGGAGAAAAACATGTCTCTAACGGACCATGCTAGCTTGCCATGGACAGCCCGTGGTTTCTCTTTTATCCTGGCTTGGAATGGCAATATGGCACATCTCAAATCCGTTCCACTCTTATGGTTGCTGCACCAAGCCAACAGTTGGCCACACACCACCACACACCAAACGTTATCCTAGCAGCGTGTCGCAGTCCGTCCCCATGATATACACTCTTATCTGTGTTATTGTTTTGTTTTTGAAATTCAGGTTATGATACGCTGTAATCCAAGACAAGCGTACACTAGCGTTCAAAAGAAATGAACACTTTTTATTCAGCAAGGATGCATTAAATTGATTTAAAATGACTGTTAAGACAAAATATTAGGCATCACAGCTGTTTTCAACATTAGTAATAACTAGGGCTGTCAAACGATTAATCGCGATTAATCGCATACAAAATAAAAGTTTAAGTTTGCCTAATAAACGTGTGTGTACTGTGTGCAATTATTATGTATATATAAACACAAACACATTCAGGTACATATATAAGGAATATTTACAAGTGTATGTATTTATTATCATTTTTATATAATTTATATTATATATAAATACAAATATTTTTTACATAGATAACATATTTCTCTTAAATATATACATTAATGTATATATGTGTATATTTATATATACATAATAATTACACAGTACACACGCATATATTAGGCAAACTCAAACTTTTATTTTGTATGCGATTAATCGCGATTAATCATTTGACAGCCCTAGTAATAACCAGAAATGCTACTTAAGCAGCAAATCAGCATATTAAAATGATTTCTGAAGGACACTGGAGTAACTGGAGTAAAATTCAGCTTTGGCATCACAGAAATTAATTACATTTTAGATAGAAACAGTTATTTACGATTGTAATTTTATCACAAAATATTACTGGTATCATATTTACTGTATCAAATATATGCATCCTTGAAGAGGAGCAGCCCCAAACTTTTATGTAACACTCTGATACTCCGTGAAACACAAAATGTGTAAGAACAAGGCAGAGCGGCCAGTCAGACGGGGTAAGAAAAAGGCAAGGGACAGGTGGCTCAATGTTAGCACTACTTGCTTAATTACTGTTCCCAAAGTAACCATTAGGGTGATGGAAATGGGCCCACAAAATGACTTAGCAAATAAGCCCACTGGACATAAATGAATCGATTTGCTTCCTCCTGTTTTGAGAAGTTTTTTTCCGTTAGGAGTAAATTCAGTCACACAGCTTCCCAGTGAACCGGATGCTATCTGCGGTAATACGCTACCATTGATCTCCAAGCAAATAAAATGCAAACACAGTGTGTGATGGTTACTAAGCATTGTCAGTTCTCTGTAGTTTGTTGTCTCCATCTGTTCCTGTAACATATGACCTGTGTTTGCAGAGGTCTCGTAAAAGCTGAAATAAGTGAATTTGTCTGTCGCTGCCTCCACATCGGCTCCTGTCAATCATTGTAACCTCTTCAACATCAGGTCCACCTTTAAGTTAAACTATCTTCCAGCTTCTCTGCACCTGTGTCACAGTCTTCACCGAGGACTCACGTCAAATCATGTTTTCCCTGACCCTCTGGTTTTATCAACCTATTCATCTACAAATGTGTGACTCCCACATTCTGTCAACCACGCGCACTTTGCACTCTTCCAACATTTTTTTCTAATTAAGTCAAGATTTTTCGCATTAAAGCAAATTATTGTTATTGCAACATTCTCATTTTGTTCATTCCTCCTTGACAGTATTTTTTTTCCCGCCATGTATAATTGCCGTGCATTTTGCAAAATATAAATCCATCAGAATTTACTAGCTATTCCATTTTAATGACCAGTATCAGCAATTTGTCTCTCCACATTAAACTCAAAACACCTTATGTACAGTACAGTTTTGAGGATACGGTTTGGAACAACAAATGACATTTCAAGGCAGTATCGCGATTAATCACATCTGAAATTTTTGTTTACATAATGTATGTGTGTGTGTACTGAGTATATTTATTATTAAAAACACATATGTATGTATATATTGAAGAAAAATGTTCATATGTTTATATATTAAAAATATTTATATTTAATATCAATTATATAAATATAAATATATGCATGTAAATACCAGGGCTGCAAAATGATTAATCACAATTAATCACATTCGAAATAAAAGTTTTTGTTTACATAATATATATGTGTGTACTGTGTATATTTATTATGTATATACATAAACGCACACACATTCATGTATATATTTAAGACAAATGTTATGTTTATATATTAAAAATATTTAGATATAATATCAATTATATAAATATAAATATATACATGTAAATACTAGGGCTGCAAAACGATTAATCGCATTCAAAATAGAAGTTTTAGTTTACATAATATATGTCTGTGTACTGTGTATATTTATTGTGTATATATAAATACACACATAAGCATGTATATATTTAAGAAAAATGTTATGTTTATATATTAAAAATATTTAGATATAATATCAATTATATGAATATAAATATATACATGTAAATGCTAGGGCTGCAAAATGATTAATCACGATTAATCACATTCGAAATAAAAGTTTTGTTTACATAATATATGTGTGTGTACTGTGTATATTTATTATGTATATATAAATACACTCACATGCATGTATATATTTGAGAAAAATGTTATGTTTATATATTTAAAAATATTTAGATATAATATCAGTTATATGAATATAAATATAGACGTAAATACTAGGGCTGCAAAACAATTCATCGCGATTAATCAGTAAAAAAAAGTTTTTGTTTTCATAATATATGTGTGTATACTGTGTATATTTATTAAATATAAATTTAATATAAATTACATAAATTATACATAAATACTCATATATGTATATATTTTAAAAAATATATACATATATATATATATAAATGTTATATATAAATCTAACATATTTTTCCTTAATATATACATGTATGTGTATGCATTTATATATACATAATAAATATACACAGTACACGCACATATAGTAAACAAAAACTTTTATTTTGAATGTGATTAATCGCGATTAATCGTTTTGTAGCCCTATGTAAATATTTACAGAATACTTACTCCATGTGTGTGTGTGTTTATATATACATAATAAATATACACTGTATATACAAACATATATTATGTAAACAAAAACTTATATTTTGTATGCGATTAATCGCAATTAATCACAATTAAGTTTGACAGCAGTAGTTGCAACCCATGATCATTAATCGCGATTAATCACATTCAAAATAAAAGTTTATGTTTAATATATGTGTGTGTACTGTGTATATTTATTATGTATATATAAATACATACACATACATGTATATATTAAGGAAAAATATGTTAGATTTATATATAACATTTTTATATTTATATATAATATAAATTATATACAAGTATATATATATATATCTTTTTTTTTTTTTTAAATACATATATGAGTGTGTATTTATAACAAATATACACAGTATGCACACATATATTATGTACACAAAAACTTTTATTTTGAATGTGATTAATCGCGATTAATCGTTTTGTAGCCCTAGTATTTACATGTCTATATTTATATTCATATAACTGATATTATATCTAAATATTTTTAATATATAAACATAACTATTTTCTTAAATATATACATGCATGTGTGTGTATTAATATATACATAATAAATATACATAGTACACACACATATATTAAACAAAAACTTTTATTTTGAATGTGATTAATCGCGATTAATCGTTTTGTAGCCCTATGTAAATATTCACAGAATATATACTGTATGTGTGTGTGTGTTTATATATACATAATAAATATACACTGTATATACAGACATATATTACGTAAACAAAAACTTATATTTTGGATCCAATTAATCACAATTAAGTTTGACAGCAGTAGTTGCAACCCATGATCATTTGTCTCTAATTTATTGGCTTAAATATATTGTTCAGCGTTCAAAGTTCAGCTAAACTTGTGACCATTGTCGAGTAACAATGCTTTTGGGAAACAGACCCCATATCGATAAGGATAACTTTTAAAAAAGGCTAAAAAAAAGGTTTTACTGCCTTAAACTGACTGACTGCTGACATGTTTTGCATCCCTAATTAGAAGGGATCATCAAAGTGCCCCGTCAAACTTCTCTGATTAGGGAAAATACGAATGGATTTACTTGGAAGAGATCACTTTTATCGCTTGTACCTCTATCAAATGACGTCATTTAAGATACACTGTTATTGGAAAAACACATATACTGATTGACCACTATTCTCAGTATTGGGTGGGATGTATTTGTCTTATTGTTTGTGGTCCTAAATGGAAGCCAATCAAATTACAAAATATTCAAGATAGTCCTATTGAGCGACTAATGTGGTTGATAAAGTATTCATCTTTTTCGTAGGGTATGACTGCCTAAAATGTCCCTGTTAAAAAATGACTTAACAAACAGGGTAGAAGACTCAGGCCACAATAATAGCTGACGCAGATGTTATGAGATTCAGGCTCAACTGAGGGGTTGAAAACTTTTAATGTACCTGACTGTGTGCTGTGTTTTATACGCTGTACCTCAGGCCACACACTGCATTCTCTCCTTTGCGGCAGCACAATGCTTCACTCACAGCTGTAAAGATGGCAAGCCAGACCCCAACGCAATTAACCTAGGCCCATTCAAAAGCATGGTTATGAATGATTGTAATGCTTTGTATTCATTCAAATAGAGCTTGTGTAATCAGACCCTTAACCATGTAATCAGCAGCTCAGTAGAGGAAACATAATGACCCATTTATAGCTAATGTGGAATGTCAAAGCTGCGAAATATTAGAGAAAAAGGCATGAAGTCAGATGAGTCAATAAATAAAGCAACCGAAAGAATAATCAGACTAAGAACAAACTGTCTCAAGCAAGACCATCATTCACAGACAAATTCATCCTGATCTCATCTGTCATATGGTCAGAATCGGTTCAGCTGATTAATCATTCATCGGTTGCGTCTGTCACACGAAATTCAGATGTAAATGTAAAAAAACACTTTTTGTTCCATCCTTAAAGTGAAAGTAATATAATAAATTGGTGTCAGCGATCGCCAAAATACATCAGTTTGATCAATTCAGCTCTCTAGTGTGTTAGCGTGCCTCTTTACTCTTCATAATCAATAATGTTTGACTGGTTAGGGGTTGACAAAGGACAGAACAGGGCCGTGCTGTCACGGCAATCGGCAACATTACCTCATATGATCTAAAAACAGAAATGAAACCATTAAATGTGAGGATGGAGTATAAATAGCTCTTTCCTAAAGCTGTCATTAGGTTACATAAACTACAACATCCTATTTTGCTTCAAGTCTAATGTGTCACAAGTCTAAGATATTAGGATATTATTCTTTGATCAAATGGAATGAATGACCTTGGACTGACAAGACAGGATTCGTTTTCAAACAGAGGTCAAGAGGTCAGAAAACTTACAGCTGAACAGGAAAAGGCAACACCGACCAGACAACACGGAAAGTTGAGAGAAATAAACACTGTTGTCGTTTTTGTTTTGCTATAATGACAGCTACTAGCATTGATGCTAGCAAACAATGTGGATGTTGTGCAACTAGCTAAAGTGAAAAAAGCCATTTTTACAAACTGTATTTGATTAGAAAGTCATCAACTTTGTTACTTGTATAACATGTGTGAAGGATATGAGCAATTACTGCAGATGCTAATACTTTTGGAGCTCATACTGTTAAAGTTTGACTGACTGAAGCTGTGCTAATGTTCTGATCAATCTGAACCAATCTGTCGCACAGCAATGGTGCACACTAACAATTTTGGGCTTCATCTCTTCCTCTCACTGTCTTTGCAGTCAAGGACACCAATAATATAAATACTTCTAAAATATTAAAATGCCGAAAGCAAAATGTGTCAGATAAATCTGATAATATTGATTCGGTCAGCATTTATTAATTGGATAACTGCAATACCCAGGGTGTCAAAAAGTATAAAAGATAAAAGTGGTGTAGCTGTGATAGCCGCTACACACATATTCAGCAGAATCATTAATGTACTAAAGCACAAGATAATAGCTACATAAAGATGTGTCTGGAGAGTTTTATGACTGATATCGCTACATTAAAAGGAAGGAAGTCCAGTAATGGCTAATTACACCCAAACAGCAATTTGAGAGGATGGTTTTGGAAATATTAAACTTTGCTTCCTGTAAATCCTTAAAATCTCTAAATCACAGGCATAGTCTCTCCTCTAATTTCCATCTGCCGTATTCTGCAATTACTGTTCATATGTGACAGTTACAATGTGTATGTTACGTTGTTTTATGTTGGCACTGGTACAAGTTATGAAAATTATATCTCAGCTGATTAACTGGAAGACACATTCAGTATGTCTCCGCAGCAGGCTATTTAAACATTTATGTTAACTGACAAAATGTATTAATTTATGCATATTTTGGTTTGCAAGGGCTATAATGGTAATATGTCATGAGAAGCTGTTTGCAAAGAGAGCTTATGCCTGCTCCCTGGAGACAAGCATGAGACTAATTGGTCCTCCCCCTTTTGAATAACAACTCAGAAACAGACAATTCTGTTGTGAACAAGAGTTTGACTTTTGAAGTATCTGCTATATTATATAAGTTACCCAGGACCACAAAAACAGTTATAAGAGGCAATTTTTTGAAACTGAGACTTATCATCTGAAAGCTGAAAAAATAAGCTCTCTAATGATGTGTGGTTTATCAGGACAATATTTGGCTGAGATACAACTATTTGAAAATCTGGAATCTGAGGGTGTACAAAATCAAAATATTGAGAAAATCGCCTTTAAAGTTGTCCAAATGAAGTTCTTAGCAATGCATATTACTATTCAAAAATGAAGCGTTGATATATTTACAGTAGGAAATTTACAAAATATCTTTATGGAACATGATCTTTACTTAATATCCTAATGATTTTTGGCATAAAAGAAAAATCGATAATTTTGACCCATGCAGTGTTTTGCTGGCTATTGCTACAAATATATCCATGCTACTTATGACTGGTTTTGTGGTCCAGGGTCACATAATATATAAGTATGTGTGTGTATATACACACTATAAAAGTTTAATACAGCATTCAATTTTGTCGTTCTGTGTCCTGTTTTATTTTTCTGAGGAAAAAATAATGACTAGTATACATTTTTATCATGATTTACAGAAAAATGTCATTCAGTGTAACAACATAAAATCTTAAAATCTTGTCAGGCATAATTAGAACAAGAATCGCTATCAGCTTTTCAGCAAGACCTTTTTTAATCATTTAAAATACAATAAAATTTAGTATGATCACTTATTTATTTAGGTCAGAATAAGTATGTTTTTCTTAAATATATATGTATATACAGTCAAACCAAAAATGATTCAGACACTATATATATAATTTTGGGTGCACACTATAGTTTATGTAAGTGAGAATAACAAAATAAAGTAAACTGTAACATATTATAGCCAAAAATTCTTCATACAATGGACTACCAGTAAAAAAAAAAAAAAAAAATGGGACCAAAAAATTGATTTAACACTTTGACCTGACCATGTTTTGTTACATACCTTTCTATCAAAGTTATCTGACATTATCAAGATGAATTTTTTCTGACACAGTTTAACTCTGAGTTCTCGTCATGTTTTATTACCATTTTCTAAACTATAGCGAATAAACTGTGATAATGTTTATATAGTTTATATATGTATATAAAATTTATAATACTATTAATTAATGAATGTATTTATTTATTGATTATACATTTAAATTATACAACATTTTCTGTCTGAATTGATTATTTTTATTTATTTATTTTTTCATTTACTTTTATTATTTTATTTTATTTTATTTTATTTTTATTTATTTATTTTTTTAACAGACCAAGGATTGCTTGGAACAGGGTTTCTCTCACCAGTGGGAAATGGAAAACTCGGAGTGGAACTACAAACCTGGAGTTCGTTTGGAACTATTTTCACTAATGGAGTTTATTTTGTAAAAATCAGCATCTGTCTATCTACCTATCTATCTATCTATCTATCTATCTATCTATCTATCTATCTATCTATCTATCTATCTATCTAAGAACCATATGTGACCCTGGACCACAAAAGTTGCAATGTTGTAGCAATAGCCAAAAATACATTGTATGGGTCAAAATGATTGATTTTTCTTTTATGCCAAAACCATAAGGGTATGAAGTAAAGATCATTTTCTGTGAAGATATTTTGTCAATTTCCTACCAAAATATATCAAAACTTAATTTTTGATTAGTAATATGCATTGCCAAGAACTTAATTTGGGCAACTTTAAAAGTGATTTCTTCAATATTTTGATTTTTTTTATTATTTTTTTTTAATTAATTTATTTTATTTTATTTTTGATTCCACATTTTAAAATAGTTGTATCTCAGTCAAATATTGCTCTATTCTAACAAACCATACATCTATGGAAAGCTTATTTATATGCATATGTATAAATCTCAAATAAAAAAAAAAAAGATCCTTATGACTGGTTTTGAGGTCCAGGGTCACATATATAAAATACTGTAAGCCTGTAAGCACATAATATAACCCTAAGCCTATTATGTGTTTATTTAATTTGTTATTCATTTATTTTGTAAAAATCAATTTAAAGTCGGTCAGTCAGGAACACTAAACTTCTAATATTTGTAAAATGTCCAAGACACATCTAAAGTAATGGATAAACCATTGCCATTGAACAGCTGAAGCCTCAAAGAGGAGGGAAAAAATCACTGTGAGGTTACTTCGCAACGTCACGCAGGCAGATATCGAGTAATTCAGGTAATGCGGAGTCCAACGTAACATCTCCCTCAAGACACGCACACACCTATCTCCCCCTGCCGCTGTCTTTCTTCCTCACACCGCTTCCTTCACACACACACGCACACACACACACTTACTCACACGCTCACGCATGCATGCTCTCACACGCAAGCACTACACACTTGCGCACGAGATCCAGCGGACGCTGACAATAATTCATGTTCTCGGAGCTCGCTCCGCCAGATGTGGACTTTGCCGAGCGGCGTCCTGAGCATTTGCATAGCTCAAAGTTAAATGCGCCTGAAAACTTCTCCAACTCTTTGCGTCATAGCGAAAGTTAATGACTGGCAATCACACAAACAGTGCGTGCATGAGCGCCGCGCTCTGTCGGCCGCGGACTGCAGCAGTAAATCCCCGAACGCGCTCTCCGCGGCGACATCAGCCTGATAATATCCTCTCGGCGAACAATGAAGCGCACATTTTGCCTAATCCCTTCGCGATGAGTTCAACAAATCACCATAAATCGCGTGCAGATAAACAGTAAATGTGAAATACAGTCCAAGATATACCGTTCGTATTTTACAATACACCGTTATATTAACGACCACCGCGTTTTAGTAACGCACAGGTGTGCTGCTGCTGGTAGAGCAAAAGTTCCGCGTCTATAACATAACGCATCATCAACTACAATACCACCTGTCGTTACATGCTGGAGCAACTATCATAAACGTCATCATCGGCATCATAATTTTTACTAGCAAATTATTCAAGAGAGTGTTAAGTTTGCACAGCCCACCGTAGCATTTAAATACGATTCGGATTTGTATATTCAGTCACATTTCATTGATTAAATGTGATACTTGCGTTCTAAAGAACCAAAGCAATATTACTTCCTGGGAAGCGTAATCGTGTTTCCATGAGGAGGATAAAGCAAAAAAACAAGCGGTCGCTAAAGTCGCTAAAAATATGTGTCGGATCTTAATTGAATTTGACATTAAAGCAGCACAAAAATACCTTTTGTCTAGACTCAATGATCTGAAACCCGGGTCTCTGCGGTGCCAGTGTACGGTCTGCAGCAGCACGACTGACAATGTACGGCACAATCATTCTCCCGTTCTCCCAGCCAACAAGATCGTTAGGAAGATGACATCCCAACTTTGAGCAGACTTCAACAAAGTATGATTCCCCCCCTTTCGATGTATCTGCATATTTGCAAACACTGGCCCCTTTTTTATTCGCACCTACCAAGGCAGATCCGAGCAGAGGGGAGGGCTTCCACTGTCCGAGCGCCCCTTCTCCAAGCCTGTCGTAGAGATTGATAGCAAAAAGAAGGGAGAAAAAGCTTATTCTCCACTTCCAGAAATCATGTAGCCTTCGACCGAGCCGAGCGCGTGAGGAAGAGAATGGTGAATTATTGCTAAACGTACTTTCTGGGAAGCTGAGCGTGTGGGCTCACCAACCTTTCGATTCTCGCAATCCCACCTCTACATCCAGAAGAACATGCAAACACATTTCATAGATTTTTGGAGCTTCACGTAAAAACCGAACTGGACTTTCGGCGACGCTGAGACGGAGAAAACACACCGATAAACAAAGACATTTCGCGTCACGCGAGGCTTCTTTTTGGCGACGTTTTAAATGTCGACGCGGAACGCGTAGGGTGTTTCTCGATATGCGAGTGCATTGTGAAAGATTTGAGGGTTAATGTTACGGACGGAGATTTGTGGCGTTTCTGTCTCCCTGTGCACTGAGCAGCCTGTGATTTTTTTCTCTAGGAGCAAAAGTTGATATGTCGTCATACCGCTTTAAGACTGAACTTCCCTTCAACACATTCATATTTACCATCAAACAATGTCAGAAGGATGCACGTGGTGACTGCATGACTTTGTAATCCTACTGTTTGGTTTCATTTCGAGATACTTTTGTGGTATTCCACGGAATATATTATTATGGGAAAATAAACTATACAAGTTACAAACGTGTCTGCACTTTTTTGGAACTTAGTTATGCAAAAAAATATATAATATTAATATATATTATGTTATATATGTTATATATTAGTTATTTTTTAGCATCAATGGAGCACCGAACAAAATCCACAGCGATACTAGAAACATCTTATGGGCTGCCATTTTAATTTTATGCATTATGGGTCAATGACATTATGCTATTTTTTTTTTTTCTTTTTTTTTTTTTTTTCCAGTTCTGAGGTTATTCCAGAACGCATTAAAATGCATTTTATTATTTCTTCATAAATAAATGAATACTTGACCTCTTCTTCAATTGTAATGTTTTTAATTTGTGAATTAAACATATTTTTATTTTTATATTTTTGTGATTAAAAATAAAGTAAAAAAGAATGTGTGGTGTAACTGATTGCAAACAACACCAAAAAAAAAACTTTAACAAAAAGGCTGGGATTCTTGGAAAAACAATTCTTGCTATAAGCTAATCTGACATAATCTTTTCTTATTATTATTATTGTTGTTGTTGTTGTTGTTGTTATTTAGTTATTTATTTAGCTTTTAATTTTGTTTTTAAATATTATTAGTGTTTTTGTTTTTTTTTTACCTGATATCACGTAAAGTCAGTGTGACAACCAACATGCAAGTAGCCATTTTGTTGTCATGTGACAAGAAAATAATAAAACAGACCCCTTTAGAGCCCTCACAACTGTCAAGATCATTCATTTCTAAATATATTACATATTTAGACCATTTTATGAAAAGCATGATCAGTCCAGGAAAAATGCAGCAATACTAAGAAAGCCCCTGACTTTTTATCTAATATTTGAGATATTTTAGGGAAATAAACTTTTTAGTAATGTTTAAGTTGTGTACACTCAAGTAAATTATTTAGTATTTTTATACACCACTTGATATTAGTGAATAATTTTATTAATAATTTATAAATAATTTATTAGGTATTATTATTGAGTCATTAAAAGGTATTGTTTTTTAATTATTTTAATTAGTAGTTAATTTTTTAGAATATATTATAACATTTTCTGGTAACACTTTACAATAAGGTTTCATTAGTTAGCATTAGTTAACTACATTAGTTAACATGAACTAAAAATTAACAATACGTCTATGCCAGTTATTAATCTTAGTTGATATTAATTTCAACATTTACTAATGCATTATTAAAATTACTACTTGTTTGTTAACATTAGTTAATGCACTGTGAACTAACATGAACTAATGAACAACTGTATTTTTATTAACTAATGTTAACAAAGATGAATAAATACTGTAATAAATGTTTGTTCACTGTTTGTTCATGTTAGTTAATACATTAACTAATGTTAACAAATGACAGCTTATTTTAAAGTGTTACCCATTTTTTTATTTATTATTTTTAAGTATGAAACCAACATGTAGGCTTTACAAAGATTACATTTCTAAGAATTGGCACATGTGTTTTTAAACTGTATTTTAAATATATAAATAGAGGCTATATTTCTTCTTCTTTTTTATAAACTCGGACATTCGTATTTGTTATTAACCCGTAAATGTGTGAAATGCAAACATATGAATAACTTTTTAATAAAGCACGCCTTAGTGACGCAGGACACACGTTATACCGCCAAGAACAGTGTGGTCTGCTATGGTAAACAGGGGTCAGCTGTGGTCGTTCGGCTCCTGGTTTCTCTCAGTCCACTCCGCTTCTTTTGAATGTCCTGTCTGCTGGCAGGCGGCCAACCGAAGTGTGTGGAAATGACACCGCCAGGGCGGCAGAGATTTTCCTTCATTTCTCTCCTTCCCGATCGCAGACGGGCTGACATTGGCTAGAAAGTGGAGCAGCTCGTCAGGGACAATCAATGCGAATCGATCGAGCCGCGCGGGTTTGAGGCTCCGAGCTGGAAAATAACGCGTGTGCGAGAGAGCGAGCGAGAGAGAGAGAGAGAGAGAACGGGGAGGGGATGTGCTACCAATACTCGCCTCTCACACACACAAATATCGCCTTTACTAAACCTTCATTTCATGGAAGGCGTATCAAAGACAGTTTATTCCTGACGCAAGGATATTTTATTATTTTCATCAACATTAAAAGGATATTGTTTTTCCCCAGCTATCAAAGTTAGCCAAACGAAACGCTACTATGTGGTTTGGCTGCAGCTATAGGTTTATATTAGCAAGTGTGCCAATACTTCAATATAAATACAGTGGGATCCAAAACTCTGAGAACACTACTAAAAATGCTTCCATGCTGGCATCCTTCTGAATTAATATTTATTTTTCCATTATAAATTATAGCATTGCTATATTCATATCATAATTTGAGAAAAAAAAAAAGTTGAATTGAAAATCTTTACATTTTGTTTAAAACCATATGATCATGTTCTCTAGCATGATCTGAGATGTTCTAAAGAGCACCTTGTGCTTAAATGGAAGAAGAACATCTAACTGTACATCTAATCTGTAAATCAGACAGAAATGTGGTTTAAATTTGATTTTGGATCCCAGACTTCCAATGTTGTTGCAGACTTTTAGACATTGCTGCATTTGCAACATCCAGTGAATATCAATGGCATTAGATCTGGGTATCGCATCATGAAGTTCTTGTGATGATTAATATAGACTTATGCTTCTAAATACTTATTTTTGGCGTTTTTATGCCTTTATTTAGATAGGACAGTGTAGAAAAGTGGGAGAGAGAGAAGGGGGTGGGATCGGGAAAAGCCCGCAATCCGGGACTCAAACTCGGGACGCACACAGCGCATCGGCGGCATATGTCGGCATGCTAACCACTAAGCTATTGGCGCCGACTAGACTTACACTTATATGTCAGGCAGACAATATTTTTTTGTACAACTGTGCAACTGCATGCATATTATAAATTGATCTACAAGACACCGTCTTGAGATAGTAGAGATACCCGATGTCTTTGGGTAACATTCAAAACGTCTTGGTATAGTAACACTCTGGTAATGCCATAGCAACTATGTGGTGATGCCATGGAAACACACCCATAAAAGCACTTGGTAAATCTTTTTTTGCCAAAGAAGAAAGAACAAAAATGAAAAAGCACTGGTTAGTCTAGGTAATTAAATGGGAAATGTCTGACACAGTGGTAATGATAGAATAGGCTTTATAAATAGGGTAACCATGTGAAAATACAAGACTGACATAGCTTTGTGATGTGCCAAAATGTCATTAACCAAATTATTAATGTTAAATATCTCATTTAGCCTATTAAATAACCTGTTGCTAAACAAGAAGTTGTGGTTCGTGAATCTGTTCTCGTCATTAGCTGTCAAAAATATAGAACATCAACAATACAGATTCTTCTCAGTTCAGAAAAAAATATCTAGCATGTACAGAGGCCACTGTTTTCTAATCCAGGTTTGTGCTGCGTTACACGGGTTGTCTAAGTTTGACAATTAGCTTTTGTTTCACTGCTGACATATTTTCGTGGTCGTGGGCTGACACGCACGGGTTTCGTCAGAGAGATAAGCGCACAATGGACGCATCCAGTCCCTCACTGACGGGCTGGCGTGAATAAATTGGACACGCATTGCTTCGTAATCCCCTGAGTGTCTCTATGGCTCTGGCAAAGTGCCTGGCCTCACCGTATCTTACATTAAGCAGACGTCAATCCGTTCGTCCTCCTTTCGCTTTTGAAAATCACTTCCATGTCGAAGTGCCTGACCGCTTTCTGTGCCTGGGCTCCGCCAACTCTCAAGTCCTCCAGAAACAGGTCCAAAAGAGGGGGAGGGGGGCAGAAAATATTAACCGACAGTCCGGTATTAGTGTCTGCACCGATGATGGTGAGTGTTTGGGTTACCATAGAAGTGTGTAAACTACTGAATACAACGCTATAGCGTGAGCACATTATTTTTATAGGAATTCTCGGCCCTCTTGCATAAGTTTTAAACAAAACAACCATGTTTTGTGATATATTTGTGATATGGGCCATTCTACAGAATTGGTGCAAACTGCTGTCCCACAACCAAATAACACATCTAAAAAAGCATTTAAGTATTCAAATCTTAGATGTTTACTAAGATCCTTTTATTATCTTTTGAAACCCACAACAATCTAGGGCTGTCAAACAATTAATCGCGATTAATCGCATACGAAATAAAAGTTTAAGTTTGCCTAATAAATGTGTGTGTTCTGTGTAACTATTATGTATAAATACACAAAAATTAATGTATATATTTAAGAGAAATATGTTAATAATGTACAAAATATTTGTATCTATATATAATATAGATTATATACAAATTATAATACATACATATACTTGTAAATATTTCTTAAATATATACATGAATGTGTTTGTATTCATATATACATAAAAATTACACACAGTACACACACATATATTAGGCAAACTCAAACTTTTATTTTGTATGCGATTAATCGCTTGACAGCCCTAATAAAATCATCATTTAGTGAGTACTTGCAATTGGCAGGTGGTTGTCCCGAACCCCTAAATTTAAACTTCTAAAAAAATTGAAATAATTTTTGCATTTTATTCCATTGTTATTTTAAATTTTTCTTTTTAAAAAAATATATCTTTTTGATTTTTTTTTTTTTTAAATGACCTTCAAAAAATATTTATTTTATATTTTTCTTGTAAATTCCTAAACTTAAAAAAAAAAAAAAAAAGTCCCGCATTTTTATGTAACTACAGAAACAGTGTATGTTTGTATGTTTTAGTCCATTGGTTGAGACTGATTTTAAATACACCCCTACATTTCTGATCAGGAAATATTTGTGTTACTCTCAGCTTCATGGTGATTACGCTGTAAAAAACAATTTGTTAAGTCAACTTAAAATAATTTGTTACCCCGCTGCCTTAAACTTTTAAGTTCAGTCAACTCAAAAGAGTTTAATCAACTTGAAATGTTAAGTTGTACTAAGTGACAACTTAGATATTTGAGTTGATTCAGCTTAAAATTTTAAGGCAGCGGGGTAACAAGTCCAGCTTTTAAGTTTAACAAGCCAAATTTTTAGTTTAGTCAACTCAAATATCTACGTTTTGATTGAACTGGTTGAATGAACTTTTAAGGTAGTGGGGTAAAAATTATTTTAAGTTGACTCAACAAATTGTGTTTTATTGTTTTTTTACAGTGTAGATCCCATCATTTTGAGGTAAATGTGTTCGAGTATGAAAAATCTGTGTGTAAGAACATCACTACCGAACACCATTTTTCTATAATTAAACACACTTTTTTGGCAGTTATTCCATAACATTTAGTTTTTATATGTGTACAACTGTTTAGAACTGTGCTAGCTAACCATGTGCTGATTAGCATCTTTGAGCTAGGTTCAAAAATATCTAGAATTGTCACTACCGAAACAGTCAGATTTCATCATTGTTTCAGTCGTGACAAAAGGGAACACGTAATCCTTGGGGAAAATAAAATTTTTATGCAAATTTTTAGTATTTTGGTATGTTTTAGTGTTTTAGAATTTCTGTTAAAATGTGATGTGACTACCTAAACATCTGTCACTACCAGAAATGTGCTGTCACAACCGAAACATGGGATGATTTATCAAAAATAAAGTAAACTGAATTAAGATGTTATGATAGTGTGTGGTTCAATGTATATTTAAACTAATTAATCCTTAAATTTAGTGTGATCAACTTTTTGGCTTTTACAAAGAAAATTTGGATTCAAAATACAAATTTCATAAACCACACATGAAATATTGTTAAAATTTTAATTGTTATTGATCTACTTCAGAAATTTTTTTAATAAAATAGAAAAAAATATATTTACAAGGAAGATGTAAGCAAAATCTTAATAGGTCAATATAAACATTCTTATTAAATTTTATATTACTGTGTTTTGTTGTGACAAATTTGGGGAATGGACAAATATTCCAAAACTTACAATATGAGAATTATCTGCACAATTACTAGAAATGTGTACCTTGGATATTATACAATTTGCATACATAAAAAAAAAAAAAAAAAAATGTAGAAAAAGACAGATTTTTGTTCAAGATGTTTGCAACTCTGACTTTGAACCAATTCTGTAGAATTGTATAGAATATATAATTTATTTATTTTTGCTCAACAAGTTTGCATTTGTTTGATCAATAGCCGAAAGTAAAATTGCAACATTGTAGAATATTATTAAAATTTAAAATAACTGTTTTCTATTTGAATAAATGTTAAAATGCAATTTATCAGGGTGATGCAAATCTATATTTTTAGCAGCCATTACTTCAGTCTTGAGTGTCACATGATCTTTCAGAAATCATTAATATTCTGATGCTCAAGAAACATTTCATATTATTATTGTAGAATATTTTTGTGGAAACTGATTCTTTGATGAACAGAAAGTTAAAAAAAAAATAAAGTGTTGAAATAAGTCTTTTGAGAACAAAATGAACTGTTGTAACATTATAAATGTATTTACTGTCACTTTTGATCAATTTAATTTATCCTTGCTCAATTTAAGTATTAATTAAAAAAAAAAAAAAAAAAAAACTCTTGCATAAAATTGGTTTAGGGGTGGGTTTATGGTAAAGGGATAGAAAATACAATTTGTACAGTTTAAAAAAAACATTATGTCTATGGACTGTCCCCATAAAACATGGAAACCAGTGTGTGTGTTTATATATTTCAGGAACTTTTTTGAGCAACAGTTGTGGAGCAACTTCAGAAAACAGTGAATCCAGCAAGTGAGTGATTTACTATCAACTAATCAGGATGATGTAATTAAAGTCACAGAATGACAGTGGCAAAAACCTGATGAAATCATGACACCTGACAGAAACTATGTACTTTTCTCTATTATAGTTTCAGCTTACCTTAACTATAATTAGATAGGGACTCAAAACTGAATTGACCCCGTCCAAAATCAGAAAGTGTTGAAACCCTGACAATTCTAGATTCATTGCGTGAGACTGACCCTGAGACTTCATTGCATTCCAAGCTTGACCTCAGTGTTTCTCAAGAATTGTGAGGATAAGAAACTGACATTGGATAAAACTGATAGAGACCGACTCTGGGATCCAGAACTGTCGCATGGCCTCTGGTTCAATCCTCCCATCAAGAATTGCGATACAAGTTCATTTACCTTTAACTGTTAAGACTGGATGGGCAGGCAAACTCTTGAATTCATGTTTGATTCCCATGATGCTACGGGTTCCTTCTTACGTCGTACTCCGGGTTTCCCCCTATGCATTAATACAAAGGCATAGTCTTCCAAAATGGCACTTATTGAGGAGATGCTAAAATATATAGATTGAAATGGATATATATCCATTTGAAATGGAAGATACAGATAGTACTGCATGTTAGCTTGCTTATTGTGCTCAAGAGCATAATTTATTTAAGTCCACATGTATTACCAACAAGAAACTATGCTTAACCACCGGTTGAGAGCTGTAGTTCCAACCATGTAAGTTTGTGATGCAGTTAGGCAATGTTTGTTTGAACTATGGTTTGAGAAACACCAAATAATGCTTTTAGGAAACGCACCCCTGGTCATTTATTACAGTATATCCTACAATCCTGAGCTTACAGTTGGTGAAAAGAACAAAAAAGACAAAAAGAGTGCATTCGATAATGTCCGCTATGGTTTTGGCCACACTACAAATGGCTATCCCCTCAAAAAGTGCACTATTTAAGGGTATAAGGGCAATTTCGGACACTGCAATGTTCTCACACAGTGAAAAATACATCACAGAGTAAAAAGGACATTGCCAACATGCTGACAAGACAGAGTAGGTTACTTTTGCTGTAAAATTTTGTCATTTTTTAAGAAATTCAAACAATAAATTTTACTCTGTAGCTCTTTAATGTTACGACAGACTGCTGTAGTACCTCAGATTAAGCGAAATGTGAACAGATCATATCTCCCTCTTTACTACAAGTTACTGCACAAAATAAACATGAATGAACATGAATGATCAGAAGGTTTGTAGTTTCAACTGCAGAAAGGTGTCATTCAAGTCCACTGACGTTAATCTACTAACTCTCCTGTGTGGCTTGTTTGTCGGACACAATAGCGAATTCAGCGTTACAATTGGTTAGCTCATCTGTCATTCAAACTACCAGAGAAGGGTGAATTCTGTATGCATGTGCAAGTTAGAAGACCAATCAGAATTCAGTATGTTACGATGACATAATTGCTGTTGGTTGGATTTTGAATGTTCAACATTCTATCATTGTAAGTTATTTCAATTTTTTAATCTCTTTTTATTTACTTTTTTTTTTTAATTCTTAAAGGATTATTTTAAGGTTAGTACAAGTTAAGCTTTCCCGACAGATTTTGTGGCATGCTGATTATCACAAAAATTAATTTCCACTTTTTCTTTTAAAAAAAGCAAAAATGTTGATTACAGTGAGGCACTTGTAAAACAGGGCCAAGTTTTTGTAAAAGCAAAAATACTTACTATTTTAACTGTACAGCCACAAGAAGTAGACTTACTGTATGCATATATGCAATATGCATACAATATGCATGTTAACATGATTTTAATAGAAAAAAATAACATTTTTCTGCAAGTTATATATAATTTTATTACATCATGGAGACACAACACCATGAACACTAAACCCCTATAACGACAGTAAAAAAGATTATTTAACCAACTTCAGTTGCTCAAATACTGTACCAATTAATAACAGAATAATAATAAGTAATCATAATAAGTAATAATAACAGAAAAAGTAATAAAAATCACATTTCTGCTTTTAAATCGTCTAAAATTACCCTATTCACTGTGTGGCCATTGTAAATGCCTCACAGAAATTACTTTTTTTTTTTTTTTTAAAGAAAATGAGGGCAGCTTTAATGTTTTTGGTAATCAACATGCCATTAATGCTGTATATTGGTTATAACTTGTATTGAACCTGTATTGAATATTTCTTTAACTTTCTAATTTGCAGCATATTAAACACCTATGGCAGACGTACAAAACACATTTTGAATAGAGACATTATGTTAAGTGCTCTAAGCTGAATTAATCGCTGAAATCTGTAGTCAGTAGAAAAGTGAAAATTGAATGTTTGAAGAATATTAATGCAGTGCTGACTTGCAAGTACAGTATTTCTAAAGTGATGATCTTTGCACCAGAGCTCTGTTCTCTGAAAGCAATGAATTTCACAGAATTCTGATGACAACATGATGCATCATCTATCAATATGTAGTCTGAAATACTTGTTTGTCACACTTGACAGATCAATTTTTCCAGGAAATCCGCTTTACTTAATTGTGTCCAAATCATTTTTTGGAGTAAACATTCTGAATATGCTTCTTAAAAATAGAAATTAAAAACACTTCAGTTTTTTTTTTTTCTTTTTTTTTTTTTACCTGCACTAAACAGTGACAGAACTTTTTTTGCTGCACACTTTGAAAAAATGCCTTTAAAATACTTTTAAAAGTAACCTTATGTGTACTGAATGTGCAGAATTTAACACCCCCTTGTAAGAATCGTAGGACTCTGAACGGATAATACATATAAAACAACAAAATCCATAAAACTCTACAATAAGATCCCATTAGCTAACATTAGTCAGTGCATTTACTAAAATTAACTAATAATGAGCAACACATACTGTAGTATTTATTAATCTTTGTTGCCATTAGTTCACAAATACAAATGTTCATTGTTAGCTTATAGGTCCATTAAGTAATATTAACAGATATAACTTTTGATTTTAATAATGTATTAGTAATGTTGAAATTAACATTAAGATTGCTAAATGCATTTTTTTTATTAGTTCATGTAAAAAATAATAGTTAACTAATGTTAAAAAATGAACCTTATCGTCAGTGTTACAACAGAATCTTTATTTAATTCATCAGCTTTAATTCCTATTGCTACATTTTCCAATTTCAAGTTTCCACATTAGAGATAGCGCACTTAAACGGTTAGTTCACCCAAAAATGAAAATTCTGTCATCATTTACTCATCCTCAAGTTGTTCCAAACCTGTATGAATTTCTTTCATGTGCTGAATACAAAATATCTTTTGAAGAATATGGGTAACCAAACTAACTTCCATAGTAAAGAAAAAAATACTGTGGAAGGCCATGGGGACCAGAAACTGTGGTAATGCATTTTGAAGAATGTGGGTAACCAAACAGTTGCTGGTAGCCAGTGACTTCCATTAAGTGAAAATAAATAAATAATAAAAAATGCTATTGAAGGTAACTGGGATCAGGAAATTTTTTTGGTAGTGCATTTTGAACAATGTGGGTAACCAAACAGTTGCTGGTAGCCATTGACTTCCATAGTAAAGAAAAAAAAATAAAAAATACTATGGAAGGCAATAGGGACCAGAAACTGTTTAGTAATGCATTTTGGCATTTTGAAGAATGTGGGTAGCCAAACAGTTTTTGGTAGCCACTGACTTCCATAGTATGAAAAAATAATAATAAAAATATTATGGAAGGCAAAGGGGACCAGAAAATGCTTGGTAATGTATTTTAAAGAAATTGGGTAACCAAAGAGTTGCTGGTAGCCAGAGACTTCCATAAAGTGAAAAAAATAATAATAATAATTAATAATAACAGTAATAATAATAATAATAATAATAATAATAAATACTATTGAAGACAATTGGGACCAAAAACTATTTGGTAATGCATTTTGTAGAATGTGGGTGCCAATAGCATGACAAATAAATAAATAAAATATAAATACTATGGAAGGCAATGGGGCCCAGAAACTGTATAGTAATGCACTTTGAAGAAAGTTGCTGGTAGCCACTGATTTCCATAGTATGAAAAAATAAAAATAAAAATATTATGGGGACCACAAACTGTTAAGTAATGTATTTTGAAGAATGTGGGTAATCAAACAGTTGTTGTTAACCATTGACTTTCACAGTATGAAAAAAATAATGATAATAATGGAATGCAGTGGGGATCAGAAACTGTTTAGTAATGTACTGTATTTTGAAGAATGTGGGTAACCAAACAGTTGCTGGTAGCCATTGACTTTCACTGTATGAAAAAAATAAATAAATAAAAATAAAAAAAAGTATGGAAGGCAATGGGGACCAGAAACTGTTTGGTAATGCATTTTGAAAAATGTGAGTAACCAAACAGTTGCTGGTAGCCAGTGACGTCCATTGTATGAAAAAAATCTTTTGAGCTCAGAAGGAAAAAAAAAAAAATCATACAACTTGAGGGTAAGTAATTTCCCAGTTTCCACATTAGAGATAGCACACTTAAAGTGTTAGTTCACCCAAAAAATGAAAATTCTGTCATCATTTACTCAAGCTCAAGTTGTTCCAAACCTGTATGAATTTCTTTCTTCTGCTGAACACAAAATATATTTTGAAGAATTTGGGTAACCAAACAGTTGCTGGTAGCCACTGACTTCTATAGTAAAAGGGGCACCAGAAACTCTCTGGTAATGCATTTTGAAGAATGTGGGTAACCACAGTGTTGCTTCCAAGAAAAAAAATAGTATGGAAGGCAATGGTGACCAGAAACCGTTTGGTAATACATTTTGAAGAATGTGGGTAACCAAAAAGTTGCTGGTACCCAGTGACTTCCATAGTAAAATTAAATAAATAAATAAATAAATAAATAAATAAATAAATAAATTAGGGCTGTCAATCGATTAATTGCAATTAATCGCATACAAAGTAAAGTTTGAGTTTGCCTAATATATATGTGTGTACTGTGTGTAATTATTATGTATATATAAATACAAGCACATTCATGTATATATTTAAGAAATATGTGCAAGTATATGTATTTATTATAGTTTTTATAGCCATTGTTTTCCATAGTATGAAAAAAAATACTATGAAAGGCGTATTGCATTTTTAAAAATGTAGGCAAACAAAGTTTCCAGTAGCCATTAACCTTAACGGTATTTTTTTCCATACTATGGAAGTCAATAGGGACCAGAAACTGTGCAATGTATTTTGAAGAATGTGGGTAACCAAACAGTTGCTTGTAGCCATTGACTTCCATAGTATGAAAAAAAATACTATGGAAGGCAATGGTGACCAGAAACCGTTTGGTAATACATTTTGAAGAATGTGGGTAACCAAAAAGTTGCTGGTACCCAGTGACTTTCACTGTATTTTATTTTTATTTTTTTCCATACTATGGAAGTCAATGGGGATCAGAAACTGTTTAGTAATGTATTCTGAAGAATGTCGGTAACCAAACAGTTAATGGTAGCCATTGACTTCCATAGTATGAAAAAATAAAAAAATAAATAAAAAATACTATGGAAGGCAATAGGGACCAGAAACTGTTCGGTAATGCATTTTGAAGAATTTGGGTAACCAAACAGTTGCTGGTGGCCATTGACTTCCATAGTATGAAAAAAAATACTATGGAAGGCAATGGGGACCTGAAACTATTTGGTAAAGTATTTTAAAGAATGTGGGTAACCAAACAGTTACTGGTACCCATTGACTTTCACTGTATTTTTTTCCCATACTGTGGAAGTCAATGGGGACCAGAAACTATTTAGTAATGTATTCTGAAGAATGTTGGTAACCAAACAGTTACTGGTAGCCATTGACTTCCATAGTATGAAAATATAAATAAATAAATAAAAATATTATGGAAGGCAATGGGGCCCAGAAACCGTTAGGTAATGCATTTTGAAAAAATGCGGGTAGGCAAACAGTTTCTGGTAGCCACTGACTTTCATGGTAGTTTTTCCATGCTATGGAAGTCAATGGGGACCAGTAATGTATTTTAAAGAATGTGAGTAACCAACCAGTTGCTGGTAGCCATTGACTTTCACAGTATGGAAAAAAAAAAATACTATGGAAGGCAATGGGGACCAGAAACAGTTTGGTAATGCATTTTGAAAAATGCGGGTAAGCAAACAGTTGCTGGTAGCCATTGACTTCTACAGTATGAAAAAAATAAAAATAATGGAATGCAATGGGGATCAGAAACTGTTTAGTAATCTACTGTATTTTGAAGAATGTGCGTAACCAGACAGTTGCTGGTAGCCATTGACTTTCACAGTATGGAAAAAAAAATAGTATGGTAGGCAATGGTGACCAGAAACAGTTTGGTAATGCATTTTGAAGAATGTGAGTAACCAAACAGTTGTTGGTAGCCAGTGACTTCCATAGTATGGAAAAAAAAAATCTTTTGAGTTCAGAAGAAGAAAAAAAGATCATACAACTTCAGGGTAAGTAAATGATGACAAAATTTTCATTTTTGGGGTGAACATTCCTTTAATTAGATGCTGATAAAACGATAAAATGTGTGTCCTAAAAGTAATGGCAAAATAGAAAATACTGAGCTGCCTGTTTGGCTGAACATTGCCTGAAAGAGAAAGAGTGCTCTAGTAGGGAGCAGCAATGCGTGACACAGGAGAGGCCGTGGTGGGCGCGCTCGCCCCGGGGCTACGGCCACACTCAGATCTTTGTTGCGTTCGCTCTGCGTGAGACGAGGCAGAGGCACTTTCCTGAGAGAGTGAGAGAGAGAGGGAAAGGGGAGTATTAGTTTTACTCTGCCCACTGCTTCCCACTCCAGCTGCATACATGACTAGCGCCGCAGGAGTGCCCCAGAAGACTGCCCGAAAAAAGAAATGCCAGAGAGCGAATAGAGAAAGATGTCCGGTTTCGCAGACGCTCAGGAATGTTGCGAGCTGTGTGAGATTTCCAAACAAACACCGCAGTGCCGCTCTCTCCTCTCTGCCCCGAGGCACAGCCCAGCACTCCTTTACGTGCTCACCTCCCACCGCCGCCTCAGCACAACAAGCTTCCCATCAGTCTGGATGATCTGTTTCACTAATGCGTCAATTGTTCGGTTGTTTTCCTAAGTTATTTAACGCATCTCTTGTTTCCTCTGGACTGTATCTAGCCCCTTTCCGAAGTGTCAGATTATTAGACATGCAGTACTTCGACTCTCCCTCCGCGTTCAAGAGCATATGGTTGTCTGTGAAAAGCCGACCCTGACAGCACGACAGCAAAAAACTTGTGCTGTCTCTCTGCCTTTGACCCAGTAGTACTAGAGAGAGAGAGAGAGACCACAAAGCTCCATCTGAACCCTCATGCACAGAGATCCATCTGAATACTGGCAGGCAAAAGTGAATTAGAGGAGGAGGAACACAAGAGCCAAATGACTAGGATTGTCATCAGAGGAACAGGTGTGGCCAAGATAGGCGATGCTGATGAGACAGATCTGCTAGGGTACAATGTTAGGGTAGGGTAAAAATGTTTGGCTGTAGTCAGGGATTCTTAAACACGAAACATTAGCCCAACTGCGCATGTTAAGAGTGTCAACCACGCAAATGACTATGAAACAAAGAACAGATGCATAGTGATGTAGCGAAGAAGGAATCTAGCGTTCTCGAGTCATTTAGAGATGAACGTATTATGAGAAAACCTACAATGAAAGATCACCATCTAGTGGTCGTCTGGCTAAACTGCAGACTTAACAGAATAAGTTAAAGGAGAACTCCACTTCCAGAACAACAAGTTAAAAATAATTTACTCACCCCCTTGTCATCCAAGATGTTCATGTCTTTCTGTCTTCAGTCGTAAAGAAATTATGATTTTGATTAAAGCATTTCAGGATTTTTCTCCATATAATGGACTTCATTGGTGCACAGATTTTGAACTTCCAAAATGCAGTTTAAATGCAGCTTGAAAGGGCTCTAAACGATCCCAGCCGAGGAAGAAGGGTCTTATCTAGCGAAACGATCGGTCTTTTTTTGTTTGTTTTTTTTTTTAAAAAAATACAAATTTGTATACTTTTTAAGCACAAAAGCTCATGTAGCACAGGCTCTGGGCTGTGCGTCCACAATGCTACGAATTAGTGATGGGTCGTTCTTGAACGATTCGTTCATTTTGAACGAATCTTTAATGTGACTCGGGAAGAATGAGTCGTCTCAGGGAGTGATTCATTCAGTCGCGCATGCGCAACATCCTATTAGCTTCTGTCCTGGAAATAGTTCACCTGTTTAGAGTCTTCGGGTTTTTCGAGTCGTTCGTTCATCTTATGGGGCTGTCACGTGATGAACGAATGACTCGAACCCGAAGACTCGAGAGATGAACTAATCAATTCTTTTTCCGGCTCACACTGCATTAGTTAAGCTTATGGGGCTGTCACGTGATGAACGAACGACTAATCGTGAGCTAATCATAGACTAAAGACTAAAGGTTAACAATGAATTCATCTTTTCTGTTTCTTATAGCATTACAGTTTTGTCTTGTTTGTAATGTGATCAACGTTTGTGTAAGCAGTAGATGTGTTAGGGAAGTAACACGTAACATTTTAATTATATTTTGCTAAAATGAACGAAATGACTCGAAAAAAAAATTCGTTCATTTTGCTGAACGAGACTCAAAGGTCCGAGTCGGTAAAATGATCCGAACTTCCCATCACTACTACAAATCAGGTCTAAGTTCATCGTCTGTGTATTCCGGCTCAAAAAAGTAGAGTATGGCGAAAAACTCCATCTTATTTTCTCCTACAACTTCAGAATCGTCCGACATCGTTGAACCTTTTTGTTTGTAAGCAGCGTTTGACTTACTTGCACTTTCTTAGTCTCTGAAGCTGCATTTAAACTACATTTTGGAAGTTCAAAATCGGGGCACCAATGAAGTCCATTATATGGAGAAAAATCCTTAAATGCTTTCCTCAAAAACCATAGTTTCTTCACGACTGAAGACAGATAGACATGAACATCTTGGATGACAAGGGGGTGAGTAAATTATTTGTAAACTGTTGTTTTGGAAGTGGAGTTCTCCTTTAAAGGTAAAGTGTGTTTAACTGTTACTTTAAAGGGTTAGTGCACACAAAAATGAAAATTCTGTGATGAATTTCTCACCCTCATATTGTTCCAAACCCGTAAGACCTTCGTTCATCTTTGAAACACACACTAAGGTATTTTTGATGAACTCCGAGAGCTTTCTGACCCTGCATAGACAACAGCGGTTCAACCTTAATTTTATGAAACTATGAGAATACTTTCTGAGCACAAAGAAAACAAAAACAGCGACTTTATTTAACAATTTCTTCTCTTCTGTGTATTGCACGCACATACTCAAATTTGGTCAATGACAGCAAATGCCATTTTTAATGGATTTTCATAACCATCAGGACACAGGTTTGAATTAATATATCAGTGAGAATCATCATTTTTGTAACTATTCTTTTAATAAAAACTAGCAGCTGTTTGGTATTTCTGCTGATTTCAGTATTTGGTAGATAGGTTGTAGAACATACTGAAAAATACTAATTTTTAATTGCTGTTTGAATCTGTACTTGAAAGTGTATTCTTTGAACAGCAATACAGCGTACAAATCAGCTTGAGTGAGGTAAAATATTACTGCACTGCTGAATGTGCTGAAACCGAGTTTGTGCTTGCATAACTTTAGCCTGCCCTGACCTCTATGGGAGGAATAAGGTATTGCAGAACTCTAGAAATGCTTCAGCCCCCTGAACCAATGGGAGTTCCCTGCAGCCGTGTTTTTCACCGGCAAGAAAAATCCGCATTAATGTCTATCCGCAGTGTCAGTTCAAAGCTGACTGCCTGTTGCACCTCATTGGTTCAGCTTTCGGTCAGTGTCGTCCTGAGACATGTAGATTTTAAAACAATGAATGTGAAAACAGTAGATACATACCACAACATAAAATAAAGCTATTGGTGTGAGAGTGTTTGCTCATCTGCAATACGTTTATAGGATGTTTCCTATCAGATGTCAAATATATGTCTATTACATGTCTTTAAGATGTTTATGATTTAGAATATATGTAAAACTGATATCTTCCAGACGTCTGTCAGATGTTTGTACACAGCAGGTGCTTTCCAGATCAAGTGATCTTTAACAGACATCTTGCAGATGTATGAGTGCTATCTGGGTTTTTGTTTGTTGACTTTTTATGTCAGTTTAGTCTAATACCCAGTTATCATAGTTTTATTTGAAGTGCTAATAACTATAATAAATGGTTTTATTGTGTTATGGCAGATACAACAGTTACCATGGTAATTTTGGTAGACTCTCCATAACCTTGCTGAAAAACAACAGCTGGTTTGCTGATCTTAGCTGCTCTGTTGGCTGGTTTTAAAGTGGTTTTGGGTGCTTTTTGGCTGGTCAGACTGGATTTAACCTTTTTTTATTTATTATTTTAAAGCAGATAAGCCTGGTTTGAAAGATATTGTTGAAATAGCATATAGTAATTTTTTTTTTTTTTCAAAATTGCTTACATTTTTCCTGAAGACGTGTGTATGATGTTTATGTAATGATTTTTATATAATCACACACATACAGTACATATGCCTACTGTGTTGGATAAGTTACTCTAGAAATTAATTTCTAGCTACTAATTACATCTTCAATAGTGTAATTTGATTACTTTACTAATTACTCTCTCTAAAATTTTTGCATTACTAATTACAAATACTACAAATAAAAAATGTATAATATATAAAATTATTCTTGAAATAACCAAAGTATTTAAAGGGAGAAGGTTACATTAAAAACATACATTTTAACATTAGACATTACATTTTTATGTATCCAATATTGTTTTAGTCTATACAGTATTTAATGCAATTACATCAGAAGTAAACTACCAGTCAAAAGTTTTTGCACAGTAAGAATTTTAATGTTTTTTAAAGAATTCTCTTCTGCTCACCAAGCCTGCATTTATTTGATCCAAAATAAAGCAAAATCAGTAATATTTGAAATATTTTTCTATTTAAAATAACTGCTTTCTATTTGAATATATTTTGAAATGTAATTCATTCCTGTGATCAAAGCTAAATTTTCAGCGTCATTACTCCAGTCTTCAGTGTCGCATGATCCTTCAGAAATTATTATAATATGATGATTTTCTGTTCAAGAAACATTTATTATTATTATTATTATTATTATCATCAATATTTAAAACGGTTGAGGACAGGATTCTTTGATCCAAAAGATCCAAAGATCAGCATTTATCTGAAATAAAAGGTTTTTGCAACATTATGCACTATATACCATTTTAGAAATATAAGTTAATACTTTTATTTAGCAAGGATACTTTAAATTGATCAAAAGTGATGATAAAGACATTTAGAATGTTACAAAAGATTTCTATTTCAGATAAATGCTTTTCTTCTGAACTTTCTATTCACCAAAGAAAAAATTCTACTCAGCTGTTTTCAACATAATAATAATAATAATAATATTAATAATAGTAACTGTAACTGTAATTAAATTACAGAAAACTACTTCTTCTTTTTCAAGGGAAAAGTAATTAAGCTACATTAATTAATTACTTTGTAACGCATACATATATAGCCTTTTGACCCAGCGGTTGGGTTAAATGTTTAACCCAACCTTCTGGGTAGTAACCCAACCGCTGAGCCAAAACAACCATATTTTGTAGTTTGTCCATATTTTACCCAGTACTGGGTTGTATTTAACCCAGCAGTTTTTAGAGTGAATGATCACAGTTTTAGTTATGACACTAATTACTAATACTACTAATTACATTTTTTTTATTTTATTTTATTTTTTTATTTTGCATTCATAACTTATTTAGCTTATTTCACTTAAAGATTACATACAGTATTCACTACAGCCATTAACTACTTTAAAATATTCTGTAGGCCAACATTTGTTTTAATGTCTTTTTAACGACAGCTTTGGCTAATTCCAAATTTTCCGTTTTTATTTAAGTGTAATTAACTATAAGTGTGATCGTAATTATTCATAACTCCTGTTTAAAATGGCACAAAAACCTACCCGTTATTTAGAAAAATAAAATTCACCGCTCCCCTTAAAAAACTGGTAGGGCGACGTCGCATGCAGAACACATTCTTACAGACCTGAGTGGCATTTCAACTTGATTATCAGTCATGGCGATGAGCGAGCGGTGCGTTCTCGGGAAAGCCCTTCACCTCCACCTGATGGCAGCATCACGCAGCCCCTTCACACGGGTGCGTGGGAGTTCCCCGCTTCGCCATGTCGGGGTGGTGCAACGCGCTGAAAGGATCTCCCGAGCTCTCTCGCTCTCTCTCTCCTTTCTCTTTACCGCCCCCACCCCATCAGCTCCATCCTCCCCCTCACGACAGTCTCAGTCTCAGCAGCAGTAGCAGCAGCAGCATCGTCCTCCTCCACCCTCTCTAGGCAGCAGCAGCAGCATCATCCGGCGGTGAGACACGGAGGAGACGCATCCGAGTGATGCCACTGCACCAACCGCATCTCGCCACCGCGAAAACACGCCGAGAATAAAGCACTTCTTCTGCGAAGAGGGAGAAACACATTCGCCTGGAGACATCCACTGCCCATGAAGATGTCTAACGCTGACATGGTCTTGAACTCCACCGATCGGGTAGTGAAATGTAAGTCTACATTCCCCCCCGCGTATCTTCTACCTGCATCTTTATTTTGTGACCAGTGTCAAATATGGATGGCGTACCGTTATTTATGCACTAACTGTAAAAATGTTGTCACAGCTAATTAAGACGTATCGATTGCATTTATTAATATGGTCAGGTCATGTTTAGGACTAAGTGGTTTTGAGATAGGAGATCGTTCCGATGATTTTCTCTGCTATGGATTGATGTTAATTGAGTCACGGGAAGGCAGAGGGAGATGTGTTAAATAAGGCAGATCCAGTGGAGGCGGTGATGCAGCAGGATTTAGGTGGCATCATGCAGCCCTTCCTGTATTCTTCAGAGACAATGAAGCAATAAGGTTTTCACCTCATATATAGCTGTTTGCTTTCTTGAGGGAAGCCTCCAGTCTGAAGGTAAATCATTCGAGCTGGAAACTGTCACGCCCCCGTTGCGTCTGATTGATTTTCGCACATTTACTGGTCACGTAGCGCACATTAATATTCACATGTATTCATAGGAACATAAAAGCAGAGATCGCTGAGAACGACTATAAGCCTCCCAGTCTTATATAGAAACGAGACTTAACGGTGCACTGGGTAGTTTTTGCTAAAAAGGTTGAAAAAACACGAACTGAATGGCACTATGGGGAAATAGTATTAAAATAATGCACTCATGAGATGTCAATAGTCATATCAGTATTATAGCAAAAAGCTGTTTTATTCTACATAGAGAGGGTTGCCCCTTCATGAGACCTGCCATGTTGTGATCATGTGACCGGTTGTTTGATAGGCTTACTAATAAAATAATAATTTTGCCAGGATGCTTTACAAAGCATTAATGTAATGTACATTCTAACAAAAACTGAAACAAAAAAGAGCCATGGTGTGGATCAACAGGTGTGTGACCCACCAGATGAAAAAAAAAAAAAAAAAGACAACTCAAGCCAAAAAATGAGAAATATAGAGAAACATGGAAAAAATTAATAGGGTAAAACAAAACATACCCAAACAGCTTTGGTTGTGTCAGCAGTTAGTAAGCAAATTTAATGCATCCAGGCCAATAGGTGTCAGTACATATAACATGAATGGCACTTTCATAGTGATAGTATTAAAATAATACATACACACTCATGAGATGTCAAAGCGTAAATGTAAACATACATTCTAACAACAACTGACACAAAACACAGCCATGGTGTGGATCAATAGGTGTGCGACCCACCAGATGAATAAAAAAAATAACAAAATGACAACCTAAGCCACAAAATAGAACTACCTGATCTCATGACAAAAACGAACCTGTGATGCGAAATACATACCAATAGGTACATATAACTGCAGTTTCCAACTAGAGGCAGTAAAACAGCGAGCACTTGTGTTTATAGCTACATATGTTCCAATTTCCACACATAACACGCTTGCTTATAGCTCAGCAAGCATGGAATTAAACTTTGGATGCGGAATCCTTGGGTACAAATCCTGTGAAAAACATAACTCGCAAAGAAAGAACTGAGAGATCAAAAAACAAGCTGAAACGGTACGTTTGCGTATTCGTTTTTACATCACATTCACTTTTGTTTATACTGTCGAGTAGGTTTAGGTGTAGTGCAAATGGCGCATCACATCTGGTGATTGATATAATCAATCAAATATCACAGCAAACACAACAAAATGTATACGTTTATAATCTAATTCATAAATATTAAATCTTTTTAAGATGTACATACTGAGTGACTGGTGCCATCTTTGTAATGGAAAATGCTTGTTGGTTTGCATTGAGTTCGCAGTTTTAACGCACACCTTTGCTTTAGTTTATTTTCAAGATCTGTTGTTGCTTTCAGTATGGCTATGAATTGATGCAAAATTACATTCAAACTCACATTATACACATTTAACTGTGAATAAAGCACATAATCATTACCTGAGGTTATCACTGTTGTATAGTTTTGTATGTTGTTGTTCCAGCCGCGATGTCGTGGAAATAAAAAACGTTTCTAAAATAGAAATTTCGCCTGTCGCCGTCGCAGCTAGTGAAGTCAAAAACTACGATTAATATGGTAAAGATACCTTTTATTGCGTGTCGCAGTGTCACGTCGCATCGTTAGGACACTGTGTTAGAGTTATAGCGCCACTCAATGAACATTTCAAGCCAGAACGGCGGTGATACGTACAAAACTAACGTCACATAAAACGTACCATATGTGCGTTCATCTGTTCAGGCCAGTAGGTGTCAGTATATATAGTCTAAAACCACTAGTATTATTTGGATGAATAGGAGTGGATAAATGTAAACAACAATTTACATTGTGTACCTTTAATTTAGAAGGTAACAAACAGAAAAGACCTTCAGAATTTTAATAGACACATAATTTCTTTTAAATTGGTAGTTGATTGTGCTTTTGTCTTTCATTCATGCATTCTGGCTCACAATATCACATTTGCATTTTCATGGATTCTCCTTTCTCCTCTCAGGGTATCATGCTTGTGTCTTTTTGGTCCAGTTATGGATATAATATATAATTTGTGATACTAATAACAGATAAATTCTCATCGATTTGTGTAGAATTGCAGATACTGTAGGTATTCAGCTTCCTCAAAACAGTAAAACCCAAATGTTAATTTGTTCTTGTTTTTACACAAATTAACACTTCAGCCTAGCTGATTGATTTGAATTGCAAAATTCTGTGGGCTTGTGAACTTTTGAAACAATTTCCAGGATATCTCAATTTGCATACTAATGTGGCCACATTTAAATGTGTTTTCTACTGTGTTGTTTTGTTAAATAGTATTAACACTTAAAACACTCTTTGTGTCAAAGACAGTTCACCCAAAATAAAAATTTGTTTTCATTTACTCTTCAAATCCCATATGATTATCACAAAAAGCAGATGTTAGGCTGGATATTGTGCATAATCGCATATATCAATCTGAAGATCATGTTGTTCAGTCCTGATTTGTTGGCATGGGCATTTTTTGGCAGAACACTTGATTTGTATCTGCCTTTGAATGTGGAATCTTATGACAAGGCCCATTATAACTCAGGCTTTTGATATAAGTCATCTGACCTCTCTAAAAGTTAAGGTTGCATTAGTCATTGCCACACGTAATGAGTCACACTAGTGACCCCCCTCCAACGCACCGGCTACCTCTTTAGGTACTTTAGATCTGGCTGTTTTAGCCGTAATGACATTCTCTGAACTACCTCTGTCTCCTCTCCCCACCCTTATGTATAATTGAGGGCTTTTATCATCAACAAAATGCATCAATAAATAACCACATCTAAAATCCCAGTGACGAGGTTAGCTAAGCATTCATATTTAGCAGTGTTGCAGCGCCAAATGCAGGAGACAAACAAAGAATTCGTCTCCGCAAAGAATCCCCACAGCAGCAAAGCAGGATTTCATGAAACAGTGCATGGTGTGTCATTTGCAGAGTCTCATTCACTAAGTGCAACTAGAGTTAGGCCTTTCATTTCTGCACTGGCATAATGGATTTTATGGCGCTTTCCATTTAGTGTTTTGATATGCTGGTTTATCGCCCTGTCTCATGGGAGCTCTACTGAGCATCACTCTTTGTATGCGAAATCATTATATTGTAGCCACACTGTTAACATTCTCATACTCGCTTCCAGCTTGCTTATGAATCTGTCTTAATGATCCTGGTATGAAGGCAGAAAACCATTCACAGATTTGCAGAGGTGAAATGAACAGACTAGGGATGTCATGAGGCTTCATTCATGTCGGTCTAATAGCAGAAACTCAATGTTGTGGCTATTCTATGGCTGTCTTAAAGTAATAGTTCACCCAAAAATGAATATTCTGTAATTAATTACTCACTCTCATGTCGTTTCATGTCATTCTGAACACAAATTAAGATATTTGTGATGACATCCGAGAGCTTTCTGACCCTGCATAGACATGTTCTATATACAAATGTGTCAAAAGGGAACACAACATATTAATACATATAAACTGGCACGGTAGTTTGCTGAGATGCTAAACATTGACATAGATGTTTACATAGTTGTTTGTTGGGAGAATGTGATAGGTAAACTGAACGTTTAGTGCAGTTGCTAGACAGTGTTCTTCACAAATTCAACATGTCAATCAGTGCCTGGTTTGAAAGCCCAGGGGAGGAAGGTCAAGTGTTGCTTCAGCCTTTTAATTCTGGTGTGGAGATGCCACTAGCCCACTCGCTGCTCTGGGATGCCTACATGCCAGGCTTAGAATGGCCTACTTTAGCGAGCCCAATTCTAGGGCATTAACTGTGTTAGTTCTGATGGGGCTTGGCGAGCCACATGGGGCTCAAGAGGTATTGTCAGGATATAAACGGGACACTCGGAAAGGTGAGTCACCTAGCGGTGACGGTTCTGATTAGGACATATTAAGATTACTACAATTAGTGTTGTTACAATGCTGGTGACCTGACATTGTCATACTTACAAACTAGTAAGGAATGTTGCCAAGTAGGATGTGCTGTTGTTTACTTGTCATGGTGTGGCAAAGTGCCTAATATTCTAACTAAAAGAACAAATTAGATTATTTGAAGATTATTTTCTTAAACAAAAAAAGTGGGCTTGAACGAAACTCATTGAAGATGCACAGTAACTCAGTACCATATCAATTATTGGCCATTATCATAGATTTTTAATTGATCGTTATTGACTAACATTGCATATTTAATTGACCTTGATTGACAGGTGATCTGACCAATTATAATACTGAATTCGCCATTTTGTTCAACAAGCAAATTAAACAGGAGAGTAAATTAACTTTGGTGGACTTAAAATTGTGTTTATTGATGTCTATCCGCAGCTGAAAAAAAACCCCAACATTTTAATATTCATGTTTTTTTCATGCTTTAAGTAAAGATGAAAAGACAGCCGATTCATGTGTTAATTGATCTAAGGCAATACATTGATATGACACATTAAAGAGCCACAAAACGGTATTTATTGTTTGAATTTCTTAAAGGGGTCATCAGACGCCCATTTTCCACAAGTTGATATGATTCTTTAGGGTCTTAATGAAAAGTCTATAATATACTTTGGTTAAAAATTTTGAATGTTAGTGTAAAACAACACCCTTTTTACCTTGTCAAAATGAGCTCTGCAAAAATCAACCTATTCTGATGGATTGTTCCTTTAAATGCAAATGAGCTCTGCTTGCCCCGCCCCTCTCTTCTCTCTGTGGAGTGACAAGCTGTGCTCTGAAAGATTGTTTACTTTAGCCACATTTAGCGTGTTTAGCTGCAAAACTTGCTAACTAGCACGTTATTAGGAAAGGTGATTGCAGAGATTCATTAAAAAAAACCTTATACTCACTTCTGCTGTAGGTGAAGCTGGATTACGATTGATTTGCGCGAACATAGAGGCATTTAAGTAGATTGGGAGGCGCATTCCCTTCACAAACAAATGTAATCCACTGCAATTTCAGTGGCTCAGATGTCGGGAGTAAATGACGACCACTATGTTCGTTATTACATCCAGCAGCACAACACATCAATCGCTCAATCGGAGATATTCTTGTCTAATTTACATCCCTGCTCCGGCATCAAAACAATGGAGGTCGGACTGTTACAGCTGATTTAAGGCGGGTCTGAGGTAAGACGCTCATGTCAATCAACTATCATGGGAGTAGCCTCTGTTGGTGTGATGCCGCACCGACAGGTATCTGAGAACGGCTCGATTTGAAAAAGGGGATATTATTTTCACAGATTAATTAAAAACCACTGTATGGATTTGTATCATTATAGGGTAGATGTGTACATACACTGCCAACACACATTAATGTTCAAACAACATGTAAAAGTGAACTTTGCATCCGATGACCCCTTTAAAATTTTAAAGCTGAGAACTTGTTTCATACCAGAAGTAACCTGCTCTGTCTTGTCTTGCTCCGCTATGTATTTTTCACTGCGTGAGAACATGATGTGTAGTGAGAGCGGCATTGTTTGTCGGACAAAGCAACAGTAGCTAAGGAGGCCGGGTTTTTGCAAAGGGTCAATTGTGCATGCATTTCCTTTACGTCACTTTAATCTTTAAAACACAAATAATTTACCTAATGTACCAAATCTCAAATAAATCATTTTTCTGTGCCATATATATATTAAATTGGGTAACACTTTATAGCTAACTTCTTTAGTTAACCTTAGTTAGCTACATTATTTACCTTTAACTAACAATGAAAAATTGGTAACACTTTACAGTAAGGTTCCATTAGTTAATGTTAGTTACTGTATTAACAAACAATGAACAGTACATTTATTACAGTTCTTTTTAATCTTTGTTTGTTAGTTCATGTTAGTTCAGTGCATTAGCTAATGTTAACAAGCACACCTTGTGATTTTGATAATGCATTAGTAAATGTTGCAATTATTGTTAAGATTCATAAATGCTGTAGAAGTATTCATTCTAAGTTCATGTTAACTAAAGTAGTTAATGTTAACTAATGAACCTAACAGTTAATGAACAATCAATCAGCATACACTGTAAAAAATTTAAAACACAATTTGTTGAGTCAGCTTAAAATAATTTGTTACCCTGCTGCCTTAAGATTTTAAGTTCAGTCAACTAAGATAAGTTTATTCAACTTGAAATGTTAAGTTGTACTAAGTAACAACTTAGATATTTGTGTTTGCTAAACTTAACAGATGGGTAAGCAACCCAGCTGCCTTAAACTTTGAAGTTAATTCAACTCAAATATCTAAGTTGTCACTTAGTATAATTTAACATTTCAAGTTGAATAAACTTTTTTTGAGTTGACTGAACTCAAAATTTTAAGGCAGCCAGGTTACAAACTATTTTAAGTTGACTCAACAAATTGTTTTTTACAGTGTAACCCAATACATTTTTTAAAATCAAAACTTGTTTGTTGATATTATGGTAACACTTTACAATAAGGTTCCATTGGTTAATGTTGGTTAAGGTATTAACTAACATGAACAAACAATGAAGAGTGCATTTATTACACTATTTATTAATCTTTGTTAATGTTAGTTCATAAAAATACAGTCATTCATTGTTAGTTCATGTAAGTTCACAGTGCATTAACTAATATTAACAAGCACAATTTGTGATTTTAATAATGCATTAGTAAATGTTGAAATTAACATTAAGATTAATAAATGCTGCAGAAGTCATCCAAGAGCCTGTGCTACACAAGCTTTTGTGCTTAAAAAGTATAAAAAATTGTATTTTTCGAAAATATTTCAGATTGTTTCGCTAGATAAGACCCTTCTTCCTCGGCTGAGATCGTTTAGAGCAATTTGAAGCTGCATTTAAACTGCATTTTGGAAGTTCAAAATCGGGGCACCAATGAAGTCCATTATATGGAGAAGAATCCTGAAATGCTTTCCTCAAAAACCATAATTTCTTTACGACTGAAGACAGAAAGACATGAACATCTTGGATGACAAGGGGGTGAGTAAATTATTTGTAAATTGTTGTTTTGGAAGTGGACTTCTCCTTTAACAAATGGCACCTAAATGTAAAGTGTTACCGATTTTCTGCCTTTAATATCAGTCATAATATGAAAATATTTATCATCTTATAGGTATTAGCCAGAATTTTAATAATCATGCTATTATGCTCAGGTGTTGGGTGGTTGCCATGGCATTGCAGTTGCTAAGATGTTCTTAGATTGGTTTTTGACATTTGCTATGCAGTTGCTATGGTGTTCTGTGATCAGTTGTGTAAACTGCTTAGACTAGTCTTACCAGTTGATCTAATTTGTTCTTTAATACTGGTCTTATTTAGTCAGCTACATGAAAATGTAGATCATTTGAATCTGGAAAATAAGACTGATTACCACTGGCTAACTGCTTGTCGGTTAAACTAGTTCTTAAATCACTGTCTTCACATAGTGGCTATGTTAATGAAAATCATAAATCTTCTCCTCTCATCAATAAACCACATGGTCTGAGTTACAATTCTTGTCTATATATCAAACAGAGCCAATATTTAGTGTCTATGTTCTCTAATCTACATGGAATGATCAATAGTAATAGAATCTTTTTACCTTTTCAGTAAAGAAAAAATGGTTGTGTTTTATTAAATCCACCCAAACAAATGGTTTCAAGCAAATACTTTATCGGTTGTTACAAATAGCTCAGCATGAGCCTTCTCTGGCCATCCTGTTGCAGTTTCCCATATTCATCATATACATTTTTAATGAGTTAATAAGCCCGTGTTTTCTCTTTGAATTAGTGTGATCCCTTGGGCTGTTCTTTGAGTGATCATCCAGAACTGTTGTTCGAGCAATAAGCTCAAAGCAAAATTCAAGCATAATCTGTTAGGTAGATGAAGGAGTCCGTTCAGAGGCAGTGGTAGGGGGCAGGTGCACGAGGGTAGATGGTAAGGTGGAGTAATTACTGACAGGATTGAGAGGGAGCGAGATGGATGCTGGGGATCCGCTTGCCTGATATGTACATGCAGGCTTTATATAGTAGTGTGGGTGAATTATTTAAGCATTGGTTTGCAGCGCTGTTTCAGTTCACATGGCTCTCTTACGTAACAACACTTCCCCGAGGTCTGCTGATGAGATGGAGAAGAGGAGGGAGATGAGGGAATGAAGAAGAAAAGATGAAAGAGAGGATGAACAATCTTAAGGCCTATTCACACCGATGTGAATATTCACTGCAAATACTCAGTCAGAGGACAATGTTGAATAAGAACACCAGGTTTCTATGGGCCTGTGAATATGCGGGTGTGAATATTCAGCCACTGACAAACCTAACAGTTTTTGCAGAGATTTTTTTGTGCTCGACTAGCCAGTGAGATATTAGCTTTTGATCATGTTTCCCAAGTCGCTGCTGCTACACAGTCGGCTACATAGAGTTATCCTGTCGTCTTTGTACACTACCAAAAAAAAAAAAAAAATGTTTTAAATTTTTTGTTAAATCCAAAATAAAATACAGAAAATAAGCTATATAAAAATATAATTTAAATAGTGTTGTCACACACACACACACACACATATATATATATATATATATATATATATGCGATTAATTGTGATTAATCGCATCAAAAATAAAAGTTTGTCTTTACATAATATGTGTACTTTTGGATGCAGTTAATCACAATTAATCAATTTGACAGCACTGAATTTAAATAACAGCAAAACTAATTTATAATTTATAATACAAAGTACTTATATACACAATTTGTATATAAACACTACCAAAAAAAAAAGAAAGTTTTTAAAATATTTTTTGTTAAATCCAAAATAAAATAATATAAAAAAAATATAATAATTTAAATAGTGCTGTCAAATCGATTAATTACATCTAAAATAAAAGTCTGTGATTATATACGTATAATATATGTGTGTGTACTGTGTATATTAAATATATAAACACACACACACATTATATATATATATATATATATATATATATATACAGATAGATAGATAGATAGATAGATAGATATAGATATATACGCTCAGATCAATTAATTGTGATTGAACGCATCAAAAATAAAAGTTTGTTTACATAATATGTGTACTTTTGGATGTGATTAATCACGATTAATCGATTTGACAGCACTAAATCTAAATTTAAATAACAGCAGAAGTCATTTATAAATAATAAGAAAAAGTACTTATATACACAATTTGTGTGTAATCTTTAATTTTTTATAAATTACTGTTGCTAATTATATCTGTATATGATTTATTTTTTAAGTATACAAGTGCATTGTTTATGCTGTTGTCTATGCCCACTACCAGAAAAAAAAAAAAAAACATATTTAAAATATTTTTAATACAGATTTTGTCCTCAACTAGCCAGTGAGATATTAGCTTTTGATCATGTTTTCCAAGTCACTGCTGCTACACAATCCACTACTTATAGTTATGCTGTTGTCTTTGTAGACTACCAAAAAATGTTCAAAATATTTTTAGGTAAAAAAAATAAATAAATAAAAATACAGAAAAGAAGAAATTATATGAAAATATAATTTAAATAGTGCCTTCAAATCGATTAATCGTGATAAATCACATCCAAAATAAAAGTCTGTGTTTATATATCTATGTGTGTGTACTTTGTAATATTTATATATGCGGTCATATCGATTAATTGTGATTAATCGCATTAAAAATAAAAGTTTGTTTACATAATATGTATACTTTTGGAAGTGATTAATTTAAGAAATATATATGCGGTCATATCGATTAATTGTGATTAATCGCTTAAAAAATAAAAGTTTGTGTTTTCATATTATGTGTACTTTTGGATGTGATTAATCACAATTAATCGATTTGACAGCGCTAGATTTACAGCAAAACTTATTTGTAAATAATAATAAAAAGTGCTTATATACAAAATTTGTGTGTAATCTTTAATTTTTTATAAATTACTTTTGCTAATTATATCTGTATAGTATTAGGCAAATGTGTTAGACATATCTAGTTAAGTGAAATTAATAATTAAATAAAAAACTGTATTGACATCCTTATGCTGACAGATGTGTGTGTACTGTGTGTACATCTGTTGTACTGTTCAGCTTCACCTGTTCCTTCAGAAAGTATTTGTTTATCACTTAAAAGTAGGGTTGGGCGATGTTTACCAAATTGGCATCGGACAATGTCTACAGTGAAACATCGTGATGAATGCTGACATCAGCGGGGATGGGTTGGTGTCTGTATTAACGGTCGGAAAACAAATACGTGTTCTAATAAAATACGCAAGCCACTAAAGGGACATGCTTAGCTTTTTGCTAGCAGTAGCCTGTTACATTACAGTAAACTTATGAAATCACTTACCACATAAGTAAGGAGAGATGACTGATCACAGTGTTGAATGATTTGCAGATCCTGAGCACCACTGACAAACATCTGATCTTCTAAAATGTGTGGTAACGACCTCCGCTCTAGTATACATAGAGCACTTGTGATCACGAATCTCGAAAGTGAAAGTGAAAGTAAAGCGCGAACCTGCATTCAAAATCTGTTTTAATGCCACGTGTATTATTAGTGGCACACTGATGCCCACAATTTATATACAGTATAATTGCCCAAAGGTATAACTGCGGGAGAAATTGAAATATATATTTTCCTCCCATCTCATATTTATTGCTTTAAGGCGTTCTGTAGAACAAGTTATTTTCTTTCTGAACATGGTATTGGGATGCTGCAGATTGCGGGGGAATGAGGGTGACGATGGGATCACAATGCCGCCTCAATATCGTGATATCTGTCAGCCATTCCCAACCCTACTTAAAGGGATAGTTCACCCAAAAATGAAAATTCTGTCATTAATTACTCACCCTCATGTTGTTCCAAACCAGTAAGACCTTTTTTCATCTTCAGAAAACAAATGTAGATATTTTTAATGAAATCTGAGAGCTTTTTGACATATGTGTCATGAAAAAAAAAATAAAAATTTTTGTTTTCTGTGCACACAAAAAGTATTCTTGTAGCTTCATAACATTTCGGTTAAACCACTGATGTCACATGGACTAATTTAATGATGCCCTTACTACCTTTTTGGGCCTTGAACGTATCAGTTGCGTTACTGTCTATGCAGGTTCAGAAAGCGCTCAGATTTCATCAAAAATATCTTAATTTGTGTTCTGAAGATGAACGAAGGTCTCACGGGTTTGGAACAACATGAGAGTGAGTAATTAATGACAGAATTTTCATTTTTGGGTGAACTATCCCTTTGATTCTAACAAATATTGTATACCTTTTGACGGCTGATCGTTTTGCATTTTCATTTTGTGTTGAGTGTGAATAGGTATTTAGCCAGGGGAAACAGAAAAAGGGAACAGGGGATGTCTGTGTCTGTTTGAGTGAGAAGGCTGAAGAGGTGTAAGACATAAAGACGTTTCCATGGAGAAAGGTGGACAAAGGATCTGGAGGGCAACAAAAGAGAATATGATGAACGTGAGGAGAAAGTGACAGATGAAGGCTGAAGCAGACAGGCAGGACATGATAGAGAGGGGGAGAGAAATCAGACGATAGGAAAGAAGCAGAGACAGAAGGGGGCCACGCATGAGAACGCTTGTAAATTGCACGCATACATGACAGGTCTGTGGATGAAGTGTCTGCTTGTTATAGCCGTCCCGCTTCAACAAACACAACACACATCAAACATCACTAACACTATCACTCTCTCATTAAAGGGATAATTCACTCAAAAATGGAAATTCTGTCATCATGTACTCACTGTCAAGTTGTTTTCTTCTGTTGAGCACAAAAAAGCTATTTTTGAAAAATGTTGGTAACCAAAGCATTTGATGATAACCATTGACTTCCATTGTATTTTTTTACACACTACGAAAGTCAATGGCTACCATCACCTGTTTGGTTACCAGCATTCTTCAAAATAACTTTTTTTGTGCTCCATAGAAGAAAAACATTTAAACAGTTCTGGAACAACTTGAGGCTGATTAAATGATTACAGTATTTTCATTTTTGGGTGAATTATCTCTCAGTGTTCTGGGGTGCGTTTCCCGTACAACGACGTAAGTCGCTGATTAACCTCCATAGTACGATGCATTGTTGTGGAAACGAACAAGCTAGTTACGACTGTTTCCCGAACACGGTCGCATCTCCATCGTTTGAACCACATTAGTTCAACAATGTAGGGCCATTGTTAATGACATCACAGAGTAATAATTTATGCTGTTTAACTTATTAGAGATCTCTAAAATGCAGCTATATTAAACATGGCACCTGATGAATAATTTACTATTTTTTGTTTCACGTCATTTCGCTTTATTTGATGTTTGATTCTTCGCGGGTTCCCTCTCACGTCATACTCCGGGGTTCCCGTAGGCATTTATGCGCATGCGCACTATTCAAAAACGTCACTTGCAGAGGAAGCTTAAAAATACATAGATTAAAATGCATTTATATTTAGACCGAGTGAAAGATATAGATTGTACTGCATGTTAGCTTGCTTATTGTGCCCAAAAGTATAATTAGTATAATTTATTGAGCCCATATGTCTTACTAACAAGGAACTATGCTTCTAACCACAGGTCGAGAGCTGTAGTTCCAACCACGTAAGTTTGTGACGCTGTTTGCAAATATTCGTTTGAACTATGGTTTCGGGAAACACTGAATCGTTGAACTATGTTGGTGAATTGCGACCATAGTTGGCTAACGATGCTTTTGGGAAACGCACCCCTGATCAGGGCTGTGGCCTAGTGGTTAGCACACCTGCTTTGACATAGGGAAGCCTGTTTGCTTTCAGTGAATATTTTTTGGGATATATTGGTTCACCTTTGACAGTTAATTTCAAAAGCCCTGGTCTGCTTACATTGTGGGACTCATATCACAACATTGTTTGAATATGGTTTGCTTCATGTCAAGTTCCCTCCTCTTCTACTAGTTTCTTGTAATTCCTCAGCCATCCTATAAAATAAAAGAGAGAGAGAGAGAGAGAGAGAGAGAGAGAGAGAGAGAGAAAACTAAAAACAAAACAAATATTTCTACTGATCTGATCAGTAGTTTAGTGGTTAGCACATATGGTCAATACATATTGAGCTGGGGTGCTTGCATGGGAGATGCAGGTTTTATTCTAGCTTGAGTTATTTCTTGTGTGTTGAGTTCTTGTCAATTTTTTCCTTTAAATATGAAGGTTTACAACCCCAAAAAGTAAAAAAAAAACAAAAAAAAACCTTCCAACTTAGACTGCACAATATTGAGAAAACTGACACTGCATTGCAGACTTTTAAAAGATGACTTTAATATATAATATAATCTTTTTTCTAGAATCTCTATACAAAATAAAAATAATTTTAAAAAGCTGAAAACTCTTTGCATTTCAGTTTTCATAGATTTCATATTCCCTGTTTTGACCCATTCAACATGAAAAATCAATATAAAATATCATGATTTTTATTGTGATTATTATTAAGTAAAAATAAAGCAAAGTAATATACAGCATACATAGGGCCCTATGTAGTCCATTTCATTTTTTTCACAAATTCAATTTTATTTTATTTTTTTCCAAATTCAATTTTTCCATTTTATTTTTTTCTGGAATATGTTTTTTATGTTTTAATTTTCTGGACTCATTTTAATGGTTAAACTAATTATTTTTTAGTCAAATCAAAAAGCATGTCTAATTAATTACAATCATGAAACTTCTACTATTTAGCATCAATTTATTAAAACTTTAACAAAAATTACATGTTTAGGGCCCTATGAAATATTTATATTTTTTTCTCACCTTATTTTTTATTGTTACCAAATTCTGTGTTTTTAATGCATAACAACCACTTTAATTTTTTCTTACAATAGCCTTATGAATTTTTTTCTCCCCAAATTCTTTTTCTGGTTACCAAATCAAGGCATAAAACAATAATTTAATTTATCTTTTAATTCTGCGATTCTGTCTGATTTCACAGAAATCATAGGACCCTACATATATTGCATTAATGCTATCTAGTAATGTAAAAAAAACACACATGTACCATATTTTCCAGAAAATAAGTCACACTGTATCAAAAGACCATTACTGAGAGAAAACAACAATTGCATTGGTGTATAAGTCACATTTTAATATTACTTTAATAAATAATGCATAAAAAACTAAAACTACAGGAGTGTAGGAAATGCACTATAAAAGTACATTTGGGCTCATGTACCTCTCTCATTTGGCACAAATCCAAATGTGTGCGTGCATTATTTAAGTTGCTTTGAGATTTAAGTCACAGCATGTTTCAGATGATTAAAAAAAGTGTCATATTGCAAGAAAAAAGTTTTTATTATTTTTATTACAGTAATGTAATAAAGATAGAACAATTTGATATTATAGTACACAATAAAATTACAACACTTAATTTTTAAACAATAAACCGCAGAGCTTTTATTTTGATGGTTTGCCAGCAAATAAGTATCTGCACTGCATGTTTCAGAGAGAAGCGTGGCACTGTGTTGATTTTATTTTAATATACGCTGTATTCCCCTGCCCCCCATTTTAATACCAGTCAGCAGGGCCGGGCAGCCACACTAACTCCATCTCTTTCATCTCTCCCTTCTCCAGCATATTGGCTTTTCATGCATGGGTTGTGCTCAGGCCTGCAAGCTGCCACACTGCCACAGCCCGTAAACACGTAGGGGCTTGGTGCAGTCCGGGTCTGTGCATATTGCGGGGACCACTGACACATTTCGACACGAGCGGCGGTCATGTTTTGAGTCGAGTCGTGTAAAAACAAGTGCTCCCAATTCTGGTTGCCAGATCTATTTAGTCATAAGTATTATTTTTTGTAATGCAAACAACAACAGAAGTCGGATACAACGGCGTCGGGACCGGAGGGTGTTAGACTGAATCGCTAGTCCAAAGTGATTCCTAGCTGCGCTGCTTCACGCCGTGCGGTTGATCCCGCCAGAGTTAATGTGGTAGACACTGTGGAGGCTGTTATGTAATCCAGTTTCTTCAGTTATTAATAATGTCCTGTCAACATGTCCACTTCTCTCTGTTCTTTTTAACAGGCTCCACAGCTTTCCGCCACCTCTGAAACACCTAAAATGGTACATTGATAAAAGATCCGCTGTGCGACGTTAGCAGCTTGTCGTGCGCTGGTGACAGATATATTGTTAGCCTGTAGTGCACATTATATTAGGCCAAAACACGGACAATGGGTAATGGTGGAAAGTGAATAATTTAACTGAATAAAGTCATAAATTATTGTATCGGAGTCATGAGACAGTGGATAATGAAAGCTCTCAGTTCACTAGCAGTGATTGTGGGTTTGGGTGATTTGGACAAGATTACCGAGGCTGAATGATACCATTAAAGTTTATGTCGTTATGTCATTAGCTGGCATGAAAATGAAAATTCACCCAATCTGCTTTCTAAATGCATGTTACAGCATGTTATTGTGAACGATTCATCTGTGTAAATGTTTGATCAAAATCCCCTAACTGGATCTTGCATCCACTTTTAAAGGCATAGTTCACCCAAAAAAAGAATCACCCTCATGACGTTCCAAACCCGTAATACCTTTGTTCATCTTTGGAACACAAATTAAGATATTTTTCTTGAAATCCGAGAGTTTTCTGACAGCAACACAACTACCACGTTCAAGGCCCAGAAAAGTAGTAAGGACATTGTTAAAATAGTCCATGTGACATCAGTGGTTCAACTGTAATTTTATCAAGCTACGAAAACAAAATAACGAATTTATGCAATAATTTTTTCTTTTCCGTGTCAGTCTCCACCACACGTTCACATACTCTTGAACATGCGCCAACTTGGTTCTTTGTAGAAACTTGCACTGTTTAAAGTAGACATTGGATGCAAAATTCACTTTTCCATAGTGTTTGTGTATAAATGTGTCTTACCAGTGTGTGAACACAACCACCCTCCAATGATAAAAATGCATTCTCTTCTTTTTTACCTTTTTAATCCCAAAACAGTATCGATTCTGATTCTGATTCTGCTTATCAATTCCGATTCTTGACGATTCCTAGTTTCGATTCCAATAACATTAAAAAGTCAGTAAAAAAGAGGTCAAACATTTTCATTCTGTATTTTTACAAAGCTTTCTGTTGCAGCTGAATAACATGACATTTTGTTAAAACCACATGCCTATGATTTTAACAAAAATACCACAGCAAAAACAACTAATAAACAACTAATATAAATTTCAAACATTAAACTGTTAAAGGCAAGTAAGCAGTCAGTAATAAACAGGAACAAGCAAATAAATTAGCAATAGCATAAATAAATACAACTGAACAAATTACAGGTATAGAAATTTTAATCAAAAGCTGCATTTTTTTTTTCATAAATAAAACATAGATTAACTTATTAAAGTTGCAAAGGATATTCAGTCAAGATCAGTGAATAATTTTTTTGTTTCTGCATTAACATTAATGACAGGCAGCCACTGAAAAAAGTCTCTTTAACACTGAACGCACGCGGATCTAAAAATACTGTGCATTTTCTTTCTCATCTGTTTACTTTCACTTTCAAAAAAAAAAAACAGCTGTGTTTATGATGATATACTGACTTATTTTGTGCGTATTGGGTGGTAAATGTGAAAGAGAAGTCATGAAATGAACGGGACGGTTCGAGAACGGACACAGGCCAGGAACTCGCACTGGGACCGCTGTTCACTGTGCTCATGCTTCAGATGTGTGCGCTGCACACAAACGGTGCGCGACTTCTTTTCCTCCTGCGCTTAAATAATTAGATCTTCAACATTGAATTTGCATTAAAATGCAAACGCAGGAATCGTTAAGTGGAACCGAAATGCGCATATCTTATCGAATACCCGGTTCTTGGAAATTTGGAACCGGTTCTAAAATGGAATCGGTTTTTGATACCAAACCATACTGAGGACACAGTAGATTAGTTTTGTTTTTGATGGTAACACACCACAGAATACACAAAAGAGGAAGAGGGGGTGGTGTGAGCAGTAGCTCATTAGCATTTAAAGAGACATGCACCGAAGTGGGTCACTGTGAACAGAGCTGTTTTTAACAAGGTAAAGCAGTGTTGATTTACACAACCATTGAGGAATTTTAACCAAAGTATGTTGCAGACATTTCATAAAGACCCTAAAGAATCATAACAACTTGTGGAAAATGGGAATCTGATGTCCCCTTTATAAAAGTAGATTCTATACTGTATAAACATGAGTATGAATGAAATAGCAGCGACAGATGCGTTGCTTCACTGCCTTGCATAAATCCTCACTTCAGTAAAGTGTCCATCAAATGTCCACTTCAGAATCTTGGTGCAAGTAGTAAGTCATCCAGGTACTTTCTGTTTACTGTTTTTCAAATATGTGACCCTGGACATCAAAACCAGTCATAATGGTCAATTTTTTGATGAATATATTGATGTATGGTTTGTTAGGATTGGACCAAAATACAGCTATTTAAAAATCTGTAATCTGAGGGTACAAAAAAATCAAAATATTGAGAAAATCACCTTTAAAGTTGTCCAAATGAAGTTCTTAGCAATGCATATTACAAATCAAAAATTAAGTTTTGATATATTTACAGTAGGAAATTTACAAAATATCTTCATGGAACATGATCTTTACTTAATATCCTAATGGTTTTTGGCATAAAAGAAAAATCAATCATTTTGATACATACAATGTATCATTGGCTATTGCTACTTACAGCTGGTTTTGTGGTCCAGGGTCACATATGAATTTGGACATACTATTCTTTTGCTGTAGTGTTTTTTTGCCTACTACAGTCTATACCTATTCGGATGCACTGTTTTTGTTTTCTTCTTTGCTAGATTTGGATATGCATCAAAATGCAGAAGAAAAGATCTGTCGTTCTGTTTTGTGACTTTAACACATAAACTCTATTCTAAAACCTAGTTAGCTGCCTTACTACTTAGTGCCACATAGACAGCATCCTGACCATACATAAAAGCTCTTAAAGTAACTGATTTGTAATGCAGTACATCAGTTGATATGAAGGGAACCCCTGGTATTAATACTTGTATGGCTTAATATAACATAAATTATGTTTCTTACTAAAACACGTAGTAGAAAAACCCATGAAAGACTTACGTTATTTAAAAAATCCATCGTTTTATACGTATTTTGGTGTGTGGGGGGCGCCGTTATTTCGATGATGTGTAATGGCTACACTCGGTGAGTTGCTGGCGCTAACTGTTGCTATTTTTTACCACAACACAACTTAAAATAAACAACTCGGATAATAAAATACTGATATGATGCCACACTGTGTGGCTTTTGGTTGTAATTTTCAGTCACAGGGCAGCAAAAGAAGCAATAAGTCTCCACTGCTTTTCCTAGCAATAAGAAGAGGAGAAAAGAATGAGAAGATGCCTGTGGATGAATAAAACTTCCTAAAACTTGCATCTTTGTTCTCTCCATTTTAGCCCTGATGCCTTTGAGGCTTTTAGTAGACCACAGCTACTGAAAGAGCTTACAAATGGCAGAGACAAGAAACGCTAGATGCCATCCTGGAAGGATGTAAACAGTAAACATGTCGACGCTTCATGACGCTGTGGCCACTGAAGGAGTTGCTCAGCATGGATTTCACTCGATATCTGTGGGTGTTTAGACTCCTTGTCCTTGAAAATAAATGGTGCAGCATTTTAATGCTTTAAGCTTACGCTTATATAGATCACCACCTGTAAGCTCTTTCAATAGTCGTGGTCATTGTATCAGTATTTTATTTTCCGAGTTATGTATTCCAAGTTTTGTTGTGGTAAAAATAGCAACAGGTAGCGGCAGTAGCTCACAGATTGAAACCATTTCACATCATAATAGTGCCCCCAATAGTCCAAAATATACATAACACTGTGTTTTTTTTTAAATAACGTAAAACTTTCATAGTAAGACGGTCCATATTATTAGGCTTGTTCTGTCAGCATATTTTTTTAAATAATTCTGGGTAAGTGAGTTATTTAAATAGTCACGCATATGTTGAATGCAGTGACAGTTTGGCACGTGTATTTGACACGTCATCTCTGGTAGCATTAGCACAGTTGTTTGCGGTCTCGGCCTAAGGCTGAAGCTCTGCTGTTAACATGATGAGGACATTGACAGCCATAGACAGCATTACGCTGCCAGGTGTGCTTGTTGGTGATGCGTGAATTGTCTAAGAGAGACAACCGTAACGGTTGTGCGTTTTCTGCCACACACAGGTCGGGGTTATTCCCATATTATGGTCCAACACACAGGAGGGATGTTATGTGTTTACATCCTTCAGGTTTCAGCTAAAGGTTTACTGTCAGTCACAGGCATCCAGAGCTTTCCCACAGGAGCAAATGAGGAGAGAGAGAGAGGAAGGGAGAACCTGTTCAGTGTAATAGAGCCATAGATTGCACAATGTGAGACAGTCATGAAGACAGGCAACCGTAACAGAGCTTGTTAAGATGAACGTAAGATGAAGCGAAACCACAATAGACTCATCCATTGAGGAATGTAGAGTCACGGAGGCTGATACACAGACAAGATTTCCCTTCTAATGAAAGTGAAGCTTGAATGACATTGTGAGAAAATAAAGGACTGGGCTAGGTTACTTCTGCATGTGAAAAGAGACTATAGCTCTGTTTCAAAACCTTGCTGAGCTGCCTATATAGACAGCATTTAAGGCACCATATATTCGGTATAATTTTTGAGCATAAAAACAGCTTTGTTTGTATCTTTTGCGAAGTATGAAATGCCACGAGGCACTGTGACTCAGTTCCTTCTAATATGGCAGATGAATTCGACAGATATCCCTGCTGAAAATAAACGACCTCAAACAGTCTGTTTGATTGTTTGGGTTTGGGTACTGATTTTAATTTTTTCAGCGGGATTTTCAGCTGTATTTATATTTCATTGCAATATGAGCCAAAACAGCCATCTACGAGGTTAATCACAACATTAAAAAGTTTGTTTTGAAGCAGAAAGCCTCACTTCAGTGAAGATATATAAAACTACTGATTTAAAAATGATTATATATACTGTGAGGTCAAAAGTTTACATATATCTTGCAGAATCTGCAAAATGTTAATTATTTACTAAAATAAGAGGGATCATACAAAATGCATGTTCTTTTTATTTAGTACTGACCTTAATAAGATATTTCACATAAAAGAAATGTATAGTCCACAAGAGAAAATAACAGTTGAATTTATAAAAATGACCCTGGTAAAAAGTTTGCATAAACTTGATTCTTAATACTGTGTTGTGTTACCTGAATGATCCACAGCTGTGCTTTTTTGTTTAGTAATAGTTGTTCATGAGTCCCTTGTTTGTCCTGAACAGTTAAACTGCCCGCTGCTCTTCAGAAAAATCCTTCAGGTCCCACAAATTCTTTGGTTTTTCAGCATTTTTGTGTATTTGAATCCATTCCAGCAATGACTGTATGATTTTGAGGTCTTTTTATAATAAGGACAACTGAGGGACTCCTATACAACTATTACAAAATGTTCAAACGCTCACTGATGCTTCAGAAGGAAAAACTATGCATTAAGGGCCAGGGGTGAAAACTTTTGAATGGAATGAAGATGTGTGTATTTTTCTTATTTTGCCTAAATATATATAAATATTTTTTCATTTAGTCCTGCCCTTCAGAAGCTACAGAAGGTGCATGTTTCCCAGAAGACAAAATAAGTTAAATTCACCCTTATCAAATATCACCCTTCAAATTCCAAAAGTTTTCACCCCCAGCTCTTAATGCATCGTGTTTCCTTCTGGAGCATCAGTGAGTGTTTGAACCTTCTGTAATACTTGTTTATGAGTCCCTCAGTTGTCCACAGTGTGAAAAGATGGATCTCAAAATCATACAGTCATTGTTGGAAAGGGTTCAAATACACAAAAATGCTGAGAAAAAATAAATAAATGAAAAATTGTGGGGCCTGAAGGATTTTTCTGAAGAACAGCAGACAGTTTAACTGTTCAGGACAAACAAGGGACTCACGAACAACTATCACTAAACAAAAAAAACACAGCTGTGGATTATTCAGGTAACAACACAGTATTAAAAAATCAACAAGGTTTGAATGAGGTCATTTTTATAAATTCAACTATTATTTTTTCTTGTGGATTATATGTAAACATCTTTTATGTGAAATATCTTATTCAGGTCAGTACTAAATAAACAATAACATGCATTTTGAATATGATCCCTCTTATTTTGATAAAATAATTAACATTTTGCAGATTCTGCAAGGTGTATGTAAACGTTTTACCTGCATATATATATTTCACCTGCACCAATATTTCAAAATATAACATTAAAAAGTGTGTAAATCATGCTTTTTTCTAAAGAAACATTGTCCAACAGTGACACCAGCCGGTAAAGTTACAGCGGGAGTCCACGTCTCTCACCTCCTCTGAGCCCATTGAGTTTTAACAGACCCCCTAAAGTGTTCGGTGGGTTTGGTGGGGGGTAATTGAGAATGAATGGGGGAAAGTTACGTGAGAGGAGGCATTGCTATATGATTGAATATGACTAGGTATTTTCAGCTGTGATTGGTTCATGTGACAAATCCCGCCTCTTGTGTTCATACGTGTTCCGTGTTAATGAATCAGCTAAATGAACAATATCATTGTGTTAATAGGAAGACTAATTCAAAAGTAAGTAAACATCTCAACACACTTAGATATAACGTCTTTGTTACATCAAAAAAAAACTTGAAATTGAATGAAAACATGATCTGTGGGATTTTTTTTTAATCAGCTTGGCGAAATGAAAAGAAAATCTCAGTGTTGATGACCAATATTTACTGAGCTCTGATGACTGATGATCCGAAAAAATGTAAAAGTAGTTAAAAGTTATAACATAGTTATAACTAAAATAGCTTAAAAAATAGCTGAACATAAGTTCACAAATAAGATTTGTTGTTTAAATTGTTATTGCTTTGAGTTATTATTTTGGAATAAATGTAAAATGCTTAAAAACACTAGCTTGATAAGATTAATACTTGGCTTTAACAAACAGAATATTGAGTAAATTGTTAATGTAAAAATATAAAATTGAATTTTCGTTTTCAAACTGCTGCACTCTATTAAAAATGTAGTTACTAATTAAAAATTTGGCTGTGTATGCTGAATATTTCCATGTACTTTATACTTACTAAAGTGTTTTGTAATTAGAAACACGCCAACACCACACTCTATTAAAATTCATTGTGAGTCGTGCACCTCATGTGCATACTGCTATTTGTGTGCCAAACAGAGTTGCTGCATATGTAGCGCACTTATGCTCTCCCATGACAGTTAGGACGCTCCCTTAGAAGGCAGCCGCTTAGACAACAAAGTGGCTCGCTAGGTTTTGGAACAAAGCTTATATCTTAGGTTTACTAACCAAACAGAGAAGAAAAAGATGACAGGTGCTTATTTTAGAATCAGTGATCAAGGCATAGTGCACGTTAGCGTAATTTGAATTTGCATTGTAACAGGGTTATTATACGTATCTCAAACCATAAAGAAACACATGTGTTAACTGACATAAAATACACGTTAACTGAAATAAAATAAATAAATGAATAAAGGTGAACTTATTTAATTTCTGCTAGTTGCCAAGGCAACATTTTTCACTTAGCTGAACCTGATGCACTGAAATAGCTAAAACTGAAATCAAAATGAATAAAATGATATAGACATATTTAAAGAAAAACATTCAAAAACTATAATAGTCTATCACCGATACTAAAATAACACTGCAGTGTGCATTTTATCATAATTAGTTTATAATTGTGCAGTATGCAGCTCCTTCTTGATTCATTTTTGCACACGCTCTTCTATATGAGCATGCTTTGCTCTAGATGTACCTTGTTTTTATTTATATGTAAATATGTGTAAATTATACACCCCCGAGGTACTCCCATTAAGAGCAGGTCTCCTTTCTGCTTGCCTTGGCTGTATTTTTTTATTTTTTGCTGAAGCGTACTGTAGTTTACAGCTTATTAGCTGCAGAATAGAATATTTTGGTGGGTTTGTAGTGTGTGTAGAGAAAGAAAAAGCTGCTGCAGACCTGCACATTGGAGATTTAATCCCAAATCACAGTGTATACTGTGTCTGAACCGGCCACACTTCAGTAGTCACCGGCTGTTGCTCGGCAACATGCACCACAGTCCAACATCTTGTGAAGTGAAGAGCCAAGCTGCTGTTTTCCATCTCACCCTTGAACCGCTCTCTCTCTCTCTCTCTCTATTCATTTGCTCTCCATTCCTCCCTACTGAGACTGTTGTTCATCAGGCATTTCACACGTTCTCCTGTTTCTCTCTTGTCTATTCTTTCTATTAAGTTTCTTCTCACTCCAATAGGCCACATGTTGTGCTCTGGACCATCTCATTATTGTTCATATATACACAAAGTGCTTGTCTATCTCGTCATCTTTCTGTCTTTCAGGATGCTGCGCGAGCGCATCTCAGCCCTCTAGAGTATTGGGAGAAGGCGAAGATGGGGACAAATAGGGACATTATGTTCTTGTGGAAGAGGCATTATGTTCTGCGTTGTCTGTCTTTCTCTCTCGCTCTCTTCGTCTGACTGTGCCGTGACGTCTTTTGGTGGACTCTCACACTGAGTCAGAAAAGTGCCAAAGATTTGCTAAAACGCTGTCACTGTTCACACACATTTGAATCATAAATCTTGCAAAGCGCTGTTGTTTCTCCTAGATGAGTGTTTTCTAATTTTTTGGTTTATTTACCCTCCCCCAGACCTATTAAAAGGCCAAGGGCCCCCTAAATCAATACTAAACTAGAAATCGGTTTATTTTAGCTCATGATAAACTGGATAGCATTAACAGTGAGTAAATAGTTACAGAAATGAGCATCTGTGCATGTTATTCTGTATGTGCATATTTTCCTTTACAATAGTGGTTTCCAACCAGGGGCCCGGGGCCCACTTTAAATGCATGGACAAATGTGGCAGCGCTATCGTTTCATATTAAAGTGCAAATGAAACTATGTTTTATATCTGTGTCACATTCAGCAGTGGAAGGTCTTAGAGTAATAGCAGCCGAATAAGCTAATAACCCAACTGCTGTGATGTTTATTAATCAAAGAACAAAGGAAAAAGAGGAAATCAATAACTTTTGTAGCTTTAAGGATCATCTATATTTAATTTAGTATTTAGTTTTTGATAACGTTATTCAATTTCTGTATATTTCCTACTTGCTGAAGGCCACAGGTAAATAATGGGTTTATTTGAAGATTGTTTTAAGTTCACTTGAATATGAAGTTGTTATTTTTTAAAAGTCTAATAAATGTTAAATGTTGAATGACTATAGTCAGTGGTTAAATATTAGGAAAAAAGAACAATTTCCTAGAGTTATCAGTAATACTGGTATCAGTGATACTCAACTTCAGGCATTAAAAAATATTTAACAAATATTAATACAACATTTGTAGATTGAATGTGAAATTATTGCAATAAAAAAGTATATTTAAAAACTTTAATGTTAGGTAATTATTAATCATGATTAATTTCAGAAAAAAAGATGTGATTAATTAGTTAATTTTTTTTAAAACGATTGACAGCACAAATTTAAAATCAGCTTGAAATATATTTAGTTTTATTTTCCTTCAATATCTATTATAATAACTGAAGAACAAGCAGTTCTTGAATTTTCAGGAGTCACTAAAAAAATTAATTTTTAATTAAATTAATTAATTTATAATTATAATTAATTTATGAATAGTGCCGCTTATTTAAAAATTGAAATAAAGTGGATTTGTCATAATTACAACAGAAATGATGAAAAGATGCTGTTTTTGTTTTCTTGTCTTAACCTTTTAACTGTCACTCCCTATCTTGAACATAGACATAAAAATGCACTATCCAAAGTTAAAGTTTTATAATTCATGAACGTTTATAATTCACAAAACATTTTGTAATATGATTTTGATGTATAATTTCCAGGGCAATGCAATGTCTGATTTTAAAATGGTTTTCAAAGGATGAATTTTGAGATTTTAAGTTTTCAGTTGATATATAATTTCTTAAGATTTCTACTGATAGGGAAAAAGGCAACGAAGAAAGTCTTTTGTGACAAAGGTCAGAACTCCTGTTATGATGTCGATTTTTGAGGTGCACTCTTGTCATAAATTAATATATTACTTTTCCTACATAATTTGTAACACAAAAGGAATTGGTGAAATATCTATTTAGGAGTCTTAGACCTTCCCAATGATATATAGTTTGTCATGATTAGATTAATATTTATTTGCAATATGGTGAAGTAAACTTAGGCGTACGACAGAGTGAACGGTGACAGTTAAAGGGTTAAACTACTTATTTTGTTAGCTACAAAAAAATCATTTGAATAATCATGATTAATTATTTAAATCTATTGAAAGCCCTAATATTTTTAACTTTTAACTGAGTGTCTATTTACACTAAGTGCAAATAATTGAAAAGTGGAAAATAACAGGCCTTACAGTTGTTTATCGGTCAGGGTTAGGGGTAGGTGCAGGGAGGGCTTTATTACCCCAAAGCGGCATCTATTTAATAATTTTAATAAAAAATTATCATTTACACTCAATACGAAATTATTGCATACTGTTTTATAATGTACTACAATACTTGCACTATAAGTAAGTAGTATGTACAGCATGTAAGTACTATTACTGCAAAGAAAATACTACTATTTTTACATAGTGTAAATAGAATCTATAGCTATTTGCACTACATGTAAACAGCATATTGTTAAAAATACAGCTATTGTCACTTAGTGTAAATAGCATCTATTGCTATTTGCAATTAGTGGAAATAGCATGTATTGCTATATGCACTTAGTGGAAATAGCTGTTTCCTATTTTTAATTTTTAAGATCTGTTTAATAAGTACAACAAAGCTACAGGAAATTGAATTTTTTTTATTCTTTTCTCTAGAGAAAAAGGCTGTAGTAATTTCACATGTCTCCTCAGATGTTTCAGAAGAGATCTCAGCGGTGTTTCACATTGTCCTCGGTTTTCCCAAAATAGCCAAGTCTGCAATCAAAAGGTAGAGCATCACTTTGTTTTACAAAGTGGTGTGGACAGTTGGAGATTTTTGCAGTTTGTGATTTCACAAAATGGTGATGGCTTGGCTCATGAATATTAATTACCTTATGTAGAAACTATTTAACATAATCTGTCTAATCAGTGTCTATATGATCTTGGAGATCAAGTAACTACATCAAAACACGTTGCTATTACAAATGTGCGAAATAATTTCAATGCCATTTTGGGTCTCAGAGTTGCTGTTTTTTGTGATGTTTCCTCTTTGCATATGAAGGGATCTGGGTTCTAGTCTAGTTTAAGAAACTGAAAATGTATGTCACTGCATATAAAATAAATATTGAGACGTTTTCAGTGCAGTGAATAGCGACAGAAAAGCTGTGTGATCATTGTTGTTCATTGTTTTCCAGTGATTGATAACTGCAACAAAATGTGTTTATGCTTTACATGCTAAAGGCTAGTGGGCTAGCAGCATATATTAATGCTGTTTGTAAATGTCATGTACAGATATTTTACATTATAGTCAACATATGAAACATTATTTAGCATTTCTTAGTGAATTCAATAGGAATCTACACGATTGGGAATTTTGTTTGAGCACAAAAGATTTCCTCACAGATTTCGCAATGGGTTCTGACCAGCAGAAAGCTATGAGCTGTGCTTCATGCATTTCTACACTACAGACAATAAACAATGGATTTTTTTTTCCACTGCAAATTCACTGAAATTTCACTAATGTGGCTGAATGTTTAGACCAAGCATATGCAAATATGTAGAAGCAACACAAGAACACACACACTTGAATGAGCTGTTTTCTTACCGCTGTTAAAATCCTATGCTAGGCCTAGTCTCATTATCCCAGCAACAGGAACATGAGATTTCTCTTTTTTCCCCCTCAAGTCAAACATGAATTATTTAGCTTTGTGTTGATCACGTTGAGTCTCTGCCCTGAGCTTCCCTTCCCCGTTCTCCTACTGTATTTCTCTCTCTCAGAGCTGTGTATGTTGTTGCTAGCCTCTACTCAGCGATCCAAAAGGCATGTTTTTCCCACAGAATTGCCAATATCTCAGACATCTTCTTCTGAAATCCTGCTCTGAGTGACTATGTCATCATGTACAATGAACAATGTGTAGCATTTCTTCTCAATGGCACTGTAACTGCACTCAGTAATTATTTCTGTACAGTGTGGGGCGAATCTTCGCAAGCACACATGCGTAAATAATTCACCATGCCAATGTTTTGTTGAAGCCAAGTCCCACATTATTAGTGTACACATTTGTGAGTCATAACGGAAAGAAACTGCCTTTGCCCCAATTTTTGGTGCAGATAATGTTTTCTCCATGTAATTCCTAAATTGAATTTTCACGCAGCTGAGAATCGGCACGTCGTCCACCGCACCTTTATCAATTATTCACATCCAGCTCTTTGGAAGCTTAATAAGCAGCTGTTATTATGATTCGTCAGTCAACTAACTCATAGCAGTTCTGCTTTGTTTTTGGGATAAAAGACCAATTTTGCATTGCTGTAAGTGAGCAAACGATGATGCAGCCATTATTAAAGAAAAACAATTTTGTGAGGTGTTAACAGACCCTTACGAAAATTAACCCTGGTTTTACTACAAATAAAAAACATGGTTACAATAGTTAAACCATGGTAATCACAATTTAATGCTTCTGCTACACTAACTATAGTTTAACCATGGTATTTGTAGTAAACCTGTGGTTATTCAATGGTAATCAACATGGCAAAAAACTGGTTACTATACTTTTACTATAATAAAACCATGGTTATTTTTTTATTATGGTTATCTCACATTTTTTTGAAATCAGTTTTTTATTTTATTTCTTTGAAAGAAATTCATACTTTTCTCATCAAGAGTGCATTTTGTTGGTTAACAGTGACAGGAAATACATGTTGCAGATGTTAGAAAATATTTCTATTTCACATAAATGGTGTTTTTAAAATTTTCTATACATTGAAGAAACCTGAAAAAAAAAAAATATTAAGCTACACAAAATCAACATATTATAATGATTTCTGAAGGATCATGTGACACTAAAGATGGGAGTATTATAATAACTAAAACTCATAAAATCATAAAAAAAAAAAAAAAAAAACTTCTGTTACTTGAAACAACATAGATGTTAATGGAAATAAAATACATTTTTTAAATTTTGTATTTTAGTAGTATTTCCAGATCAGTATTTCCAAAGCAACATTTCTCATTTTCATTTGGTTTAACTTGATGTACTATAATTAAAAATTATATAGACATATTTAAAAAATAAAGCTAGAAATAGAAATAACAAGAAAATAAAAAAAATAAAAATATAAAATATCTCAAATTGATCTAAAATTAAAACAAAAATGGAAAATATAAAAACGAATTCAAAATATTAATTAAAATGAAAAAAAAAAAAAAAACCTACAGTCAGATTTCAATGATATTTATATAACCCTGCTAAATACTGGAGTAATTGCAGCTGAAAATTTCGTTTGCATTCACAGGAGTATATTACATTTCAACTGGTTTCTATTGTAATGAATTTATTTTCATTTGTAATAATCTTTCACAATATTACTGTTATTACCATTTTTTTATCAAAATAAATGCAGCCCTGGTGAGCATAAAATACTTCTTATATATATATATATATATATATATATATATATATATATATATATATATATATATATATAAACCTTTAAGAAGTCTTTCTAACTGTTTCCAAACAAATACTTGAACATGTATTTTTACAATAGAAGGTACTACTGTTGATAAACATATAGTGTGGTCTCAGAGAGTATTGAATCATAAAATGATTCTGTTACAAAATATATCCCTGCAGAATAGTTTCAACTGACCACTGAGTTACCACTATAACACTCAAGTTCTGATATATTCTTTCTGTTTTCTGTTCCCCTCAGCCGTTCCCTTCCCCCTGAGTCACCGCCTCACCATGAAGGAGGTGTTTGACTGTGAGGGGAAACCAAGGGTGGATCTGCTGAAAGCCCACCTCACTAAAGAGGGCCGAGTGGAGGAGACCGTGGCCCTCCGAATCATAAACGAAGGCGCTGCTATCCTACGCCAGGAGAAGACCATGCTGGACATAGAGGCACCTGTCACAGGTACTTCCTTATTCTTTCCTCCTTTTTAAAGGCTATTATGACGGCAAATCCACCTCATGTACAATATGCAAGATAAAAATGCACAATTCTGAGAAATAAAGTCAGAACAGTGAAATGTAATCTCACAATTATAAGAAAATAGTTTCTCTTTTTTTCCTCAGAATTGGACTTAAAATCACAATTCTGAGAAAGAAAGCCAGAAATGAAAAAAAATCGGAATTGTAAAAAAATCAAAATTATGAGAAGAAAGTCAGAATTTCGAGATATAAATTTGTAGTTGCAAGTGAGAAAGTCAGAATTTCGAGATATAAATTCGCAAAAAAGTTAATCTTGCTATTCTGACTTTTTTCTCGCACTTGTGAGTTTATATCACATAATTCTTTACAACTTGCAATTGCAAGTTTGTATCTTGCAATTCTGAAAAAAAAATCTGAATTGTGAGTTTATATCATTCAGTTCTGAATTGTGAGTTTATATAATTCAATTCTGAGGAAAAAAAAGTCAGAATTGTGAGTTTATATCATTCAATTCTGACTTTACAACTCACAATTGCGAGAACTGTGAAAAATGACAAGAAATGCGAAAAAAAATCTGAATTGTGAGAAAAAAATTCAGAACTATGAGAAAAAAGAATTTTGAGATATAAACTTGTAATTGCAAGTTATGAAGTCTGAGTTTTGAGATTTAAATTCACAAAAAAGGTAATATCTTGCTATTCTGACTTTTTTCTCACACTTGCGAGTTATTAATCACACAATTCTGACTTTACAACTCACAACTGCAAGTTTGCATCTCGTAATTCTGAAAAAAAAGTCAGAATTGTGAGTTTATGTCATTCAATTCTGACTTTACAACTCACAACTGTGAGAACTGCGAAAACATTGCAAGAAATGTGACAAAAAATCTGAACCAGTGTTTCCCCTGCCATTATATTAGGGGGGCGGCCCGCCTCCCCATCGGCACCCCCGCCCCCCTTGAAGCTCAAGTTACCTTTCCTATAGAAAAGGTCTATACCTTGTTCTTTTATTAAACAAACTAAATAGTCTTATGTTATTTATCTTATTTACACGACGACATGTCATTTCTGTCTCTACATGAACGTGCGCCTACAATTTCTCCTCCGCAAAAACGCGGACGGGATCACGGAGTCCATTCATAAAAACGAAATTTACTCTATAGCGCAGAATGCCACGGAATTCGTCAATTTTTGGATGAATAAATCAAAATTGGTTCTGTCACATAATTAGAATCGTGATATGAACTCTGAATATTAAAATGTAAAAAAACGGTTTAGATATGAATCCTGCATGTTCCGCTTGGCTCTGTATGTATGAATGGCAGAAACACGGTTTTGTTTACTACACAAATAGCGGCTTGCGGTGATTTTTGGCCTCTGCGTCTCATTATATGATGACACGAACACATGAACTTCATCTCCAGAGCTGCTGTGAGAGTCATTTCATGTGAATTTTACTGTTTCATTTGAGAAAACTAGCATCATATCATACTGTATACACACAGAAACTTCACGGCAAGCTGTCAAAATAAAAGTACGGCTTAAGTACGTCTTTATATATTTCTATGTCTGGCCAATTTAAATAAAACAATTAAATGATAAAAATAAATATTACAATCAGATTAACCCCTTAATTGTAGAAAAAAAATCTACAATTATTATTAAAACTTTTTTGACAGAATATTCACACAAATTTTCTTCCATGTATTAATTTTAACAGTAAACCTCTGTTTGTTTGCCAAAAAATAAAAGGGTTTAATTTTCATTTGATTAAAAATGAATAAATGTTTAATGCCTTTATTTAATTATCAGAAAAATTAAAACACAAAAATTTCTGGGAAAAAAAAAAAAAAAGAAAGAAAGAAAAAGATTGTAGAGTCCAATTGTTCAAAATGTTGAAATTGAGAGTTTTGGACTCTCTTTTTTTTTTCACTGAAATAAATGTTTTTGTTATTATACAGAGAGTAAAGTACCGAAAAAAGTACTGTTGGGTACCGGCACCCCTGCCGCATCCATCACCCTCCCCCCGACTCCCCCATAGCTGTGAACCTAGGGGAAACACTGTGAACTGTGAAGGAAAAAATTCTGAATTATGAGAAAAAAGTCAGAATTTTGAGATATAAATTTGCGTTTGCAAGTTATAAAGTCTGAATTTGAGATCTATTCTAACTTTTTTCTTGCACATATCACACAATTAAGTTAATATCACACAATTCTGACTTCACAATTCTGACTTATTGTATCTTGCAATTCTGAAAAAAGTCAGAATTGTAAGTTTATATTACACAATTCTAATTTTTTTCGTGCACTTGCGAGTTTATATCTCACAATTGTATGTATCCCACAATTCTGATTTTATGTCTTGCAACTGAGAGTTTATATCACATAATTCTGATTTTGCAACTCACAATTGCAGGAATTGCGAAAACTTGCAAAAAATGTGACAAAAAAAGTCAGAATTTTGAGATATAAACTTGCAATTGCAAGTTCTAAAGTCAAAATTTCGAAATATAAACTCGCAAAGAAAGTGAACATCTTGCTATTCTGACGTTTTACTCGCAATTGTGAATTTATATCATGCAATTCTGACTTTATTTCTCAGATTTGCGAGTTTATATATCAGTTTTGACTTCATAACTCACAATTGCAAGTTTATATCACACAGTTCTGACTTTACAACTTGGGTTAGGGTTATTATGAAAAAAAGTTTATATCATGCAGTTCTGAGAAAAATGTCAGAATTGTAAGTTTATAGCTCACAATTCTAACTTTATTTCTTACAATTAAGAGTTTATATCACATAATTCTGACTTTCCAACTCACAATTGAGAATTTGTATCTGAGAAAAATGTCAGAATTGTAAGACGTAAAATCGCAGTTACAAAAAAAAAATAGCCAGATAAAAAGTCACAATTATCTTGCTTTGTTTTGTTTTTTTTTATTCTGTGGCTGAAACAGGCTTGTTTTGCAGCAGGGTTGTATATATTTTCAAGCATTAGTCGATAAAGAGCGTCTGTGCATTAGCATCTGTGTGTGTACATAATGCAGTTTGTTATCTGACGCCGTCTGCATGTGTTAACTGTATATCCGTGACAACCTGCTTTGATACCATCAGCAAACAGGACTAAAAAGCAGTGAGGCAGCGAGAGTTTGAGAGAGAATGCACAATCCTGACCTCAAATACAAAAATAAACTCCAAAACACCCGAGTGGAAGTTCAAAGAATGAACAAGGCCGACAAAAACAAAAGGCGGCAAAGCGAGCAAGCGCTCGAGGTGTTTCCGTATGAAGTTTACCTGTGAAGGTAGCTGTCACTTTGAAGTTCGATTGCTTGTGAATGTGTATACGTGTGCGTTTCTTCCTGCCTTAACTGTCATCACATCAAGTATGAGGTGAGAACAGAGGAAAAGAAGTTTTAAATTAAAACTAGGGTAATGTACGTAGCATGTACAGCACGTCTTTGTCTGCTCGATGGCTTGTGTGTTTCTGCATCTGAATGTAAAGCGCTTTTTCGCTTTTATCAGTGTCTGTGGATAATCAATAGAGTTGAGTACTTGATACCCGCGTCCATCTGCAGGAGTGTGTCAGCACACCAGCTGGCCGTGATTTCCGCTGTCTCATCCCCGTATGAGCCGCTTACTCCTGAAAGAAACAGGTCCTTGTGTAACCGCACCAAAAAAAAATAAAAATACGCAGAGATAATGGACATAGCTTGATTAATTTTTCTTTGTAATGTGATTCTGCTCACCCAAATGGTACATCTCCTTCACGCTGGTGAAACTGCAGCATTTTTAATGCTGTTTTAGTGCCTAGGGTTTTGTTTATTTAATTTTAACGTGTGCTATAGGAGTGAAGTTGCAGTTTGGACTGGAAAAAGTCATTTTCTTGATCAGTTCTTTTGACTTTTGTAGTATAAGGATAAAAAAAAAATTCATAGAGCGAGATGAATTTATTTGAGAAGCAAAATCTTAAAGGGGTCGTATTATGCTTTTTCACTTTTTGATCGTTGCCACCGACATATAGTGCAAATGTGCTGCCAGTGACCCGAGTTTGAGTCCCGTCTTGAGGTCTTTTGCCAATCCCGCCTCCCTCTCTTCAACCAATGCTTCCCTGTCTGCTCTCAACTGTCCTATTAAATAAAGGCAAAAAAAAAAAAGATCTACAGTTATAAATCTCAAAGTCCACTCTAAACAGAGATATTTTGTTTTTAAAGTGCCCCTATTATGGATTATAAAAGTTCATATTTTGGTTTTGGGAGTCCCCAACAACAAGTTGACATGCATGCAAGGTCAAAAAAACACTTTTATTGTCTTATAATATGCATTTATTTGTACCTTATTTGCTCAACGACTCCCAAACGGCTCTTTAAAACGAATCATTTGTCCAAACCACTTCTTTGCGTGACACTAATCTGCGGTGATTGGTCCGATGACCCAGTCTTTGGTGATTTGGTTTAACGTTACCGCGTGCAGCGAATTTCAAACACGGAATGCCCATCGCCGTTACTCTAGCCCACAACTCGGTGGTAAACAACAACACTCAAACAGCCATAGTATATGCGTCAACCCAACGCAGAAACGTATTGATTAAGCACTGCGGCTTGTACACCAACTTACTGTTCTATTCTTTATCAGAACTTCAAGTAATAACAACGACAAACATTCACTATTCATCGACACATTTCTAGAAAATAGTGAGTGAACTGGTTAGCCAGAGACCTACGAGCTGCGCGGAGCGAACACAACACAACACAACACACACACACAACTAAATATGTATTTTGCATGATACAGAGTAACATTACATGAGAGCAACAAGTTTTAAAGGATTACTCCACTTTCAGAATAAAAATGTCCTGATAATTTACTCACCCCCATGAGCGATATAGGACGATTTTAAACGATCGCTAGAAAATACAACCATCAATTATTAATCACACTTACAGTTCGAAGGAGCAAGCCGGTCCAAATAAACTGGGCACTGATCCATCTTTTAAGAGCAAGCCTTTGGTGAATCCCGCATTGTACTTAGGATACAGCGTCTTCTCGACATGACGTAAACCACATGGAAATTTTACTGTGTTTGTGGGCGGGCAAGTTGTTCGCGATGTGGGCGGACATTATGTAAATGTGTTACTTTGTGACGTATGGCCGTAACAGAAAAAGATTCGAATTCCTGACGACTCGTTCAGGCGATTGTGAACCGACTCTTTTTTTTTGATAGACAATAACTATACTTATCGTGCACTGTCGGCTTCACAACTTTGTAGATAGTTTATGGTCACATACAGCTACATGACACACTGCATGAAAGGTCATATTTGAAAAGGCATAATAGGAGCACTTTAAAAAATCCCTTTTCAAGAACTACAACGAACGGCTGCTTTGGACTACAGTGTTTGTTTTCCGGATGTTATGATGTCACAATGTGGCCCATTAGAATATCATTAAAATAAATCCCACCTACGGAAATTCAAATGGTTGGGGGGTGGGTAGGGACGATGTGGGGGATTAGCCTAACTTTAGCGATACAGGGTGGAGAGCAGCTTCTGAGATGCTTCAACGAGCCGCAGCGCGGCGGGTAAAAACACAAGCACTGACTAGAGTGGCCGCGTCGGAGCCGCGACGCGCCGCAGACATGTGTAGTGTGTGGTAAGAGATGTATTCATCATACAGTGTAGATAGCTTCACTTATAACGCGAGTGTTTTTTAAAATGCACAAACTTGCACTAGACTAGACTAGGCTAATCAGTGATGATGTTCTTTGATAATGTTAATGTTAGGCTGCTTTTAGCCTTGTGCTGGAGCTGGTTTGAAACTAAACATTTAGTGAAACTAAATAAAGAGTTCAGATGCAAAACCAGCTAAATCCATCTGACGTCTTTCTTTAAAAAATGCATTTTTATCAGGCTCAGATGTATAGGTTTCTGTGTAAGCACTGGTACTTCTGATTGAGCTGAGGCTGGTATTTTAGCAAGTTTGAAGAAAAAGTATTTGATGGATGCATAATATGTGTCGAGAGCATTCACTCAGTATCATTATCTCATTTTTGACCGAGATGGCTTTTAGCTGGTTTTGCATCTGAACTCTTCAAATATGTAAATAATTCAATAAATTAGCACGATAATGTCATGTATCGACGATCTCACAGGCTGACAATAGGACCCAACACTAACTTACTGTAGCGTGTTATTTACTCACCCTCCATGCATCCTCGGTGTATATGACTTCCTTCTTTCAGACGAATGCAATCGGAGTTATATTAAGGCTGCGTCCGAAAGCTTAGTCAGCTGACTTGCTGCCTCACTGCCCTATCACTTCGAAGGCTGCGAAGGCAACTCAAGAAACAGTTTCGGACAGACTTCAGAGGCAGCGTAACGTGAAGTCGTTGCTAGGTTACCTAACGGTCATTGTCATTAAAGGCCTGTGCGTCAGAAAAGACGGGAAAGAAAAAAAATAAAAGCACTGTTGCAAGTATTATTGCAGAACAGGTCATTGTTATTAGTGGCTGTTTCATTGTTATTAGTAGTATATTGTAAATATTATTCTTATTTACTACTCATTTGAACCCTTTTAACATTTTTATAAAATACTGTTATTACAAACAATATTATTTAGTATGCTTTTTACACTATTACTATTCATAAAGTATATCATGGTCAAGATCTCATCTATTATATAAAGTAACAAATTTAATTTTACTAGAATATCTTTATTTATATAGCCTATATGACGCACGCGCACAGGATAATCGAAGGGAAATCGAAGGCAGCGAAGGGTACATCTCTGATGCCTTCAAAATTTGATCATTTCGGATTTCCATTGAAACCCTCCTACACAGCATGTGGTGATGTAGGGGCTATTTGAATTTTTTTTTAGGCTTTCTGGCCCCAAGACTCAATTAATCTTTGCAATTCTCCATATGTGATGACTTGGAGAGTCTTTGGCCACTCAGAGTCTCCTCCTCACCATCCATTATGACGATTTAGACACATGACCTCTTCTAGGCAAATTTGTAACATCTTTAGTTGACTGAAACTTAATTATTGCCCTGATGGTGGAAATGGGGATTTTCAGTGCTGTAGCTCTTTTCTTATTGCCACTTTCTATTTTATGAAGCTCAGCAATCTTGTTCTGCACATCCAAACTATATTGTTTGGTTTTACTCCTTCTAATGGACAATTAAGGGAGTTTGGCCTTTGTGTTCCTTATATTTATAATCCTGTGCAACAGGAAGTCATGGCTGGACAATTTAATGTTCCTGGTCACCCTGGTGTGCTAAAAAAAATAATGGGAATATACTTCAGAGATATTTTACTCATAAGATTTTCTAGGGGTGTCAACGTGAACTGGAGAAAAACATTTATTTCATAATAAGATTTTCTCCTCACTTTCCAATGTTTTACTTCAATGAAAGTTGAAAATTTTGTGAATTTTTTGAATGAAAGATCAAAGGGATAAACAATGCAGATTTATTTCCACAGCTGCCCTCGTTTTTATCTATCAAGGGTGCCAGTATTCGTGGAGGGCACTGTATGTGTACATTTATATCTATTTATCTATCTATCTATACTCACATATACATATGTGTGTGCATTTATACATATGTGTGTGCATTTCTCCTTTTTTGTCCTATAGCCGTGTTGCAGTTGTGCTTAACTTTTGCTTTCTTGTGTTTAGGGTTTTGCAGCACAAGTTCATCACAGAGCAAACTGTGGCTTAGTGAGTGAGAATGCGTTTAGAGTTTTGCAAAAAGAGTGCATGAGATCTGCAAACAGTGTCTAAACTGCCTAAACTTGTTTAAGGTTTTGCAGAAAGAGTGATTTATTTGACAGGTTGGTTTAGGCTATTGAGAATTTGGTTTGAAGTATGAGCTCACAAGTTCACACATAAAATATATTGTTTAAATTGTTACTGCCTTGAGTTATTATTTTGGAATAAATGTAAAATGCTTAAATACATCAAAATTTGATGCGTTTCATACTTGGCTTTAAAAAAAAATTGAATATTGATTACATTGTTAATGTAAAAATATAAAGTATTTTTTCTGATAGTGTAAGTAATGTTTATTTAACTGAGAAAATGTGACTGGGACATTAATTTGCATTGATTTAAAATAAAAAAAATAAGGGAAACAACTTTGCCTTCTCATTTGAGAACACCACCGCACACCACTGAGACAACTTGTGTTAAAATCACTGCACCAAAGCCCGTTTTTTGGCAGCCGAAAAAGTCACACGGTCACAAGCTTCAGTGCATCAGGAGTCGCTCACCGCTGTGTTTTAAGACACAAAGCATTTGAGTTCACCCCAGTTCAGTCACAGTCTCACAGGAAGAGTTCAATTCCACCGTGCACTTAGATTTGTCTGGTACAGTGCAGCTGTTAAAATCCATCAGTTGATCAGAGCGACCTACAGAGCGAGAGAGAGATAAAGAGAGAGAGAGAGAGAGCGGTTCTCTGCTGCAGAACACACCTACACCTCTGAGTCATCTGCATCTAACAGCTCAATATTCTCCCTCTCTCTAAATCTCTTCCCATCATCCAGTTCTGCTTGCACCCTGTGTGCCTGCAGTGGGTGATGTGAGAATAAGCATCTCCCCCCTCCACACTCAGCACTGCACAGTCACTGCCACACATGAAGAGAGATACTTACAATTATCACCATTTAGAGTTTACTGTGTGTGCGTGATTGTGTGATGTCTGTCCCTGTGCTCAGAATATTTGCCCAGATCAGCCAAAATTAGGCCAAGTGAAGTTTATGCCTGCCGATCGTCTATTATTAATATCAAAGGGATATGAAATATGCAGGAGGCACAGTGTACACAAGGACCCGTCATTGTCAGTAGATCCGCTTCCTTTGTGATGCAACATAATGGCAAACAAAGACATATCTGCTGCCGTTTGTCACTACCTTCACCCAGCTGTATGGCCATCACCTCATGCTATTGTTAATCAAGACTGCTTACACAATCACACAGTTATACACACACACACACACTCATTCATTTATGCTGAGAATGATTTGTGCTGCGTGCTCTTCGCTCATTAAGTCCAGCTTACATAATGGAGAGGAGAGGAGGAAAGAGAAGAGGATGTGAGGTGAGGGGAGATGAGATGTGGAGTAGATGAAGGGAAGAGGAGAATGAGAAGACGAACAGATGAGAGGAGAGGAAGATGAATGGTGGAGAGGAGAAAGGAGAGGAGTTGAACAGATGGGAAAATAAGAGATCAGAGGAAAGGAGGTGAAAGTAGATGAAAAGATGAGATTCTGTTCCTGTTCAGAAGAGGAAGGATGAGATGAAGTCATGAGATGATGATCTGAGATATGAGATGAAAAGATGAACGGAGCAAGTTAAGAAGAAGAGATGAACAGATGAGAGGAGAAGAGCAGATGAGAGGAAAGGAGGAGAGAGGGGAGAAAAGAGGAGAGGAAATGAGAAAGGAGATAGACAGATGAGAGAATAAAAGGAGCAGATGAATAGAAAGAAGAGAAAAGATAAGAACCTACGAGGAGGGAGATGAGCAGATATGCAGAAAGGAGATGGGAGAATAAAAGGAGCAGATGAGTGGTTCTTAGTTGGTCATGTGCTGGTCCCTGCTCAGGACCAGCTTAAACCAGCTCAAACCAGCAGCCATACTTCAGAACATACAGGGAAGAGGAGAGAGGAGTCGGAACAGAAGACAGAATAAGAGGAGCGTATATGTTGGAAGGAGAAGAGAATAAGAACAGGCTAGCTAGAGGATGAGGAGGAGAAGTGAGAGAAGAGGAGGTGAAAGGAGAGGGGGTGAGAGAATATGAGAAAGGAGAGGAGATGAACAAAGGAGAGGAGAGGAGGTGGGTCAATGAGAGGAGAGGGAGGAGATGAATCCATGTGTTGATGGAAAAGAGAGAAGATAAACAGAAGACAGAAAATGAGCAGATGAGAGGAGCGAGGGTGGAGGAAAAGAGCAATGGAGGAGGAAATTAACAGATGGGAGGATGAGGAGAAGATGAAAGAAGAGAGGAGATAAAAACTGACAGAAGGACAGAAAAGAGGTGGGGAACAGATGGGAGTATAAGAGAAGTAGATGAGAGGAAAGAGGAGAGAAGAATAGTTGAGAGAAAGAGAAGAGGAAAGATAGAAGAGAGGAGAAAGGAGTCAAACAAGTTAGAGATGAGGAAAGGAAATAAACATAGGAGACTCAAGGTGCAGATGAGAGGTGAAGAGAGGAGATGAACAGTTAGAGTAGAGGAAGAATATCAGAAGAGGAATTAAATGGATGATATCCTATTCCGGAGGGGAAGATAAAGAGAAAAGACAAAAACAAATAACATAATGAAGGAGATGAACATAAAATGATTTGAAAGAGGAGAGGAAAGAAGAGGAGAGAACAGGAGATGAGATCCTGTTCATCTCCTAAAGAGAAGAGGAGGTGAAAAGATAAAAAAGAGAAGAGAGAACAAAGGCGATAAATACATGAGATGGTGATTTGAGAGAGGAAAATGGGCAGTTATAAGAAGAGAGAAGAACAGAGGAGAGGAGGTGAAAAGATAAAAAGAAATTAGGGAAAGCAGGAGATGAACACACCAGAAGAGGAGAGGAGAGGAGAGGAGAGGAGAAGAGAGGAGTGAAGATGGGCAGCAAATGAGAGGAGTAGGAGAAGAGCAGATGAAAAGGAGAAATGAGGAGGTAGTGAGAGGAAAGAGAGAAGAACAGAGGAGAGGAGGTGAAAAAATGAAAAGAAAGGAGGGAAAGCAGGAAATTAGAACATGAAATGATTACTGGAAAGGAGAGGAGAGGAGAGGAGATGAGAGGAGGAGGGGAAGAGCAGATAAAAAGGAGAAGAAGGGAGACAGTGAGAGGAGAGAAAGAAGAACAGAGGAGAGGAGGATAAAAGATGAAAAGGAAGGAGGCAAAAGGAGAGGAGAGCAGGTGAAAAGAATGCATGAGATGATTACTGGAGGGGAGGAGAGGAGAGGAGGTGAAAAGAATGCATGAGATGATTACTGGAGGAGAGGAGAGGAGAGGAGAGGAGAGGAGAGGAGAGGAGAGGAGAGGAGAGGAGAGGAAAAGAATGCATGAGATGATTACTGGAGGAGAGGAGAGGAGAGGAGAGGAGAGGAGAGGAGAGGAGAGGAAAAGAATGCATGAGATGATTACTGGAGGAGAGGAGATGAGAGGAGAGGAGAGGAGGTGAAAACAATGCATGAGATGATTATTGGAGGAGAGGAGAGGAGAGGAGAGGAGGTGAAAAGAACACATGAGATGATTACTGGCGGAGAGGAGAGGAGAGGAGGTGAAAAGAATGCATGAGATGATTACTGGAGAGGAGAGGAGAGGAGAGGAGAGGAGAGGAGAGGAGAGGAGAGGAGAGGAGAGGAGAGGAGAGGAAAAGAATGCATGAGATGATTACTGGAGGAGAGGAGAGGAGAGGAGAGGAGAGGAGAGGAGAGGAGAGGAGAGGAGAGGAGAGGAGAGGAAAAGAATGCATGAGATGATTACTGGAGGAGAGGAGATGAGAGGAGAGGAGAGGAGGTGAAAACAATGCATGAGATGATTATTGGAGGAGAGGAGAGGAGAGGAGAGGAGGTGAAAAGAACACATGAGATGATTACTGGCAGAGAGGAGATGAGAGGAGAGGAGGTGAAAAGAATGCATGAGATGATTACTGGAGGAGAGGAGATGAGAGGAGAGGAGGTGAAAAGAATGCATGAGATGATTATTGGAGAAGAGGAGAGGAGAGGAGGTGAAAAAAACACATGAGATGATTACTGGAGGAGAGGAGAGGAGAGGATAGGAGAGGAGAAGAATGCATGAGATGATTACTGGAGGAGAGGAGATGAGAGGAGAGGAGGTGAAAAGAATGCATGAGATGATTATTGGAGAAGAGGAGAGGAGAGGAGGTGAAAAGAATGCATGAGATGATTACTAGAGGAGAGGAGAGAAGAGGAGAGGAGAGGAGAGGAGAGGAGAGGAGAGGAGAGTAGAGGAGAGGAAAAGAATGCATGAGATGATTACTGGAGGAGAGGAGATGAGAGGAGAGGAGAGGAGAGGAGGTGAAAAGAATGCATGAGATGATTATTGGAGGAGAGGAGAGGAGAGGAGAGGAGAGGAGAGGAGAGGAGAGGAGAGGAGAGGAGAGGAGGTGAAAAGAACACATGAGATGATTACTGGCGGAGAGGAGAGGAGGTGAAAAGAATGCATGAGATGATTACTGGAGGAGAGGAGAGGAGAGGAGGTGAAAAGAATGCATGAGATGATTACTGGAGGAGAGGAGAGGAGAGGAGAGGAGAGGAGAGGAGAGGAGAGGAGAGGAGGTGAAAAGAATGCATGAGATGATTACTGGAGGAGAGGAGAGGAGAGGAGAGGAGAGGAGAGGAGAGGAGAGGAGAGGAGAGGAGAGGAGAGGAGGTGAAAAGAATGCATGAGATGATTACTGGAGGAGAGGAGAGGAGAGGAGAGGAGAGGAGAGGAGAGGAGAGGAGAGGAGGTGAAAAGAATGCATGAGATGATTACTGGAGGAGAGGAGAGGAGAGAAGCAAAGGGGAAAAGGGAGAAAAAAGAGAAGTATATGAGAGTAGAGGAAGCATAGCAGAAGAAAGGAGAGGAGGTAAATATATGAGATCATATTCCAGAGAAAGAGAGGAGATGAAAAGACAAAATGAGAGGAGAAATAAAAGAGACGAGTACATGAGATGATTTCAGAGAGGATAGGAAAGAAGAGGAGAGAAGATGAGTCAATTACAGAAAAGGAGCAGATGAAAGGAGAAGAGCAGATGAAGAGGAGAGAGGACATTAGATGAAGAAATAAGAGGGGAGATGGAAAGAAAAGAGGTGAGGCAATGAGCAGATGGGAGGATATGAGAGAGGAGAAAGGTGGAGCAGATGAAAGGGGAGTAATGAGAGGAGTCAAACAAATAAGAGAAGAGGAAAGGAAATGAATATTAGAAACACAGGGAGCAGATGAGAAGAGAATATAGGAGACGAACAGTGAGAGGAGGAAAGGAGAGTAGATAAATAGATGAGATCCTGTTCCAGAGGAGGAGAGGAGGTGAAAAGACAAAAAGAGAGGAGAAGAAAGGAGATGAGTACATGAGATGATGTGAGAGAGGACAGGAAAGAAGAGGAGAGAAGATAAGTCATTTACAGAAAAGAACCGGATGAGAGGAGGAGGAGGAGGAGGAGAAGAAGAGCAGATGAAGAGGAGAGAGGAAAGGAAATGAAGAAAGGGGAAAAAAAGAGAAGTATATGAGAGGAGAGGAAGCATAGCAGAAGAAAGGAGAGGAGATAAATATATGAGATCGTATTCCAGAGAAGGAGAGGAGGTGAAAAGACAAAATGAGAGGAGAAAGAAAGGAGATGAGTACATGAGATGATTTGAGAGAGAACAGGAAAGAAGAGGAAAGAAGATGAGTCAATTACAGAAAAGAAGCAGATGAGAGGAGGAGAAGGAGAGCAGATGAAGAGGAGAGAGGAAAGGAAATGAAGAAAGGGGAGAAAAAAGAAGTATATGAGAGGAGAGAATAAAAGGAGATGAACATGTAAGACATGTGAAAAGACGAGAGGAGAAAAACAGATAAGAGGAGAGAGAGGTGTGAGCTATTGGACAGATCAGATATCAGGAGTAAAGGAGGAGCGCAGAGGCAAACAGCATTCAGTCGGCGCGGTGGGAGATCATAACAGAGTCACCGTGACACACATCGAATTCCATCTGCATTCTTCTCCTCATGCGCTGGGGCGGCATGTGACCCGAGAATGTGAACAAGCATGTTAATTGCACATTTAATACCTGTTTCTCCTCAAGCACAGTTAAAATCAGCTCAGCGAAGCAGCCAGTTCGTTTAAACAGAAGCACTTAACACCGGGACCCGGGATCATTTTCATGCACAATTCATATACTTCTTCATGCATAATGTAATGTCTCAATATGCAGGATCCGCTCATTTATATACAGTAAACGCCACTTACTAACACAGCCTGGGCGCATCTGATTTGCCCATGCATTATGCAGCTCTGATTCTGCAACGTGACTGGGCATATCTGCATTTTTTTCTCCCTCCGATTCAGATTATATAAACCTATCCATGTCTACAAAGACTTAAACAACGGGGCTTTTAGACAGCGGCAGAGCTCTGCCAGACGAGCAAGTTTAAAGTCGTCAAGAGAAAACCAGGCGTTCAGAGGGAAGGAGCCCACTGGGTATATATGGAGAACTCCTGCTCCTGTGAGACCCTTCCGACACACACATAACAACAGCAGCGCAGACTAAATAAATGTGTTTTTAATGATCCGCTGCACTCGTAACATCTTAGATCTCCCGCCTCCTATGAGACGAAATCAGATGGTGTCGTGCACCGTTTCCCACAATGCATCTGGGTTTTCATCGATGGCTTGGGTGCAGTAGAGGAGGCAGGGTGAGAGAAGGGAAATAAGCACAGCGTGAGAAGGCTGGAGCGGTAACAGCTGAATACAAGGGGGCGGAAGAATCTCTTTACCAGTTGGTGGAGGAGCGAGAGCGTGCAGACAAGAGAGAGAGTTCAACTTGTCACCTTGCTGTCATTCACCAGCAGAAAGAAAGAGAGCGAAACAGCGCTAACTGCAGCCCCCGTGGCCCCGGCCTTCCAGAAAACGCTCCCTTTAGCCCTTCTCGACATCATTTCCTCTAGCAGCTTTCGTTCTTTCTGACAACGCCACAGTGCTTGATTACTTCTAGGGCTTTTGCTCTATAATGTGTGTTAATGGTTCATGTTAATGGCCCATTTTGCATGTATGTCAGACTCGGTGGACTGCTTGCGGCTGCTTTATGATTTAGGCCAGATAAGTCCGTTAATTCATTTGACGGGAGGAATCTTAATTTAAGCCGCTTCCCCTGAGACGTTTAAGGCTAAATGAATGGTCATTTTGAGAATGGATCTATTGATTTGGGTATTGATCTCCAAGTAAAGAGCTGTTTGGGTAGAGCCTGACAGAATGCTTGTGTCCCTGTAGGAAAAGGAGGCCAACATGAGATATTTATTAAGTTTGAAAAATGAATGCTGGTGTGTTGAGGAAACAAACATTAGAGTAGAGTTAATTTAAAAAAAAACAGTCAGAATGAAACTTTTTCGGCTTTTGGTCTTTGTCTGTTTTGGTGCTGTGTTGGCGTACTCCTAAATGGCCAATAATTAATTTTTCACTCATTTAAAGTCACTTTGAGATCAAAAAACACTTTGTGTTTAAATTATTTATCTGTGCACAAAAAAATCAATGCCCCTGCAATCTTTAATCAAAAACATTAACTTCCCCTCCTCCTTTTTTTTCTGATGGCTTGTGCATTGGCTTGAGGGCAGTACAATAATCTATTGCTTCTAACAACCTGTCACTCCCATGAGGTTGCAGCAGTTAGCAAACAGCAACAATCCAGTCGATTCTACATGGCCCTACCCTTTTTTTTCTGAAGCCATATCACTTGGGTATATATGTCATAAAAGTGATTTTTGGTTTCTGCCAACTTCAAAATCTCTGTATTATCTCTCTTCTGGGAAAGTGAGTCAAAAATATTGATGACTCATCCTGCACTAAAGTTTTTTGTCCAATCAGATTGTCTCTAGAAAGAGAAAGCCCCTCCCCTAACAACCACCTAGCAAGCAGCAAGCAAATCATGAGTTAATTGGTTATTTTTGAAAAGATTTTTAGTTTTTTTTTTTCTTCTTGTTTATTTTTTATTATATTTTATCAGTGGTGCTTGAGAACACCAACTTACTGAATTCTGACTTAAACTTGCAGTTATTATTATTCTACTAAAGACTAAAATTTCTGACTCTAACTCCTCCTAGAGCTCATGCTAAAATCATGCTAGCAATGTGCTATTAACGTGCTAATCATGCTAACAACATGCTAATCATGCTAGCAACATGCTAGTAACTTGCTAATAACGTTAAAATCATGTTAACAACAAGCTAGTATCATGCTAATCATGCTAGAAACATGTTAATCATACTAGAATCGTGCTTGGAACATGCTAGTAACATGGTAAATATGCTAGCAACATGCTAGTAACATGCTAATCATGCTAGAAACATGCTAACAATGTTAATCATGCTAGCAACATGCTAGCAACTTGCTAATCATGCTAGAAACATGCTAACAATGTTAATCATGCTAGCAACACGCTAGCAACTTGCTAATCATGCTAGAAACATGCTAGCAACTTGCTAATCATGCTAGCAACATGGTAGTAACATGTTAATCAAACTAAAACCATGTTAGCAACATGTTAATCATGCTAAAACATGCTAGCAACATGCTAGTAACATGCTAATCAGACTAAAAAAATGTTAACAACATGCTAATCATGTTAAAACATGCTAGCAACATACCAGCAACATCCTAATCATGTTAGAAACATGCTAACAACATGTTAATAATGCTAGCAAAATGCTAGCAACTTGCTAATCATGTTAGAAACATTCTAACATCTTGTTAATAACGCTGAAAACATGCTAGCAACATATTAGCAGCTTGCTAATCATGTTAGAAACATGCTAGCAACATGTTAATCATGACATAACCATGCTAGCAACATGCTAGTAACATGCTGATCATGCTAACAACATGCTAGTAACATGCTAATCAGACTAAAAACATGTTAGCAACATGCTAATCATGTTAAAACATGCTAGCAACATGCTAATCATGTTAGAAACATACTAGCAACATACCTGCAACTTGCTAATCATTCTAGAAACATGCTATCTATCAGACAGACTGTATTGCCTTCAAGACATTTAAAATTACTTTACACTTCAAACTATTTCAGACTGAAAACCATCAAACTTGAAACTTTTAAAACTTTTTAAACTTTCTGGTCCGGCTTTGGTCATGACATGTCTAGTGTCAGCCATCACGCCACAGTGATGAACAATGGACATCTGATGCATACGGCCAGGGTTGCCAGGTTTTCGCAACAAAACCAGCCCAATTGCTACTCAAAACAAGCCAAAAAGTAGCCTAGTCGCATTTCGAGGGGGGTCCCCCGGGAAAATTGCATTCCTGGGGGTAAAATACACGTTTTTTTGGTGGGATTCCCCTGGTAAAATTACCATTCCAGGGGCAAAATATTACATTACTGGGGTCGCTTCAACCCGCGGACATGAAAGTCGTTATCAGATTGGTTGAATTATACAGGAATTCCAGGAGACATGTGTCTTGTTCTTTACCCTTCCACCTGAAAATAAAGATTCCGTGAAGCCAAAACCCCTCATGGAAGTAGAAAGCTGTCATGTTTACAATTGTGACAATGAGCGCTTAACAGGATCAAATAAACGCTGGATTTTCAAAAGTATGTGAAATATGTAAAGTTTGCGGTGTAGACTCTTTAAAATACATCCAAGAGTTTTACACACCGGTCTGTTATTGTGCCGACATTTCCATGCCCATAAACATGAAACGAAACATGATTGGTTGTTTTACCTGTCAGTCATATGGCCTCTTGGGTGGTCCTTGGCCATTCAGAGCAGTCAAGGTTCCCAGACCTTCTGCCATCACTCTTCTGGTTACACAAGACTATGAAATGTCTAACATTGTTTTTGAGTTTTCCATCCATTGGTGTGTTTTTAAGTTTTGAGACACATTGTGTTGTATTCTGTTGTACTCTACTTAGCTGTTTTTTAATGCGTCATATGTAAACGCCTTACACCAACCGGCTTCTAAATGGGTCTAGTGAACATGAGGCCAGCCTGTTATACATGGCCCCCTGGAGACTGATTAGTTGACTAGTCATTCAGGCAACAAAAATAGTCAATTTTGAAATAATGTAGTTTTGCTAAACAAATCTCATGGTGAAATGGAACTATTTTGTAACTGTCACGTGATGAACGAACGACTCGAAAAACCTGAAGACTCGAAACAGGTGAACTAATTCCAGTACAGAACCTAATAGGATGTTGCGCATGCGCGACTGAATGAATCACTCCCCGAGACGACTCGTTCTTCCTGAGTCACATTAAAGATTCGTTCAAACATTCATTCGTGGACGCGCATCCCAGAGCCTGTGCTACACGAGCTTTGGTGCTTAAAAAGTATACAAATTTTTATTTTTCAAAAAAAATTATCGTTTCGCTAGATAAGACCTTTTTTCCACGGCTGGGATCGTTTAGAGCCTTTTGAAGCTGCATTTAAACTACATTTTGGAAGTTCAAAATCGGGACACCAATGAAGTCCATTATATGGAGAAAAATCCTAAAATGCTTTCCTCAAAAACCATAATTTCTTTACGACTGAAGACAGAAAGACATGAACATCTTGAATGACAAGGGAGTGAGTAAATTATTTGTAAATTGTTGTTCTGGAAGTGGACTTCTCTTTTAACACAGGAAAGAAATTGCTTGTCAAGCATGTCTGGGTGTCTTTAAAGAGGGAGAAACAGGAAGTGAGATGCTCCACATTTTTTTCACAGGTCTCAAGCATGGTGACGCACTTACAGTAGGTCATATCACACAATCTGGTTTGCGCTGTAAAACCAGATCCCTCAAGCACCGTAGTTTGACTGAAATTCTCCAACTCGTTTCTCTTCCCACAAGCTTAGAGTTGGAACAAACACGCTTGCTAATTTCAACCTCCAAATCTTTGTATGTCAGCGATGTGGGCTTGATATGGGTATTCTTACGTGATGCGTGAGCTAAGAGGCTTTTAAATACGTGTGTTTCCCTCTCTGTCCGTGGCCACACCCACACACACTACAGGCTGAAAGGCCTCTGGGGCAAACGCTTAGGCAGCATCTCCATGCCAACGCAAACTCCTCATTTACTTCATTCTTTATTCTCATCAAATTCATGTCTCCATGGCAACAGGAGTTTGCATTTCTCTCCCTCTCTCTCGTCGAGAGAATTATGTTGCAAAGGACCAACATAGATCTGCAGGCCAGCTATGCTTCATATAGGTTCACTCGTCCAGATGTGCACAGCTGTCATTGTCAATTCGATCAGTTCATTATGGCTTGAGCAGTCTAGTGGTTGATATTAAGGGATTATGCCGTGCACAGAGCCGCAGTTACAGTGTGATTTTAATAGCTGTGGCTGTATGAATCCGCCATGGATTAATGTTTGTATATCCTGTATATTGAACAGTTGAGGCTGTTTGCATCCAGCTCAGCTAGTCAATATTCTCCTCTCTCTTTCTCTGTCTCTGCTGCCTTCTCTTTCTTTATGCAGTGTGCGGTGACATCCATGGGCAGTTTTTCGACCTGATGAAACTGTTTGAGGTGGGAGGCTCTCCAGCCACGACACGATACCTCTTCCTGGGTGACTATGTGGACCGGGGTTACTTCAGTATCGAGGTGAGAAAAGTTGAATATGCATTAAAGTCATAGTTCACCCAAAAATGAAAATTACCCTACTATTTACTCACCCTCAAGCCATCCTAGGTGTATATGACTTTCTTCTTTCAAACGAATACAAACTGAGTTATATTAAAAAATATCCTGGCTCTTCCAAGCTTTATATTGGCAGTGAATGGGTGTTAAGGTTTTGAAGTCCAATAAAGTGCTTCCATCCATCATAAAAAGAGCTCCACACAGCTCAGAAGGTTAATAAAGGCCTTCTAAAGCAAATCAATGTATTTGTATAGGAAAATGTTCATATTTAAAGCTTTATAAACCATAACGTCATACGCGCATTCATGAGAGAGCGCCATTCCAGTGGATGACAAAGGATGTAGGTGTAGCGTAATATCTGGTGAGAATATGCTAGTCTCGTGAGCAATAAGTTTTGTTTCAAGGAAAGGAAAACCAGTCTCCTCTTGGCTTATATCGAAATCCTTGTTTTTATGCTTTTATTTAGTGACCGGTGTTTTGTTTTGCTCTCTCCTGTGTACTTCCACGTTATAAATGCTCGTGCAACAGTTAGCTGAAGCTAGAGATTATGGAGTCATGTGGAGCACTTTTTATGATGGATGGATGCACTTTATTGAACTTCAAAATTTCAACAGCCATTCACTGTCATTATAAAGCTTGGAAGAGCCAGGACATTTTTTAATGTAACTCCGATAGTATTTGTCTGAAAGAACACCTAGGATGCCATGAGGGTGAGTGAATCATGGGGAAATTTTCATTTTTTGGATGAACTATCCCTTTAAGCATTTTCTGTACTGATTTTTGGGGAAAAGCTGCAAAATGGATTTAAACAGACTAACTACACTCTTACTGGTAGCTGAAACCATTATTACATTTCTGAAATGTATTAAATTACTGAAATTAAATCCAAATTTGTCAAATCAACTAGGAGCTCTAGTGAGAAATAAATATACTAAAATATATTTAAATTACATTTATTTCATGCTAAGTATACCATAAATACATTTACATATTATGTAGCCTACTTAATAAAAATACCCTGCAATTGTACTTTTAGTATACTAAACTGGCATGTTTAAAGTCTGCTAAACTGTAACAACTAATTTTGTACTTAATGCACTTTAATTGTGCAGAAGTAGTGCTGAAGTCCAACTAAAGATATACTTAAGTATATTTGATTGTGCTAAAGTGGAACTATTGCAAGTATAGTTAAGGTACAAAAAATGTATGCAAGGTAAGATGAGCTTTTGAGATCAAAAAGTATTTAAATTGTATTTTTTTAATGAAAATAACCGATCGTTTCGCTAGATAAGACCCTTCTTCCTCCGCTGGGATCATTTACAACCGCATTTGGGATCGTTTAAAGCCGCATTTAAACTGCATTTTGGAAGTTCAAAATCGGGGCACCATATCAGTCTATTATATGGAGAAAAATGCTGAAATGTTTTCCTTTAAAAAACATAATTTCTTTACAACTGAAGAAAGACATAAACATTTTGGATGACAAGGGGGTGAGTACATTATATGTGAATCTTTGTTTTGGAAGTGGACTTCTCCTTTAAAACATAAGAAATGTGCATTGTGCACAAGTAATACTCCAAATAAAGTTTAATTAAAATTTTTATATTAGTAAGTCTCAAGCGATATGTCAGTAAATATGTTAAGAAAGAAAGAAAGAAATGTTCCACTGGTAGCTGAAAGAATTCTAACATTTGTCCAAATATTTAATGAATAAACAAAATTTATGAAAACATACTGAGGTTACATTTTATAATAAATATTAATGAATAAACATTTATAAATATTAATTAAAGACTACCCTAAATACTATAAATGTATATGGTGTGACATTTAAAAAAAGAAATATTCTATTTAGACTTAATTAGTAAACATTATAACTATTTAATCAAATAATAAATGTTCATAAACACAGCATTGTAATTGTAAAAGCATTAATAAACTTTTGTTCAAGACAGTTTTCTATGGATTTTAGCATGCCACATTGCAAGACACTGTTGTAACTGCTTCCATCATGTGAAAAATGAAAAAGAAAAAATAGTGTTAATAAATAAGAAAATAAAATATAAAATAAAATAATGAAAAAAGATATTAATGAACATGAACATGAGCAGCTCAAAAAATTCTTAAAGGGATAATTCACCCAAAAATGAAAATTCTGTCATTAGTTACTCACATTCATGTCATTCCAAACCCATAAGACCCAGAACACAAATTAAGATATTTTTGATGAAATCTGAGAGCTTTTTGACCCTGCATAGACAGTGACGCAACTGACATGTTCAAGGCCCAGAAAGGTAGTAAGGACATTGTGAAAATAGTCCATGTGACATCAGTGACTCAACCGTAATATTATGAAGCTCATGATATATATAAGCTATGAGAATACAAAGAAAAAAAAACAACAACTTTATTCAACTATTTTTTCTCTTCCGTGTCAGTCTTTCATGCACGTTCATTACATATATGCATCATGATACTTTTGTGATTTCATCAAAAATATCTTAATTTGTGTTCTGAAAATGAATGAGGGTCTTACAGGTTTGAAACGTCATGAGGGTGAGTAATTAATGACAGAATTTTCATTTTTAGGTGAACTATCCCTTAAAAGTCACTTAAAAATAACTCGCATGAAAGCATAAACTACAGTTTCTGTTGACCAAGCAGGCTTGGCTATTAGTAGATAGTCTCATCCGAGTTATCTTGTAACTCTCAAGCGTTCCATTCGATAACAACAATGGGTAATTCTGTCACACACGTCAGGAAATCATCCTCCAGCTTCAAACAGAGAGGAGGAATCAGTCATCTGTGAGCGCTAGGCTCTGACATTCACGTTCTTTGACATGTCCAATTTCTGCCATCTTTAACTGCAGGCCATGATTAGCTCTGCGAACACATTTCAACACAGACTGCTCAATTAAATCACTCAGCTCCCAATGTTTTGCTCAAGAATTCTTCTTCTATTTGCTAAAGCATAAATACATGAGCTCAGCATGAGTTAGTCAGCCTGGTTGTGTGTATATTAGCAGTAAAGGGAGAGGAGGAAGCCCATATATGGTTTGGTCCGAGGGCAGTCAGTGAAGGTGATGGGGACTGACAGTAGATGAGATAACATATGTAATGTAATTGGAAGACTATCATTAACACTACACAGGCCTGCAGTAGCATGGTGTTTGTAGGTATCTCATGGATGTGGCCATATGTTTCAGCTCTTTTTCTCTCTCCTTCTCTGCAGTGTGTTCTGTACCTCTGGTCACTGAAAATCCTCTACCCAAAGACGCTATTTTTACTGAGAGGAAATCATGAATGTAGACATTTGACAGAATATTTCACCTTCAAACAAGAATGTGAGTATTCACCTGGTCTTCGCTCAAACTATGCTTGCAATGCTGTATTAATATGCTGGAAATATAATTTTAACCACCAAAAGCAGGTGGTGATGAGAGAGTCACATGATGAACCAAAGCCCATCACAAGCAGCATTTAAATATTAACAAATATAGAAGGTGTACAGTGTCATTCACACAAACACTAAACACCATGGTAACTCACATGAAACTGAAATAATGCAATAAACATTCAACAACATTAGATGTAACATACAACCCTAATGTACAAAACTGAAGAAGAAACAGTTATTTCAACAAAAAATATCAAATTTGAAATGTAACGCAGGGAATTTTGGGAATGTCAATTTACGGTTCTTTTTCCACTTTTGAAAATGGTATACTACCGTAAAATTACATGCAATGTCCAATACAGTTTTCACCGTATATAGTAAGGGAACTTACCGTTAACTATTTAACATTTTTTTTATTGTAGCATTTTTACAGTCTATTTACAGTAAAATTTTACTGTTAAATTCACAGTAATTTTTTTATAGTGCACTTCCAAAAATTGTATACTACTGTAAAATGACATGCAATGTCCAATACATTTTTTACAGTATATAGTAGGGGAACTTACTGTTAACCATTTAACAGTTTTTTACTGTAGCATTTTTACAGTCTTTTACTGTTAAATTCACCATTATTTTTTACAGTGTAAGATTGGGGTCAGTATGCTTTATACTTTTAATATTGTTATTCATCAAGGCTGCATTAAATTGATCAAAAGTGTCAGTAAAGACATCTATAATTACAAAAAATATATATTTGATGTAAATTCTATATTAATTATATAATTAATTAAATAATATTAAACAACAAAATCATTTTAAATGGGGATAAGAAATGTTTCTTAAACCACAAATCAGCATTTGAGTTACCTTTTAAAAGTATATATATATATATATATATATATATATATATATATATATATATATATATATTTTAACAAAACAATATATATATATATATATATATATATATATATATATGCCTTGATGACCATAAGAGACATTAAAGAACATTAAATCAACCTCAAACTGTTGAACAGTAGTATATAAATATTTTATATAATTTTTATTTATATTTCCAAAATTGTAATAATTTGTTTTTTATGTTGTATGCTTAATTTAAAATTCATAATTAAGGTTAATAATTTATAAGGTATACCGTAAAGGAAATTCCATATCCATACTTTTGTATATTTCACTAAAATAAAACAAACCCTATAATTATCTATAATTACAAAAAATATATATTTGATGTAAATGCTATATTAATTATATAATTAATTAAACAACACAAATATTTTAAATGGGGATGAGAAATGTTTCTTTAACCACAAATCAGCATTTGAATTACTTTAAAATATATATATATATATATTTAATATATATATATATATATGTATATATAGCTGTATTGACCTAATAAATGTAGCCTTGATGACCCTTAAGAGACATTAAAAAACATTAAATCAACCCCAAACTGTTGAACAGCAGTGTATAAATATTTCATATCATTTGTGTTTATAATTTGTTCAAAATTTGTAATAGTTTGTTTTTATGTTGTATGTTTGATTCTTAATTCATAATTAAGGTTAATAATTTATAAGGTGTACCATATAAGGAATTCCATATCCATAAACTTATATTTTACCAAAAAAAAAAAAAAAAAACCTGTCAGTTTTCCAGTGCTGTCAGTTTTTTCGCTTATATGTTTTATTTGTATATTTGAATTGTAGTTCATGGTTCAGAATAGTGAGTATATAAATTCCATTTCACTGAAAATAATCAATTATATAATTGATAATTAGAATAAAGGAGCACAACCCTCAATTCACTTCAATAATTTCCTACACTGTCTATTGTTCCTGAAAGGACAAATCTTTCCATTTAAAGTGAATGAGGTTTATAACGCAGAGAGCAGTTGGGAGGGGTGGAGGAGGGGTGGGACGTGGAGTATGAGGTAATGCTTCAGAATGGAGCTTTCCCATGAGGCCGAGCGGCGGAGCACAGAGACAGGTGAGGTGGGAGGGAGAGGTGCGGAGTTGACGGCAAACTCTTTCTGTGTCTACTCCACTGACCTGTCGCCATGGTTACAAATGCTTTTGAGAGGCGGCGTATTGAGACATAATGAGAATAGGACACGCGTCGACACACTGAGAGAAAAAAAAAAACCCTCCTCCGTCTGGAGACACTGTTTATCTTGTGTGTGAGTGTTTGTGACGCACTAAGACACATGGGGCTGACCGCTAAAGTTCGGTCCCAGTAGGAATCTAATGAGACTGGAGAAAAACATGATAAGTGCTGTTATAACAAAATAGCTGTTGTTTGCTACAAATATTAGGTTGTTTTTTGCTAAAGAACTGTACAAATAAAACTAAACATGGTGTCACCTCTTGTTTCCTTCTCAGAATGACTTACCTTTGTGTACCCTGAGAGGGCACACTGTGGAAAACACGATTTTTGGGTTCTTTTTGAAATGAAAGAACTTGATGTACTATGTAAACGTACTTTAAATGATAACAATCAAGTCCCAGTCATGCCTGTGATGTCAGAATTTTAAAAAATAACCAATCATAACTTGTCTTAAAGGGACAGTTCACCTAAAAATGAAAAATACCCTATGATTTACTCACCCTCAAGCCATCCTAGGTGTGTATGACTTTTTTCTTTCAGACGAATAAATATGGAGTTATATTTAAAAATGTCTTGGCTCTTCAAAGATTTATAATGGCAGTGAATGGGTGTTGATTTTTGAAGTCCAATTAATTGCATCCATCCATCATAAAAGCGGATGATGTAGGATGTAGACATAGCATAAGCTCCGGTTAGAATATGCTAGTCTCACGAGAACCAATTTTTGTTTACAGCAAAGGAAAACCAGTCTCCTTTTGGCTTATGTTGAAATCCTCCAACATTTTTTTTTACAAATCCTCTTTTTGTACGTCTAATTTGTGGCCAGTGTTTTGTTTTGTTCTCTTCTCTGCGTTCGTCTACATCCTACGTCATCCACTGGAACGCCACTGTCTCTTGAACGTGCGTATGACAGTTAGATTATGGAGACTGTGGTTTATGAAGTTCTAAATATGGATATTTTTCTTACACAAAAGCATTGATTTGCTTCAGAAGGCCTTTATTAACCCCTGGAGCATTTTTAATGATGGATCGGTGCACTTTTTTGGACTTCAAAAAGTCAACACCCATTCACTGCCATTATAAAGCTTGGAAGAGCCAGGACTTTTTGTAATATAACTCTGATTGTATTCATCTGAAAGAAGAATGTTATATACACCTAGGATGGCTTGAGGTGTGAGTAAATCATGTGGTAATTTTCATTTTTGGGTGAACTATCACTTTTAAGGTACAGTAGCAAATACAACCTGTTATGAATATGAAAGCTTGACTAATATTAAAAGTGGTCTTCAGTCAAAAATAAGCTAAAATAAATAAAACAAAAAAAGAATAATAATAGAAAATGCATATGAACACCGTAACAATGTTATATTTTCAATGGGGACTTTTTTTAAACTGAATTTTAATGTGTCAACCAAAGATTTTTAGCAGAACATACTTTGATATAAACATCATTAAAAGTAATTGTGAATTGTTGATGGTATTTAGTTTTTACTGTCTGAAATGTATTATGATACATTTTTTTAAAAATGCTTTTCATTTAGTGGACACAGATTTGTTCCACCAAACTACATTTCCCATCATGCTCTGTGGCAGCACAAGTATGAAAATTCATAAAGAAAGCATCAATTACACACGTTTTACAATAAGGTTCATTAGTAAGCTACCTTAGTTGATATGAACTAAGAATGAACAATTCTACAGCATTTATTAATCTTAGTTAATAGTAATTTCAGCATTTACTAATGCATTATTAAAATCACAAGTTGTTTGTTAACATTAGTTAATGCATTGTGAACTAGCATGAACAATGAATGACTATTTTTTTTTATTAACTAACATTAACAAAGATTAATAAATAGTGTAATAAATATATTGTTCATTGTTTGTTCATGTTAGCTAATACATTAATGTTAACAAATGACACATTGTAAATTGTTACTAAAAAAATTATGGTAACACTAGTGACTAATTCTAATTCTGTTAACTAGTTGCTTATTAGCATGCCTATCACTAGCATATTGACTGTTTATTAGTACTTATAAAGCACATATTCTGCATGACCATATTTTAGATCCCTTAACCTTACACTCTTAAAAATAAAGGTTCTTTATTGGCATCAACGGTTCTGTGAAGAACCTTGAACATCCATGGAAACTTTCAAATACAGAAAAGTCAAAAGGTTCTTAGATTTTTAAAATGTTCTTCAAAATGGTTCTTTTAGGAACTGTTCACTGAAAGGTTCTTTGGGGAACCACAAATGTGACCCTGGACCACAAAACCAGTCTTATGTTGCACGGGTATAATTGTGGCAATAGCCAAAAATACATCGGATGGGTCAAATTTATCGATCTTCCTTTTATGCCAAAAATCATTAGGATATTATGTAAAGATCTTGTTCCATGAAGATATTTTGTAAATTTCCCACTGTAAATATATCAAAACGTAATTTTTGATTAGTAATATGCATTGCTATGAACTTCATTTGGACAACTTTAAAGGTGTTTTTCTCAATATTTAGATTTTTTTGCACCCTCAGATTCCAGATTTTCAAATAGTTGTATCTCGGTCAAATATTGTCCCTGTAACAAACAATACATCAAGAAATTTACACTTATGACTGGTTTTGTTGTCCAGGGTCACAAATATTTCTTCTATGGCATCGGTGCAAAAACACCCTTTTGAATCCTTTATTTTTAAGAGTGTACCCCATACCTAAACTTAAAAACTACCTTACTGTTAATCAGCAGCAAATTGGGAGTTTATTGAGCCAAAAGTCATAGTTAATATTTAATTAATAGAGAATTACCAAAATGACTTTTTCCTTTGTACTCATTTGCTGTCTTTCTCCCTCATTGTGTATCAGGTAAAATCAAGTATTCAGAGCAGGTTTACGATGCCTGTATGGGTGCGTTTGACTGTCTGCCCTTGGCAGCTCTCATGAACCAGCAGTTCCTGTGCGTCCACGGTGGCCTGTCCCCAGAAATACAGACCTTAGACGACATAAAGAAGGTACTGCCAAGCCATGCGTGAAAAGCAGCGCTGTGTGTGGGAGGAGAAAGATTTCATGCATGGCCACAGGAAAGCAGTATATGTGTGTGTATTTCTGTATTCTGTATTATATTTCTGTCTCTGTGTCCTAGTTGGACCGGTTTAAGGAGCCCCCAGCATTCGGGCCTATGTGTGATTTGCTTTGGTCCGATCCCTTGGAGGACTTCGGCAACGAAAAGAGCCAAGAGTACTTTAGCCACAACACAGTCAGAGGATGCTCATACTTTTACAGGTGGGTGGTTTTCGTGTGTTTAAGGGTGTGTGTTTTGAGGGGGAATATATTGTCTGACTATATATGACCCTGGACCACAATGTAGCAATAGCCAAATACACTGTATGGGTCAAAATGATTGTTTTTCTTTTATGCCAAAAATCATTAGGATATTAAAGGAGAAGTTCGGAGTTTTTCGACATACCCTAACTGTATTGCCCCGGATTAGAGAGACTACGCATGCGCATCGCAGAGACGAGACAAGACGAGCGTTTGAGGTTAAAAAATATATAAATTGTCAATATCTTTAAAAAATGACAGATCGTTTCGCTAGATAAGTCCCTTCTTTCTCGGCTGGGATCATTTAGAGCCATTTGAAGCTGCATTTAAACTGCATTTTGTTAGTTCAAACTTGGGAGCACCATTGAAGTCTGGAAGTGGACTTCTCCTTTAAGTAAAGATCATGTCCCATGAAGATATTTTGTAAATTTCCTACCGTAAATATATCAAAACTTAATTTTTGATTAGTAATATGCATTGTTAAGAACTTCATTTGGACAACTTTACAGGCGATTTTCTCAATATTTTGATTTTTTTTGCACCCTCAGATTCCAGATTTTTAAATAGTTGTATCTCGACCAAATATGGTCCTATCCTAACAAACCATGCAACAATAGCAAGCTTATTTATTCAGTTGTCAGATGATGTAAAAAACTCAATTTCAAAAAATCGACCCTTATGACTGGTTTTGTGGTCCAGGGTCACATATGGTAAAAGTTGTCAAAAGAATATACCATTAAATAGCCTAGAATGGGCTTTTCAGCAAAATTTAATAATGAAACAACAAAAATGTAAAGTAAAGGAAGCTTATTCCTGTCACAGAATAAAAAAAAATAACTGGTAATTGCAACCTTTCAGCCCACAGTTCTGAGATTCTATATATACGTCTTAATTCCTCTGCTGCGATGCCATGAATGTGCATGTTTGTGTGCATTGATGTTGTGTAGCTTATTATGCACAAATGTGGGTGTATATATGTGTATGTATGTGTGAGGACAGCTGAGTCGGTGGGGGGTTGTTGGGTCTCTCCAGGTGCTCAGGGTTGATGTTGTTTTCTGTCCTCTGCTCTGACTGCATAAAGCAACAGCCTCTTAATATTTCACACACTCTGCTGAAAATTTGATGGAACAGCAGCACGCTTGTATATGTGAGAATGAGTGTTTGTTTCTGTTAGTGTGAGAGTGAAGATTGGTCTGTTGTTTTTCAGCATTTAAATGTTTGTGTTTTAGCTTTAGCATTAGCATGTAGACTTCTGAAGCCAAACGGTAGGTTTGTTTAAGGATCTATCTATCTATCTAATAATACCAGAGGCAGTCATGTTACAGAACACACACTACTGAATTTATCGCACATACACACAACCCTGCATACTCTACTTAGACAGATACATACCCACACACATCTCTGTTATGCAAGGCTTACAGAAGCCATTTGTTTTAATCTGTGTTGTCAGTGTTCGTCGAGCTGCCCACCTCCCTGAATCACCCTGTTGGTGTTTAATCACTCCTCTTTCACTCCATTCACTCCATTTGTTTATGTGATTGCCTTTATGCGCTTGCAGAGTCCATATATGTGGTTTACCATAGTGTACAAATGAAGACATTAAAAAAATAGAAGAAGCAATTAGTATAAATATTAATATAGATTACTTTTTATTCATGAGCAAATCTGCATATTACTTTTTTATACAGAATATTCCATACAATTTCAGCACTTGTGGCATAATGTTAATTACTACAAAAAAAAAAAAAAAAAAAAAATCCTTTAAAAAAGCGAAAATGTAATGTGAATGTCTGAGGAATAAAAATTGTAGTACAAAAGTAAAACAACACCAATATTAAATTATTACTTTAAAAAGCTTATTAATCGCTTGTATTTCTAAAGAAACAGCGGGAGTCCGCGACTCTCTCGTTTACCCTGAGCCCCTTGAGTTTTAGCAGACCCCCTAAAGCGTGTGGTGAGTTTGGTGGGGGGTAATTGAGAATGAATGGGGGAAAGTCATGTGAGATTGCGATATGATTGGATTTATTTAGCTGTGATTGGTTCATGGTTCATGTGATAAATCCCGCCTCTTGTGTGCACATTGTGCATTCGCGAATTAGCCTTAACTGACAATATAATGGTGTTAATGGGAAGACTAATTCAAAAAAAGTAAGTAAACAACTCACACACTTGGATATAACCACTTTGTTACATCAAAATAAGACCTGAAATGGCCATAAAACATGATCTGAGGGAGTTTTTAGTGTGTAATCAGCTCTGTAGATATAACCAACTTTGTTATGTCAAAATAAGACTAGAAATTATCTGAAAACTGAAATAATTTGTGAGAGTTTTTAGTGAGTTATCAGCTTGGTGGAATTTAAAGTAAATCTTCATGTTTGTGACCAATATTTACTGAGCTTTGATGACTGATGATCGGAAATATTCAAAAATAGTTAAAAGTTAACTTTTAAAAAATAGCTGATCATAAGTTCATGAATAAATATATTGTTAGCAGTTCAAGTGTGTAGTGCAGAAACCCTATTGTAATTGTTAGAATGGTCACGTTCAGTGCAAAATTGATCGTGCAGACTAAACCGTAAGTCGTAGAGACTTGAAACTCGGAGGGATGGTAGTACTCACACCGCCTACAATGTGACCAAGGATCGCCCCAATTGGCCTGACAAGAGCGTTACAGCGAACAAAAGTACGAAATTGCTCTAAACTCCTAAACCGTCAGTCGCAGGCTCAAGTGTCTAATGTCGTTAGATTCCTTGGCTCACACCGGACAAAATGCAAAATTTAGATTCGATCGTGAGCCACGCGAAAATGATAGGTATTTCGCATATTTTTTAAAATCTACTTTCGCGAACTAGTCCTAGGTTTTTTCCCAATTGGAACCAAACCAATGCAGAAAGATTCTCTGGAGAGTGAATATCAATAATTATCAAAAAAAAAAGTTGAACTTTCAACTCACCGTCGCAAAGGGACGCCAAAACGTTTGAAAGGCGCAGGGGCACTTTTAATAAAATGCCTATATTTCCTGAACGGAATGAGATATCTCTGCCAAACTCAGAACGATTATATAAGAGCTCAATCTGAGGTCACAGGAAAAAAATTGCGGAGCTTGGCCACTTGGTTGGCGCTATAAGAGGGAAGAAAACATAAAAATGGCCATAACTGTACAACCATTTGTCCTATCAACATGAAAATTGGTGTGCACGGTCTTGGTCCAAAATGCCACAAGTACCTACAAAGACATCTGCGTATCTCAAAAAACATGGCCGCCATTGGCCGATGAAATTTGAGCACCTGTTAGACAAGGTTAATGAAAGGCGTTTGGAATGAAACTCGGTGGGCCTGTTGGACTCACGGCCCCAAAGGTCTGAGAGAAATTTGAAAGAAATTGACCACTGGGGGGTGATATCGCATTTTTCAAGGGCATAAATGATTGTACGTTGCGCGTTTTTTCACACATATGATTCATATCACATGGTATACGTATCATACATTCCAGACAACCTCTAGAACCACTGCTGTCAATCAAATAATTTGTTAAATGATTGAGAAGATATAAAAAAAAAAACGACTTTTCCAAACTAGTCCTAGGTTTTTTGCCCAATCTAGGAAAAAGAAACTGCAGTACAATTCTCTGGACTCTCTAGGCCAATAATTCTCAAAAGAAGTTTAAATTTACCTTTTGGGAATCTATAATGGGATCGTTTAGAAAAGGGGCCTGTCCAAATTTACCCCAAATCCTATAAAGCCTAAAGGAAAACTCATAACTTCACAAAACCTGCTGAGCATATGCGACAGGTGATCCTAAACAAGGATGCAAAGTTTTAAGGGGATCGGACCACAGCTGGTGCTATAACAGTCATAACCATTAAAAAACATTATATTCCTATGATAAATTACCTGGATTTGCCAAAAATGCTCTTTTAAATTATTGATTTAGGTGGTTACAAGCTTGCTAAATAATGTCTTTTTTCATATGTGCATATGCACCCGGCAATCGCTGGATTGGAATAAATGTAATTCATATATTCATAGATTCATATATATATATATATATATATATATATATATATATATATATATATATATATTTTTTTTTTTTTTTTTTTTTTTTTTTTTTTTGTTCTTTCTTTTTCTGATAGTGTAAGTAATGTTTATTTAACTAAGAAAATGTGACTGGAACATGAATTTACATTTGATTTAAATTATGTCTGCCAATGCATACTTCTCCCAATTCATATATTTTCCGCCATAGTTTCCAATATGTAAAAAACACTCTGTATTTGTCTAAGTGGATGGTTGTCAGATTAAGTTGGAAGTGGACCAGACTTTATGCTGATCGAACGTCTGGCAATGCGAGACTAGGGTAAAGCTGTCAGATGAGGAGATGGAGGGGATGCCCTTTCAGCCTCTTGCATCGAACTGTAGTCAGCAGAAAGAGTAAGATGGAAGGAGGGAGGGAGTGAGGGCTTACACTGCGGCCAGCAACGGCAACTCAGCTTTGCGATCTATCCCACAATCCCCAAGGGCTCTGCAGTGTGGTGTTGCCATGACGACCCGTTTCCTCTTCCCAAACTGGAGCGAGTGATAGCAAGAGAGAAAGAGAGATGCAGAGGAAGAAGTGATTGGTAGAGAGCAGCAGTAAAGCAGCAGTGCCCCCTCATTAGCCGACGACACGAAAGAGAGAGAGAGAGAAAGACCGAGAGCAGCTCACACCCTCCTTTACACACTCTCTGGGTTGTAAGCAAACATATGTTGGCATTCTCTTACAGTGACAGCAGCCATCTCCATTCATTTTCGATGTATGGAAACGAGCAGCAGGAACATTCTGCCTAACATCTCCTTTTCTGTTCCGCAGGAGAAAGAAAATGTTACAGGTTTTGATATAAGTGCGAATCAGCAAAGATCAGGGGATATTAAAGCTGTTTTTTGATTGGAATAGAGTGCAGCAGTCGGGCCCTGAAAACTCCATTCAGTGACTTTTAACAATAACTCTTTACACAGAGACCTACTGTGAGTTCTGAGGTTTAAGCCATTTGTTCACATTATTTCTTATTTTTAAAACTTATTCTTAAAATAATTGTTTAACTGTTTGTCATGGTAAACTACATTACCCATGATTCTACACAGAAGATTCTAATAATCGAAGAGTCGTGCTGAGCAAACTGCACCAAAAAAGCTCTGCAGGAAACATACATTCCCATGAAGTTATGACAAAATCAAGTCGTCAGTTGCTATTATTTTGCAATAAACCTAAAATATGTTGTTTACATAGGTATAATTAACAAATATGAATTGATTAGTTTTCTCTCCATTGTTTTTAATTCTTTTATTAGGGCCTGAGCACCAGTGGTGTGAGGATGTTATTGTGATTGTTCAATTTTCTTATTCTTCCCCAAAACTAATCATATATGGCTTTCAGAAATGGGTGTGGCAAAATGGCTATAAAACCACCTATAAAATTTCAACGACGAAAATTCAAATTCAGTGGACACATGTAACACACCAATGTAACACACAAAAAAATTCCCCGGTATGAAGTTCGAAACCCAACAGGAAGTCTGTTATTTTGAATTTTCTTGGCAAGTTTTGTGCCGTTGTTGCCATTTTCAGGCGTTGTATTTAAAACAAACTCCTCCTAGAGATTTAAACAGATCAACACCGAATTTGCTCAGTGTAATCTAAAGCCCTTTGTGACGTTAAATTGTGAAAATCTAGAGTTTTCGTTGAAGGGCGTGTCCATGGCAGCCTGACAAACTTCGATGGTTCACCATGAAACAGGAAGTTGTTATACAGTAATTCAGGCATACAATATTCAATCTGCACCAAAATTCATGTTTGATAAGAGTCCTGCTGGTCCTTTGCTGGTTTATGCTGGTCCTTGACCAGCAACACGACCAGCAAAGGACCAGCATAAACCAGCTAAGGACAAGCTTAAAAGAACACTCCACCTTTTTTGAAAATAGGCTCATTGTCCAGCTCCCCTAGAGTTAAACAGTTGAGTTTTACCATTTTCAAATCCATTCCGATCTCCGGGTCTGGCGGTAGCACTTTTAGCATAGCTTAGCATAGATCGTTGAATCTGATTAGACTGTTAGCATCTCGCACAAAAATAACCATATATAATGACAATATTTTTGCTATTTAATACTTGACTCTTCTGTAGTTACATCGTGTAAAAAGGCAGACAAAAAATGAAAAGTTGCAGTTTTCTAGGATGATATGGCTAGGAACTATACTCACATTCCGATGTAATAATCAAGGAACTTTGCTGCCATACCATGGGTGCAGCAGGCGCAATAATATTACGCAGCGCCTGAAAGTGACCAGCACGAAGTTTGTGTAGATGCAGAGTTGCAGACGGCAGAGTTGACGGCTGCGTAATATCATTGCGCTTCCTGCACCCATGGTACGGCAGCAAAGTGCCTTGATTATTACACCGAAATGAGAGTATAGTTTCCTAGCCATAGAAAATCGCAACTTTTCATTTTTTGTCCGTCTTTGAACACAATGTAACTACAGAAGAGTCAAGTTTTAAATAGGAAAAATAGCGAAACTCTTTGGTCATTTTTGAGCGAGATGCTACTGGTCTAATCGGATTCAATGAACTATGCTAAGCTATGCTAAAGGGGAGTTGGAAAATGCCTATTTTCAAAAAAAGTGGAGTGTTCCTTTAAACATCCCAGCATCAAAACATACCTAACGGCAAATGCTGTTTTTTTCACTAGGGTTACCACTTTAAATACATATTGCTCACCGTTCAATGCTTTCCTAAAGCCACCGGGTGAGCGTGGGTCCGAGGGCCTTTTCAACGCCGCTTGCAGCTTTAATGTCATTTGTAATGCTTCATAGCATTGTACTTTTTTCCCCACACTAAAGCCATTAAGCATGCAGTTTTTTGTATCTGTAGTTGATTTTCAATTCATTTTTTTGCTTCAAATCAAAGTTTGTGATGTTATGGTTCACGTCACAGCTAGTTAGCTTGGTTAATGGCTTATAACACTGTAACAAAGACTTTTTAACAATCTCTATTACAATCAGAACTCAAACCGTTTCAGTTTGTATCACTGATTGTATTTTCTGATTGGCTGAGAGGAGTGCGATATTCTAGTGATATCAGCACTCCAACCATTTCACTGTTTGTATCAATCTGCTTGAAGTATTTCTCACAGCAAGTGTTTTGCCAGACACCCAAATACAATATAATTTGATAAATAATGCTGTTTTTGTGTAACAAAATGTAGTTTTAAGTGTTTCAGGTGAGAATACTAGTTTAGACTTCAAATATGTGGTTTGTTAATAAAGATAATATCTATTTAAAAGTTTGCCTCAGTGTTTTCAGAGATGTAAGCTCCAGGACATCAGCGGCCGTTCAGCGCTCATGAACCCACCAAGCACAGCCTCACTTCGGCCAGTTCTTCTGGAATTTGCCGCAGGCTCTCATGGTGGTTAAACATGAGCTATAATTCGTTTGGGGTAAATCTAATGGGCAGTCTTTGCTCTCATTAATCTATTATTTGTTCCAGAGCAAATAGTTTTGGCTGAGGGCAAAATCTCATGACTGTCAACTTGAGATTTGATTCCATAGCGGAAGAAGTAGTTTAAACAAAAGTGGGCTTTTAAGGACACTCCATTATTGTTTCTTATGTATTTACACACTTGTGGCGCTGTTCTCACAGACATGCTCTGAATAGTGGTCTTCTTACTAAATCTTTTTACCAAAAACATTCTTGTGAAAAATGTAACTTTAATTCTTGCTGTGAAAAAACTGATACAATATTGGGAGGTAAAGTATGAAATATTAATTTAACTGAAACACAAATCATACCAGGGTTTGATGGGATGGAGTGAAAATGTCTGTGAATGTATTCTCTATCCATCTGAACTGCAAATATGTAAGAACCAGGATTATCTCTTTCTCAGGATATCTGTGTTAACAACATGATAATGCTGCACACCAACAGCTGAGCGCCACACTGCCCCTGCTGGACACATGTTGAACTGCACTCGTGCTCCATTCACACATGAATGTTTTGGTTGGCTGACAGTGGAAAGCATTGAAAAAACAATAGAACATTAATGAGACACGTCCACCCACAGTTTCCGAACGCTGGCTCTTATTTTCTCTCTCATACTCTTTTCCTTCTCTCAATCTCTGTGTTGCAGTTATCCGGCTGTCTGTGACTTCCTACAGAATAATAACTTGTTATCAATCATTCGAGCACACGAAGCACAAGATGCAGGGTATGTATTACCTGTCTTTTGCTTTGTATTTTAATATTTGTGTATTAATATGCAGCCTTTAGGAGTACTTTTAAGGGTACGCTTTTTCAGACAGGTACAGTTTGTGCACATTTTGTCTTTAAAAAGTAAATGAAAGTGTTGTTGTCTTCCTTCTCTCACTTCTGACAGGTACCGGATGTACAGGAAGAGTCAAACCACTGGCTTCCCTTCCCTAATTACCATCTTCTCTGCACCAAACTACCTTGATGTTTACAATAACAAAGGTGAGTCCTGTTTTTCCTTATGTGTGAGACAAATGGAGCATTGTGACGGGAACAGAGCTGGATGAGAGCGTGGGCAGGACCATCAGCTTGAGTGACTCCATCCATGTGGTCTTATCATCCGCTCATGGAACAGGGTCAAGCTCTCAGCAGTACCATCTAGTGGAGGCTTTTTGTGAAAATGAATGTTCAGCCACATACAAAATTGATATACTGTATATCCAGATGTATGTTCTTCCTTATAAAGCTCATTTAGCTTTGGTTTTTTGTCGTATCATTCAGTACACAATGTTTCGGCAAAAAATGTAGACAACGATTCCACTTGAATTAGTCGATTAGAAAACAAACCCGCCGGCTCAGGAAGCTACGCTCTCTTGAGAATATTTCTCATATTATTGATTCGAGAATTTTCATAAGCTGGAGGCTGACTTTTTCTTATTATTCACTTCCTCAGCTGCCGTTCTGAAGTATGAGAACAATGTAATGAACATCCGGCAGTTTAACTGCTCCCCTCATCCCTACTGGCTGCCAAATTTCATGGATGTCTTCACCTGGTCGCTGCCATTTGTGGGGGAGAAAGGTACGTCTTATATTTATTTATTTATACAAAAGTTCTTTTTGGTCCTCGAATCTGACTGGCTGAGAGGAGTGCGATATTATAGTCACAGACGTTGGCGGACACCCAAATCCACTATAAATTTATAAATAATACTGTTTTGTGTCATGGAATGGAGTATTTTAGGTGAGACTTTACTTGTTTAGACTTCAAATATGCAGTTTGTTAATAAAGAATAACGTCTGTTTGAAAAATTGTTTCATCGTTTACGGAGCTCCAGGGCATCAGCGACCATTCAGTGCTCATGAACCCACCGAGAGCAGCCTTACCTCAGTCAGATCTTCTGGAATTTACTGCTAGCTCTGATGTCTCTATAGTGGTTAAACATGAGATATAATTCAATTTGGATAAATCTAACAGGCAGTCGTTGGTCTCATTAATCTATTATTTGTTCCAGAGCAAAAGGTTTGGCTGAGGGCAAAATCTCATGATTGTCAGCTTGAGATTAAAATTCATAGTGGAAGAAGTAGAGGGGTTTTTAAAGACATTTCATTATTGTTTCTTATGTATTTATTGTCAGGGTGAGTGTGTAGGGAGGAGACGTAGGAAGGAGCAGAGGACGAGGAAATATAACAAACGGGTTTTTAATGATACAATCCAACAAGGGTACAGACAGGAACAGCAGGGAAACACACTCCAACATAACATTAAGATCGGACAGGGACAAAGGAACTGAAACAAACTTATAAAGGGCAGCTAACGAGACACAGACAGGAGTGGGAAATTAACCAATTAAGACTTAACAAGAAACGGAACAGGAAAGACCAAATAAGGACACAGGAGGGCGAAACCAACAAAACAGTCCACAGGGTTTTGACATTTATACACGTCAAACTGTTGTATAAAAGCAATATCACAGGAGTAGCCGTGCAGTATGGTTGTATATCAACACGCTGTGATTTTCAACGGCCGAATCACAGCTCTGCCTATATACAGCCATATATACATATAAACTACCAGTCAAAAGTTTTTGAACAGTAATATTTGTAATGTTTTTTAAAGAAGTCTCTTCTGCTCACCTAGCCTGCATTTATTTGATCCAAAGTACAGCAAAAACAGTAACATTTTGAAATATTTTTACTATTTAAAATAATTGTTTTTTTTTTTTAATTTGAATATATTTTAAAATGTAATTTATTTCTGTGATTTCAAAGCTGAATTTTTAGCATCATTACTCCAGTCACATGATCTTTCAGAAATCATTCTGATTTGCTGCTCAAAAACATTTATTATTTTTATCATCGTTATTATTATATTGAAAACAGCTGAGTGGAATTTATTTTAGGTTTCTTTGATGAATAGAAAGTTCAGAAGAAAAACATTTATCTGAAATAGAAATCTTTTGTAATATTATACATGTCTTTATCATAACTTTTGATCAATTTAAAGCATCCTTGCTAAATAAAAGTATTAATTTTATTACTTTATTATAATATTTAATACTATAATTTCTATCATCTATCATTCTATCAGTGTATAATGTTACAAAAGCTTTTTATTTCATATAAATGTTGATCTTTGGATCTTTCTATTCATCAAATAATCCTGAAAAAAATTTACTCAGCTGTTTTAAATATTGATAATAATAATAAAAATGTTTCTTGAACGGCAAATCAGCATATTAGAATGATTTCTGAAGGATCATGTGACACTGAAGACTGGAGTAAAGATGCTGAAAATTTAGCTTTGATCACAGGAATAAATTACATTTTAAAATATATTCAAATAGAAAACAATTAAATATTAAAAATATTTTTAAATTTTACTGTTTTTGCTGTACTTTGGATCAAATAGAGACTTACAAAAAAAACATTAAAAATCTTACTGTTCAAAAACTTTTGACTGGTAGTGTATATAAAGAGCTAAAAAAAAATTGCCTGTAATAGATTTGTTTTTTAATATTTCTCATGCTCTCCAAAGCTGCATTTATGATTAAAAATGCAGAAAACATAAGTGAAATATTGTAAAATATTAGTACATTTTAAAATAACGGTTTATTCTTTGAATGTATTTTAAAATGTAATATATTCCTGTGACAGCAAAGCTGAATTTTCAGCAGTCATTCATCATTCAGAAATCATTCTAATATTTCTTTTCAGTGCAGCTCTTTTGTTTAAAACTGTCATGAAGCTTCATATTTTTATGGATTCTTTAATGATTAGAAAGTTCAGTAGAACAACACATTTGAAACACATTTGGCGTTCTTACTGTCACTTTTTATCATTTGAATGCAAAAAGTCTTAACCCAAAATACTTTTTGCTTAAGCAAACACAGACACAACAAAAAAGCTTTTGCTAATGTCCGATACTTTCAACTGAATGTTGTTTTGATATGTTGTGACTGACTGTCTCTGCTTTGCCTGCAGTCACGGAGATGCTGGTAAATGTGTTGAGCATCTGTTCTGACGATGAGCTGATGAATGATGGAGACGAGATCTTCGACGGTGAGACATCTTCTTCTCTCGTTCGCTCCACAGTGTCCTTTGTATTGCATATAGAAGATGAACATAATGTATGAGTTCCCCAGCATGAAACATGATTATGATTTCTCGACAGAAGGGGCCTTTTCTTTGACATCAGGTACATCCTGAATTATGACTCATAGTTCTTTCAATATATTTCCTGTTAAGTAGCACTGTTGTGATAACTGGGCTTGCTAGCTGCTAAAGTAATACTGCCAACCAGCACTGGGGAAGCTAGTCTCAAAACTGTAAAACTTACATTTTCCAAGCTACAAGGTACTTAGAAGTGCAGATTACAACTAGAAACTCGAATAATAGCTCTTTAGCAATATTGATGAGTTTAATGGAAGCTGTATTTCTCTCAAAAACTCAAAATCAATGAGGGTTTTGTGTGAATGAATCTCATTTACAGTAAACACTGAACAACCCTGTATAATGCGAGTGAAAAAGTGGCTTGTACTTGGAAAAAATACTTACAGTAGTAGTGTCGCTTCTTTAAGTTAGTTACTCCCAAAACTGCCGCCAACACAATATACATAATTTCTGTAAAAAAGAACTAAAAGTTTCTCTGGGTTTTTAACCTCTGGTCTCATACTGACTGAGACTGCTTGAATTTTTCTTTCCGCCCACAGCCAATGCAGCAGCTGCTCGGAAAGAGGTGATTAGGAACAAGATCCGTGCCATTGGGAAGATGGCCAAGATGTTCTCCGTGCTCAGGTACAAATGGGGCTTCCTCCAGCTGAGTCATTCAGTCTGCGGTCAGTTGGGTCACATGCTTATGAGATGGCTCTTGCTTATCAGACATGATAGATAGAGGAGAGGCTTCTTAAAAGCAAGATATGGATGATATTCAGTGCCATATAAAACCGGGACGCGAGAAACTTTTTTAAAGGTACGGAAAGTCTTTTAAAGAAAGGAGTTCTGGGGTCTCTATGGACATCTGTGGTTGTAACATAAAATTGCAAGCTAGGATTATCAGTATCAGTAAGTATCTTTTTGAGACTCTTTTTTGCTATACATGGCCATTTATACTGAGTGAGAAGATTAAAAGTTAGATTATTAAAGGAATAGTTCACCCAAAAATGAAAATTAGCTCACCTTCATGTCATGAGTTTCCTTCTTATCTTAACAATAAAAGTAGATATTTTGAAGAATGCTGGTAATCAAATAGTTGATGGTCCTCCATTGTATTTCTTTTCCTACCATGTTTGGTTCTTCAGAAATCTTCAAAATATCATCTTATGTGTTTAACATAAGAAAGAAACTCATACAGGTTTAGAACAACATGAGTAAATAAAGACAACTTTTTCATTTTTGTGTGAATTGTTCCTTTAATAAAACATTCATTAAATAGTCAATTTACTACAGCCATATATATATTCTAATAATGTAAATTTCAGTAAATATCACCTTTTTCTCCTTTGAAATTTTTTGACACACCCCAGTTTGGAAACTCCTGATTTAGTGAGGTTTTTAAAATGTAAAGAGAATAATATTAAGTTTGTATCACTCATGACTAGGGATGTACAATATTATCGCACAATAATGGCTTTAAATGTAAATATTGGTATTGGATATGAACAATTATGCCGATATGTCTTGCCAATAAGAGGAACAGGTTAATGTGCTCAGGGTGTGCTAGCGATTAGATCACGTCAGCAGTGTGGCTCATTCTTGGCTCCTAATGCCTGTTCGGTAAAGAGTTTTATTTCTGTAGGGGGCATTGTTGGCCTACTTCTAATAAAATGAAAGTAAAATACAAAAAAATAACATTTAGACTGTTTCTTATTAAACAAAGCAGTAACTGATGTCAATAAATTTATGAGCATGTTTGGATTTAAAAGTTAGAAGCTACAGCTTACATGAATAAAAAAAAAATCACAAACATGACACTTGTAAATTAAATAATTTTAGATATACTGATTTATTAATTAATGCTTAAAATTATATTTATGAGCTCTAAAAGATTTTCTGAATTTATACAACTATTTTGCTTTAGACCATCTACAAATGTTAAATCTTAAAATAAAATGTTAAGGTTTCCACTGCATTTTCTGAAAAAAAAAAAAAAAGCGATTGATATATTGTTCATTTACTGTTATTTTCAAAGTTTCAGTGTACTGTCATTATAAAAGAGCTTCATTATTGTTTAATTCTAATAAGTTCTTGTTAAAAACTAACTAAAATAAAAAAAATTAAAAAAAAAAAAAATCTTATAATTTCCGCACAGGACAGCACGGTGTTGTTTCCAAACAAAAGGAAATATACTGGTATCGGCATTGGCCTTCGGCCAAAATGAGTTATCATATCTTATCGAATACAGGCAAAAATCCAATATTGTGCATCCCTACTCATGACATATTCATATGTACACTACCAATCAAAAGTTTGGGGTCATTAAGATTTTTTTTAAAATTAATTAAAAGCAACAGTGAATGCATTCATAATTTAGAAAGATTTTCATTTTAAACTAGATAAAAAAGTTAGTCAAGACAAACTTTCAGTTGGCTTGAGAAAGCCAGAACAGAAAGTTTTAAAAAGTTTTAAGTTTGATGGTTTTCAGTCTGAAATAGTTTGAATTATAAAGTAGTTTTAAAAGGTTAAAGTTTGGATGTTTTGAAGGCAATACAGTCTGTCAGAGATAGATAGATAGATAGATAGAATGTTGTTAGCATGTTATTAACATGATTAACATGTGACTAGCATGATGTTATAATGATTAGCAAGGTACTAGCATGTTGTTAGCATGCTTATAGGATTATTAGCAAGTTACTAGCATTTTATTAGCATGGTGCCAACATAATTAGCAAGTTACTAGCATGTTGTTAGCATGATACTAACAAGTTACTAACATGATTAACAAGTTAGTTAGCATGATTAACATGCTAGCATGTTTCTAGCATGATTAGCAAGTTGCTAGCATGTATCTAGCAAGATTAGCAAGTTAATAGCATATTGCTAGCATGATTGTAGCATGATTATCATGTCATTAGCATGTTACTAGCATGATTAGCAAGTTACTAGCATGTTGGTAACATGTTTCTAGCATGACCAGCAAGTTACTAGCATTTTACTAGCATGGTGCTAACATAATTAACAAGCTACAAGCATGTTGTTAGCATGATTAGCAAGTTACTAGCATGATTAGCAAGTTGCTAGCTTGTTGCTAGCATGATTGTAACATGATTAGCATGTCGTTAGCATGTTATTAGCATGATTACCAAGTTACTAGCATGTTAACAGCATGATTAACAAGTTACTAGCATGTTTCTAGCATGATTAGCAAGTTACTAGCATGTTGCTTGCATGATTAGCAAGTTACTAGCATGTTTCTAGCATGACTAGCAAGTTACTAGCATTTTGCTAGCATGATTAGCAAGTTACTAGCATGATTCTGGTTGCTAGGCATAGACAGATAGATAGATAGATAGTAATGGTTAGAAGATAGATAGATAGATAGATAGATAGATAGATAGATAGATAGATAGATAGTAATGGTTAGAAGATAGATAGATAGATAGATAGATAGATAGATAGATAGATAGATAGATGAGTTTGAATGAGTTTGAATGGATTAGAAATACAGTACATAGAAGGGAAGCTTGATTGAGTCTCAAAGGATTCTGGGAGTTTTGACAGTTGGAATTTGAAAAGTGTTGGCTCATTCCGTCAATGTAAGTCTATGGGATTTTTCCCAATTTTAATCGTCACTTTTAGGAAAATCGTAAGTCCGATCAGTTAGAAAAGATATAGCACACTCGGTCAGATCAGTCTGAAGATCTGGGCTGAGTTTGGAGTTTGTAGAGTTAAAGCTCTAGGACGAGTTAGTGTCGACAGATTTAGTCTCAGAAGAAAATAGCATATCAGTAAGTTGGCTTTCTCAAGCCAACTTAATAAATGCTGTTCTCTTTCTATTCATCAAACAATCATAAAATAAATGTTTCATGATTTACACAAAATATATAGCAGCACAAAAAAAAAAACATAAAAGCGGTATAGCAGCATAAAAAAACACTGTTTTTGACACTGATAATAAGAAATGTATCTTAAACAGCAAATCAGCATATTCAAATGATTTCTGAGTAATGATGCTAAAATCACAGGAATAAATTACATTTAAAGGGGTCATGACATGAGAGACCAAATTTCCCTTGATCTTTAGACATAGAAGAGGTCTATACGTACTATTAATATATCCTACAAGTTTCATAACATAAAATGTCCTACTCATCAAAAGCATTTATGTAATAACCCTCAGAAAACAGCTCATTTGGATCCGAGGTGCAAGGTGATGTCACCCAGGCGCAGTCGTTTGCATAAACACTGCGTCCAGAGCAACACATCAACGAATAGTCATTTTCTCACCACAGGCCCCGCCCACTGGCATTCAGTCGCTTAATGGCTGACACTTGATTATACTGAATGTCGCTTTTAAAAGCAAATGCAAAAAATTAAAATAACTGCCGCTATCTTTTCTACACAGGACACAGTGTACAGATGCGTGTCTGCTTTCTGACACAGTCCACATGCTTGAGTCGTTTTGACGCCTTTGGTTTAAATAGCTCATTTGCGTCTTTGCGTCTTTACAGAAGGTAGATTCAATGGCTAGAAGGTAGAAGGTAGTTTATTTTTAATGGCATCCCAGATCGTGTTCGAGGATTGTTCGGAGTATGTTGTTTTGTAAACGAGGCATAGTGTCATGAAGAGTTAATTTGTTGAAAGATGAAGTGGTACTAGATCTGACTGCAGCTGCATCACAAACTGTAAGTAAATTATTTCATAAGACTTTGTCTGGAAATGACCGTTTTATTTTGATTATGCTGTCAATAGCAAGGGGATGTTGAGACTGTTTTCTATGCAGTGACGTTAGCCAATCATAACAGTGGCTGATTACTAACAAGCCTTAAAGGACCCGCACCTTAAAACAGGTTGTTTAAGACAGAGGGTCAGTCTTGTGCAAAAAACTTTAGTAACATTATAAGTAAACCTCAAAGAACATATTAAAGGGGTCCTATTTATTCATCATACAGTGTAGATAGCTTCACTTATAACGTGAGTGTTTTTTAAAATGCATAAACTCGCACTAGACTAGGCTAGGCTAATCAGTGATGATGTTCTTTGATAATGTTAATGTTAGGCTGCTTTTAGCCTTATGCTGGAGCTGGTTTCGGACAATGAAACTATGTAAAATAATTAAATAAATTAGCACGATAATGTCATGTCTCTGCGATCTCGCAGGCTGACGATAGGACCCAACACTACGGTAGCATATTATTTACTCATCCTCCATGCATCCTAGGTGTATATGACTTCCTTCTTTCAGACGAATGCAATCGGAGTTATATTATAAATTATCCTGGCACTCCCAAGCTTTAGAACAGCATAGACGGGCGTTTCTCTTCATCAGTCCAAAATAAGTCCAATAAGGTGCATACATCTATAATAAAAAGTGCCTCACACAGCTCTGGGGGGAGGGGGGTCAATAAAGGCCTCCTGTAGCGAATCATACGTTTTTGTAAGAAAAATATCCAAAATTATAACATAAGAATCACTTTAATCTAGCTTGCGCTAACTGCTTTGGCAAGGGGCGTAGCAGGACGGAAACACCGTCTAAACTGTTCGCAATTCGAAACGCAGTGGGACAGCTAACCAATCACAATACATTTTATTTTTCGGAAGGCGGGCCTTCATTAAACCTGGAACTAATCGAGGCATTTGTGCCAGGCTGGGGAGTAAGGTATTGTAATAACGTAAATTATGTGAAAAATAATGTGTTTTTCAAACCATCAAGCATTAGAGCATGTTCTAGTACACCCAAAAACAAAATCAAGACTTCGTAAAAGAGCATAATAGGACCCCTTTAAAATAATTTTAAAAATCCATGTCATGACCCCTTTAAACTATATGTTAAAATAGAAAACAGTTATTCTGTCGGCGCCAATAGCCTTGTGGGCAGCGCGCCGACATACAGCGCCATTGCGCTATGGGTGTCCCGAGTTTCAGTCCCAGCTCAAGGACCTTTCCCGATCCCACCCCCTTCTCTCTCTCCTACTTCGCTTCCTGTCAACTATGTTCTGTCCTATCCTAATAAAAAAAAAGCCCAAAAATAAATCTTTAAAAAAAAAAAAAGTTATTCTAAATGCTGATAATATTTCACAATATTATTATTTTACTATATTTTGTTTACAAATTGCAGGGCTTTGGAGAACCGCAAACGTTTGAATGGTAGTGTAATTTCAGTGATGTGTTTTTTTATTTCTGATTTTAACATGCTGTTGTTGCAGAGAGGAAAGTGAGAATGTGTTGACCCTGAAGGGTCTGACCCCTACCGGCATGCTGCCCAGCGGGGTGCTTTCTGGAGGCAAGCAGACTCTACAGAGTGGTGAGCACACGATCCAGCACTGGCCATGTTCCTCTCTTGGTTCTTGTCTCCCTCTGTCTCCTCCTCCTTCTCTCTCTCTCTCTCTCGCTTCTATTATTTCCTCCTCTTCTGTCTCTGTAATGTCTGTCCCTGTCCCTTCCACCTGTCTCTCCATCTGTCTCTTTCTGTATCCTCTGACAACTCCAAGCTTTGGGGTGCTGCTCTTTTGGTTCCCCCAAAGCATGGACACATTAGTGGGTCGGTTTACTCGTCAATGGTAAACTGGGGTGAGAATGAGTTTCTGAGAGGCCCGTAGGGTGCCTAGAGCACAGGAAGTGTGGAAAGCAGGAGAAATCTCTTGCAAAGTGCGAATGGTTGAGGGGATTGTCTGAGTCTGTGGTCCATAGTCTGGTTGGCGTGCATGCATCTCTCGGGGTTGTCCCGGCGCCCGCCGCTGCTTGTGCACACAACTGCTGCCTGTGCTTTACTGCTGTTGCATGGCTTGTTCAGCTGTAACACACTACCCTCCTCTCCCTCCAGCAACCATCGAAGCCATTGAAGCCATCGAGACGGAAGAAGACGGAGAAGGTAATTCCAGGACATGTATCGGAGCATAATCCAACATAGCATGGTAGATGTGTTTTGGAAAATGGTAGATGGTTTAGTATCTGGTTTGTCTCTTGTTTAACATGGAACCAGTTGGGACCACTTTTTAAAACACATCTACCGTCGTATGCTGGATTTTCCGCCAGGGTCACCACATTCTGAAGTTGACTGCTCTAACCAACTAACACACTACATTAAAGAAGAGCAACAAGACCAGAAAGCCACCAATCACTTCAAAGGGGCACTGCACATGTTTAGTGTCAAATAGTTTCCAAATAATCTGTCAGAGTCTGAAATGCTTATTAGTTAACATTGTGGCTGTGTCCAAAACAAGTCAGTCAATGACTAAGTGATTTTAGGCACCATAACATCACATGAAATGATCAAATAACCAAATTCAAGTGAGCTTTAGAGGCAGCCAAGCAAATATTCAATGCTGAGCTCAACTCTATGGATTTTTTTTGTTCTGTTTTTTCCTTGCATGTATACACTACCAGTCAAAAGTTTTTGAACAGTAAGATTTTTAATGTTTTTTAAAGAAGTTTCTCCTGCTCACCAAGCCTGCATTTATTTGATCCAGTGTACAGCAAAAACAGTACACTTTTGAAAGATTTTTACAATTTAAAATAACTGATATCTATTTAAATATATTTTAAAATGTAACTTATTTCTGCAATTTCAAAGCTGAATTTTTAGCATCATTACACCAGTCACATGATCCTTCAAAAATCATTCCAATATTCTGATTAGCTGCTCAAAAACATTTTTTATTATTGTTATTATGTTGAAAACAGCTGAGTAGAATTTTTTCAGGTTTCTTTGATGAATAGAAAGTTCAGAAGAACAGCATTTATCAGAAATAAAAATCTTTGCAACATTATAAATGGATCAATTTCAGAGCATCCTTGCTAAATTAAAGTATTGATTTCTATCATTTCTTTTGCAAAAAAAAAAAAAAAGAGTTCATTCATTTCATGTTTCTTGAACAGCAAATCAGCATATTACAATGATTTGACACTGAAGACTGGAGTAATGATGCTGAAAATTTAGATTTGATCACAGGAATAAATTATATTTTAAAATATATTCAAATAGAAAGCAGCTATTTTAAATAGTAAACATATTTCACAATATTACTGCTTTTGCTGTATTTTGGATCAAATAAATGCAGGTTTGGTGAGCAGAAGAGACTTCTTTTAAAAATCTTACTGTTCAAAAACTTTTAACAGGTAGTGTATATATTAAAAATGTGTAATTTTACACTAGTGTTCAAATATTTGGGGTCAGTAAGAGAAATTAATACTTTTAAAAAAATAAAATAAAATACTTTTATTCAGCGAGGATTCATTAAATTGCCAGTAAAACATTTATAATATTGCAAAATATTTCTATTAAAATGCTTTTTATTTCTAAAAAAAACTGTTTTCAACACTGATAATCATAAGAAGTGTTTGTTAAGCAGCAAATCAGCATATTAGAATGATTTCTGAAGGATCATGTGACACTGAAGACTGAAGTAATGATGCTGAAAATTCAGCTTTGCCATCACAGGAATAAATTACATTTTAAAATATATTAAAATAGAAAACAGTTATTTTAAATCACAATAATACTTCACAATATTACTGCTTTTAGTAATTTTTTAAATCAAATAAATAGCCTGGTAGGACGGTAGTGTATGTTTACACAATTTTAACTGTGTAATACTTACATTTATTATTTAATTATATACTTTTTCTTTATTTTCACATTCTTACTATGTGACCAACCTATCACATGCCACTGACCCCAGGTCAGCTGTCCTTATTGTTGAGCCCTGCAATGACTACATTACTTAATATACTTGATATCAACTTAACTGATATGCAATATTACTGCTTAACTAACTGCTCCATTAGCCAGCCTTTTCCACCAACCGTCAAACTACAGGCATCAAAAGATACATTTACTGTTGTGATGCCTTCCTACCTCCCTATATTGCCTGCTAATCCAATGTTTTTTAGGTTACAGACACAGCCATTATGTAACTAAGGCATCACAAGATGCTATTTGTACAGAAAATAGTTTTAATCAGAAGCTTTGAGGTTTATTTTTAAGCAATCGTAATTTAATCAGATATTTGCCGTGCCCTTTTGTGGTGGTGACATTAAGGGAACATGCCTTTGATTACTTGCATGATGGTTTGAGGTGGCATCTAAACTGGAGGCATGATTTTTGGGTATGGTCTGTCGGGCGCTGCTTTTTTCTCTGGCCCTCATGGTTCTAGTGTGGGCATAGCATGTGATTAACCCCAATCAGGAACTCTCAGCCAACCAGAGTGTGTTCCTTTTCTACAACCTCTCGCTTTCTGAGACCAGCTCACCTCAGTGATACACACATGGATGGACTCAAGGGGTTTGGACACTGGCTTCTACTTCTCCTAGGCCTGTATATAAATAAAAAAAAGACATAAAATAGTTAAAATAGCAGGTAGGGTGGGGTGATCTCCATATTTCCAGTCTTTTGACTGTTTAGCTTGATATTTATGCAGTGTGTTTGCTCTGAAGTAGCTTAAAGCTTTTCATTTCAGCAGAAACTCTTAAGGCTGGTGTATTTTGTATTCAGTTCGAGGTTCGTTGGTTGCTCCCACAACTACACTCTTAAAACTGCTGGGTTAAAAACAACCCAGCGCTGGGTGAAATATGGACAGACCCAGCAATTGTGTTGCTTTGACCCAGCGGTTGGGATAAATGTTTAACCCAACCTTCTGGGTAGTTTTATTTATCACAACATTACTATATTTCTTGCTTAAAATTAACCCAAAATAGGTTGAAAATTAATGTTTATTAATATGTTTAATAAATGAACATTTATTATTATGTTGCATAAATAATTAAATAATTAACATTTTTAAGTGCTTATTAATAAATGTTCACTTTTTGATTATTGCTTTTGCCCCTAGTAATTATGTGATTTTTTAAAAATTTACAACCTATTTAGGGTTCATTTTAACAATAGTTAAACAATAGTTGAGTTATATAAAGCTACCCAGAAAGTTAAACATTTAACCCAACCGCTGGGTCAAAACAACCCATTCACTGGGTTCGTCCATATTTTACCCAGCAATGGATTGTTTTTAACCCTGCATTTTTTAGAATGCACTGTAAACTAAGAGCAACCAATGGCATTTTCCAATTGAATAAAAATTAATTTAAAAAGGATTTGGCAAACGGATTAGGAAATGTAACTGACCAATGACTTTGAAAGCTGCATTTAGAAATGGCATTAATAAAGTATTTTAAAAAATATACTGCTGTTTAAAAGTTTAAGAGCAGTAAGATTTTTAATGTTTTTTAAAGAATGAATTTTCTTATGCTCATCAAAGCAGCGTTTATTTGATCGAAAATACAGAAAAAAAATTATATTGTGAAATATTATGATGATGCAAATTAACATTTTTCTATTTTAATATACATTCAAATAGAATTTATTCCTGTGATCCAAACTGAATTTTCAACATCATTACTGCAGTCTTCAGTGTCGCATGATCCTTCAGAAATCATTCCAATATGCTGATTTATTATGTTCTTTTTAACTTTTTATTCATCAAAAAATCCTGAAAAAGTATCACAGGTTCCAAAAAATGTATTAAAAAGCACAACAGCTTCCAGCACTGATAATAAAAGTAATAAATCAGCCTATTAGAATGATTTCTAAAGGATCATGTGACACTTAAGACTGGCGTAATGATGCTGAAAATTCAGCTTTGCATCACAGGAATAAATTATATTTTAAAGTATATTAATATAGAAACTATTATTTTATATTGTAATAACATTTCACAATATTACTGTTTTTTTTTTCTTTATTTTTGATTAAATAAATGCAGCCTTGATGAGCATAAGAAAATTCTTAAAAAACATTACAAGTCTTATTGATCCTAAACTTTTGAACTGCAGTGTATGAGTAACTGTACCAAAAGAGTACTAAATAGTAGTACATTTAACCTATGTGTCTGCGTACTTGCCAATTTTAAGTCTTTTTTGTTACACTTAACTGTTTTTTACATCTGAATTAAACATTCTTTTTCAAACTCAACATTTCTTTTCAAATGATTCCTTTATTTCAATGTTATTCTAGCCCTCCGTATTGTTTTTTGAACAATTTGATCAATTTAATTATTTAAATAACTTGATTATATATATATATATATATATATATATATATATATATATAAAAAGTTGAGGTCAAAAGTTTACATCCCTTTTAGAATCTGCTGTTAAATGCTAATTATTTTTACCAAAATAAGAGGAATCATATAAAATGCATGTTATTGTTTATTTAGTACTGACCTGAATAAAATATTTCACATAAAAGATGTTTACATATAGTACACATGAGAAAATAATTGTTGAATTTATAAAAATCACCCTGTTCAAACTGATGCTCCAGAAAGGAAAACAATGCATTAAGAGCCAGGGGGGTGAAAACTATCACTAAACAAAAAAAAAAACTAGTAGAACTAGTAGAAAAACTATCACTAAACAAAAAAAAAACACAGCTGTGGATCGTTCAGGTAACAACACAGTATTAAGAATTAAAGGGACGTAAACTTTTGAATGGGGTAATTTTTATAAATTCTACTATTATTTTCTCTTCTGGACTATATGTAAACATCTTTTATGTGAAATATCTTATTCAGGTCAGTACTAAATAAAAAATGACAAGCATTTTGTATGATCCCTCTTATTTTGTTAAAATAATTAACATTTTGCAGAATCTGAAAGGGGGGTGTAAACTTTTGACATCAATTGTAGATCCACAAGTCTAGTTGTTCACTGTGGACTTTTCCCGTCTCTCCACAGCCATCCGCGGCTTCTCTCCACAGCACAAGATCAGCAGCTTCGAAGAGGCTAAAGGTCTGGACCGCATCAACGAGCGCATGCCGCCCCGCAAGGATGGAGTCAACCACGTGGGCCACTCCATGGGCAAGATGAACGTGTCCGAGACCAACGGCACCGACGACAACAGTAACATCCAGTGATGAAGCAGCTGCCCACTCACCTGCACCTGAGTCCATGCCACCGCCACGACGCATGGCAGGACAACGCCAAACCCGTGATTTAAGGCCTCCTGCTTCCAACCAACACCTAATGACATCACCTACACATCCCTACCTGCTCCAATGTCCAATTAGAGAACCAAACTATCTTAAATGTGTCACCGAAAAGAGGCAGACTGTTTTCTTGCCGCTCGCAATTTTCGAAGCGGATATCTTGCAGACGGCAAGTTTCTGCCTTTTTTGGAAGTGTCGAAAGGAGGGGTGGGGGGTGATTTGCCTGAAGGGCTGAAAGTGTCTTTATCAGAGAGAGGGCGGTGTCAGTTCCTTTCCGACTCCGCCCACATGCCAAGTGGGCAGGGTTTAGGAACTCTCTCTTAAGCCTGATTCATCCGATCCGTCGGTGTGGGCGATAAACCCGTACCGGTTCCATGCACACTTTTTTCCTCTTTTGATTCCGAGTTTTTCTTCATGGTCCCATCTCATTACCAAATGATCTCACTGTTGACGATGTTTTGCTACTAGTATTAATAAATATACGAATTTGAAATGACAAAAAAACGAAACGTTTGTAAGAAAGGACATTTAACGACAAATCCTGTACATTTTATTACTTACGATGCAATCTTACCTGGGGGTTATTATTTTTTTTATTTGTTTTTTGGTAAGATGCCATGAAGCAGTAGAGGAGAAGAGCGGTGCTGCTTGTCCGCCGTAGACTCTCGATCAAAGCAACCGTTCGGACGGAGGAAAACCGCAGTTGGAGCTCGAGTTCGACCTTTGGCGCCACCTTCCTGATTGTTTCTCACCTGCCTGTATCTCAAGAGAGAGAATGCACATAGTACATTTCGCAAGTCAAATAAATATTATATATATATATATATAAATATATATAAATATATTTAAATATATGATTATTAACAACGGTCGAGGACAATGATTTTTAACAGCATCTATGGTACTGAACGCATCAGTGCATGCAATTAAGTTCCTTATTGATATGTGAAATTATAATTGTGATGTGTTTCAATATAGTAGACTTGAATTATTTCCCTTCAAATTATATTTGTAAAGGTCTAGTTTGTTTTTATATCTCTATAAATAGATATGATTTTGTAATCTTTGATTTCTTTTCTTTTTCTTTTCATCGATATCATTTTATTATCGTTGATTTTATTTTTGTATAGTTTCGCTGTACAGGCACTGACGCTCTTTCCGAGGTGTTTTTTCGTCATCTTTCGTTCTTTCTTTCTGTTTTCGTTCTCTCTGTTCAGTTGGTGTACAGAAGTTGTTCAGTAGTGTGAATGAACATATTACTCAGTGAAAAGCAACATTCAGGCTGCCAAAGCATGATCGCATGGTTTATTCAAATGTAAACTAATTGGACACGAGGAAAATTCAGTGTCTCACTTTGAAGAGGAAAACTATATTATCATTATGATTCTTGATGATCTTATTATTATTCTTACAATTAAGCTTACGGTTCTTTCATTTCCACTGTTTTCTGATCCTTGTTTGGTCCAGACGTGGTTTATTTCAAAGAAGGAATTTTATGGATTTGTGACTATTTTTCTTGTAATTTTCTCTGGAACTAAGTTTTCGCATTTGACTTCCTAAATGAAAACACATATTGTAAGCATGCCCTATGGGACAAATCACTTTTTTTACTCTTGAATAAAATATGCATGAACTAATAATGTCTTTCCCCTTTTAATGCTGGACTGAAATCATCAATCAATTCAACAGATGCGTAATTAATCAAGTATGAAAAATGGCATTTTCAATGTAACGTTAATATTAACAACTGTAAAGACCACAGTTTGTATGAAGGTTTTTATAGTTTCAAAGCCTCAGTCAATGAGGGCTTTTTTCCATGAGGGCATCCCACCTGTTTCCTGCTATTCTTCCACAGGAAGCTTAGGGGGCCGCAGCCATTTTTCCCTCAAATCAGAGTTCGGTACCCACTGACACACACCCAAACACACGCTTCTCAGCGGGACTTAATAATACTATGAGCACTCCCTCGTGTGTTACTATTATATCCAACGGGAAACAGATTTAGACAGAGTGGTTAGCACTTCAACCAAATTTACTAGCTCAAGAGCACTTATCTGCTTTCTTTTACCTTTTTTTATACATATTTCGTTACCGTAATTATATCCTGATATCTGAGATACATACGACTGGTCCTGCCTAGGTGGATGAGAGTAAAACCCATTTGGACTGAGACATGGAACGGCTCTTTTTTCTTCTCGTTGCCCTGTTTGCATCTTCACCCATAATCTCAGCAGGTAAGTCCATCAGATGCCAGTTTTACATACAGTATATTGTAAAAAGAAAGGAAAATGGGAAAAACAGTAGTGTAAAACAGTAAATGGCTCAAATGGGTTTAAACTACAATAGTCACTGACTACATATGGTGGCCTCCAAAAGTATTTGAGCAATTTAAGTCTGCCTTTAGTGCCTAAATACATTTTGTAGCCATTTCCGATAAACAGCATATCTTTTTATGTATGTTCTCTATGCAACTTGCACAGGAAATGACACAAGCGTACCAGCTACGGTACCTCCAAACACAACAACAGGTCAGTATTTCTATTATAAAGTGTATAATTTTTAAATCTAAACAAGATTGTCCTATTTTAAAGATGTCTTGAACATATTTTGAACAATTGGAATCGTAAGTTCTTTAGTTTAGATAATAGTAATAGGTAAATGTCCAATAACATGTTTTTTAAATGACGGCGCAACTTTATTTGCACAAATTAGACATGAACCACACAATGTCAGTCTTGCTTCAGCATATATAGTAGTAAAATTTATAAATGTAATAGCTTTATTCATTTAATGTGGTGAAGAAGTTCATCTTAATGTAAATGTATCTTGTCTTTTTTATTTCCGAAGTCCAAACTATCACTTCTGCTTTTTCATCTAAATCTGAGGATAACATGACCAGCCACACCTCAGAAACTGTGAGCGCAACCACCGCTCCTGTATCTTCTAGCTACACAGGTAAGAAACAAATATAACTTAAGTTGATATGAATATACTGTATAGTAAATAAACAGTAATGTAATCTGTACCTCTGTTTGTCCAGGCACTACTGTTGGATCGGGCCTTTCTTTGCTTAGCACATCAGGTAGTAATTATTACCTGCAGGTAAAAGAAATGGCTCACCCAAAAATGAAAATTTGCTCAAACGTACTCACGCCATCCAAGATGTAGACGAGTTTGTTTCTTCATCAGACCAGATTTGGAGAAATGTACCATTACATCACTTGCTCACCAAAGGATCCTCTGGGGTGAATGGGTGCCGTCAGAATGGGAGTCCAAACAGCTGATTAAAACATCACAATAATCCACAAAGCTGTGCTTTTAATAAAAAATGTAGCTGTGTTTCCAGTTTAAATCTGAGTCCTCTATCCATAAATTTGCTTTCTCACATCTCTTGATGTGAGAGGACAACATGGGATGGACTTTTTTTACTGGAGGGAGCGTTATTATGCATTACGGACCGGTATCTTAGCCGGAAGCAATGGTTTAAAAATGCCTTAAAATGCCTTAATGATGGATTTGTTTCTTACAAACATGCAACTTCTCACTTCACAAGATGTTAATTGGTGGACTGGGGTTGTGTGGATTACTTGTGGATTATTGTGATGTTCATTCTGACGGCACCCATTCACTGCAGAGGATCCATTGGTGAGTAAGTGATATAAGATGCTGTATTTTCCTATTGTTTTCCCGATGAAGAATCAAACTCATCTACATCCTGAATGGTCTGAGGGTGAGTACATTTTTATTTTTGGGTTAATTATTATTTGTTTCGACTGTAAGATGATGGTTTATCATGTTTACAGGTGAAATTCTTTGTGAGAAATGTGAGGGTAACATACGTCATCATTTTAGTGCCATGTTAAAAAATTTCAAGAATCTAAAAATTTGAAATCTAAAATAAGAGATTAAAGTCGTAACATTTTGAGAATAAAGTTGAAATACAACAAGAATAAAGTCAAAATATTTCGAGAATAAAGTCGAAATATTTTGACAATAAAGTAGAAATATTTTGAGAATAAAGTAAAAATTACGAGAATAAAGTCAAAATTTTTCGAAAATAAAGTCAAAATGTTTTGAGAAAAAAGTCGAAATGTTACAAAAATAAAGTCGAAATTATGAGAATAAAGTCTAAATATTTTGACAATAAAGTCGAAGTTACGAGAATAAAGTCGAAATTTTTCAAAAATAAAGTCAAAATATTTTGAGAAAAAAGTCGAAATGTTACGAAAATAAGTCGAAATTATGAGAATAAAGTCTAAATATTTTGAGAATAACGTCGAAGTTACGAGAATAAAGTCTAAATGTTTCGAGGATAAAGTCAAAATTACGAGAATAAAGTTGAAATTTTTCGAAAATAAAGTCAAAATGTTTGAAAAAAGTCTGAGAATTAATTTGTAGCAATTACAAGATTAAGGTTCTAATATTTTGAGAGTATATTAGCCTATTGTGCATGCAAATGGCAAGGACTGGAAGCACCGGGAGATATTCTGAAGTCTCAACTTTTAAATGCTGTCAGTTTTGTAGCAAAATACAAACAATATGTTACAATAATGTGTTTTTCACGCTCTTTAATGTGGTGTGACAGATCACTGTATTTGCTTCAGTTTAAGAGGCATGTAAAGGCAATCATCTTTCCGATTACAATAATGAGACATTCGATTCATTAAATTTGTCTGTGCTGTTTTTTTCATGACAGAATTCGAAAGCTGAGCTGTGTTATATTTAAAGCAGCAAAGCACAAAATTATTTTCTATGCCTGGGTGGCTGGGGCGCTACAAATATAAATGGAAGACGTTAAATATTATTTCGAATCATTTACTGTATTATAAAGTGAATAAAACAGCTTGTGAATAGTCACAAAAGACAGCGATATAACTTAAGTTAACGGAGTTGGAGTTCACTTCAACCTTTAGAACGTTTATTTGTTGTTTTTAATTAAATACATGTGAGCAATGAATTTATGGACACCACAGATGTTTTTGCAGAGTAGGTGGTGGAATTTTCACAAAGAAAACAGTAAAATTTAATGAACTGATTCACTTGAATACAGCGATTTGTCACGCCACATTATTGTAAGACACATAGTTTGTATTTCAATATAAAACTGATTTTGAAAGCTGAGACTTTGTTTTATATTAAAAGCACCAAAAGCACAAAGCTTATTGCTATTGGGGGGCTGGCGCACTACTAATAACGAATGCAATCGAAGACATGAAATATTTCCAAGCATACTGTCCCTGTATGACACATGGTATGATTTCTGAAAATAATCCCACATATATTTGTAGTATTAAAAAGGGTTGTCGATAAGGTGTGTGAGCTGATGTTAAGATGAAAAGTTGTTCCTGTTCAGTCTGTTAATAAACATCATATTCTTGATATTAAGCTGTTTCTGCGAGTCCTTAAAATTGACTCTTCCTCATCCCAGTAAAATGATGCGGCCACTCGGACGCAACAATATTCAAATAAATTCCAGTGGCCTGGCAATTTTCCCCGCTCTCAATTCGGGCCATTTGTATGCGCAATATAGGCTATACTCTCAAAATATTAGCTGTAACTTTAACCCTTTAACTGACACTGTCCACTCTGTGGGACGCCTAAGTTTACTTCACCATTTTACAAATAAATCCTAATCTAATCATGACAAACTATAGAATCTAAGAATCCTAAATAGATATTTTACCACTCTTTTGTGTTAGAAATTATGTAGGAAAAGTAATAGATTCATTTATGACAAGAGTGCACCTCAAAAATCTACATCATAACATGAGTTCTGACCTTTGTCACAAAAAGACTTTCTTTGTTGCCTTTTTACCTATCACGCAATAGAAATCTTAAGAAATTATATATCACCTAAACCTAAAATCTCAAAATTCATCCTTTGAAAAACATTTTAAAATCAGACACTGCATTACCGTGGAAACTGTACATCAAAATCATATTAGAAAATGTTTTCATTCATGAATTATAAAAAATTAACTATGGATAGTGCATTTTTATGTCTATGTTCAAGATAGGGAGTGACAGTTAAAGGGTTAATTTCTATTATTTAAATTAAATTAAAAACATTTCGACTTTATTCTCATAATTTTGACTTTATTCTTGAAACTTTTCGCCTTTATTCTCAAAATACTTCGCCTTCATTCTCAAAATATTTTGACTTTATTCTTAAAATATTGCACCTTTATTCTCAAAATATGTAAACTTTATTCTTGTAATTTTGACTTTATTCTTGTAATTTTGACTTTATTCTCGAAACATTTCGCCTTTATTTTCAAAATATTTCACATTTATTCTCAAAATATTTTACCTTTATTCCAACAATATTTTGACTTTATTCTCAAAACATTCTGACTTTGTTCTCGTAATTTAGACTTTATTCTCTAAACATTTCGACTTTATTCTCAAAACATTTCGCCTTTACTCTCAAAATATTTAGATTTTCATTCAATAAACTATTTCGACTTTATTCTCGTAATTTAGAGTTTATTCTCGAAACATTTTGCCTTTATTCTCAAAATATTTCACCTTTTTTCCAACAATATTTTTACTTTCTTCTTGAAACATTACGACTTTGTTTTCCTAATTTAGACTTTATTCTCGAAACATTTTGCCTTTATTCTCAGAATATTTCTATTTCATTCTCAAAATATTTTAACTTTATTCTCGTAATTTCGACTTTATTCACAAAATATTATGACTTTAATCTCGTAATCTTAGTTTTTTTTTTAAAAGTGGCACCAAAACACTGTCGTAGTAACACAGCAAATGTTATTAAAGTTATAAAATTGTGTATTACAGGACAGTCCATCATCACCAGCTCCACATTAACAACAACAATATCCTACACAAACACAACTCTAAATTCCAGCTCATCCCCAGCGGCCAAAATAACAGGTTTTTCCTTCTTCTTACTCTGGCTTTTCCTCCAAAAATTCTTATTTGCTAAAATATGAACAGTAATCATTATGTGTAAATGGACAAGATGAAGTTCATTAAAAAATAGTTGAGTTTTGGGGATCAAAATCAATGGAATTGGATGACAGTAATGTAACCTGCACCTCTGTTTGTCCAGGCATTACTGATGGATCCGGTCTCTCTTCAGATAACACATCAGGTAGTAATTATTACCTTCTGGTAAAAGAATAATTCACCCAAAAATAAAAATTTGCTGAAATGTACTCACTCTCAGGCCATCCAAGATCTAGATGAGTTTGTATGTATCTGAAATGTATGAAAAAATGGCATTTGAAGAACATTTTATTGTTTATTTGAGAGTATAGAATTAAGAATTGGTTATGCTGTGCAACACAGTCATGCATTTATCTTTTAAGATGGCATTAAAACACTATTTTACATGTTTGTTCCATGTGCAGTGGGGGTTTCTGTACTTCCGACAACAGTTAATTCAAACATCAGCATGTCAGAGGTGACCGCAACACCTTCACAGGCACCAGACAGCGGTCTCACTCTACTTGCCTTTGGTAGGTTTTATACTGATGTAATCTTATGATACACATTATTTCTGGTGCTAAAGTATTTCCTGTCTGCAACTACAGGTGTGATGAGTCTTATACTCATTTTAATTGTTGTCATGGTGGTCTTAGTGACCGCTATCAACCTCAGGGGACGGTGTAGAAGTTCCAAACAGCACGAAGGTGGGTATCTCTCTCATTCTGACAGTTTTAAGATTACTTTTTAAAGCACACATGGCTACAAGGTGCAATATAATCAATCTTTTTTTTTATTTATAGGTATGAAAAGCCGTGATTCTGTGTTGTCTGACAGGTGAGGACTTATTTTAACTGTATAAATTCACATGACTGTGAATGTGCAGTTATTGTCATTGTTTTAAATACTATACTATAATATAATATAATATAAAATGAAATCTGAAAATTAAACAAGCATGCAACTACAAGTTAGTGATGTCAGTATACTCTAATAATGGAAAATAAAACAAATTAAATGCATTTACTAAAATATTATGTAATATTACGTACTCTATTTAAATAACATATATGTTGAAAATTACCTTAAGATTAATTGTCTCGATTTTTGATCAAGCAACATGACCAGCAACTGTGAGAAAGAGAGCATTACTCTTGTCTCTGTGAGGACAATAAACACAGAAAACAGTAAGTGCATGCCTTCCTTAGTGTTTTCATGACTAATACTGAGAGAATAGCATCCTATTTTACATTATTCTAATATATGAAACTGTAAGACTTCACCTATCTTCTGTGCAGATACGGATTCTCCCCAGATGTCTTCGGTTCACAGCACTATAGTGGACAATGATGATCAAGAATTTACCAGAGACCTGCTGGGCATAAAAGACGGACTGTGATTTCACCTCAGTTCATAGTGGATGAGATTAGAGGCAGAATACTGTATTTATAATGTTTAACGAATGTGAATGAATGTGCCTCTTGCTGATGGTCAGTGTGTACAGATCACACATCATACTTATGACATATATTGGTGCACTGCATATAAAATAATCACTGTGTCAGACATGCTCTCATATATTAAACATGACATCATTTATAAATAAAATTTCACTTTTGTGTTTGTCTTCTTTTTTGAATTAAAAAAGCCTGTTAATGTGTAAAGTGGGATACAAAATGTAAGGTTTGAGTCAAAAATCCAATTACACAAATGTGTAGTCCACATGTAATATGATATTTTGTATTACCTGTTATAATAATTTTACTGTTTATAATTATCTAAAAACCCTATTAACATTAAGTATTTCTTCCTATGCAGTAGCAAATATTTTTATGTTGTTAAGGCTTTGTGCACATAAGAAACTAATATCTATGTATTTGTTTATTAGGTAAATAGCAGTTTTGCGTCATTGTCCTGATGATCCTGTCAGGCTTTTATTTTGTGGTAAAGATTGTGCATTAGTGGTTTACACTGTACAATCCTAGTCTACACAACTATCAGGCATTAGGAAAGCTTGGAATTGGCTGAGTGCAATATACAACGTATCTGACCTTCTGTACTTACCTGGCTCTACTTACCTTAGGTTATGACTCACATTAACACACTATTGACTGGTAAAGTGATAAATCTAAACCAGATTAATATCCAAAGTATCATTTTTTTTTCCAAATAAAGCAACACATTTTGTGTTTATTTTCACAAGCATTGTGTTTAATGTTTTACACACATATAACATATTTATGTAGGATTCACACCAGTGACAGAAAGCACTGGGGCCATGAGAGGATCGTCTGATGCAGTCAAGACAGAAACCTCTAAGGCCAGAGCAGCTTTAGCAGGAACCTCTGGGACCAGGGAGGTTGAGTGAGAAGCTCTGGGACTGGAGCATCTTTAGACATCAGCTCTGGCTGAGATTATTACAGGTATAACACTGAGGCAGCCTTGATTGGAGGTTTTTCGGCAGCCGTGGATTGAATCTCAACACCATCATGAGAGGAATGTTACTGACACACATGATGGGAAGCTTTCAGATTGTAGCTGTTATGACACAGAGCTCTGGAACCATTGTGGGTTCTTGGGTTGCATCAGCAGGAACCTTCAGGCCTGGAGACAAAGCTTTTGGAGCAGGGCAGCTCTGAAATGTTACCATGTCAGGTAACCTCTGTGGTGCCTTTGATTTAGTTCTCTCTGACGTCTGCAGGTTTTGGAGCAGCAGTGTCAGGAACCTTTATGGAGGCCTTCAGAGTGATTTCTGCAGTGGCCCTTACAGGATCTCTAGGCCCAAGGTGGCTGTGAAAGTGAGCTCTGTGGCCATGTGAGTGTGGAAGTGCCAGGAGCTTGTGGGACAGGCTTGACAGGGAGCTCTGAGAAGCTCTAGGTGACTCCATTTTTAGAAATATGATTGGATGGTGTAATAGCTAACTAAACTAAAACTAAACTAACTATTTATGATTCACATCCCTAGGCGAGTAGTTCCGCAAGACGCTAGAACTACTCGCCTCAAGCCAAGGCGCCAGACGCAACCAAGGCCTGCCAGCCCCGCAAGACGCTAAGGCTGGAGGGATGGATAAGCTAACTCAACTAAAACTAAACTAACTATTTACACTATGTACCCATCCCTAGGCGAGCAGTTCCGCAAGACGCTAGAACTACTCACCTCAAGCCATGGCGCAAGACGCAACCATGGCTTACCAGCCCCGCAAGACGCTAAGGCTGGAGGGATGGATAAGCTAACTTAACTAAAACTAAACTAACTATTTACACTATGTACCCATCCCTAGGCGAGCAGTTCCGCAAGACGCTAGAACTACTCACCTCAAGCCATGGCGCAAGACGCAACCATGGCTTACCAGCCCCGCAAGACGCTAAGGCTGGAGAGATGGATAAGCTAACTCAACTAAAACTAAACTATTTACAATTTGTACACATCCCCAGGCGAGTAGTTCTGCAAGACGCTAGAACTACTCGCCTCAAGCCATGGCGCAAGACGCAACCATGGCTAGCCAGCCCCGCAAGACGCAAAGGCTGGAGGGATGGAGGGGTCACCCATGTCAGCCCGCAAGACGCAAGGCTGACCCTGTCCTCCATGACTTACAAGGTGACCTAAAACACAATTACAAATTGTACATTTGCAAACTGTGCACATTAGACAAACATATTTCATAAGGTATAAAATACAGCATGTTATCTATGCAGTGTATGTGGATTGACTATGATGTTGCAGGTATTGAAAGGTAACATAAGTTAGCTGATGTTCATATTCAGATTATCAAACTTAATCACCAAAAAATAAACAAACACTATATCTTCAGTGTCATTTTAGCTTGTCTTTGAATCAGTACCTTAAACCAGTCATGGAAAAGCAACTCCTCAAGATGAATCCTCTGCTCCGGGTCGCTCTTCAGACAACCTCTGATAAAGGAGCAGCATTCTGTGGAGAAAGATGGAGAGATGTCTGATTATTACCTTCAACTTTACACTTGCTATCTGAGCTGTGATTCTGAGAAAGATTCCTGCATTATCAATTAGGACATCTTTTATAAAGCCATTTTGACTAATTAAAAATTGTTGATATGAATATCTCACCATCGGAGACGCCTGGCTTGGACCAGATATCAGTGTCCATCTTGCTGATATCACCGCTCTCAGGGAAAAGGCTGGTGATCATGCGGAAGACGAGGACTCCCAGTGACCACACGGTCGCCTGCTTCCCATGGTACTCGCCCTTCTCAAAATATTCAGGAGGGCAGTACCTCGCTGTCCCTGGAGGAGAGAGTTTGTCACATGTGTCTGCATTTAATATTTGTCAATAAAAATAATTTTATGACTGGCTTTTCTTCCACTGAGAATGTTGTTAATATTCTCTGAGTACGTGTTTGAAAAATAATACATACCACTGTAGGACTTGTACTTGCTGCTCTTCAGGAGGTCCCCACAGCCGAAATCAATCAGCTTCACCTCCAGGGTCTCAATGTTGACCAGGAGGTTCGGCATCTTGATATCGCGATGGAGGACCCCCCGAGAACAGCACACGACGGCAGCATCGATGACCTGCTGCATGAAATGACGGGCCATCCCCTCAGTGAAGACGCCGTCATAATGCAGCCAGAAATTGTGCATGTCCATGCAGGGTGAGGGCCGCTCCAAGACCATGAAATACTGGTCAAGATGGTCTTGCCAGTCCAGCAGCTCTATAATGTGGGGACAGTTCGGGCCTTGATTGGCCAGAACTGTCAGGGCCACCTCTAGAGGTACTGGTCTGGGATGGTCAGGCTAGAAGTAAGACCGTTTTTATGATGGTAAGACTGAAGTGATTTTCAAATAGGGATTTTGCCCAGTCTGTTCGAAATATTGATTATTTGTATGCTGTGATTCACATGAATCCAAAATGTTATAAATTGCAAACAACGACTGAGAGATGACACAGAGAGTACAGTCTACTTACAAGGTTGAGGTACGGCTCTTTCTCCTTCTTCGCTGTGATTTTGACAGCCACCTGAAGGCCGTCCTTACAGCGGGTCCCTTCATACACGGAGCCGTATGATCCTTCCCCCATCTTCTTGCCGATGGTATATTTCCAGCAAATGTGTTCTGTTGAAACACAGTGTTTTGATTTTTTTGTTTTTTTATTATATAATAAAGCCATGTTCTGCAGTGTGGCATGTCATACGTACTTATACACATCCACCTAAGGTAATATATTATAAGAATAGCATGTGTGTGTGAGTTATAATTTGGATTATGACAGTAAACTCACCCTCAATCATCACGATCTCCTCACAGTCCAGCTGTCTCAGCAGATGGGAAGGACTCTCACCTGCTGACGGACTGGCTGGACCGTCCTGATCTTGAGACTGATCATCCACCATTTGCTGGTCCTCGGCAGCGGCAAGGACCTCAGGATCACTGGTAGGAGGCTCCTGATGATCATCCTCCTCTACAGTACAGACGACGTCCTGTAGAGAAGTCTGATCTAAAGAGACAAATGTCAACCAAATGCTTGTTTTAATTAAACAATGTCAATTAAATATTACGTATTATTTATATATTCATTTTTCATTTAGAGGAACATTTGATTACTTGAAATCTTGAAATATTCAGTTGCTTAAAAATATTACTCCGCTTTCTCTCTTACTTTCTATATTGAAACTTTTATCACATGTTGTGGAGTAAAATAACAGATCTGCATTTTTATAATGTGTCATTGTGATTTTCACATTGTATGTGAATGATTAAGAGACTTTTTGACGTTCAGAGCTTGAAACTTACCATCACTACACCTCGATGGGGCTTCATCAGTGTCCTGGTCCACCTCACCCTGCTCCACCTGCTCATCCTGAGCCCTGGTGGATTTGGGGCGAGACAAGCAAGAGAAGAAAGAGGTAAACCTCCCAAACCTCTTTCTCTTCCTCTTCTTCTTGGCCTTGTCTCCCCCTCTCTCCTGCCCGCCTCCCTCACCGACACACTCAGGCGTCTCGTCGGAACGAGGATGGACCTCCGCCTGGTGGTCAGTGGGTGTAAGTGATGCACCGGGAATGACTCCGTGCACACACTCAACACCCTCCGCTTTCTCTTTCCGAGATTGTCGCTGTCCCATAATGAACCAAATCCAACGCTATCAACAACTGAATACACAAGGTAAACACCGTTGATAACAATACTCCTAACTCGCCACAAAGTGAACAGATGAGCTTCGCGCTTTATATAGTCGCGCGCAACGTTCTAAAACTCTTTATGATATCATAAGGGCTCATAGGAACCATAAATCCATAATCTTTGTGTGGCTCCAAATGTAAATGTGATAATTCCTTAATATTAATAATAATAATAATAATAATAATAATAATAATAATTATTATTATTATTATTATTATTATTGTTGTTGTTGTTGTTGTTGTTGTTACACTCAGTATATTTTATACTTTTATTTATTTTATTTGTATTAATTATATTTTATAATTAATAATTAATAATTAATATTATTTATAATAATAATAAGTAACAGAATTATTGTTGTTGTTGTCGTTACACTTTAGAATTCAATTTATTTTATTAATTACATTTTATAATGAAATTATTTTTTTTTTACATTTGCATATTAATTAATTATTGTGGTTCCAAATGTAAATTCAACAACAACAACAACAATAATAATAATAACAGTTAATAATTAATATTATTAATAATAATTTATTATTATTGTTGTTGTTGTTGTTGTTACACTCAGTATATTTTAAAATTTTATTTTTATTAATTACATTTTATAATAAAATTGATTTCAGATTTCAACTTCATATTAATTTATTAGTGTGGTTTCAAATGTAAATTCAATAATAATAATAATAATAATAATAATAATAATAATTAATATTATTGTTATTGTTGTTGTTACATTCAGTATATTTTATAATTTTATTTATTTTATTTTTAGTCATTATATTTTATAGTGGAATTAAATTTTACATTTTCATATTAATTAATTAATGTGGCTAATAATAATAATAATAATAATAATAATAATAATAATTATTATTATTATTATTATTATTATTATTATTATTATACTGTAATATATTAAAGTGTAAAGTGTAACCCCAGCTGCACTGACCAGAAATTACATTTGAACTAATTTGATCTTGACTTTACCTATTAACTGGTTAAGAAAAAAATAAAAAATAATTGCAAGAAAAAAAAGCATAATTTGTTTACAGATGCTGCTTGGTTTTATAATTTATCTAATCCAAAGACATACATTTTAAATGTGGCTAAAATATACAAATATTTATTGAGGCCACTGTTACGTTCAAATTTATAGACCAGTTCAACAATTCTTGAATTGGTAAAAAAACTTAAAAGGCACCATACCACACTATCAAACCATTGTTATATAACTATGTAGAATTAATATGTATATTAAAACACATCCCACTTGATCTGACCTGATATTAATGAAAATTCTGTTGAGCTAACTTCATGGCATATATGACTCTTGTCAGAATGTGTTCAAGATATGATGTTGGGATTTAGTTTGAAGTACAAATCTTTCTCTCCAGTAGTTTGTGAGATTCACATTTGATGTTTCTAACAATGTTCATAAGTATACTTGAGTTTTGAATTTTCTATTCCTTGGCACAGCCTCAAGATGGCGGCAGACAGTGCTTTGAAAGAAATTGTGCGCATCCCCGACATTCAGTACGTTTTTTTATGTGCTGTAAAATATATATAAATCCCTAGAGACGTCTTTTTTATATTAAAGGCTTATTTCTGAATTTTTGATCCTTCGTTTGAAATTATTTTACAAGGTCATTGTGGCCAGTCTGTGAGAGCCAGTCAAAGCTTGTTTGTCCAACAAATCGATAAACACACACGGCAGCATCACTCATTAACGCCGAGTGTCAGCTAGGATTTTTATGGTATTGCCATCATGCCATTTACGGCAAGGAATGTCGCGTTCTAATTGGCTGTTTGGATTGTAGTCCACCGCATCATGCGTTTCCGCTTCCGTTTAGCGATGGAGGTTACAAGCAGTATTGCATTTCTGTCTTTCTCGCACATTTTGCAATGACGAAGCCAAATCTAATATGAAGGGTCAAACATGAATTGTTTTGATAATAAGTTCACATTCGACTAAGTCGCGGTGTCCGTTAAGACAGCGGAAGATGTCCAAAATCGGAAGTTAAATTGTTGTGGTTGTATTAGCATAACGCACTAGATTTAGCTTCATGTCAACAACATTGCGAGTCATTTTTACAGCCAAACACGCTTTGTTTTGATTATTTTGCTTCTGTTCGTTCATTGTCACGTCATTTCATGCGGGTTTGAGGTGTCGTTGCTTGAAATGTCACTGTTTGAGATGGACAGAGAGGAGTCTGACAGGCTCATAGAGAAAGCCAAGCTGTGTTTGCGGTCAGGACGCAAAGAGAAAGCCTTGCAGCTGCTGTACGAGGCGCAGAAAATCTACCCGAGCACCCGGGCCAGAGGTTTGTATCTTGCTGTTTGTGGTTTGATTGACAAATCAGGTGTGTTTGGTCAGTGCGCTGAAATAGAAAGTGCAGCGTCTGGTTGTTGTGCGTTATATAATCTGCCCTCAGGTCAGCGGTGGGTTTGGGTCTCCCAGTGCTTGAAAAGATCTGACATATGACGTTTTGAAAACTGTGATGCCTTTCAGTGGAGACTGATCTTGTGAAACGCGTCCCCGTTGTGATTCAGTCAGTCTTAAGAAGAATGCTTGTTGCAAATTTTCTTGAAAGGATAATCTACCCCAAAATGAAAAAAAAATCAGGTGGTTCCAAAACTGTATGCATTTTTTTTTCTTCTGTGGAATACAAAAGATGTTTTGAAGAATATTGGCAATCAAACAGTTTGGGTTCCCTTTGAAAAAAACAAAAACAAAAAACAAACAATAGAAATGAATGGGAACTGAAACTCTTTTTTTCTGCGGATTTAAAATTAAATCTGAATTCACTAATTTGCAAATTAAGCCCTTAAAATGTATTAAACTAGACCATAATGTCTTAATATTAATAATATTAAATATTAATAAATGGAATGAATCAAATCAATGTCTTGGCATGAAATGTATGTGTGTGTGTGTGTGTTCCTTTGTCAGTATTTTTTGTCTTTGTTTTCAAATATCTGACCATCCTTAAATCAAGATATATTTACTTGAGATGCAAAATGAAAATTTAAAGAAATTGAACAAAATGAAATTGAGTTTATGTTTAGGACACAAACAAATATCTGTATGAAAACTGGATTTCCCTTTGAATTAATTTTGCAGATATTGGCAGATTTTTTCTTTCTTTCTTTTTTTAATGAAAAATCCCATTCAATTTTGTGTATATCTTAATTTAAGAATTGAACCATTTGCACTGTAAAACAAGACAAAAATACTGAGGAAGACCATCACTTTTGTGCTTTGTGTTCAGAAGGTACAGTAAACGTTAAGCTATTTTGTGTGTGTGTGTGTGTGTGTAAAATTAATAACTAATGGACATTGGTTGTATTTTCAAATGTTGAAATATTGCTAATATAACTTATTGTCTTCTCCTTAGACATTTACATTTAGAGTAAATATACTGTATAATGTATTGTGTCCCCCTTCAATTTTGTCATTTAATTTTCTTTAATTGGTATTAAAAAGGTCTTTGAAAAGTCTTACATTTACCTTTAAAAATTTAGCAGAAACCTAATTAATGTAAATGGTGGATGAGCAGGAAAATACATATAGTCTCGATTCTATATATTATATACACTTTTTCAGTTACACTTTAAAGTATTGAGTAACAACAATATATACTTAATGTAGGGTTACAGTAAGGTTTGGTTCTGAGTTAACTGCATGTAATTATGTGTAATTTGCTGTCATTTAGGGCTGTCAAATAATTAATCGTGATTAATCGCATCCAAAATAAGTTTATGTTTACATACTATGTGTGTGTGTACTGTGTATATTTATTATGTATGTATAAATACACACACATGCACGTATTTAAGGAAAAATATGTTAGATTTATATATAAAATATTTATATAATATAAATTATAGACAAGTATAAATAAAAATACTTTTTAAAATATATACAAGTATGTGGGTGTATTTATATATACATAATAGATATTCACAGTACACATGCATTTAGTATGTAAACGTACACTTTTATTTTGAATGTGATTAATCGCAATTAATCATTTGACAGCCCTACTCTCATGTCTATAGAATGTATATGTGCCATTACCGCTTTTTTTGCTGTGTCAAGTAATGGAACATTTCTTTTTGATTTCTCTTATTAGTACTGATTGATGCGATTGTGAAGAATGGGGGCACTCCCCCCGAAGAGGAGCGTACCTACACACCTCCACCCGGCTGGAGAAGCTCTGATGAGGACGGCCCAGCTCCACATCAGCGGCCAAGTACGCAAGAGAGAGCAGAGGGGTCTGGCGATGACAAAAAGAGCTACACGGAAGAGCAGCGGCAAGGAGTGCTCAGGTACTGACAGGAGTAGTCACCCAAAAAAGAATATTTCAAGTCGTTGTTTATTTATGTACTTCCTAAACCTATGCAGGATAAAGAGATGCAGAGACTTCTATGAGATTTTGGGGGTGCCAAAGGATGCCAGTGATGAGGACCTGAAGAAAGCCTATAGGAAGTTGGCGCTACGCTTCCACCCGGATAAGAACTGTGCTCCTGGAGCGACCGATGCTTTTAAAGGTATCTCATATATGTTATGACCACTGCTGGTACTGTTTGATTTTGTTATTTGTTTTTAAAGGAAATTCATATTTAGTAAAGATGCATTAAAGTATGGAAGCCCATTTCCATCACTAAATAAAAAAAAAGTTAATTACAACTTTTTATTTCAGAATTCTGACTTTTCTTCTCGCAGTTGCAAGTTTACATCTCACAATTCTTTTTTCTTGAGATTGCATGATACAAACTCGCAGTTCTGACTTTTTTTTCTCAGAATTGCATGATATAAACTTACAGTTGCGAGAAAAATGTCATAATTTGGGAGATATAATATATTTGGGAGAATTGGGAGATATAAACTTGCAATTCTGAGAAATAAAGTCCGGATTGCAAGAAAAAAAAGTCTAAATTGTGAGATGCAAACTAGCATTTGCAAGAAAAAAGTTGGGTTTTGCGAGTTTTTATCTTGCAATACTGACTTTATTTCTTGCAATTGAGTGTTTATATCCCACTATTCTGACTTTATATCTCTCAATTGTGAGTTTATATCATGCAATTCTGAAAAAAAGTCAGAATTGAGATTTTATATCTACTAATTCTGACTTTATAACTCGTAATTGCGAGTTTATATTTCACAATTCTGAGAAAAAAGTGAGAATTGCGAGATGTAAACTCACAATTGTGAGGAAAAAAGTACTAATTGTACGATAAAAACCCGTAATTACCTTCTTTTTTATTTTTTATTCATTGGTGAAAACGGGCTTTTATATTAAAGTGACCAATAAACATCTTTAGATAAATCTTTTAAATAAATGCTGCTTTTTATTTTTCAATTAATCATAGACTACTAAAAAATTTATGTTTTCACAAAAATATTAAGCAGCACAACTGTTTTAAAAATTGATAAGAAAAAATGTTTCCTGAGCACAGATTTTTTTTTTTTTTTTTTTTTTTTATTAGACTGATTTCTGAAGGATAATGTGACACTGAAGACTGGAGTAATGATGCTAAAAATTTAGCTTTGCATCTCAGGAATTATTTTAAAATATTTTAAAATATATTAAGAAAGAAAACATTTAAATTGTAATCATTGTTTACATGTTGTTTTACTGTATTTTTTTATTCAAATAAATGCAGCCTTGGTGTCTTGGACTTTTTACTGTCCTGAAGCTTTAATATGTATAATAATAAATATTTAATTGATATGTAGCTTTAATATGTGGGTTTCTCTACTCCTCTTCTTTATTCAGCTATAGGCAATGCATATGCAGTGCTCAGTAACCCAGAGAAAAGGCAGCAATATGATCAGTGTGGAGACCAGGGCCCTGCAGACACATCCAGTCATAGTTCAGCCCAGCCCCGTCATGCATACGCACACCACCGCACCTTCAGCAGAGACTTTGAGGCTGACATCTCACCAGAGGAGCTCTTTAACATCTTCTTTGGGGGCAGGTTTCCTACAGGTCTGAACCTCTTTGAAAAGCATTATACCTAAGGAAATAGTTGTCATTAATTTGTGTCCATCACATTTCTCTGTTTTAATAATGAATACAATGCAATTTAAATATTTCCGTAGCATATTTAAAGAACAAACAACTCTTATCCTCATGCAGGCAACATCCACGTGTACACCAACCGAGGAGCTTCTTATGCTCATTATTACCAGCCTCGCAGGCGCCGCACATATGAGAGACGGGAGGAAGAGGTGGAGGAGAGCCACAGTCAGGTGAGAAGATCTTACGATTATTTGATCATATTGTCGAGAACCAAAAAAGACCAATACTCAAATAAGAGTAACAAACAAATACATGTCTTAGAACAGGGGTGCTCAACCCTGTTCCTGGAGATCAACATTTCTGCAGAGTTTAGCTCCAACCCTGATCAAACACACCTGTCTGTAATTATCAAGTGCTCCTTCAAATCCTAATTAGTTGGTACAGATGTCTTTGATCAGGGATGGAGCTGAACTCTGCAGGAAGGTAGATCTCCAGGAACAGGGTTGAGCACCCCTGCCTTAGAAAGTCCTTCGAAACATACTTTGTATTAAGGTTGTCTTCAAATGGTTGTGAAAATTAAATAATTGACTTTACATTAAATGACTTTCATGACGTAAAAATGATCTGTAGTGGTGTAACCTTAAAAACAGTAACAAATTGACTTTACGAAAGTATTCACATCTTAATTGTTATTTTCCAAAATGTTTTTAAATATATTATATGTTCAATGTCATGTGGTGTTATGAGGTCATCTGCATGATATAATTCGTTGCTGGTTCCACCACATGACGTTGATTTAACAGACAGAGCTTATTCAAGCATTAATAAAAAGGAAGTTTTTTTTATATATGTTTTTGTACAAAATATATATATATATATATATATATATATATATATATATTTTTTTAAGGTTTTAATTTTTAAATCCTTTTAGTTAGGCCATGTTATTTGATATTTGAACAGATCCAAATAAATTTTACATCAGAAATTTAAAAACACATTCATCGTAGAAGCAGCTTATTCAAGTCAATGTATAAATAGCATGTATTTTTATTATGACCGTCATTTCACTGACTCAAAAAATACTGTCTTAAATTACCCCATAATTTACTCAACTTCAAGCCATTCTAGCTGTCCTATGTCACGTTCGACAGTTAGTGGAAGGTTATGACAGCGTGTTAGTTCCGTGTTAAAAAATTATTTAAAAAAATGTAAAAAAACGAATTTAAAAAAATTCGAAAGATTACGAAATTGAAGTCGAAATACTGCGGGAATAGAGTTGAAATATTTCGAAAATAAAGTCGAAATTACGAGAATAAAGTCGAAATGTTTCCAGAATAAAGACTAAATTATGAGAATGAGTTCATAGCAATTACGATATTCTAGCCTATAGCACAAAATCGGCCCAGATTGAGAGCACCGGGAAATGTTTCAAAGTCTCAGCTTCCAAAATATATATATAACAATATTAAAATAATTTCTGGTGGCCTGGCAACTTCTCCCGGCACTCTTAATCCGGGCCTTTGCATGTACAATGTACTCTCGAAATATTAGAATTTTATTTGCTACGACTTAAAGGAGAAGTCCACTTCCAAAACAAAGATTCACATATAATGTACTCACCCCCTTGTCATCCAAGATGTTCATGTCTTTCTTTCTTCAGTCGTAAAGAAATTATGTTTTTTGAGGAAAACATTTCAGCATTTTTCTCCATATAATGGACTGATATGGTGCCCCGATTTTGAACTTCCAAAATGCAGTTTAAATGCGGCTTCAAACGATCCCAGATGTGGTTGTAAACAATCCCAGCCGAGAAAGAAGGGTCTTTTCTAGTGAAACGATCACTTATTTTCATAAAAATAATACAATTTATATACTTTTTAATGTCAGTTGAGTTCAAGGAGAGCAAGGCAAGATGAGCGTTTGAGAATAAAAACTATATAATTTGTATTATTTCTATGAAAATAACAGATTGTTTCACTAGATTCAGAATAGGAAAGCTACCTTCTTCCTCGGCTGGGATCATTTACAACCACATGTGGAATCATTTTAAGCTGCATTTAAACTGCATATTGGAAGTTCAAAATCGGGGCACCATATCAGTCCATTATATGGAGAAAAATCCTGAAATGTTTTCCTCAAAAAACATAATTTCTTTACCACTGAAGAAAGAAAGACATGTGAATCTGTTTTGGAAGTGGACTTCTCCTTTAAACTCTCTAAACATTTCAACTTTATTCTTGAAACATTTTGACTCTATTCTCATAGTAATTCGACTTTATTCTCAAAATATTTAAACTTTTTTCTTATAATACTTTGACTTTATTCTTGAAATATTATGACTTTAATCTCTTAATCTTAGATTTTTTTTTTTTTTTTTTTTAACATGGCACTAAAACGCCATCGTAGAAGGTAGAGATTACGGTTTTTGAAGTTTTCAATATAGATATTTTCTTACAAAAATGCATCGATTCGCTTCAGAAGGCCTTTGTTAACCCCCCGGAGCCGTGTTGAGCACTTTTTATGATGGATGGATGCACTTTATTGAACTTCAAAATCTCAACACCCATTCACTGCCATTATAAAGCTCGGAAGAGCCAGGACTTCTATTAATATAACTCCGATTGTATTCGTCTGAAAGAAGAAAGTCATAAACATATAGGATGGCTTGAGGGTGAGTAAATCATGGGGTAATTTTCATTCAATTGGAATCTGCACAATGTGTACTTTCAAGTGAGAACGAAAGATTTTGCTACATAATCTTGCTTCATACATCACATGGAAATTTCACTAAATTAACCTCACCTTTATTCTTTTTCTGACTTCCATACTGTAAACAGGGTACATATCAATACTTGTCCCTGTTTCTCTTCATGTAGAACAACTTCACAGCTCTCCTGCAGCTGCTGCCAGTGCTGGTCCTTATTCTGATATCTGTATTTACTCAGCTGATGGCAACCAACCCTCCCTACAGCCTCTTCTACAAACCGTAAGTCACCTGTGACACATAATTTAAAACATCTGCTTTAAAAAAAAGACCTGACATATACTCTCGACCTCACAGGTCCATGGGGTTGGTGGTGTCTAGAGAAACCCAGCACATGGGTGTGCCATACTATGTGGATAAGAGCTTTGAGAAAGAATACCGCGGTGCTGCCCTGGACGAGCTTGAGAAGACTATTGAAACTGACTATATTGACCACCTACAGAACAGCTGCTGGAAAGAGAAGCAACAGAGTATGTTATCTTCTCATTCATTTAGGTTATGACTTTACAATATAAACCCTTGTATACTAAAGCTATTGTTTTGTTTCAGAATCTGATCTAGCTAATTTGGGCCAGCTGTATCGAGACGAACGACTGAAGCAGAAGGCCGAAACCATGAAGCTGGATCACTGTGAAAAGCTGCACCGCTTCATGGGCCGACAGAGAGGAGACTGAGGCGAGACTGAGGCAGCGTCGCCCTCCCAGACAGCATGGTCAGCCTAATCAAAGAGCTTTTAGTATTGGTTACATATTTCAATTTACTCGGGTGGGTCACCTTTTTGGGAAGGAGAAAGGAAGGGAGAGATGTCATATAGCAGGACCCAGGCTGATTTTCTTTTGAGCATTTGTGCCTTTCACCCACGAGCGGGGTGAAATGTGACGGCCTTTGGCTCATCTGTTTCAGCTGTGATGCACAACTGTGCATGTGTGAGAGGGAAATTCGTGCGAGCGCCTGGTATTTTTTTCCTTACATTAAGGAGCACTGATTCCAGGTTGGACGATAGGATTAAATCTAGTGATTGTCGTTTATTAGTCGCATTTAAGCTTTATTGTTCATAGGAAATTAACTTATTTAATAATATTAAATATCTTTTTTTCTGGATTTGTGCTGTGAGTTACATTTGACAAAAACTTTTAATAGAAAGCTAATTTTTTGTTTTTGGAAAACAAACAGTTCTCAAAAACAGGGATATAAACCACTACAGCTCTTCAAAGCTCTTTGGACGTAGCAAAAAAACCCATTGTGTACATTAAATTAGTTTGTCAGCCCTTTGTTATAGTGCTGTATGTTTTGAACATTTAAAGGTATTTGGCAACTGTTAATAAGACGGAAATGCTAAATGCCATTACTTTGGATTTATTTAGCAGTATTTGATTTATATTTTGGCACTTTATTTGTCTTAAATCCTTGTGTATTGCATGCATCCACCCATGCATTCTTCCCGCCTTGTTAGTGTTCGAAGGTGTTACTGGCACAGTTTAATATCGGTAATTATAACTAGGCAAATAACCGTTACTGAGCATCTGTTTTGAACTACAATTAATGTTTTACCTCATGTCACTGAACACTATGTTCTATATATATAAAATACTGATCTCTAGCACAAATTTGAGCATGAAGGCTAAGATTTTAGAAGTGCTACAGGAGGCGTCCGCTCATTCGGGAAGAAAAAGAGAAAGGGGTGTCAGATGTGATGTGGAGAGTTTGTGCCAGTGGTGGTATTGTGATATTGTTTCCACGCAGTACGCAAACTGCTGGACGTTTTGTTTGGATTGAGTGCATTTTTGTGCTGCTTAAATAAAACATTAATCAAATACAGTTTTGTGATTTTTGTGATGTTTTTTTTTTTTTTTTTTTTTCTTCCCAAAGTTGTATGCTAAGTTTGTATGCTAATAACTGATGTCAGTATCATAATTTATAGTTGTAAATTTGTAGCTATTTTTATTGCACAAAAGCAATAATTTGTTCAAAAATTAAATAAATCATTTCCATACAATTGAAGTCAATGTGACCAAAGATTTTCAATTAAATAATGACTTAAGGTCCTTGCACACTGAGCTTGAAACTCTCATCCAAAATGTTCATGTTAAAAAGTAAATACGACCTAACACGTCAAGTACATTTACACACCGCCTCCGAAACTTTCTCAAACTTTCCGAAATTCTCAGCCATCGTAACATTCTGTGCATGCCAAATTTTGACGAAAACGAAAAAACGCAAACAAAAATTCTGGGCTCATTGTGCAAAGACCTTAAAGGTTCTTGCACACAGGGTCCAAATTTTTCATGTTAAAAAATAAATACCTCACGTTGTGTCAATCACGTTTACACGCTGCTTGCAAAACTTTCATCCGTCATAAAAAAAATTAGGAAAGGTTCAATTTTCTGCATTTTTCACATTCATAGCAAGCATTTTTTTTTTTAAAAATTAGACTCCGTTCTCGTCTGAAATTTTAATGTTATAAATAAATACGACCTCACGTTGTGTCAATCACATTTACACACTGCCTCCATAACAATTCTGAGCCTGCACAATGAATTTTGACGAATATGAAAAAACGCAAATGAAAATTTTAGTCCGAAATTCTCGTCCAAAATTCTGTAAATAAATATGACCTCACGTTGTGTCAATCATGTTTACACGCTATCTCCCAAACTTTCATCCGTCACAAAAAATTCGAATCTGGTTCAATTTTCTGCATTTTTTGCATCCGTAGCAAGCGTTTTGAGGGGTGTTTTGACAATTCTGAGCCATCTGTGACGTTCTTTGCCTAACAAATTTTGACGAATATGAAAAAAACGCAAGCAAAAAATTCCAGACTATAAGGTCCTTGCTCACCGAGTCCAAAATTCTTGTCCGAAATTTTCACACACTAAAAAAGAAATAGGACCTCATGTTGTCAATTCACATTTGCCCCTGAAACTTTCGGCCGTCACTAAAAAAAAAAATTCAAATCGGGTTCAATTTTCTGCGTTTTTTGCATCCGTAGCAAGCATTTTGAGAAGTGTTTTCACAATTCTGAGCCTGCTTGACAAATTTTTACAAATACAATAAAACGCAATAAAAATTTCAGTCTGAAATTGTTGTCCAGAATTTTCACACGTTATAAATAAATGACCTCACGTTTACACTCTTGCCTCTGAAACGTTCATCAAAAAAACGTGGTGAATTTTGATGAATACGAAAAAAACGCAAATTAAAATTTCAGACTCAGGTTGCAAGGACCTTTAAGGTTTAGAGATAATGTACTCACCCCCTTGTCATCCAAGATGTTCAAGTATTTAAATTGTATTTTTTTAATGAAAATAACCAATCACTTTGCTAGATAAGACCCTTCTTCCTCAGCTGGGATCATTTACAACCTCATTTGGGATCATTTGAAGCCGCATTTAAACTGCATTTTGGAAGTTCAAACTCGGGGCACCATATCAGTCCATTATACGGAGAAAAATCCTGAAATGTTTAACTCAAAAAAAACACAAGAAACACAAAGAAAGAAAGACATGAACATCTTGGATGACAAGGGGGTGAGTACATTATCTGTAAATTGTTGTTCTGGAAGTGGCTCCTTGCACACGAGTCCGGTATTTTCACATGTAAAAAAATAAATACGACCTCACATTGTTAATCACATTCATACACTGCCTCCAAAACTTTCGTCCGTCATAAAAAAAAATTGAGGTCAGGTTCAGGTTCACATTCTGTGCCTGGCAAATTTTGACAAATACAAAAAAACGCATACAACAATTTCAGACTCTCTGTGCAAGGACCTTTAGAGTCAGCGTAAAAAAAGATTAGTAGATTATTGTTCTCATTTCTATTTTTTTTTTTTTTTTGTTCGACCACAAACTTGCATTCATATCTGTCTCCATCCAGTCAACAGCCAATGGATTGAACAAAGTTCCTGTCCTACATTTTGTTTTCAATAATCTGTTTAATTCAGTTCTCTGCCACAATCTAGAAGAAAAGATTTCTCATTACAGCAATTACATTGTCATTACACTGTTCCTCACACCAATCTACCATAAGGCTTCAGACTTTGAATATAGTACACAAGTCATATGGTCTCTTTTCATGATGCTTTTTTATTTTTTTATTTCTTTTTTGAGCTTTAAAATCCTTGGTCCTCATCTGTTACATAGAAGAAAGCAGTATGAACATTACTTAAAACCTCTCTAAGTTAAAAAAAAAAAAAAAAAGTAATTTAGTTTGGAATGACACAAGAGTACAGCATTATGGCAGAGAGTGAAAAGAGGATAAAATGTCAGTAACCTTGTTCTCATATAAGGCGGCATTTCAATTTAAATGTTTCGTCCTTTCGTCAGGTTTTCTTCCTGCTCATTCATCAATACCTGTAAAGGCACTATTCGTACACAAAATACTACACAACACACCCCCCACAAAATTACATACACACAGACACATATATGCACAGGTTTTGAGGCAGTCCCATTGTTGTCCAGTGAAACCCTCATGAACTCTGCTGTTTAAGCATGTTAGTGTTGTCTTCATCACTCAGTCACTTATTAGCGTTTCAAAGGAATCCACCCACTGGCTGCTTATTTTTTCATCTTCAGGTCTGCTTCAATAGCACAGCGTCGCCCCCTGGTGCCCCCGTCCTGTGGAGAAGGAATGAGTCACGGTGATGATTGTCATTTTAAAGGGAACCCCGGGTATTAAGACTTGTGTGGCTTAAAGGAGAAGTCCGCTTCCAGAACAAAGATTTACAGATAATGTACTCACCCCCTTGTCATCCAAGATGTTCATGTTTTTCTTTCTTCAGTCGTAAAGAAATTGTTTTTTGAGGAAAACATTTCAGCATTTTTCTCCATATAATGGACTCATATGGTGCCCCGAGTTTCAACTTCCAAAATGCAGTTTAAATGCGGCTTCAAACGATCCTAAATGTGGTTGTAAACGATCCCAGCTGAGGAAGAAGGGTTTTATCTAGCAAAACGATCAGTTATTTTTATTAAATACATACATTTTAAATACTTTTTGAATCTCAAATGCTCATCTTGTCTTGCTCTGCCTAAACTCTATGTATTCTGGCTCAAGACAGTTAGGGTATGTCGAAAAACTCCAATCGTGTTTTCTCCCTCAACTTTAAAAATCCTTTCAAAATCATCCTACGTCGCTGCAGAAGTACCAACACAGTCTTTGCAAAGAGAACATGCAAAGAAGATCAAACACTCTTAACAAAAAAAAGGTAAAACAGTGATATAGGATGATTTAGAAGTTGAGGGAGAACCTGAGATGGGAGTTTTTCAACATACCCTAACTGTCATGAACCGGAAAAAAACAGAGTTCAGGCAGGGTGAGACAAGAAGAGCGTTTGACATTAAAAAGTATATAAATTGTATTATTTTTATGAAAATAACTGATCGTTTCATTAGATAAGACCCTTCTTCCTTGGCTGAGATGGTTTACAACCGCATTTGGGATCGTTTGAAGCTGCATTTAAACTGCATTTTGGAAGTCCAAAATCGGGGCACCATAGCAGTCCATTATATGAAGACAAATGCTGAAATGTTTTCTTTAAAAAACAATTTCTTTACGACTGAAGAAAGAAAGACATGAACATCATGAATGGTAAGGGGGTAAGTACATTATCTGTAAATCTTTGTTCTGGAAGTGGACTTCTCCTTTAATATAACGTAAACAATGTGTCTTGCTGAAATAATGAAAAGAAAGACTTGCGTTATTTAAAATAAAAACAAAAAACATTTTTTTTGGACTATGGGGGTGCCATTATTTCAACGATGTGAAATGGTTGCACTCAGTGAGCTACTGGTGCTACACAACTTGGAAAATAATATACTGATACGATGCCACATTGTGCGGCTTTTGGTTGTATTTTTCAGTCGCAGGGCAACAAGAGAAGCAATGTAAGTCTTCACTGCTTTTCCTAGTGATAAGAGGAGGAGCAAAGAATGGGAAGATGCCTGTGGATGCATAAAACTTTAAAGACCCGCATCTTGATTCTCCCCACTTTAGCCCTGATGCCACTGAGGCTTAAGAGCATAGAAATGGCAGAGACAAGAAATGCTAGATGCCATCCTTGCAGGATGTAAACATGCTGGCGCTTGTCGCAGCCACTGAAGGAGTTTCTCAGATTTCGACTCCTTGTGGGGAAAATCGATTTCAGTAGCTACTTTCAGTAGCTGTGGTCATCGTATAAGTATTTTATTTTCAGAGTTGTGTGTTCTGAATTGTGTCGCGGTAAAAACAGCAACAGGTAGCGGCAGTAGCTCACCGAGCCTAACTTTTCACGTCATAATGGCACCCCTATAGTCCAGAATATGTATGAATCGATGTGGATTTTTTAAAATAACGTAAATCTTTCATGTGTTTTCTACAACATATTTCAGTGAGAGACATCATTTATGTTATATCAAGCCATACATGTCATAATACCCAGGGTTCCTTTTAAAACAAGTCACTTTTTTATTTACAGAAGCTCCAGATCACTTTTAAATGTCAAACTGAACATACAATCTAATAAAATGGTATGTAAAAATTGCCAGTAGCCTCCAGTAAGCAAAAGCGTAGTTTCTCAAAAAAGCAAATGGCTCTAACTTCACCCCAAAATGAAAATTCTTCTGTTCAACATCAAAGAAGATGTTTTAAACAATGCTGGTAACCAAACAGTTGCAGGTAGCCATTGACTTTCATATTATTTTTTTTTCTACTATGGAAGTTGGTGGCTACCAGCAACTGTTTGGTAACAAACATTCTTCAAAATATCAATAAAAAACAGCAATGATAGGGGGTAGAAGAAGCAGACAGGATACTTACAAAGAGAGAGAGAAGGAATGCAGGAGAGGCCATGGGAACACAGTCCTGTATGAGGACAAATGTCAGCGTCAGAGAAATAAAAGAGCCTCGAATGCACAATCAAATGCGAAAGCAGGGCCTAAAATTAACACTCGCCAAGTGCCAAATGCGAGTAAAAATCGGTGTTGGCAGTATACGTAACCGTGTCAGTTGCCAGTTGGAGGGTAAAACTTTTATGAATGAAAACAGTGTAATGTAGTGAGAACAACAGCCAGTTTTTAAAGAGATTCGCTGAGTCTGCACTGCGTTGGACGCTAAATATTAACATGGATTGACATGAAAATGTAGTAATTACACCACAATTCAAATACTTAAAGGAGAACTCCACATCCAGAACAACAATTTGCAAATAATTTACTCACCCCCTTGTCATTCAAGATGTTCATGTCTTTCTGTCTTAAGTCGTAAAGAAATTATGGTTTTTGAGGAAAGCATTTCAGGGTTTTTCTCCCTATAATAGACTTCATTGGTGCCCCGATTTTGAACTTCCAAAAAGCATTTTAAATGCAGCTTCAAATGGCTCTAAATGATCCCAGCTGAGGAAGAAGGGTCTTATCTAGTGAAATGATTGGTCATTTTTTTCGAAAAATAAAAATTTGTATACTTTTTAAGCACAAAAGCTTGTGTAGCACAGGCTCTGGGATGCGCGTCCACGATGCTACGAATTAGTGATGGGTCGTTCTTGAACGATTCATTCATTTTGAACAAATCTTTAATGTGACTCGGGATGAACGAGTCGTCTCGGGGAGTGATTCGTTCAGTCGTGCAACATCCTATGTACTGGAATTAGTTCACCTGTTTCGAGTCTTCGGGTTTTCAAGTCGTTCGTTCATCTTATGGGGCTGTCACATGATGAACGAACGACTCAAACCCGAAAACTTGTCAGATAAGAGGTGAGGTGAGCTAATCATAGACTAAAGACTAAGAGTAATGAATTAATCTTTTCTGTTTCTTACAGCATTATAGTTTTGTCTTGTTTGTAGTGTGATCAACGTTTGTGTAAGCAGTAGATATGTTAGGGAAGTAATACGTAACATTTTAATTATATTTTGCTAAAATGAACGAAATGACTCGAACAAAAATTCGTTCATTTTGCTGAACGAGAGTCAAAGGTCCGAGTCGATATAATGATCCGAACTTCCCTTCACTACTACGAATCACGTCTAAGTTCATCGTCTGTGTACTCCGGCTCAAAAAGGTAGAGAATGGCGAAAAACTCCATCTTATTTTCTCCTACAACTTCAGAATCGTCCGACATCGCTGTACCTTTTTGTTTGTAAACAGCGTTTGACTTACTTGCACTTTCTTAGTCTTTGCGCGTTTGCTTTGTAAACACTGAGTCTGTAGTTCCGTGTGACCTTTCGACGTGATTCAATAGTATGTAGCATCGTGGACGCGCATCCCAGAGCCTGTGCTACACAAGCTTTTGTGCTTAAACAGTATACAAATTTTTATTTTCCGAAAAAAATGACAGATCGTTTCGCTAGATAAGACCCTTCTTCCTCGGCTGGGATCGTTTAGAGCCCTTTGAAGCTGCATTTAAACTACATTTTGGAAGTTCAAAATCGGGGCACCAATGAAGTCCATTATATGGAGAAAAATCCTGAAATGCTTTCCTCAAAAACCATAATTTCTTCACGACTGCAGACAGAAAGACATGAACATCTTGGACGACAAGAGGGTGAGTAAATTATTTGTGAATTGTTGTTCTGGAAGTGGACTTCTCCTTTAAAGTAACTGCCTGTCAGTTACTTCTTGCAAAAGAAGTAACACTTGCCTTGGCCATGAGATTTCATGGCCAGTAAAAAAATTTTTTGGGCTGGTAAATTTTCTCATGTCACCGGCCATTGGCAGGTGTGGCAAAAAGTTAGTGTTAGGCCCTGTGCAAAAGCAGTTTAAAGGTGGATGTTGCATTAAAACAGACAAGAACAGAAAGATCTGGTTTCATAAATGTTTGTAAAACCTGACTGTATTATATCAGCCGAATGATCTGCAGAATGTGCGACTCAATTGGCCTGACCAAATTTAAACATCTAATGTGATTTCATATCACTTAGCAGTTTCTTTCTTATCACATTAATAGAATATTTTAAACTCAACTCCATATTTCATGTCTAATACTTGCTGCATTAAAGGGATAGTTTCCTAAAAATGAAAATTCTCATTAATTACTCTCACTCATGTCATTCCAAACCCTAAAAGCTACTAGAATATTTTTTGTGCAGAAAGAAAACAAAAATAACGACTTTATTCAACAATTTCTTCTCATGCATCCATCGTGGTACTCTTATGAATGCGTATCGAAGAAATGGTTGAATAAAGTCATTATTTTGGTTTTCTTTCTGCACAAAAATTATCGTAACTTCATACAATTAAGGTGGAACCACTGATGTCCTAACTATGTCCTTACTACCTTTCTGGGCCTTGAACGTGTCAGTTGCATTGCTGTCTATGCAGGCTCAGAAAGCTCTCAGATTTCATCAAAAATATCTTAATTTGTGTTTCAAAGATGAACAAAGGTCTTACAGGTTTGAAACGACATGAGGGTGAGTAAAGTATGGTAATTAGCGAGAGAGAGAAAGAGATTGTGCGTGTGAATTACCTGCATCTCTGCAGTTTCTCTACTCATAGTGCGACTAACATTAGTGATCCAGAATCTTCTGATGAAATGCGCAAAAGTTTAGAAGTGCTGCAGCATATAAAGCACCCCACCTTGTCATTGGGATCCTGTTTGCGGTTGGCGTCTCTTCCACGCAGGCTCTTGGCACTGATGCCTGATTCTGAGGTCTGCATGATCAACTGTGTGGCCAAAAACTGCTGTATCTGCTCCAGAACGTCCCTCTGCATCTCCACGGCCATGTGGAACACATCATGGTCCGAGCTGTTGTACATCACCGCGTTCTGGAACATCAGCATGATGTCGCGCTGGAACTCAGCTGTGGTGCGGATCAGCCCGTTCTCAATGTTCTTCTTGATGGTGGAAAGATCCATTGGCCTAAGAAACCAAAATTGACACTTTGAAATTACTTTTTGGAATTTATTTCAATCTCAAATCACCAATGACATTTGGGATTCCTCATTGCAAATCCTTTGAATTTACCTTCAACAATTCGCTCTCACCTGTGCACAATACTATGGTAACCAGGGGCGATGTCATCCGTCACTGGTTGCAGGAAGACATTTGCATACCTGTTTAAAATGACCAATTATCAGTTTAATCATTCTGGCTGCGCAGAACTGAGGCTTTCTGACTCATGTCAGATAAAAGGTGGTGGGGTTTGATACAGAGTTGTGAGGATTCTCACCTGTGATTGGCTGCTGCTCGCCACACCAACATAATGGCTTTCTTCCAGATCTTCTGAGCTTGAATCGCTTCTTGATCTTCACTGCAGATAGAGCTGAGGAGGATGAAGATGATAGAATTATGTAATAACAGCATGTACTAGAAGTTGTAATTGTACATACTAATAATTGTACATAAAAGTCTGTTTACACCAATTTTGATGTGACTAATTTACACAATAAGTATTAAAGGAATAATTCACTCAAACATTGAAATTTACACACTTACAGACCATCCAAGATGTAGATGATTTTGTTTTTTCATCTGAACAAATTTGGAGAAATTTAGCATTACATCACTTGCTTACATCACGGATGCTCTGCAGTGAATGGGTGCCGTCAAAATGAGAGTCCAAACAGCTGATAAAAACATCACAATAATCCACAAGTAATCCACATGACTCCAGTCCATCAGTTAACATCTTATAAAAAGAAAAGCTAAGTGTTTGTAATAAACAAATCCATTATTAAGCATTTTTTAAACTTTAAATCGCTGCTTCCAGTCATCTATCCATTATATTGCCTTCTCCATGAAAAAGAGTTTAAAAAAGAGAAACATGCACAGATCAAGGACCATTAACATGCAAAAACAGTCCAAAATAGTTATAAACAAATTTTATGTGGGAGGAAAACAGGAGATGGATTTTTTCACTGAAGGAACCGTTATTATCGATTATGGACTCTCATATATTTTGGCCAGAAGTAATGGTTTAACATTAAAATACTTTGATTTTTTATAGTTTCTTGCTAACTCGCAGCCACAAGGCATTAACTGATGGACTGGAGTCGTGTGGATTACTTATGGATTATTGTGAACTCTCATTCTGACGGCACCCATTCACTGCAGAGGATCCATTGGTGAGCAAGTGATGTAATGCTAAATTTCTCCAAATCTGATCTGACGAAGAAACAAACATCTATATCTTAGAAGTAAATTTTCAGCAAATTTTCATTGTGTGTGAATTATTCTTTTAAATATTTTTATATAGGTATAATCATAATTATCAGAACTATTTACAATCAGACTTAAATGATTAGTTCCTGATAATTTACTTACCTCCATGTCATTCAAGATGTTAATTTCTTTCTTTCTTCAGTCAAAAAGAAAATTAAGGTTTTTGCAGAAAATATTCCAGGATTTTTCTCCATATAGTGGACTTTATTGGGAATCAACAGGTTGAAGATCCAAACTGCAGTTTCAGTGCAGCTTCAAATGGCTCTATACGAGGTATAAGAGTCTTACCCTTCAAAACAATGTCAAAATTTATATACTTTTTAACCACAAATGCTCATCTCGCACTAGCTCTGCAATGCACATGTGTGACTTCATGCATTATGTAATTTTTGTCTGTGTACTTTGGTTCAAAAAGGTAGGGTAGGGTGAAAAACTCCATCCCATTTTCTCGTACAACTTCAAAATCATCCAACATCGTTGTTTTACCTTTTTTTGTAAAGGGCGTTTGACTTTCTTTGCACGTCCACTTTGTAAACACTGGATCTTTCCAACGTGACTACGTAACGCGTGAATTCAAGCTAGTGCAAGATGAGAATTTGTGGTTAAAAAGTATATAAATTTGTATTTTTTATAAAATGACTGCTTGTTTCGCTAGATAAGACCCTTATTCCTTGGCTGGGATCGTTTAGAGCCCTTTGAAGCTGCATTGAAACTGCAATTTGGACCTTAAACCTGTTGGCTCCCATTGAAGTCCACTATATGGAGGAAAATCCTGGAATGTTTTCCTCAAAAACCTTCATTTCTTTTCGACTGACGAAAGAAAGACATGAACATCTTGGAGGACATGGGGGTGAGTAAATTATCCAGAAATCTTTATTCTGGAAGTGAACTAATCCTTTAATCATGTATAGTTTCGGCACATACAACTGTGAGGAGGCAGGGCTGCTGGGAATGGAGTCCGCAGTTGTGTGGAGCTGTACGGAAGAGGATGCCGTGTGCATGCTGTAGCCGTCCTCGCTCTCGCTGGCCGGAGGATCCAACTCTGTTTCCCCCTCTGGCTCGGAGAGATAAACTCCGTCTCCATCCTCTTCTCCCCCACAATCCTCGACTCCATCCCCTTCTAATCCAGCTTTCATCTCCGACACACTGCCCTCCTCCGCATCACTCACGGCCTCCTCCTCCTCTTTTACTTCCTGTTAACGAGGAGTGTAAAAAAAATACTAAAAAGGGCAGAGTTCATGGTTTCCGGGTCTATATGTACTCGTGGGTGGTACATTATGTGTTATCGTAAGCAGACAGTCACAGCATCACCACACCTTTGAGTGCTGTTTTATCACAGGGTCATCTTCTGACCGTGTATCTGGAAGAGAATGGAACATTTGTGAGTTCGTACCACAAAATTTGTGTTTCCAGTGTGTGTGTGTGTGTATGTAAACTATGGTTCAAGATAATAAATGATCATTATCACATGCAACCAAGCTTTCAGTTGCGTTGCTCTCTATGCAGGATCAGAAACCTCTCGTATTTCATCAAAAATATCTTAATTTGTGTTCTGAAGATGAACGAAGGTCTTAAGGGTTTAGAATGACATGAAGGTGAGTAATTAATAACAGAATTTAAATTTTTAGGTGAACTATCCCTTTAATTTCCCCTAGTGTAAACGCAAGCACAAAATACCTGATTGAGACAGTGTCCATTCATCAGTCTCGCTTTTAATCACAGCATGCAGTGATTCTGGCTGCCCATCCTGTGCTTCAACAGTGTGCTCCGGTCTAAGGGCAACTGGGTCTGAATGCGCTCCTGCTGTCGGAGTAGGGTCTTGAGGAACCAAGGGGACAGTGGTGGAGGGGGTCGTGTATCCTTGTGCGCAGCCACTGCTGGATCCACACATGTCAGGACCCTCTCGCTTCCCTTCTAACAGATGCAGGGAATGTGGGTCTAGGTCCTCTGAAGTGCTGGAGGGCTCAGGGCCAATGGGCCTGAAGGGGTTGGGCTCCCAGGTACCTGACAGGTTGTGACCCGTGTCCTCACACAGAGACAGAGCGGCTTCCACTGCCGCAGCATCCAGTGCCTCGGCATTCTCGTCACCCTACGTCAACACAGGATTTTTTTTTTTTTGGATTACGTCCAAAAAAAAAAACGTCAGGCAGACAGAAAGATTTGAGTGGTGATGGTTTAATAGATAACTATGTATTTCTATAATGCCAAAAAGCTTGATCTAGTTAGATTTAGATAGATAGTTTTATACAGTTGAGGTCAAAAGTTTTCATACACCTTGGAGAATCTGCAAAATGTTAATTATTTAATAAGAGGGATCATACAAAATGCATGTTATTTTTTGTTTAGTACTGACCTGAATAAGATATTTCACATAAAAAAGACATTTACACATAGTCCACAAGAGAAAATAATAGGTGAAGTTATAAAAATTACCCTGTTCAAAAGTATACATACACTTGAAGCTTAATACTGTGTTGTTACCTGAATGATCCACAGCTGTTTTTGTTTGTTTGTTTGTTTGTTTAGTGAAAGTTGTTCATGACCGCCCGTTGTTCTTCAGAAAAATCCTTCAGGTCCCACAAATTCTTTGGTTTTTCAGCATTTTTGTGTATTTGAACCCTTTCCAACAATGACTGTATGATTTTGAGATCCATCGTTTTACACTGAGGACAACTGAGGGACTCATATACAACTATTACAGAAGACTGAAGCACTCACTGATGCTCCAGAAGGAAACACAATACATTGAAAGCCAGGGGTGAAAACTTTTGAACAAAATGAAGAGGTGTACATTTTTCTTAATTTGCCTAAATATATATATTTTTTCATTTAGTACTGCCCTTCAGAAGCTACAGAAGATACTTACATGTTTCCTAGAAAACAAAATAAGTTACATTTACCCTGATCTTTAAATTCAAAAGTTTTCACCCCCTGGCTCCTAATGACTTGTTTTTCCTTGCGGAGCATTAGTGAGCGTTTGAACCTTCTGTAATAGTTGCATATGAGTCCCTCAGTTGTCCTCAGTGTGAAAAGATGGATCTCAAAATCATACAGTCATTGTTGGAAAGGGTTCAAATACACAAAAATGCTGAAAAAAAACAAATTTGTGGGACCTGAAGGATTTTTTTCTGAAGAACAGTGGGCAGTTTTACTGTTCAGGACAAACAAGGGACTCATGAACAACTATCACTAAACCAAAAAAATAAAACCCACAGCTGTGGATCATTCAGGTAACAACACAGTATTAGGAAATCAAAGTGTATCTAAACTTGTGAGCAGAGACATTTTAATGTACTATCTTTCTGGGCCTTGAATGTGTCAGTTGCATTGCTGTCTACACAGGGTCAGAAAGCTCTCGGATTTCATCAAATCTTAATTTGTGTTTTGAAGATGAACGGTCTTATGGTTTGGAACGACATAAGGGTGAGTAACTAATGACCGATTTTTCATTTTGGGGTGAACTATTCCTTTAATAAGTAAAAAAGCATGATAAAAATGCATGTCTGATTTACCTTCTCTTCAATAATGGCTATAATGTCCCCAACTGTCTCTAAGTCCAGCTCCTCTGCCATATAGGACACAGTCACCAGGTCCTCCTCCCCTAAAACCGCCTCCTTACTATCCACTGAAGCATTGACAGCTCCATCACTTCCTGTTTGAAGTATTACACAAACATCAAACCCACTAATCAACTTTCGCATTTGTATTACAACACATCAAACAAACAAGAGACCGTCTAACAAAGGTACTAAATATTAAACATATCAGCTATAAACTGAAGATGGGTGAAGGATAAGACAGTGTCTAGAATCTAGAAACCTGTGCTGAGCGGGGCAGCGGTGTCCACTGCAGAGGAGGCAGCGCTGGGGGCGGAGTCTGCAGTGGCCAGTGAGCTCAGCTGAGAGGGAAATTGGGCGGGGCCAGCTTCCAGCAGACGAGACAGTGTGGGAGCACCTGGGACACATGCGTACAAACACAAGTGCAGCACAACGTACCCACACACAGTGCACAGAGAAAGCAGGCTAGATACACAAATGACTAATACACAAAGACAGAAAACAAATAATCTAATGGTACAGAATTTGTCACTTCGCTTCTGCTGCTCAGATGCTAAACTGTGGCATTGCTAGACTCGCTGTATGAGCAAGTGTGTATGAATTCATACCTGTCGCTGCCTGGGAAGCAGGTAGTGAAGAAGTCATCATCTGATTATCGTGACTTCCTGTAAGTTGACTGGACGGAGATTCTCCCTCAACTGCCTGCAATAAGGATTTTCTTTAGAATTGACTGAAAAAATTTTTTAAAATATAACAAAGAATCCAACATTCCCAAATAGGCATGAAACAAGTTTCTAGTGACAAGACATTTGTATGTCCACGATGAAAACAAACCCGCTCAGATTTATGTGGAAGAAACAGTTATATCACTTTTACAGGGTTTCAACACCAAAATGAAAATTTTGTCATCATTTTCTCACCCTCATGTTGCTCCAAACCTGTATGAGTTTCTTTTTTATGTTGAACATAAAAGAAGATCTTTTTGAACAATTCTGGTAATCAAACAGTTGAATTTTAAAGAACCAAACAGTGGTTGGTCCCCATTGACCTCCATAGTAGAGAAGTCAATGGGGACCAACAACTGTTCGGTTTTTCAAATTCTTCAAAATATCTTCTTAAGTGTTCAAAATAAGAAAAATAAGTCATTTGTGGATAAAGATTTAATTTTATTTTTTTTATAGGGACTGCTCTCAAAAAGAGTAATTTCTATGCAAATAAATATTTTATATTAATGATTATGATTTAATTATATTAAGCATACAAATTGATCAAATTTATACTGACTATAAAAATTGGCACAAATTTTTTTATGGCTTTTTAATATTTTATTAATTTTAAAGATTTCTCAGACCTGAAAATCACACTTTTGAGATTCCCTGAAATTTTGTGCGTTTCAGAATCGTGGGAATCCTGCTTTTATTTTATTTTAAATTTTTTTATTTATGTTTATTTTTTTTTTGTCACTTTATCATAACATGGTTAGGCCACAAGTAAACGCTACTACGCTACTGTTCAAAGGTTTAGGATCAGTATTTATTTTATTCATTTATTTTTTTGTATACTTTTATTTAAAAGGATGCATTAAATTGACTATACATGTATAATGTTGCAAAATATTTCTGTTTTTAAATAAATGCAGATCTATTCATCAAAGAATCCTCAAAACAAATATTCTTTTGTTATTCAAATTCAAATATTCATCAAAGAAAAAAAAATATATTAAGCAGTACAACATTTTAACATGGATAATTATAAGAAATATTTCTTGAGCAACAAATCAGCATATTAGAATGATTTCTGAAGGATCATGTGACACTGAAGAAGTGAAGCTTTGCATCACAGGAATAAATTACACTTTGAAATATATTAAAATTGAAAAAGCTATATAACATTATAATAATATTTCACAGTTTTCCTGTATTTTTATCAAATAAAAGCAGTCTTGAATAAATTAAAGACTTATATAAAAATACCGACCCCAAACTTTTGAACATAGAGAATCTGCACATTTTTCTGCATTCTCTTCACTCAAAACTAGCAGAACAGATTTAAATATCATACAATTTTAAACAGATCTTATTGTGTTGGCTAAAAATATTATTAAATTAGCCAAAATATCCACCTTTTTCTTTAACGTGGAAGTAAGCCTATGGGTGAGACTTCCAGACGTTAGCCGCTATAGGGAAATAACGAGAAGAACAACATGCAGTAAACAGCAAAACTGTTTGCACTACAAACCAGTGTGTTCATAATTAAGATAATACATTAAAATAATATGGTACGACACATCAATTTACAATATCAAGCAGCAAAACAAGCTGTTTTGTACAGCTAAAAATAGCTGGACGCAGATGAGACCAGAAGCCAGACCCATAAAATTTACATATGGCTCCTTCTGCTCTTACGGGAAGAAAAAGGTGGATAACGGGCAGGATATGAGTGAAACCTTGTCAATTAATCTCCTTGGATTTCAGTAGTTCACATGCAGATTCCATGCAAGCCTACTGATTTCTAAATATATATAAGGGAATTCTCACCAGTCTGGGGCTGGTGGGAAGAAGACTGCCTTTCTTCAGTAGTTCTGATAGGAGAGGAGAAGGAGGCGGCGTGATTTTCTGACCCAAAAGCTTCTTCTGTGTTGATTCATCTAGCAGAGACCCCAAACTCGCCTCTACCACTCCAGGGCCTGGCAGCTCCGTCAGAGGCACAAACACTGTTGATCCTGCCCCCTGCAACAGTAAGGGATCATTATTAAAATACATGACAGATTACAGAACTAAAATATAAAAATTCAAAACAAAGAAACTCACAGTGGTGCTAGGATCTTCAGATGGATCTCCAATAGGAAAATCCAGGCTCGGAGAGCAGGCCCCAGACGGGGAGCGCACTGTCACACTGGGCACACGTTTAGGAGTGTTCTTCACTGCCTGCCTGGCTGAAAAGAAAAGATAAACAGCTCTTACTATTAAGCATTTATGAAGTGAAACTATTTATGAACAACTGTTTTTTGCCTCATATGGAATCTCAGATGTGCAAAATGATGAAATAAATGCTTCGATATGCATTTTTAATAATCTTCCTCTGTAAGACAATGTGACTAAACCAAACAATGCTAATGACACGTTGTGGGTTTTCTTTATATACCCTGGTATGCTGCATCTGTGGCCTTTCTTTTCACCTCAGCTTCCTCTTCCTCTTGTTTTCTGCTCCTAATGGACATACAGAATTTAAATGACTAAACTGACAAACATCCACTTGCAATCTTGAAAGGACAGTTTACCAAAACGAAAATTCTGTAATTATTTACTGAGCTATTATTTACAAAAGTGCAGAGGAAAGAGAAAAGTAAAACACAGGTAATGAATTAGAAGTACAAAACAAGGAAAAATGTCAGAGGATTTCAATATAAGCCAAAATTCACTGGAGTGAGCGGAAGCTAGAAATTATGGTCCCTAATGTTTTAAATATTTATATTTTTCATACACAAATGCATTCAATCACTTCAGAAGGCCTTTATTAACTCCCCGGAGCCGTATGGAGTACTTTTTATGATGGATGGGTGCAATTTTTTGGACTTTAAAAAATCAACAGCCATTCACCGCCATTATAATTGGAAGAGCCAGGACATTTGTTAATATAACTCTGATTGTATTCGTCTGAAAGAATAAAGTCATATACACATAGGATGGCTTGAGGGTAAATCATGTGGTAATTTTCATTTTTAAGTGAACTATCCCTTTAAATGTTGTATATTTAAAGCAGATAGAAAGGATATACCTTGTAAAGTGATTCTTACCGTACAAGTTCCTCCCATAGCTCCTCGAGTTTGGAGTCCAGATGTCCTGCCTGGATGAGTTCAGTTTCTTTCTTCAGTTTTCTTAAGGGACACAGTAATATATTTATAGTCAGCAGATGGCAGGTGTTGGTCCAAGTAAGCATGTGAATATTTGGTACCTGTGCTTCTCTTGTGTGTCCTTGATCAGTCGCTTCAACTCCTCTATTCTCTCTGCCGTCAACCTGCGAACGATCACGTCTTCCACCGTCTCAACAACCTCCCCTTTCTCACCCCGCTTTCTCCTGTGAACGTGCACACATATATGCTCTCCATTAAGTGCTGTCAGCAATGGAGTAGATGTTGGAATGCAAATCAACAGGAAGCGGACTCACTTTGGGGCCTCTGTTGTCTCCAGGAGCTCAGAGTATTGTGAAGCACAATGCTGTAACACAGTGAAGAAAAGAAAGAGAAACTGTGTTATATACAGTTGAAGTCAAAAGTTTTCATACACCTTGTAAAATCTGTAAAATGTTATTTTACCAAAATAAGAGGGATCATACAAAATGCATGTTAATTTTTATTAAGTACTGACCTGAATAAGATATTTCACGTAAAAGATGTTTACATATAGTCCACAAGAGCAAATAATACTTTATTTTATAAAAATTACCCTTTTTCAAAGTTTACATACACTTGATTCTTAATACCTGAATGATCCACAGCTGTGTTTTTTGTTTAGTGATAGTTGTTCATGAGTCTCTTGTTTGTCCTGAACGGTTAAACTGCCTGCTGTTCTTCAGAAAAATCCTTCAGGTCCCACAAATTCTTTGAGTTTTTAGCATTTTTGTGTATTTGAACCCTTTCCAACAATGACTGTATAATTTTGAGATCCATCTTTTCACACTGAGGACATCTGAGGGACTCATATACAACTATTACATAAGGTTCAGGGCTCGACAATAAGGAGTGCCCGATGGCCCGGGGCCAGCGTGAAAGACGCTCGGGACAGTTCGGGCCAGTAAAAGTTTATCATTTGAACGTGTTTTTAAGCCTTGTTCAATTAATTTATACGTTGGAGTCCAGATGCACCGACCGAACTCTGTTCCGTGCTTGCACACGAACTGCAAGCGATCCTTTTTCAAAATGTCATGCGCGTGGAAATATTATTAACTCTTTAATCCGTTAACAGAGGCCAGAGACGCTGAAGATGAACGCAAAGCGGAATAAATACTGTAGCAGGCAGAGCAAGATCACGGCTCACAATGCGCAAAATAATGTAAATATTATCTAAATATTGAAACGGGGTTTATATGAATGTTTCTCTGAGGGGAACTGACTGTTTTAAGAAATGTTTACATGGCGTTCTCTTTTCATTTGCCTCTGTATAATGCATTTAAAGTTGCGTTCATAATCACGGCGCTGCTTTGTTTACAGCGGTAGAGGGAAACGCTCTATCATTAATCCATAAGCGCCACCTGCTGGCAGAGACCGAGTTTGCGTTCATTCAGTCCGTCTGCTGTTTTTCCCTAAAGCATCTTTTCATTTGTAATAAAATAATTTTTGAACAAACAAATAATGTTTGAATTTTATATTTGTTAGGCTAGTAGTTTTTGCTGTGATATCAAAATTAGAATCGAGAATTAGAAAATTGAATTTAATTGATGTGTAAAATTTTTATGTCATATAAGCTTATTATATTAAAACAAAAGATAACATGGGTCAAAAACAATGATAACAACAACTATTTTGTTTTTGTTGTTGTTGTTGTTGTTGTTTTGTGGCAGGGCCAGTGAAAATTTTGACCGGGCAAATAAAAAGTTGAACCACTTGCCCGACCGGGCCAGTAGAAAAAATCCTTAGCGTTGAGCCCTGAATGCTCCAAAAGGAAAAACAATGCATTAAGTGCCAGGGGTGTAAACTTTTTAACGGAATGAGGATGTGTACGTTTTTCTTATTTTGCTTAAATATCATATTTTTTTCATTTAGTACTGCCCTTGAGAAGCTACAGAAGATACTTACATGTTCCCCAAAAGACAAAATAAGTTGAATTTACCCTGATCTTCAAATTCAAATTTTAACCCCTCAGCTCTTAATGCATTCATTTTTCTTCTGGAGCATCAGTGAGCGTTTGAACCTTAGGTAATAGTTGCAAATGAGTCCCTCAGTTGTCCTCAGTGTGAATAGATGGCTCTCAAAATCATACAGTCATTGTTGGAAAAGGTTCAAATACACAAAATGCTGAAAAGCCAAAGAATTTGTGGGACCTGAAGGATTTTTCTGAAGAACAGCAAACAGTTTAACTGTTCAGGACAAACAAGGGATTCACAAACAACTATTACAAAAAACAAAAAAACACAGCTGTGGATCATTCAGGTAATAACACAGTATTAAGAATCAAGTGTATGTAAACTTTTGAACAGGGCCATTTTTATAAATTCAACTATTATTTTCTATATGTAGACTATCTTTTATGTAAAATATCTTATTCAGGTCAGTATTAAATAAAAAATACCATGCATTTTATATGATCCCTCTTATTTTGGTAAAATAATTAACATTTTGCAGATTCTGCAAGGTGTATGTAAACTTTTGACTTAGACTGTATCACATTTTTTAGCAATAATCAACTGTATGATCCTTAAATGTGAATTTTCTCATGTTAAAGGAATAGTTCACCCAAAAATGAATATTCTGTCATTAATTACTCAACCTCATGTTGTTCCAAACCCGCAAGACCTTCATTCATCTTCAGAACACAAATTAATATATTTTTAATGAAATCTGAGAGCTTTCTTATGGGTATGGAACAACATGAGGGTGAGTAATTAATAACAGAATTTTCATTTTTGGGTGAACTATTCTTTTAAGCTTTCCATGTCATTGGATTGTTCTACTGCTTTCCCAATACCTTTTGTGAGAACCAGTCAGGAGGGCGTCCAGGTTCTGCAAATGGCTTAATGGCTCGGCTCACAGACACCCTAAAATGTACAAAACCATGTTGCATGTTAAATTAGGCTGATATAAGAGAAGCCAGATTTGCTTTACTGAAATTAAATTAGTAGTTCTCAAGGGGGTCCTTTATAATCATGGATTAAATAAATTAAAGCTGAAGTAATATACATATTTCTAGTTCTATATCTCTAAAAAAAAAAAAACTATATCAGGCATGAATGAAAGTTTCTTGCTGGTGCTTATTTTACTCCCACGTAATATATTTTAGGATGTAAAGAAATATGCAATTATTTATTTTATAAGGAAAATACCATGTAAGCTTTGGAAACCAAATGTCTTGCATACCATAAATGACTCTATACATAAAATATACATAATTATACATACATTCAGCATTAAAATAAGGCAAAGCAAGTAAAAAATGTTTTGTGTGTGTGTGTGTGTGTGTGTGTGTGTGTAAATATATATATATATATATATATATATATATATATATATATATATATATATATATTATTAATACTAAATTAACATTTTTCTAGTTATGCTAAGCTCCAAAAAAAAAAAAAAAAATTCTTATGATTACTCCTTATTCATCACAAACAACTGGAGAATTCAAGGGACCTGAATTAAAGCAATGATATAAATGATATTTAAAAAAAAAAAAAAAATCACCAGTTTTGGTCTCCACTCTTCATGACAGATGAGGCGAGGCACAGCTTCTCCCTAATTGACCATGGCTCTGTTGGGCCCAAGAGCAATTTATGTTCTGTCCAAGCAGAAAAAAGGGAGAATATAAAGAGAAGAATGCATTTCAAGACTAAACAGCATTTAAGCACATCTGTATGTGTTGCGCTGCGGGATGCATTATACAAGAGTGGGTGGGCAGTTTGACAACTAATAACGGGGCCATTTTAGATGGTCGACGCATCATCGGTATCTCACATTCCTCCAACAGAGGAGAAATGTGATGTGCTCACGAAAGTCAGTCATAAATGTGTCATTTTGTGTCCAGCGATTCGGCCAATGAGCGTCATTGTAATCATGACTTATGTGTGTCGAATCCCGCAACACCTATGCACGGGCACAGCTGTATCCATTATGCATGCGCTTGACATGCATCAATTATAATCTGCCCTCCGCCCCATGCTGGACATACGCCGTACATGCATGTGTATGATGAAAATATAGAGAGCAATACTCACTTCCAACTCCGCTCGCCATTTTGTCATGACTGGACTGTTTTCTATTGCTCCTTTGGCATGACAAGTGTCTGGCTATCAAATGTAAATGTGCATATCCGGTGTGAATTTTCCAACAATCATTTTGCTCCAAAGATCTGCGTAACCCCAATGTAGTTAAGTCACATGTTTGCTGAATTTATAAAAGTCTATCATTTTGAGCAGCATTTTGCGCTGGAATGCACATATATGAAGTATATTTTCGTAATACTTCAGTCATTGAATGATGCGCTGTTTGCAATATAATACTAAATATATGTAATAATACTATTATTAATAATAATAATATTTCGTATTCGTGTGCTATTTCTGCTTACTAAGTTCTGGTGTGAATGACAGCTTCTTAGTGCTTATTTTAGTCACGTGTTTTATGCCATGTAATGCAATTTTTGGAACGTTAAATACAATACATTACGCAATTATTCGTTTTATTTGGAAAATATAATGTACACAAAAACAAGTGAAAAGTTTTAAAAACAAAATTCTTTCATTTTTTAAATGACTTTAAATTATACATAAACCTTTTGGAACCAGTTAAAACCAAAAAGGTGCGGGGGCAGGAAAAAAAAAAACATTTCCATAATTTCAGTGTTTTTAAAATAACATTTGGCAGCTAATATTAATGTGACTATGTAATACCTATGTTATTGTGGCATTGAAAATAAAAATGTTCCATGTGTTGTGAATTAAAACGAAAAGTAAAAAAAGAAAGAATTCTTTTGGAATCAACACCAAATGTTTGCATTTTCAATACTTTTATTTCATTATGATATGCCGAGGTATTACATGCTATGAAATGCGATTTTACCGCAGCGAAGAAACAAATTTGTCATAAACCAAAATATTTAATAAGAAGAGGTAATGAGTTAGATTATAATGCAACATTTTTCATAGCTTTTATTTTGACTGGCTGATTCTTACCGGAAGTGAAAATAATATAACACATTTATTCAGATACATTCATTCAGAACGAACTCTCTGTTGTTTTGAATCGCTAAGTCATTTATTATAGTTTATTATTAATCACGAATTATATTGTTTCTACGATTTGTCAAACACTGATATTAAAGCCAGTATGCATGAAGTACGTTATGTTGTATTTTATTTTTGACGAATCTGAAGCGTACTTCATCGAGGGGGATTAGCTCAAATGGTAGAGCGCTCGCTTAGCATGCGAGAGGTAGCGGGATCGATGCCCGCATCCTCCAATATTTTCATTTTTCCTAAAATACATATATTCTAGGTATCATTTATTAACAGTGGTTATAATATAAATAAATATTCCATGTATGAAACAAGCAGCTGGGTGTGAATACTGTACGAACAGGCTTGATTTACGTCAAATACTTATTGAAGTATACTTATTTAGGTGCACTTTGTAATGTAAAACTTTTATTCAAGTATAATAATAGCATAACAAATACAGTAATGTCAACAAAAACACTGACATATGCACAGTAATAACTCAACAACAATAATATTTAAGAAAAATAAATTAGTTTTATTTCAGAAGCAACACGTTGGTTCCGAATGCGGATGTGGGCGGGGAAACTCACCGGAAGTTGTCATGTTCTACGCTGAATGAGAAGGAGCAAAACGTTCAAACGTGACCACGCCGAGCTGAGAAAATACAAATTATACCAAGGTATTATTTTTATGGTTCGTTTTCTAAAAATTAATATTCACAATGTACAATTTAATAATTTTACGAACTCAATTCCTGTTTGCGTTAAAGGAGTAATTGTTGTGAAGCTGCCGGGCTTCAGAGGCCTGCGAGCGCTCTTTGTTTCAATACTGGTCGTGTATATGCGGTAATGCGCCTTTATAAGAGAGTCAGTAGATGCTGGTTTTGTTCCGTAGTAAACATTAGTGCTCAGTTTAATCATTTTGTACATTTAAACCGGCTAAAGCTTGAAGTGGACACCTCTAATATGAAGTCTATAAATAGTCCGTCTGCTTGCACCCACTGTTGCTTCTCAGTCACTGACTTTGGTGTTTTCTCATCAGTAAATCCTGAGCGGTGTGAACATGTTTTCTAATCTGTGTTTTTTTAGTTTGAACGCAGATTCGTTGTGTTATCATGGCTGATGATGAAGGATTTGTCGTCCGTGTTCGGGGTTTGCCTTGGTCTTGCTCTGTAGAAGAAGTATCCAGGTTTTTTTCAGGTAAGAATGTGGTCCACATACTGATCTTCGTAATAAGTTACTTGAGTGTGTCTAGCTGTAAAGTCAACAAAAAGTTTAAACTTCTCGTTTCAGGCTGCAAAATTGGCAACAATGGAACAGCCATCCACTTTACATACACACGAGAAGGCAGACCAAGTGGAGAAGCTTTTGTGGAGTTGGACTCAGAGGAAGACTTGAAAATTGCAATCAAAAAAGACAGAGAAACAATGGGGCACAGATATGTGGAAGGTAGGAAGTTCAGAGTCTTTAAGTACACTAGCAGTCAAAAGTTTTTGAACAGTTTTTCTGCTCACCAAGCCTGAATTTATTTGATCCAAAGTGCAGCAAAAAAGAAAAAATTTAAAATGTTTACTATTTAAAATAACTGCTTTCTATTTGAATATATTTTTAAAATATAATTTATTCCTGTGATTTCAAATCTGATTTTTTAGCATCATTACTCCAGTCATATGATGCTTCAGAAATCATTCTAATATTCTGATTTGTTGCTGAAAAAAACATTATTATTATGCTGAATTTTTTTTAAGGTTTCTTTGATGAATAGAAAGTTCAGAAGAATAACATTTATCTAAAATAGAAATCTTTTGTAACATTTTAAATGTCTTTATCATCACTTTTGATCAATTTAAAGGATCCTTTCTAAAGAAAAGTATTTCTATAATTTCTTTCCCAAAAAAAAAAAAAAAACTGCCTCCAAGCTTTTGAATTGGGTAGTGTATGATGTTACAAAAGCTTTTTATTTTAGATAAATTCTGATCTTTGGATGTTTGTATTCATCATAGAATCCTGAAAAAAAATGCTCAATTATTTTAAACATTGATAATAATCATAACAAAAAATCAGCATATTAGAGTGATTTCTGAAGGATCGTGTGACACTGAAGACTGGAGGAATGATGCTGAAAATTTTGCTTTGATCACAGGAATAAATTACATTTGTAAAATATATTCAAATAAAAAACTTATTTCAAATAGTAAAAATATTCAAATAAATGGAGGCTTGGTGAGTAGCAGAGACTTAGTTCAAAAAACATTACAAATCTTACCGTTCCAAAACGTTTGACTGGTAGTGTATTCTACCATTTAGAAAATTTAGTACAAATTTTTTTGTTTTGTTTTTGAAAGAAATTAATGCATTTATTCTGCATTAACACGCTTACAGTTTGCAGCGTTTTGTCACAATTTGAATTGTTCTCTTTCTGTTCTTATTCTCAGTATTCAAATCAAACAATGTGGAAATGGACTGGGTTATGAAGCACACTGGTCCAAACTGTCCAGAGACCGAGGGAGACGGACTGGTCAGATTGCGCGGCCTTCCTTTTGGATGTAGCAAGGAAGAGATTGTGCAGTTTTTCTCAGGTATATTCAAACTTTTCCCTCCAGCCCTTCACATAGTCGTCGGGAGAAGTAATAGCCAAGCGTAGTCCTCATTGAGGTGAATTTGACCATTCCCATGGTTGCTAGAATAATTTGAGACATTAATTCGTTAGTTAATCCCCAAATTATTCTGCTACTTCAGGAATATTCCTTTATTAGCTACCAACTTTTGGGATGGCCACTTTATCATCAAGTTTAAGCCAAGTTAGTGGAATGCTTGCCCACTTGTAAGTGGTGGAACTCTCCCAGTAGGCTTTATTGCAATATGCTCTTTTGTTTTAATTTCTTATTTTAATTCAAGAAAAGATCAAAACAAACTTTGTAAATGGGAATGTGATTTATTTAATATGTCCCCGTTGGGGTTATCTGTCCTTGGGTTGAAGGGTTGGAAATCGTGCCAAATGGGATAACATTGCCGGTGGACTTCCAGGGGAGGAGTACGGGGGAGGCCTTCGTGCAGTTTGCTTCACAGGAAATAGCTGAAAAGGCTCTAAAGAAACACAAGGAAAGAATAGGGCACAGGTGGGGATGGATGGTTGGATGGTTAAGCTGTTTTTCATGTGGTAAACACCTACTACAGTAAACATTCAAAGTGGTATGCATCACGATCTTACACACGCCACATGGACACGCACACGTCTTTACCAGAGGGCTCCCAGGGCCTTGATGGGCTCCTACTGTTTGTTTTATGTGTTTATTTGTGAGCCATGAAAATGTTTGGATTCAAAAAGGCTGAATGCATATTTCGTGCGTAGCAGTGGTGCACTTGGGCATCATGGGATTTTCTAATTCTTAAGAATGCAAACAAGTGCCTTGCAGCAGCCGATTTGAATACCATTTTAGATTTGATTGTGTAAAGGGTCTATATTTACTGTCATGCTGAAGTAAACGTTAGAGCTTAATGCATGGATGGAAAGATAATTTTGAAAATTTGCAAAACATTTTATTCACCTTCAGGGCATCCAAGATGTAGATAAGTTTGTTTCTTCATGGGAACAGATTTGGACAAATTTAGCATTATATCACTTGCTCACCAATTGAACCTTTGCAGTGAATAGGTGCCGTCAGAATGAGGATACAAGCAATTGATAAAAACATCACAATAATCCACAAGTAATCCAGTCCATCAACTAATGTCTGCTGACGTACAAAGCTGCCTGTTTGTAATAAATTCATCATTTAGGCAGGGCTCGACATTAACGCTTGTCCACTCGTCCGGGACAAGTAGATTTTTTTCACCGAAACTTTGGTGAGAATGATTCTGATATTATTTCTTTTAGTGTAAACGGTGACTGATAACGTATGGACAGTATCAAGGTTGCGTCAGTTAAAGAAACACTCCACTTTTTTTGAAAATAGGCTCATTTTCCAACTCCCCTAGAGTTAAACAGTTGAGTTTCATTTTCGAATCTATTCAGCTGATCTCCAGGTCTGGCGGTAGCACTTTTAGCATAGCTTAGCTTAGATCATTGAATCTGATTAGACCAATAGCATCTCGTTCAAAAATGACCATATATAATGCAGATATTTTTGTTATTTAAAACTTGGTTCTACTGTAGTTACATCATGTACTAAGACTGATGGAAAATGAAAAGTTGTGATTTTCTAGGCTGATATGGCAATATCATTGCGCCTGCTGCACCCATGGTACGGCAGCAAAATTCCTTGATTATGTCGGAATGAGAGTATAGTTCCTAGCCATATCAGCCTAGAAAATCGCAACTTTTCATTTTCCGTCAGTCTTAGTACACAATGTAACTACAGTAGAGTTAAGTTTTAAAAATGGGAAAAATTTTGACTCTTTGGTCATTTTTGAGCGAGATGCTATCGGTCTAATCGGATTCAATGATCTATGTTAAGCTATGCTAAAAGTGCTACCGCCAGACCTGGAGATCGGCTGAATGGATTCAAAAACGGTAAAACTCAACTGTTTAACTCTAGGGGAGTTTTCAAAACAAGTTGAGTGTTCCTTTAAAGCTTGTGCAGCCTACCTGACTCACGGGAAAAATCAAAACTAACAGGTGCAACAGCACACACAAAGAAATAAACGTGAACAAACATACTGTGGTAGGAAAAAAAGATAAGTAATGTATATAACACATGATATAGGTAAGCAACGTCGCACGATTGCAAATGTGACACTGATTTTATATAACCGTAGTTCAATAAACAAGTAGTTAATATTAACTGACTTATATTTTAGACAGTTTGACCGTTTTTCCTAACGAAAATAGTTCTATGCAAGCCACGACAGAACAGTCACGCATCTCCAAGCAACACACAACGGTGTTTTGTTACTGAATGATTCAGCATTTATTTAATGAATGGGGTGAGTCAGTGATTCAGTGAGCCATTCATAAAGACGTTTAAACTAATTGGTTGAATCAGTGACTCACATAAGACAGTGACTTGCCGCCACCTACTGGTGGTTTGGTTACGTAATTAAAAGTACCGTTGCATTTTTCCATTTCAGATTAATGTGTTAAAGTAAAACATTAATCTTATAACATTATTTATGCATTTGCAGTTTTATTGATTTATTTTAAATTTTATTGATAAAATGTAAGAATTTGACATAAATGAGACATTTAGTAAGGTTAGGAAAATATTTCCCTTCAAAAAGTTAAAGTGTCCTAGAAATCAATTTAAGGCAAATATCACAAATATGCTGATTAAAGGAAGACCTCATTTAGCAGGGATGAGAATATTGTTTCAGAATGGATTACATTTACACCCACTCGGACAAGTGAATGGCTGGTTTACTTACAAGCTGATTTACTTACTTTACAAGCACATGTCGTGGCTTAATGTCAAGCCCTGATTAAGGTGTTTTTAATTTAAAACCATTCCTGTATCCATAATATTGCTTTCTCCAGAGAAAAAGTTGTTTTGTTTCAACCAGGAGAGAAATATAAAGAGATCAAGCATTGAAAACCGTTTCAAACAATTGTCAATGGGTTTTGAAGTGAGAGGACAATGAGGGATGTTATTATAGGTATTTTGGCCAGAAGTGACAATTTAAAGTTAAAGTGGTTAATTATGGATTTATTTCTTGCAAACATATTCTTTTGCTTCAAGACTTTAATTGTCATGTGGATTACTTTTTGGATTGTGATGTTTTTATAAGCTCTTTAGACTCATTCTGACGGCACCCATTCACTGCAGAGGATCCTTTGGTGAGCAAGTGATGCCTGTTTTCTTTCAATTTGTTTGTTGTTAATTTGTTTTAAATTTGAAGAAACTAATCTACATCTTTGAATGCCTGAGGGTGCCATTTTCGTTTTTGGGTTTAAAAGGTCTACTTTTTAATTAAAAAGTGCCAAATGTTCTTTTATAAAGCTCTAGGAAACGTATGTTGTAAGATGAAGTCAAGAATGTGCTAATATCGAACTCTCAAATGCATGTGTATTGTACATGTAGCACAGGGGAATGTATTGTACTTGTGTATTTCTTTTTCTTTGGTGTCCATTTTTCTAAACAGGAGTGTTTGTGTGCTTGCATTGCATCTTAATGCTCATTGTATGGTTGTAGGTATATTGAGATCTTTAAGAGCAGCCGAGCTGAAGTGCGGACACATTATGAACCCCCACGTAAAGGCATGGGCATGCAGAGACCTGGGCCTTATGACCGACCCAGCGGAGGAGGCCGGGGCTACAACGGCATGAGTCGTGGGGGATCCTTTGATCGGATGCGACGTGGCGGATATGGTGGAGGTGAGCCCAGCTGCTGTTTTTGTTCCACATTTTTGTGCTTTCTTCGATTTTTACTTGTGTATTTATTCATTTATTTATTTTAAAATAGGAGTATCAGATGGACGTTATGGTGATGGTGGTAATTTTCAGAGTACCACAGGTCATTGTGTTCATATGAGGGGACTCCCTTACCGGGCAACAGAACCAGACATCTACAATGTAAGTTGGGGCTGTTTGATATGCTTAATTTTATGACTTTGATTTTGAAAGGTTTAATTTAGATGTTTAAAAAATGTACATTTTAAAGTAAGTTATACTTTTTCTGTGCAGTTTTTCTCTCCTCTGAACCCGGTGCGTGTGCATATTGAGATCGGTCCAGATGGGCGGGTAACCGGTGAGGCTGACGTGGAATTTGCTACACATGAAGATGCAGTGGCTGCAATGTCAAAGGACAAAGCAAACATGCGTAAGTTAGGTGTATCCTGACTAGAAAGAATTGTTTTTGTGTTATTGATATTAAATTTGGGAATTTTACATTCAGAATTTTTTATAAACATTCTTCTTTTTCCTTTTCAGAACACCGTTATGTTGAGTTATTCTTAAACTCAACAGCAGGGGGCAGTAATGGGGGCTATGGTGGACAAATGATGGGGGGAATGGGTAAGTTAATATTAAGTCAAATTAAATCAAGAAGGCCAAGCTGATGTGATAATGTCACAATAATCAGGGTTTCTGCCGGTCTTAAATGGTCTTTAAGTCTTAAAGGGATAGTTCATCCAAAAATGAAAATTCTGTCAGTAATTACTTACCCACATGTCGTTCCAAGCCCGTAAGACCTTTGTTCATCTTCAGAACACAAAATAAGATATTTTAGATGAAATCTGGGAGCTGTCTGACCCTCCATAGATGGTGAAGGTCCTACCACAGTCAAGTCCCAGAAAGGTAGTCATGACATCATTAAAATAGTCCATGTGATCAGTGGTTCGACCTTAATTTTTTTTTTAAGCCATGAGAATATTTTTTGTGAGCAAAGAAAAGAAAAATAATGACTTCATTCAACAATTCTTCTCCTTTGCATCACCCAGTGCCATTATGGAGAGTATTACAAAGGTCTTATGGGTTTGAAACGACATGAAGCTGAGTAATTAATTACACAGTTTTCATTTTTGGGTGATCAGTCCCTTTAATTCACGTTTTCTTAAATAAAATACATTTTTCCATACAGATATCTAAGCATTGTTTAGTCAGAATACGCTTACTTGAGATGCAGATTTAATATATGGACTCTTGTTTTCTGAGAAATTGATAAAAGACTTTAGTGTCATTTTGCTTCTGAGGTAACTGTATCTATTTAAATTAACTTTTGTATTGGAAAACAAGGCAAAATACAGAGGAAGTAACTAATTTCCAGCAGAATTTTTTTTTTTTTTTTTTTTTAATTTAAAAGGTAATGGGGATCTGTTGGAAGTTGTATTTTTTAATTTGAATCATTGCTAATACATTACATTTCAAGACCGTATTGACACATTGTGTTCCATTCCGTTTATTCCTTAACCATTCTATACTTAATTTTAAATTTACCTTCATAAAACTCGGAGAAATCCTGAATGATAGACCAGCATGCAACAGCAATGTCTTATTCTAATCTACATTAGTTGTCATAGAGACAACAATGAAGCAGCTGTCCTGAGACTAAACTAGTACTTAAATGCATTTTCAGTATTATATATCTTTTTTTTTTTTTTCTGTCTTTTTCCCCCTAGGAAACCAGTCGTCTTATGGACATGGAGGGCAGCAGATGGGTGGAGGCTACACTGGAGGATACAGCAACCAGTCCAGCATGGGAGGCTACAATGACTACAGTGTGTTTTGACTTTGTACTTTTTTTTTAATTGTATATTTTCTGATTTTGCTCACTTTTCTGGTTCTCACACATTTATTCCTCTACTTCAACAGATAGCCAGGGTGGGATGAGCAACAGTTATTATGGCGGCAGCCGCGGATCAGTCGGCATGAATGGCATGGGAGGAGGTTGGGGCATGTAGATGCACCTTAAAGGAATATATTTGAGTGTCAGGTCGTCTCGATTTTGCTGAGGCCGTCTGGTTTTTGTTTTTGTGACGACGACTATGGGACGAATCCGATTCACTCCTTGCCCACCTGTACTCTGAAGCTCAGCGTTGGAATCAGTATTACATTTCCTGCAATTCCCGAGTTGAAGGGTCAGCCGTTGAGCTCAAGTCATGGTGATTGTCCATTAGCCCCATGCTTGTAAATATCCTCCAGATATATTGTTCACTTCAGAGACTGTAGAACACCGGCCTCGCATGGCACGAGGTGCTGCAACTCCACTTTTTATAATGCGGAAAGGACTTTGTTGAAACTGATTTTTAAAAATAAACTGGAAAATGTTTTTCTTTTTCTTGTCTGGCTATTTCACAAGATGCATATTTTAATTTTCATTGTAGGTGTCGCAATACCCTCTGTTGGTTTGTCTTTGATTTCTTGTGGTAAATAAACATTCACAAATGTATTGTCTCTGCTTTATGAATGCTGTTTTGTCTTTTTTTCCTCTAAGTCATTACGTAAAATCAAAGGTCCATCAATAAACCGGTATAGAGCAACCAACTTAGCACAATAAAGGCTTTCTTTTAGGCAGTTCCTGACTTATAAATTTATGATTTATGAGCACATGGTGGCGCCAGTGATCCAACTGCAGAAAATCACATTTTATTGAAGGGACACTTTACCCAAAAATTAAAATTCTGTCATTAATTACCTCATGTCATTCCAAACCTGTAAGACCTTTGTTCATCTGAACACAAAATATTTTAGATGAGATCTGAAAGCTTTCTGTCCCTCCATAGACAGCACAGGTACTACCATTGTCACGGCCCAGAAAGGCAGTGTTGCCAAGTCTGCGGTTTTCCTGTGGAATTGGGCTTTTTTAACACTTGTTTTTCATGTCCGCAGGTTGAAGTGACCCCAATAATGTAATATTTAGCCCCTGGAATACTAATTTTACCAGGGAAACCACACCAAAAAAACGTGTAGTTCACGCCCTGGAACGCGATTTTTAACGGGGTACCTCCCTCAAAATGCAATTGGGCTACTTTTGAGTAGCAATTGGGCTGGTTTTGTTGTGAAAACCTGGCAACCCTTCATAAAGGTAGTGAGGATGATGTTTAAATAGTCCATGTGACATCAGTGGTTCAACCAAAATTTTACAAAGCTACGAAAATACTTTTTGTGTGCAAAGGAAACAAAAATAACTTTACTCAACAATTCTTCTCCGTGTCGCCCTAGCGCCATTACCCCTTGTTTATAGAGAATACCACGACGCATGCGTCCTGATACTCTCCATTATGGCCAGTTATCTTGTTTAATTAATTTATTATCATCTTAATTTGTGTTGAGAAAAAGAACGAAGGTCTTACAGGTTTGAAACATTAGGGTGAGTAATTAATGACAGAATTTTAATTTTTGGGTGAACTATCTCTTTAATGAACTTTTAGTCATGAATTTTCTGTATCCAGAAATAATACAAATGCATGTACTTTAAAGTAATCAGCGACAGTTATAACTTGGTGTAGGCCTATACACTTTTGTCTTCGTGCCAAAAAATCAAAAAGTTAGACAAAACTATAATTATAACATTTTAAAAGCATCTTGACCAATTCTTTTGCAGATGTTATATTGATTCACTCCCGAAAAATTCAGTTTATCCTCATATAGCAGGTCTAAACTTGTTGACAATCACTAAACCAGCTATGAGTTGGTCATACCAGTTTAAGTTTAATCTGTTTTTGCAACATAGTAAGTTAACCAGTTTAGACCTAGAAACTAGTTACCATTAAAATGAATTTATTATTAACTGAACAGTAATAAACTCTTTAGACAATGCTGTCCCCTCGCTGTCAAATTATCAATCAGTGTCGACTAGATGTACTATTTCAATATTAGCTTTCTGTACTACGTGCTCATGATTGATTAGGTGTGGCTTCAGTGATTCATGAGAAGCGTGTTTGTCAGTCTATATAACGTTCTTGTTCCTGGCACTCCGCACGAGACTTTTGACACAGTCCCCAGCACACGCATTTGCGTCCAGATCGCGGACGGTGCTGGAGGCAGGGAGGTACAGTCCGTGAGACCAACTTCTGATCCTCTAATATTTCGGATTATACCAAAAGGAATATGAATACGTTACGAACAGCGATCTTTTTCGTCCAATGTCTCGGTAAGTGTTAAAACAATTGCCTCTTAATAAAATATGCTGTAATAACTTGCAAGCGGACCTGCCCAGTATGTGGCAGTTTGTCACACGAGATTCTTACATGAGGGCGAAGCCTTATAACAGACTTTTTTTTTCCCTACAGAGTTATTATATTACTTTTGACAACTTTTGTACTTTTTTTTCTCGATATTATTTAATGGTTTTAACATTTTTACAGTATACGCGTATTTGTAATTACCATTAAGCTTTTAATATTACTATTGTTTTTACATACTCTATTCAAGAAACACGAAATAGGTGTTTCAGATATCTATAAAGTGTCTTGTTCTGTTCCAGTGTTACTCAAGGTGTGCAGTGGCGCCTCTATGGACAGGTATGACAGTGCCAAACCCAAAACCACAGAGGTCAACCTCTTTCATACCCTGGAGAAAACAAACACAACAGGGCTCCAGGTGGACATGGAGACGGATGTCTATGAAGATGATGAAGATGAAGACGAAGATGATTATAACTCTGGGGATTATGACCTTCACCAACCTAGAGGTAGAGTTGCGTCATTTCTCTGAAGGCAGTTTGTAAAAGCAGCCAGTCAGTGTTTCAATACCCAGTGCTGATATACGCAACAAGTACTGGAAAAACTTATAATACACTAGGTGGAATGACTACTTATGTTAAAGCAATTTATTATTAGTTTCTAGTTAAAACATAATAAATGTAAGTATTGTATACATCCACAGGAAATGCTAGCGAACACATGAACATATGCAGTGACTGTTAGACTATTGTACAATATTAGATCATCATGAACTGACATCACTGCTCTTTCTTGCTCAACAGTGGCATTATCCACCAAACCCAAACATCCGTCAGTGATTCCCACTACTGAGAAGAAGACAAAAAAAGGAAAACGGAAGGGCAAAGGAAAAGGCAAGGGAAGAAAGAAGAACCCCTGTCTGGGGGAATACAAAGATTTTTGCATTCATGGAGTGTGTCAACATCTGAAGGAGTTGAACACTCATTCTTGCATGTGAGTTTTGTGCTTTTCCAGTTTTTGTTTGACCAATTAACACTAGCAGACACTTGCATGTGAAGCGGCTTACAAATGTGGAAAAACGGGCAGTTTTTCAATCATATAAAGGCCAATATTACAACACACAGTTTGTATAGTAACAAAATTGGAGCAGAAAAAGAGTGGAATGAAAAGAGATAACACAATTATTGCTTGATGATTCCCCTGATCTGACTTTCTTTTCGGATGGTCTTTCTTACAGATGTAACGCAGGATATTCAGGAGAAAGATGCCATGTATATACCCTAGCAGTTGGTAAGGAGGAACAGCGTTACAGTCGAACCACAGCTCTAGCGGTAATAGCGGTGGTTCTTTCTCTCATGTGTGTCGCAATCATCGCTATTCTGCTGGCACTACGGTAAGTTACCATGAATCAGCATTATATTGCTTTTTAATCATTAAACCATTGTTGTTGTACAAAATTCCTTAGATATTCAGCATGTTTTCTCACAGGTACCACAAAAAAGATGACGCTGATGTGGAAAGTGAAGAAAAGGTCAAACTTGAGGCAACGTCAGTACAGCAGTGATAAGGGAAGAAAGGTAAATCGTTGTCAACGAACGGCCAGTTTTGATTTGTTTCTTATTAAAATGAATATTAAATAACGTTTATTATTGTTTTACAGGACAAGGAATGCCAAAAGGACATGGATAGATAGCACCGAGGACTGAGGAGTAAGCAGGGGCACAATTTCTACATTCGTCCCAGTGTCCTGCTGTCTACACTGGCATGAAGGATGTTTTGAACGCTGCTTCCATGTGCAGTACAATGTCAACGTGTTCTCTTTGTGGAGAACATACTTAGAGGACTGAACCGGATGAATGTATGGCAACTTAACCGAGTTGCTTTTGTCGTTTGTTGCTTATTTATTTATTTCAAAAAGGGTGTTTCTGGTTTCTCCCATCAGTCTCGATCTGTAGTACTGTTGGAAACGCCACAAAGCACTTGTAATTATTTATTTATAATGTATTGGTTATTTATTTTGATATGTAACAATTTCTTTGTGTACTGAATGCACTGTAAGTTTTGTAAATGTGTTTTTATTGTATAGATATTTATTATTGATAAATACAATCAAATAATGTTCTAATAGGACTGAAGTTGCATGACAGACTTTGCAATCACATATGGAAGACCCTCCAGTAAAGTTTTAATAATAATATTATAGCTAAGCTGTGAAATAAACAGATTTGCAGAGCTCTAAAAATCAATCGTTAAATCACGTACTGTGGAGGAATGTCAGACGCGGGGCTTTGTAGGTCTTTTGTATGTATTACTGAGAAAGTGTAGCTTAAATTAAGTGAAATAAAATGGAATATGTCTATCAAAGTATTTTAAGTACTATGTGTCTAGTATAAAATAACATGATTTCATTAACAATTTTTAAGAAATGATAACTATTTTCAACTTGTGATATTACTGTTGTTTCATTTTAATAAACAATTGTCGCATTGTGACTTTCTAAGTGTTTCTTGTTTTCAATGAGCATATTTTGTAAGGTATCTTGTAAGGTTTAAACTAAATGCTGAAACACTCACTGATTCTCCAGAAGGAAAAATGATGCAGAAGAGCTGGGGGTGAAAACTTTTGAACAGAATGAAGATTTTTCTTATTTTGTCTAAATATCATATTTATTTTTTTCAATTAGTACTGCCTTTCAGAAGCTACAGAAGATACTTACATGTTTTCAAGAAGACAAAGTAAGTTAAATGTACCCTGATCTTCAAATTCAAAAAGTTTTCACCCCCCGGCCCTGCATTGTGCTTCCTTCTGGAGCACCAGTGAGCGTTTGAATCTTATGTAATTTTGCATATGAGTCCCTCATATCTCCTCAGTGTGAAAAGATGGATCACAAAATCATACAGTCATTTTTGGGGGTTCAAATACACAAAAATGCTAAAAAACCAAAGAAAAAAAAATTACAGCTGTGGATCATTCAGGTAACAACACTGTATTAAGAATCAAGCGTATGTAAACTTTTGAACAGGGTTATTTTTATAAATTCAACTACTGTTTTATCTTGTGATACTATGTAAACATCTTGTGTGTATAATATCTTACTTGGGTCAGTACTAAATAAAAAAATAACATGCATTTTTTTATGATTCCACTTGTTTTGGTCAAATAATTAACATTTTGCAGATTCTGCAAGGTGTATGTACACTTTTGACCTCAACTGTACAAAACAACATGTTGATAATTACAAATATTTTCTTTGGCAATGTCACACTGAGGTGAAACATTTCAGATGTAGTACAAAATTAGCTGTAAAAATAGAAAAGGCAGTTTAAATTAGACTCAGCTTTTGGGTTTTCAAACATTTGTGGCACTTGCACTGTTCACTTTCACATTTTTACGTTCACATATAAAAGTCTTGTGCATTCCTGTGCTGCACTATTTTGAGACTGCAGCTGTATCGATAAACCTGCCGTGCTGCCTATCTAGAGAGCATTTTTGAGAACCAGCTGTCTATTCGAAACCGAAAATGCTGTCTAGCTAGGCCGCTCACTAGGTTTTGCGACCAGCTTGAGCATGCGCATGCGCAGTGACTCATTCTACACTCAGCATCATGGCGGCTCCCGTAGACCTCGAGTTGAAGAAGGTAAATGGGGGTTTATAGATTTACTTACAGAAAGTAAACGGTTTTATTGCTTCGTCATTATAAATTAAGTGAGCAAAGGAGTTTTTAAGATCAGATAGGTTAGAATCATGCACGGAACTGTAAAAGCAATGTAATATACCAACATGTTACCTCTGTGCTCTAGAAACCTTTTACATTTTTATTGTTTTAAGTCAAAATATCATAGACATTACATAGACAAGTCCTTTTCTATTGTAAACCCTTTGTAAATTATTATGTACACGTACATCAAATGATGTACGAAGCTTTTAATATAACGTTACAGCTGTCATTTTGTCTAATTGTTGTTATTTGATGGTAACTCCGTTGCTGATTATTCGTAACTACGATATTTTTGATTAAATGTATGATTACCATTATAAACCTTTTGCAAAAATACAGCCTAGTGTAAATTTTCTGTCATTTATGCACTTTAGTCCATAGTTGAGTATAGAATAACCGTTCTTCAGGTTCTTCTGTAATAACTCTCAGTCACATCCAATAATACAAAAAACAGTTTACATACTTTTCAGAATCTGCACAATGTTAATTATTTTACCAAAATAAGAGAGGGTGTAAACTTTTGACTTCAACTGTATACTCACATCTTCACATCTGTATGCCACAGGCCTTTGCAGAGCTGCAAGCTAAAATGATCGACACCCAGCAGAAGGTGAAGCTGGCAGATCTGCAGATCGAACAGCTGAGCCGCATGAAGAAGCACTCCAACCTCACGCATGCAGAGATCACGTCACTCCCTGACAGCACCCGCATGTATGAGGGAGCAGGACGCATGTATGTACATTTCTGTTACTGTAAAATCTCCCCTGACTGTAAATTTTGTTACTCTTTTCATTGTTTTGACCACTTTTTCCAGGTTCATTTTACAATCAAAAGATGAAATTGCCAATCAGCTTTTGGAAAAGCAGAAGACAGCAGATGAGAAGATCAAGGAGCTTGAGGTAAGCTAGGAGCACAAAAACATGTAAAGCTCAGCTCTCTCTCAGTTACATGCTGTCATGCGCCTCAAAGCTGTGTGACTTCTCAGGAATACTGATTTACATGTTTACATCCTGGTATTAACATACATATTGAGATCTAATCACGCAGTCTAAAAAGTGCTGGGTTTAAAAATTTCTTTGGTAACCCAGCGAGGGTTAAATATTGGACAGAACACATGCTGGGTTATTTTGACCCAGCTGGTTGGGTTAAATGTTTGAAATGTTAAATTAAATGTTGTTTAATTTAACTCACTGTTGTTTAAAAATTACTATATTGCTGGCTTAAAATAGGTTGGAAATTAGTAATAACAAACAGTAATAATACAGTAGTTTATAATATTGCATACATTTTTAAAAGTTTTAAAAAAATTTAAAAGAGTAAAATGGGTAAAATTTCTCATGTTGGTGTGTCACTGAAATCACAGCCGGTGATGGACTTGTAGCGGAAAGATGCTGTGACTGATATAACCTGCCCAAATATAATGTAAACAAACCTCTGTTTCAAAAGTGTACTAATTAGGAAGAGGATGAAAAGCCTGCACTCTGACTGTAACTCAACATCTGGGTTGTTTCGTCAGAGGAAGCGGGGGGAGCAGGAGGGGTGTATATTACCCAGCCACTAACCCAATGGCTGGGTAATACAAAAACTACCCACCACTGGAAAAAATTACTCAATATATGACCCAACAGGCTCAACCTAGCGGTTGGGTAGAAAAAATAACTTTTAGTGTTCAGTACAGGTGTAAACCAAGTCTAAAGCACTTTGCAATCTAGTCACTGATATATGCAGTTATTATTGTTTTTAGAATAAAAATACAAATATTAAGTTTGCAACTGATTGTAAGAAAAATGCTAAAGAAAAATGTTTCTTTAGCATCAAATGAGCAGTAGAGTAGTTGTTTAAATTGTTGTTTAAATACTGTTTTTGCTGTATTTATGATTGGTGGGCATAAGATACTTTTGAACAGTAGTGTACGCTACCAGTCAAAAGTTTTTGAACACTGAGATTTTTAATGTTTTTTTTTAAAAAGTCTCTTCTGCTCACCAAGCCTGCATTTAAAACAGTATAATTTTAAAACATTTTTACTATATAAAATAACAGTTTTCTATTTGAATATATATTTAAAATGTATTTTATTCCTGTGGTCAAAGCTGAATTTTCAGCATCATTACTTCAGTCTTCAGTGTCACATGCTCCTTCAGAAATCATTCTAATATGCTGATTTACTGTTCAAGAAACTTTATTATTATTATTATTATTATTATTGTTATTATTATTGGTATTAATATTATTATTATTATTATCAATATTTAAAACAGTTGAATACATTTTTTAAAGATTCAAAGTTCAGCATTTTTCTGAAACAAAAAGCTTTTGTAAAATTATACACTATACCATTCAAAAGCTTGAAGTCAGTATCATTTTTACATATAGAAATTAATACTTTTATTTAGCAAGGATGCTTTAAATTTATAAAAAATGATGGTATAGAGATTTATAATGTTACAAAAGATTTTTATTTCAGATAAATGCTGTTTTTCTGAACTTTCTATTCATCAAAGAAACCTGAAAAAATCTACTCAGCTGTTTTCAACATCATAATAATAAATGTTTTTTTGAGCAGCAAATCAGCATATTATGGATGATTTCTGAAGGATCATGTGACTGGATTAATGATGCTAAAAATTCAGCTTTGAAATCACAGGAATAAATTACATTTTAAAATATGTTAAAAAAGAAAGCAGAGAGCTGTTTTTGCTGTACTTTGGATCAAATAAATGCAGGCTTGCTGAGCAGAAGAGACTTCTTTAAAAAACATTAAAAATCTTGCTGTTCAAAAACTTTTTACTGGTAGTGTACATGCATTCATACAGTGACGGTTAGTAATGTATGCATGCGTGTAATAAAAACTCGCCCGTTTGATGAAATCTAATCACAAGTGGTCACAGGAGATTCATTTGAAGTGCATGTGGTGTAAGTGATAATGTGTTAGGTTGACCACTTGTGATCAAGTCGCTGAAGACAGACATTAATACCAGGTGTAAACAGAGCCTAGTAGCTTATATTTGTAGTCAGAAAGCAGTAAGCTTGTTGAATGACTTTGTCATGGTTCTTTTATTAGAAGAAGAAAGTTTAGACAATACATAAAAACATACATGTAAAGAAAAAGGCAAAATGTATTTTTATTAATGACATTGGACCACATTTAAAGAATGAATGAAATGTTATTTATATGGTTTGCAAATTATTCTATAAATAATATTTTGATGCAGGGAGAACTTCTGCTTTTGTGTATGTTTAAGGGTTTACACGGCAGGCATGCTCAACTTTTGTATTTTTCAGAAACTCAAAAGCTTGTGCGGTTATTTTTTCCCCTAAGCAGTGTTTACGTGTTTCTCCCACAGTTTTGCAAGTGCACTCAGAATTTCACGCTCTGTGTTTGTGGGCTGAACCCCCCCCTGCAGTCTTGTTTTAGCTCCATGGTTCATTCAGGGGGAGGTATGTGTGGTTAAAATGATAGGCATACATCACAGCGTTCCCATTACTATGGTAAAACCACATGAGCTACATAGCCCTTATGATATACTTATCTTCTCATAAACATTCACATGCTGCATGTTGTATTATTAGTGCTGTCATTCTTTCGCCTGGACTTGCTTTATTTGGCATGAAGTCCTTATTTGTCAACAATGTACAGTACAGCCGACCCCCCATGTTTGTTTTTGTAAAATACTGCCTGAAGATTTTGTGAAATTGTCCATTGACGGCCATTTTAGCCAGTGAGAAAGCTGCACTGGAATTTAGTAGGTGGACTGAAAAAAAAATTGTGAAAGGACTGATGTGTTCATTCTTGACTTTTATGACTTACCAAGAACTCATTGTAGGAAACTGTGATGACAAATGTCATCGTCATCATCTACACGTGGGTCTCTATGAAAATGACTGATGCGGTGGATTCAGTTTCACGTCATAGTTTTCCTTTTGTAGAGTTTCGAATCATAGATGTTGCAGGTGTTGTGGTATCATTAACGTCAAATTTAAATTATCTGATTTTTCTGAGTTCCTCTGAAATTGTTTATTTTTTTTCTGAAATTGGCTTGCTTTTTGTTGTTTAAGAGATTTCTGAATGTGTCCTAATGTAGCTTAGACAATATGTGACCCTGGGCCACAAAACCAGTCATAAGTAGCAATAGCCAAAAATACATTGTATGGGTCAAAATTATTGATTTTTCTTTTTAAATCATTAGGATATTAAGTAAAGATCATGTTCATGAAGATGTTTAGTACATTTCCTACCTTAAATATATTAAAACGTAATTTTTGAATAGTAATATGCATCACTAAGAACTTCATTTGGACAACTTTAAAGAAGTCTTCTTCCAGAACAATTCACAAATAATTTACTCACTCCCTTGTCATCCAAGATGTTCATGTCTTTCTGTCTTCTTGTAAAGAAATTGTTTTTTGAGGAAAGCATTTTAGGATTTTTCTCCATATAATGGACTTCATTGGTGCCCCGATTTTGAACTTCCGAAATGTAGTTTAAATGCAGCTTCAAAGATATAATAAGAAGGGTCTTATCTAGCAAAACGATGGGTCATTTTCTTTCGGAAAATAAAAATTTGATAACTTTAAGCACAAAAGCTCATGTAGCACAGGATCTGGGTTGCGTGTCCATGTCACTACGAATCACGTTCATCGTCTGTGTACTCCAGATCAAAAAGGTAGAGTATGGCGAAAAACTCGATCTCATTTTCTCCTACAACTTCAGAATCGTCTGACATCGTTGTACCTTTTTGTTTGTAAACAGCGTTTGACTTACTTGCACTTCCTTTGTCTTTGTAAACACTGGGTCTGTAGTTCCGCCTACGTTCCACATAACCTTTCGACGTGATTCAATAGTACGTAGCGTCATAAACGTGCATCCCAGAGCCTGTGCTACACCAGCTTTTGTGCTTAAAAAGTATACAAATTTTTTTTTTTCCGAAAAAAATGACCCATCGTTTCACTAGATAAGACGCTTTTTCCTCAGCTGTGATCGTTTAGAGCCCTTTGAAGCTGCATTTAAACTACCTTTTGGAAGTTCAAAATTGGGGCACTAATGAAGTCCATTATAAGGAAAAAAATCCTGAAATGCTTTCCTCAAAAATCATAAGTTCTTCACGACTGAAGACAGAAAGACATGAACATCTTGGATGACAAGGGGGTAAGTAAATTATGTGAGTAAATTATTTATTTTTAAATACAATTTTCTCAATATTTTGGTTGTATAGCGCCCTCAGATTCCAGATTTTCAAATAGTTGTATCTCGGGCAAATATTGTCCTATCCTAACAAACCATATATCAATGGAAAGCTTATTTATTCATACATGGAACCATATAGATTTTTATTTTTATTGTATAAATAATACTGTAAGCAAATTTAAAAGTGAACCATTATTTTGTTATTTATGGAATTTATTTATTACTGTAAAGTCTTTTATAATCCTATTAGTTACTTTTTGTAAAATGTAAGTTATTGAAAATGTAAAATTTTAAAGGAATGAATACTTTTAATCCACAAATGTGGATTAAAGGATTAGTTCACTTCCAGAACAAAAATTTACAGATAATTTACTCACCCCCTTGTCATCCAAGATGTTCATGTCTTTCTGTCTTCAGTTGTAAAGAAATTATGTTTTTTGAGGAAAACATGACTACATACAAACAAAACTCTATAGGCACCATAGAAGTCCATTATATGGAGAGAAATCCTGAAATGTTTTCCTCATTAAAAAAAATAATAATAATTTCTTTGCGACTGAAGAAAGAAAGACATGAACATCTTGGATGACAAGGGGGTGAGTACATTATCTGTACATTTTTGACCTGAAAGTGAACTTCTCCTTTCTCACTTTGATCAAAAGTGACAGTAAAGGCATTTATAAATAAATGAATATTTCTATTTTAAATAAATGCTGTTCTTTTGAACTTTCTATTCATCCTAAATTCTAAAAAAAAAAAAAATATATATATATATATATATATATATATATATATATATATATCTCACGGTTTCTACAAAAATAGCACAAATGATTTTGAAGAAATGATTTTTGAAGAATTATGTGTCACTGAAGAACAGTGCAATGGCTGGTGGAAATTCAGCTTTGACATCACAGGAATAAATGATCTTAAAATATATTGAAATAGTGTTTTTTTTGTTTGTTTGTTTGTTTTTTAATTGCATTAATATTTTAGAATATTACTATTTAACTGTAATTTTGTCAAATAAATGCAGTCTTACATTCTTTGTTGCATGAAGTTTAATTCCAGCATGCTCACTGTTAAGACAAACTGTTTTGCAAATTGTAAATGTGTCTATGAGTTTTAATTTTTAGCATTTATATCATATAATAGACATAAGTAGTAAGCTGAAGAAAGCAACTCCCACACATTAAACAGCACAAGCACTTAATTAGTACCTCACATTAAACATTGTTCTGTGGTCATTTTTTCAAATGCTTGTTACTATATTAAAGGGATAGTTTACCCAAAAATGAAAATTCTGTCAATTATTCACCCTCATGTCATTCCAAACCCTTAGGACAAACCCTTTGTTCATCTTCAGAAAACAGATTAAGATATTTTTGATAGACAGCAACACAACTGAAACGTTCAAGGCCCAGAAAGGTAGTAAGGACATTGTTAATAAAAACAATCATAAAATTAAAGTTGAACCACTGATGTCACTTGGACTATTTTAATGATGTTATTACTACCTTTCTGGGCCTTGAAAGTGGTTAGTTGCGTTGCTGTCTATGCAGAGTCAGAAAGCTCTCGGATTGCATCAAACATATCTCAGTTTGTGTTCAGAAGATGAACAAAGGTCTTACAGGTTTGGAACGACATGAGTAATTAATGACAGCTTTTTCATTTTTGTGTGAACTATCCCTTTAAGTATCCAGTCTGTAATGACATTACAACACTGGAGAATTACCAAACAAATGCAAAATTGACCATATTTGGTGCTTAACAGGTGTACATTTCGGACCCTCTGTGTAACACTAGCATAACGTTATACAGCACATGAAACACATTCTGAGCTTGTGAGTGTGTGACCACATCAATCATAATGTGAACAAAAGTAAGAATGCTTACTGATGTCATTGTTAATGACAGAGTGAAAAGGACGCCGTCCAGGTGTTTACCTGATTTTCAGAAGCATGTGACCACCTGTAGCCTCATGGGAGGTCATGCTTTCTGATCAGTACAGTTATTTTTAACTTGGATGGCATGGGGGAGGATGCACCAATTAGGCTTTGTTGGAAACTTCCTTTAATCATATTTACATATTCTTTTTCTTACTCAAGATGTGACCGCAGTCAGGTGAAAAGCTTTAATAAAACAGCACAGCCTGTCACTGAGGTGTCATACTGTGACGTGCTTCTATTCATTTTGCTCAAGATATTTTAAGACTTTGCAAGTTTGGAAAATTTCTTGAGAAGGATGAGAGGAAGTATTAATTTCCTTATGATGGGAATTTAAAGTCATGTTCTAAAAATACTGTTAATTTGATACAATGCACAATGTTGGTTAGAGATGCTTTAGGCATGATCCAAATTTCTTATCTGACTAAATAAACTTTTAATATTTCCTTGAATATGTGAATTACTGTCAAATTCACTCATGTTTCCGTATTATTCAGTGAGCTTCTTCATTGCCACCCAACGTTATAGTAAATCTTGTACATTGATCGTAATTAAGCAGAATGTGAGAAATCAGTGCAGACGAATTGCATCACAACATCTTGATATGAGTGTCTGAAGCAATGAAGCATGGCCTGTGATGCACTGAAACACAGGTGAGACATTTAGCAGATCAGGTACAGTAGTCTAGTCTAGTTTGCCATTTATCTGTCTGGCTCTGATGTGTCATGCAGAATCATTGCTTCATCTCTCTCCAGCTTTGAGCCTGTGTTGAAAATGTAGATCAAAACATTATTTGATCAAGTCATGCCCCTGTGCAAGTATTTACCCTTTGGCTACAAACATCTAGTAGGCACTAAACCCTTTCTTTTTTTCTTTCTTTCTTTCTTGTGTACTTAACTTCATAACTTGAGCCAAGGGTTCTTTGGACTAGAGATGGGCCTTTTATTTAGGGGTTCAAGCGTGTAGCGCTGAAACCCTATTGTAATGTTAGAATGGCAGAGAATCAGCAATCTCCACGTAAAATTGAGTGCAGACCAAAACCGTAGGTCATAGAGATTTGAAACTTGGAGGCATTGTAGTACTCACACCACCTACATTGTCACCAAGGCTCGCCCCAATCGGCCTGATCAAAAGTACAAAATCGCTCATAACTCCTAAACCGTTCAGGCTCGAGTCTCTTATTTTCAGGTATTTTGGATATTTTGAAATGCCTACTTTTGCGAACTAGTTCTAGGTTTTACACCAGATCGTAACCAAACCAGTGCAGGAAGATTCTTTGGAGAGTGAATATCAATAATTATCTAAAAAAAGTTGTCTGCACCGATAACCTTGTGGTTAGTGCGCCGACATATAGCACAACTGTGTTTGCGGCGACCCGAGTTCGATTCCCGTCTCGAGGTCCTTTGTTGATCCCACTCCCCTCCCTCTGCCCAGTCCTTTCCTGTCATCTCTCTACTGTCCTGCCCATTAAAGGCACAAAAGCCCAAAAATATAACTTAAAAAAAAAAAAAATTCGCTGTTGCCAAAGGGACGCCAACATTTTTGAAAGGAGTGGGGCCGCTTTTACTAAAAGGGCTATAACTTTTGAACAAAATGAGATATCCTACCAAAATCTGTACATATGTGTAAGAGCTCAATCATTGGTCAAATAGAAAAAAAGTACAGTGATTGACCACTTGGAGGTGCTATAAGAGGAAAAAAAATAAACAATAAAATGGCTATAACTACACAACCATTTGTCCAATCAACTTGAAAATTGGTATGCAGTGTCTTTGTCCAGTGTCTTTGTCCAGTGGCCACTAGTGTCTATGAGGACATTTGCATATCTTTAAAAAACATGGTCGTCATCAGTCCAATATTTTTGAGCGAACGAAACTCAGTGGGCCTGTTTGACTTGTGGCTTTAAAGGTCTGTAAGCATTTTGAAATAAATTGGCCACTAGTTGGTGCTAACGAGTAATCACGCAGCATTTTACTTGTACACACAATATTCATATCATGTGATAGTTTTCCTCACTCTGAACAACTTTGCCTCAGGAGACACTACTGTCAATCACACTGTTCATTAATTTTTCAAGATTATCTAAAAAAAAATACTTTTGCGAACTAGTCCTAGGTTTTTCGCTCATTCTCATCCAAACCACTGCAGTACATTTGTCTGGGCTCTCCAGGTCAATAATTATCAAAAAAATATTGAACTTTACTCTTTGATTAGCTATAATAGAGTCAATTTAAAAAAGCTGTGGCCAAATATACCTAAAAGCATATAAATCCTAAGTGAAAATTCAAAACTTCATGAAACTAGGTAAGCACATGTGACAGATTATTCTGAACAAGTATGGAAATCTGACCTATCTGGCTATAACAGTCATAAACACAAAATAAATCATACATTTCTAGGGCTGCACAATAAATCGCATGATATTGTCATGCGCATCTCGTCAGTAAAGCCGGTTCTGTGATTATTGGTAAATCTCCATCACATGCTTTCAGACGGAGTGGCATTTAATACATAGAGCCTTAGATCACTGACAAGCTATGCAATATCGTGCTCATAATCGAATGCGATTCATCTGCGATTATGAACGCAATATTGCGTAGCTTGTCAGTGATCTAGGGCTCTGTGTATTAAATGCCGCTCCATCTGAAAGCATGTGATGGAGCTCTACTACTAATCACGGAACCGGCTTTACTGACAAAATGTGCATGACAATCACATGCGATTTATCGTGCAGCCCTATGCATTTCCTATGGTAAATTACCTGTTATCAAAAATGCTTTATTTAATCAATGATTTAGGTGGTTACAGGCTAAATAATATGTAATGTCTTTTTCATATGTGCTTAAATGCCTTAAAGCACTTATATATATATATATAAATTACTATTCAAACATTTGAGGTCAGTAAGTTTTTTTTTTTATTTTAATATTATTTAATTAATATTGAATTAATTAGTACTAAATTGAGCACGTATGCATTCAGTTAATCAAAAGTGACAGTAAAGACTTTTCAAAAGAGTTTTCTTTCAGTCTGTTTTTAATACTTTCTAATCATCAAAGAATTCTTTTAAAAAGGTATCTTGTTTTCACTAAAATTATTAGACATTAATATTAAATATTAAGCAGTCAATCAGCCTGGAGTAATGGCTGCTGAAAATTCAGATTTTCCATTACAAGAATAAATCACCTTGTTTTAAATGTTTAAAATATTAAAAATTCGTATATTGCATTGTAATAATTTTAAAATATTGCTGTTTTTATTATGTATGCAGACTTGATGAACATAGACTTCTTTTAAAAGTCGACCCCTAACCTTTGATTGGAAGTGTAGAAACTTAAGCTGCATCCGAATTTGCATACTTAGTAAGTACTGCTTTTGATGAAGAACTTTTCAGCTATTAACATACGGCTTTTGCCATACAATATACTATGGAAGTAGTAAATATTTTTTGCTATGAGTTGCACTGCACATGAATGATGTCAGAGTGATATGGGAAATGCTTTTCCTTGTGTATCCAAGGTGTCAAGGTAAATCGGTTTATGTAGTTTGAATAATGTATTTACATATTAAGCTAATTACTTATCTACTTCCCAACTTTGCATATGCGCAGCCGTTGTTTCACTTTACAGCTGTTTACGTTATTTGCAGGAACTGTGCATTTAAAAGGCAAATGAGCTGAAAGGAAATGCACCTGAAGTGTACATGAGAGCTCTGTGGTCATGGGCGTTCACTCATTTACAGTATTTCTGCTGTGTGTGTGTGTTCTGGCCCAGACTGTGTGTTCTGCGTCGTGTCTGGGCCCGTCTGTCTTTGGCTGCGGTGTGCTGGGCAGTTTGGGTGTAATTCCAGGCTCGGCTGCGACCTCATCCTGAATAAATGCAGGGCTGATGACTTCTGGAACGAGGCCCAGGGCTTCCCTGATGGCACAGCCCAACCCCATCGTAAGAAGTGCCTCATCAAACTCGATGACAGCCTGTTTCGTTGCAGTGTGACCATTAGATATCCCATAGTGACCAGGGGCCCCAATTCTAACAACTTTTTTTGTACATTTTTAATTAATGTTCTTATAGTTTTATAGTTTTTCTTAAGATTGTCCTTAGGACAAAACTTAATAATTTGAATTCTTAAAAATAATTGAAAATAACCCTTTAAGAGTTAGAATAACCTCCAACTTGTCTCAAATCTTGAAAAGATGTTTAATAAATTGGTAACACTTTACAATAAGCCACATTAGTTAACCACACTAGTTAATAAACTAAGATTGAGCAATTATTCTACAGCATTTATTCATCTTAGTTAATGTTAATTTCAGCATTTACTAATGCGTTATTAAAATCACAGGTTGTGTTTGTTAACATTAGTTAATGCACTTTGATCTAACATGAACAAATAATGAACGACTGTATTTTTATTAATTAACATTAACGAAGATTAATAAGTAGTGTAATAAATGTTTTGTTCGTTATTCAGTGTTCTTTAATACATTAACTAATGCTGGCAAATGACACCTTATTGTTTGCATTTCAAATATTAAGCAGACTATTACTAAATATTACTTACTGTTACCTAATATTCAGCGTATATTACTACTACTAATAAAATTATTATTAAAACAATATTTTTGAGGAATATTTACCAGAATTTATTTACAAATGTGTAAACACAACACAGTTTTTCCAGTATTTCTGGAGGAAAGAAAATTATATATAAAATTATATATATATATATATATATATATATATATATATATATATATATATATATATATATATATAAATACTTTTAAAAAAATAATAAAAAATTAGTCCTTTAGAGATGCTTTTGATTATTACAATTTAATGAATCTATTAAAATGGAATCCAGAAAACTTACGGAAAACAGATTTTGTTTTAAAAAAAATTTTACTTTTTGATAGGACCTTAATTTATTTTTTGTTAAACTTATAATAAACTGCTTTTAAATTGTAAGTTCCATTATTTCAATTTTTTAGACATGCTTTTTAATTAATACATTTTAATTTAAATTTTAAAATGAGGCAAAAAAATGTAAAATCGAAAAAAAGTGGAATCCAGAAAAATTCAAATGGAAAAAACAGAATTTAGAGAGGGAAAAAAAAAACATAAAAACATAAAACAAATTTCATAGGGCCCTACAAAAGTTATAATCAATTGTTGTTTTTAAGACCAATTCACACTTCACTGGTAGCCAACCGAATACGGCACGTCACTTCTCAGGGATTCCAAGACCCAACAAACGCTGGTTTAACATGTTCATTTGGCGAAAACAAGTGCCAACCAATGCCAAAAGATGCCAACACGGGTAACACATTGATCTCACCAAACCCGACGAACGTGTCTGTTGCCATTCGTTGGCGTCTGTCGGTACAGCGTGAACTGGCATTTAAGGGCACCGATATAATGATGGTGATTGTTAGCGTTTGAAAGTCAACCCCTGAGTCACACAAATGTTTCAGAAGCCTCCTTGCTTTTTTAACGCCCGTGTACAGTCAAACCGCATAGCTGCCATTTTCCGACTAGTACATACTGGGACCGCATTTAGACCACAGGGAGCGAATGAACTCATGGCTCCTTTGGCCTCCGTATTCACTCAGCCTAGACGCAAAGTAATACGTTACGAGGTAACACGATGTCGTCAGCATCTGAGCATCGCCTTGGCCTACTCACCACCCTCGTGATCCCCATGCATGAGTGATGACTCCTGGGGTGACAATAACTCCACTGCTGGTTCCGTTATGAGCTCATAATTGGCCCACGACGCAGGTGGGCTCTGTGCCCGCAGCGGGGGGAGGGTCTTGTTGTGAAGCGTGTGAGAAAACCTGTTGACAGGGCTGTTATGGATCTGTCAGCCCCTTCCCTGAGTCTTACCGGGGTATTGTTTGCTGTATTTGCAGTGAAAGATGGGAGAAGCTTGTTATTAATACTCCAGAGGCAGCGGGAGGGAGATGCTGCAGATTTAGTTGCATGGCTTGGGTGTCAGTGCATGGGACAAATGTCCTTACATGGCACTTTCATGTCTTCTTTGAGACGTGTGGTAGGTCTCCTCACACCCTCTGTGTTGCACCTCATTTGACTTTGTACCCTCAATCTTGGCAGCGGCACAGGATTACACTTTCTTTTTAGAGTGCCCGTCAAATATGGCAGGGATGTTTTTTATGCAGTGCACCCTCAAAGAGTTTGGAAGAGAAAATATTTGACTGTATGAGAATAAACAAAATATCAGAATAAAGTAACCGTTTTCAGGAGTTTACAAGGTTTTACACCTTTCTTTAGACCAAAATTTGTGCTGGCCCCATCACAAAAGAAAGATTGATTTTTAAAATCAAAATTAAAATGTTCATACTTTTTTTTTTTTTTTTAAATATTCAGTATGAGGATTCGTTTATTAATTTGTTTGTCTGTCTATCAAAAATATGCCACCATTTGTATGTTTGTGGTTGGTAAGATTTTTTAAAATCGGAGTCAACCGATTATCAACTCCGATATTAAGCATTTTTATCGGTATCGGGTATTTTCGAAATCGATTTGCCAATAAAGTAATTTTTTTGTCAGAGCCCTTTTTATTCTTAATTTTGACATAAATTTTCATTCAGACATATATATGGGTTCAAAAGATTGGTTATTGTTCTACTCGATCTGTAATAAATGGCCCTGAAAAACATATTGGTTAACCATGGTCTTTTTTTTTTTTACAGCATCTTATACTCACCACAGCTGCATTTCTACTGATTATTGGTGCCAATATTAAGCATTTTTAAAGGTTATCAGTATTGGATATTTTTAAAACCAATTTGCCGATAAAATAATTTAAAAGCTTTTAAAGAAAGGTTTTGTCATAGCCCTTGTTATTCCTAATTTTGACATTCATTTTCATTCAGACATATATATTGGTTCAAAATATCGGTTATCATTGTACTTTATTTGTAATAATCGGTATCAGCATTGGCCCTGAAAAACATATCGGTTAACCATGGTTGATTGTTTTTTTGTTTTGTTTTTTTAAGCATCCTACACTCACCGCAGCTGCATTTCGACTGATTATTGGTGACAATATTAAGCATTTTTATTGTTATCAGTATCGGTTATTTTCGAAACCGATTTGCCGATAAAATAATTTAATAGCAAGGAGCCCTTGTTATTGTTAATTTTGACATTAATTTTCGTTTTTACACCAGATATCGGTTCAAAATATCAGATATCGGTCTACTAGATATATAATAATCAGGATCAGCCCTAAAAAACGCATATCTGTCGACCCCTACTTTTTTTATTTATTACTTTTTTAAAGCATTTAATACTCACCAAGGCTGCATTTATTTGATCAAAAATACAGTAAACAGTAATAAAGTGAAATATTATTACAATTTAAAATAATTGCTTTCTATTTTAATATTTAAATAATTCCTGTGATGGCAAAGCTAAAATTTTCAGCAGCAATTTCTCCAGTTGTAAGTGTCACACTTAAGTGTTTTTGCTGCTCAAGAAATATTTATTATTATTGTTGAAAACAGTTGTGGTACTTATTATTTTTGTGGAAACGAAGCTATATAATGTTCACTCTTCTTTGAATATTAAGTTCAAAAGAACAGTATTGACTTGAAATATATTTTTGGTAACAATGCAAAAGTCTTTACTGTCACTTATGATCAATGTAATGCATCCTTGTTAAATAAAAGTATTATTCTTAGTATAATTCTTAAAAAAAAAAAAAAAACCTTTTAAAGAAATTACACAGACATATGTATATGAAAACTGATTGATGCTTTTTATTGATGCTTGTAAGACTATCACAAGTCATTTTTGCAGTTTTGACGTTACATCATTGATTAGCCAGCTGGCATTATATAACATGGGGTCAATTAGCCTGAAACTCTCAGTGGTAATATATTGGGGGTTTTGGTTGCTTGTTGATAGTGTGAGGTAATTGATGCTTGTAACCTGGAAACTGTGTAAACATAAAATAAAACATGAATTTATATTGGACTATAAAAACCCAAACGCAGACATGGGACTTTGCCTTGTCGTCTGCCGTGTCCACCACACTGTCGCCACTGAAATTAATAGATTCCTCACCCCTGCATTTTTCTGTAGGTGTTTCTGTATCATAACAAACACAATTGAAACTACAGTTTATCTACAGATAAAATTCCTGTTTCACATCTAAGAATACACCTTTTGTCTCTGCAAGACAAACATCCCTGCAGCTCAAAGCCAGTTTGTTGTTTTCACTTCAGAATGAAACATTTTGCCCAGAGGCATCTTCCACCTCCATTTCTCTAGAATTATATTGCCGCAGCCACATTCCTTTGGCAGTCGTTTGTAAAGCTGTGAAAGGCAGAATCTCAACGCATGAAGATCTGCAACTCTTCTTTGCCGCTCATCCGTTTCGTCGGCCTTTGCGGCAGGTCAGCACTTTTTCAGAAGCGTCACCTCTGCCTCTTGTAGCGGAGCCGACAACAACAAAGGGCTCTTTTACGGCGGTGTCTGCGCAGACTATCTGCCCTGTCATCTGTGCTCTGACAGAAGTGACTATGGGCGGCCCTCACTCCAATGAGAGGATCCATTCAGGCCACAACAATGAAGGCTTCTGCAGCCCGATTCAGAGCGAACCGCAGAAGAGAGAGCCACAAGACCTCTCTTTGTGCCTTCTTCCGCATTGTTCTGGGAAGGTCAGTCTTCTGAGGTATCATTATCTGCATGGAGAATAGTGTTTCCATAACACAGCATGCTTGGGCAGAGGGGAATCCCCCATTAGCTATTGGATTCATACCTTTGATGATAACCGGTTTAGTCCTGAATTTGGTGCATTGATTCATCTTATAAGCATTTGTGATTTTGAGTGACTGTTTAAGATTTTAATATTTTATTAAAGTCCTAATGACCTTTAATATTTTATTCTTAAAGGGATGGTGCACCCAAAAATGAAAACCCTGAAGCCCACTGTGTCAGCGATTTTGAGGGAGGGGAAACACAGGGGGGTTTAGGGTGAACAGATGGATTTTAGAGCAAGGGGTTTGAGAGTGAACAAGTGAACACGAGAGGTTTGAGGGCTAACAAGCGAATGCATTCCCTCATTGCTTACCCTAAGCCCATTGAGTGAGTGAATGTGAGGAGTTCTGAGGTTTGAGAGTAATTAAACAAATGCGAGGAGTTTTGAGGGAGGGGAAACACAAGGAGTTTTATAGCAAATTAGAGAAGGTGAGGAGTTTTAGGGCAGACGAGTGAGGGAACGCAATGGGTTTGAGGGTGAACGAGCGAACGCAAGGGGGTTTGAGGGTATAGAGCAAATTTGAGGGGTTTGAGGATGACCGAACATGTTCCCTCATTGCTTACCCTGAAGCCCATTGTGTCAGCGAACGGGAGTAGTTTTGAGGGTTGGGAAACGGGGGTTTTAGGGCAAAAGAGCGAATGCGAGGGATTTTAGAGCAAGTGAATGAGGGATCGCAAGGGGTTTGAGGGTGAACGAGTGAACGCGAGAGGTTTGAGGGCTAACGAACGAATGTGTTCCCTGATTGCTTACCCTAAAACAAATTGAGTGAGTGAATGTGAGGAGTTCTGAGGTTTGAGAGCAATTGAGCAAATGCGAGGAGTTTTGCGGGAGGGGAACACAGTGGGTTTTAGGGCGAACGAGCGTATGCGAAGGATTTTAGAGCAAGCGAATGAGGGAACGCAAGGGATTTGAGGGTGAACGAGTGAACGCGAGAGGTTCGAGGGCTAACAAGCAAATGCGTTCCATCATTGCTTACCCTAAAACCCATTGAGTGAGTGAATGTGAGGAGTTCTGAGGTTTGAGAGCAATTGAGCAAATGTGAGGAGTTTTGAGGGAGGGGAAACACAAGGAGTTTTAGGGCGAACTAGCGAATATGAAGAATTTTAGAGCAAGAGAATGAGCAAACGTGAGGAGTCTTGAGGGTGGAGAAATTCAAGGGGTATTAGGACGAACACACTAATGTGACGGGTTTTGGGTCAAGCGAGTGAGAGAACGGAAGGGGTTTGATGGCAAGCGAACGTGAGGGTGTTTGAGAGTGAATGAGTGAACACGAGAGGTTTGAGGGCTAATGAGCAAATGCGTTCCCTCATTGCTTACCCTAAAACGCAAGGGGTTTTAGAGCGAATCCGAGGAGTTTTGGGGGTGGGGAAATGTAAGGGGTGTTAGGGCGAACACACTAAAGTGAGCTTGTTTTAGGGCATGCAAGTGAGGGAAAGGAAGGGGTTTTCAGGGCAAGCAAACGTGAGGGGGTTTGAGGGTGAACAAGCGAATACAAGGGGGTTTGAGAGGAATGAGCAAACACGAGGAGTTTGAGCGTGACCGAACGTGTTCCCTCATCGCTTAAGCCCAATGCGTAAACGAACGGAAGGAGTTTTGAGGTGATTTTAGGGCAAACTAATGCAAGGGATTTTAAAGCAAGTGAATGTGTTCCCTCATTGCTTACCTTGAAGCCAATCGCATGAACGGATGTGAGGAGTTTTGAGGGTAAGCGACGCATGTGGTGCTGCTGTGCATTATTTGCAAGCAGAACAGGGTTGCCAGTTTTTCACAGCAAAACCCATCCAATCGCATTCGGTGGAGGGTCCCCCGGTAGAAATCTTGTTCCGTGAAGTAAAATGTTTTGTTTGGTGAGGTTGCCCTGGTAAAAGTCCCATTCCAGGTGGTAAATATTACATTATTAGAGTCGCTATAACCCGCGTACGTGACAAACAACCTGTTTTTCACGCTGTACATAAAACAGTTAAACATGTCGTAAACATGTCAGAAGATTTTGACAGAGAGGATGACTTGCAGTTTTTTTTTTTTAATTCACTTAAAAATGAAGCATTTTGCCCAGAGGCATCTTCCACCTTCATGTCTTATTTATACCAGAATACACAGACGATGAACTAAGAGAGATGGGCATTCTACTCACCGGCTCGCGCATTGAAAACTGACACGGAAGAAGAAATTGTTGAATAAAGTTGTTATTTTTGCTTTCTTTGAGCATAAAATGTATTCTCGTAGCTTCATAAAATTACAGTTGAACCACTGATATCACATGGACTATTTTAACAATGTGCTTACAACCTTTCTGGGCCTTGAATGTGTCAGTTGCGTTGCTGTTTATGCAGGGTTAGAAACTGAGTTTTAATCAAAAATATCTTTGGAACGACATGAGTATGAGTAATTAATAACAGAATTTAAATTTTTGAAATTTTGGGTGAACTATCCCTTTAACCAATTAACTTTTTTTCTGTAGCATTTTTAAAGTTTAATATGGTGTCGTTTCATAAAGAGCTCAGTGGAGATGTCCAAAAATGAAAAAGACACACACATACATATATCAAGCAGGACATTCATAGAGTCAAAAGATTGATTGTTTTACACTCGGCTCAGTAGAGCTGTGTAGGAGGCACGGCACTTAGTTAGGATCGTTTCTGTTCCTGCACTAAAAAAACTGGTTGCAGCTAATAAAGCTGCACGAAAAAAGCTGGTTTTAGCTTGCCTAAACACGGATATATTAGTCTTCCACCGAATTTTCCATGTGTACCTAAAGCTTCATTTCCTTTGCATATGATTCACAGAGCATACAGGGAAGAGGATTCCCCCTTTAGTTATTCAGTTTGCGCTCCAATGTTCTTTTTATAGAACACTTGCCCTACCCAATGTGCAAATGAGATAAATTCTGTAAATAAACCTCTGGAATAAATGTTTATCTTCTTCAATGCAGCCAACTCTGAATGGTGAGTTCAGTCCGTGAAGAATCCATCAAACTAATTCAACCCAGTAGACTTTTTGAATGAAGAAGAACCAGCTCAGGAATCAGACCGCACAGAATGTGCTTTGTGAAATGTTTTTGAGCAGCAAATCAGCATATTAGAATGATTTCTGAAAGATCATGTGACACTGAAAACTGGAGTAATGACTGCTGTAAATTCTGCTTTTCCATCACAAGGATAAACTGCATTTTAAAATATCTTTAAATAGAAAACAGTTACTTTTAATTTGTAATAATATTTCACAATATTACCATTTTTATCTGCTTTTGACTTCACACCGTGATGCCACTCATCCAACTCTGTCACACTGATGGAGGGGGTAATGCAACATTCTGTGCACCCCTGTTGGCCATTGTTTTCCCTCCTGTGTAATTTTCTGCCCTCTGAAATATTTTCATGACCTTTCCTCTGCCTTTCCAAGCACTGTGACCTATAAATACGTGTTTTTTCTGTAGCTCTCTATGATGGGGAGGTATGGGCAAGCTGATATCAATTGTTGTCCTATCTCTTATCATGCTTGTTCAGAGAAAATTTTCCTCCCCCTTATGTCCTGCAGACTTGCAACAAAACAGATGCCATGATGTAAAAACCCATTCAGACCTCACCCTCTCATTAAAAACAAACAAGCATGTTGATAACCTGTATCATCTGTATCTACAAACGCACTTACAAAAATCCGAAAATACACAAGCAGCTTTGTACGTAAACAGGCTGAACGAGATTCTAAAAATAAACCTCCTCTTCAATGAACAATTGGCTCTTGCTTTTTATAGGACAGAGTTCGGATATTCGTCTCATTCCGCGTCCTTGTTTTGCTTTTTTTGTGACACATTTGGCGTAGTTTGAATGGAAAATATGTTTGCATAAGTAAAAGCGCAACCAAACACCTGTCTTTTCATGCAAAAATAAACACACATGCTTGCTAATAGGAAAACAAGACAATGCACTCAAAACCCACTGAACAATAAAGTCACTTAAAGTTTAAAGGGATAGTTTGACCAAAAATTTAAATTCTGTTGATTACTCACCCTCATGTTGTTTGAAAATTAAATGAAGATATTTTTAATGAAACTTTGGTTATTTCTTTCTGTCCACTGAAATTTCATTCCACCAAAACAACTTCAGAAATTTAATGAGATTGTAAAAATTACCCATTTGAATTGCACCGTTTAAAGGGACAGTTCACCTAAAAATGAAAATGATTTCATTAATTACTCACCCTCATGTCATTCCAACCCTGTAAGAACACAAATTAGGATATTTTTGATGAAATCTGAGAAAAATTATGATTGAACCACTGATGTCACATGCCTTGCTGTCTGTGGAGGATGAGACAGCTCTAGAATTTCATCAAAAAATATCTTAATTTGTGTTTCAAAGGATTCCTTATTAAAGTGACTGGATTTCACTCATTAGAATTTGCCAACAACAAATATAACCATTCTTAAACTCTAAAAATGGGAGATTATCCACCATACCTACACTTAGAAGTTACTTTCTAAAAGCATTAATAACAATGTGAAAAGAATTTAATTTACAAGTTCTGTGAAAGTACTAAACTATAAGTTAGATTACCATTTACCAGTATTTGGTGAATTTTGTTGGTAAAATTACAGTAGAAATTGACACCATTGGGAATTTTGCATTGCGTTAAAGGGATAGTTTACCCCAAAATGAAAATTACCCCATTATTTACTCACCCTCAAGCCATCCTAGGTGCATATGACCTTCATCTTTCAGATGGATACAATCGGAGTTATATTGAAAAATATCCTGGCTTTTCCATAGCTTTAAAGTGGCGGTGAATGGGTGTTGAGATTTTGAAGCAAAATAAAGTGCATCCATCCATCATAAAATGTGCTCCACATGGCTCCAGGGGGTTAAAAAAGGCCTTCTAAAGCAAATTGATGTGTTTGTGTAAGAACAATATCCATATTTAATACTTCATAAACCCCGTAATTTTCTCACCCTCAAGTACAGACCGGAATTAGCCGGGTTTTCTGCATGATCGGCCCCGACCGGTGACTGGTCAGTCAGTTTGCCGATTCCGAGCTGTTCTGTTTTGTCATCACACTTACAGTGACTGATAATGTAGGCTCTTTGTCATGCCAGATGGGGTTTGCTCAGCCTAAGTGAGTATGTTAGAGTCACTCGTGCAGAAACCAAAACAAATGAGCGCAACAGCACTCACAGAAAGTTAGAAATGCATAATGCGGTAGTAAAAAAAATTGTAATATATGGTTTAGGTACACAACATTGCACGACCAAGATGTTTCCCATGATTATATCAAAACGACTGCAATGTGACACTGATATTGTACAATAGTAGTTCAATAAACAAAGTTAAAATTAAGTGACTTACATTTTAGACACAATATTGACTGTTTTTGCTCAGTTTTATTGACGAAAATGGTTCCAATCAAAACCACGACATAACTGCTGCATGTCTCCAAGCAACACAGCGGTGTTTCGTTACTGAAAGAATCGGTTGCATGAATGACTAAATAACTCACAGTCATTTGCCACCACCTAGTGGTGGTTTGGTTTCATATTTAAAAGTATCATTGGATGTTTCCCAACATTTATTATGTGTATGATTAAAAAATATTTAAAACATTAATCTTAAAAAATGATGTATGCCTTTGAAATTTTGCAGTGTAAATGCATATATAGAGAATATCTGTAACTTAGTTCAGATTGAGGGATTTTTTTTTTTTTAGAATTTTGAGTGAATGAATGTTTTTTTTTTTTTTTTAATGTACATTTTTTTTTTCTGTGGAAAAAAAAAAAGTATAGCTTTTTGTTTGTGTATGCTGTCAATTATAGTTCTTAGAAGGAAAATTGGAATTAGCAAAAATCGGTATCGGCAGGTCACACTTACAAAAAAAATCAGAAATTGGACTCAGCCAAGAAAATTGCAATTGGTGCATCTCTACCCTCAATCCATCCTAGGTGTATATGACTTTCTTATTTCAGATGAATACAGTCAGAGTTATATTGAAAAATATCCTTCCTCTTCCAAGCTTTATAATGGCAGTGAATGGCTGTTGAGATTCTAAAGCAAAATAAAGTGCATCCATCCATCATAAAAGTACTCCACATGGCTCCGGGGGGTTAATAAAGGTGTTCTGAAGCAAATCGATGTGATTTTGTAAGAAAAATATCCATATTTAAAACTTCATAAACTCTATTCTCTAGCTTCCGCTAACTGTCGTACACAATCACAAGAGAGTGGCGCAGGATGTAGGTGCAACATAAGCACTGGTGAAAATATGATAGTCTCACGAGAATCAAGTTTTGTTTACAACAAAGGAAAACCAGTTTCCTCTTGGCTTACATCGAAATCCTCTGACATTTTTCTTTACAAATCCTCATTTTATACTCCTAATTCATGACTGGTGTTTTGTTTTGCTCACTTCGTTTCAGCGTTTGTCACTTCATCTGCTAGAACACTACTCTCTCGTAAACGCACATACGACAGTTTGCGGAAGTTTTAAATATGGATATTATTTTTCTTACACAAAGGCATCGATTCACTTTAGAAGGCCTTTGTTCACTCCCGGAGCTGTGTGGAGTACTTTTTATGATAGATGGATGCACTTTATTGGACTACAAAATCTCAACACCCATTCACTGCCATTATAAACCTCGGAAGAGCCAGGACATTTTTAAATATAACTGCATTTATTTGAACTCATATACACCTAAAATAGCTTGAGGATGTGTAAATCATGAGGTCATTTTCATTTTTGGGTGAAGTGTCCCTTTAAGTGGGTCATGTAGAATCACACTGACCAAAAGTTAGCTGCTTGGTGTGACTTCTGTTTGAGCTGTGTCTCTCACAGGCAAAATACAGAAGTTACTTTCAAACTCTGCGATTCCATATAACCAGATTGAACGAGTTGCAAAATCTGTTTGGTGAGAGCTTCCGTTCTCACACAAAATTACAGATTATGAGGATTTATGTAGAAATGACCAGATTTAGAAAATTCACCAAACAGTGGGAAATCCACCTGCACCTCAAACCCTATGTTCACGATCTCTTTATGAACTTTTTGAATTGTCTTTGAAAGTGTTGATCGAATTACTTCAGTGATGGGACAGAAATCTCTTTATGTATAGAAATATCTTCCTTTGTGTTTCAAAGATAAACAAAAGCCTTACAGGCTTGGAACGACATGAGGATGAGTGATTGAGAACAGAATTTTAATTTTAGGTTGAACTTTCACTTTAAAATGATCATATCACTTGGTTTTTGAGAGTCCAGTGACATTAAGCTAGTCGTGTGTGACTGAGGGGGGATGGAGGAAGGGTGGGGTTCCCAGACAGCAGTGAGCTAATGTGCAGTAATGCTTGGTTACAGATGTAAACACATGCCTATACTTTAATCATTACAGAGATGTCGGCCCACAAGCCACATGTTTCAACCTACAACCACACAAACAATCCAGCACGCTTTTAGTTCTTTTGTGACGTCTCAAAGACCTTGAAATCGTGACGCAAGGTTAAAAAAACCTTTGTGCTAGTTCACGTAAGGTTCAAGAATGATAAATGGCTTCGTAGTGTAATACATGTCGCATAGTGTTTATGTTGTTATATGTCAAAAATCACTTTTTTCTTATTTATTATGTGCCACATCGCCTGGGGCAAAGGTTTTCTCAGTGTGAGTGTGTCCGTGCGTATTTGACTCACTTCTTTTGCAACACATTGTCAGAGGACTTCAGGTAGAGGCCTGTTAATGCACAGTATCTCAGCCACTAACCAGGTGTCAGCCTGATTACACATCCTGGCACGCGTTGCGTAACGTTCCATTTACACTTTCCCTAGCATGCAGTGCCTTTGGTTTATTGATCTTTGAAATAATTTGACTTAAAAAGGAAAGGATTGTCATATTTAGACACAATCAGACACCTTTAACCTTATTTAACTGAGCAATCAAAGATAAATTAATGTTAAAAAGCATCTTTGAATACGATCCAAAAAAGATCATCTTATCTTATCAAAGAATTTTAACAGCTCTGTCACGCAGTTTGGGGAGTAAAAGGGTGTGTTCGGAAAGAAAAAGCCTTCTGATGTTACCGAGCTTGAGTTGTAACCAACTTGTTTTTGTGTTTTTCTCTTTGTTTTCTCCATAGCAAAAGAAGACATACCTGGAGCGCAGCGTTAAAGATGCGGAGGACAACATAAGAGAGATGCTGATGTCCAGGAGGGCCCAGTAAAACACGTTTACTCTCATTCACACGCAAAAAAAAAAAACGTTTTCCATCACCTTTGTACACCGTGCCCTTAGTTTGAACATGCTTTTGCGTGTACGCGAGAATACTCGTGACCGCTGAGCTAGCGGGAGTCATTTGTCAGCTGAACACAGGAAGTTTATTTAGGTTAATAGTTAAAAATGAATGTACTGTTGACCGTCTGTCTAACACTGACTCGTGTGACTTTTGACACCTGAGTATTCTGTAAGTCTTTTTAAGTTATTGTTTTTTCAACTTTTTTTTTTTCTATGGTTTTGTAATGACACAAAACATTTTTATGTAAGCAGGTGTTAGCATGGTAATAAAGGTGACTGTTTAAAGACGAATCTGTGTGTTTGTGTCATAGGTGCTCCAGACTGTAATTTAGATATGATCTGAATTATGACGCTTCATTGCTTTTGTGTTTGTGCTTCTACGTCACTGGTTTCCTGTGAGTCCCTCTGGACATCCTCTTTTCCTCTTGTCTCGTCTCCGTGTCTCCTTTCTTGTGCTCGTTTGATGCTATTTGTTTGTTGCACAAGCCTGTGAAAATTTGTCTTTCAGGCAACAGCCTTGAAACTGGAAAACAGAATTTCCCCAAACTTCTGCTTAAATCTTCTCCAGACAGCCCTTTCCTGCGTCTTTCCTGTGTGCCGGCCTGTGTCTCACTCGTTTGTGATGCAGTTGTGTGTCTGCTTGATATCCTACTTCCTCAGAAGAGGATGGATTGCATAAATAAAGGAATGGAGAATCTTTCTAAATGCGAAGATTTGTAATTAGTGAGGTCATTGTTATGCCACCCAATGAGGTTTAGTTTTGGATTAAATACTATAGCTGTTCACATGGCACTCTTGAATACTTCACAGTATTCTGTTGTCTAATATGTACGTGTATTTTTTTATCAGTGCTATTTTAGTATTATTATTAATATCTGGATTAGCTTTTTTTTGTAGATGTATAGAAATGCTTCTGTCAATTTTAAGGTTTTTAAAATATATTTCTGTGCTGCTTTAAATATAGCGTTATTATTTTGTTCTTCTTTCAGCTTTAGTCATTTTAGTACATTAAAGGAGAAATCCACTTCCAGAATAACAATTCACAAATAATTTACTCACCCCCTTGTCATCCAAGATGTTCATGTCTTTCTGTCTTCAGCCGTTAAGAAGTTATGGTTTTTGAGGAAAGCATTTAAGGATTTTTTTTTCCATATAATGGACTTCATTGGTGCCCCGATTTTGAACTTCCAAAATGTAGTTTAAATGCAGCTTCAAAGGGCTCTAAACGATCCCAGCCGAGGAAGAAGGGTCTTATCTAGCGAAACGATAGGTCATTTTTTTTTTTTGGAAAATAAAAATTTATATACTTTTTAAGCAGTGTTTACAAAGCAAACGCGCAAAGACTAAGAAAGTGCAAGTAAGTCAGATGCTGTTTACAAACGAAAAGGTACAACAATGTAGAACGATTCTGAATTTATAGGAGAAAATAAGATGGAGTTTTTCGCCATTCTCTACCTTTTTGAGTCGGAGTACATAGACGATGAACTTAGACGTGATTCGTACTAGAGATGGGAAGTTCAGATCATTTTACCGACTCGGACCTTTGACTCTCGTTCAGCAAAATGAACGAATCTTTTTTCGAGTCATTTCGTTCATTTTAGCAAAATATAATTAAAATGTTACGTGTTACTTCCCTAACACATCTACTGCTTACACAAACGTTGATCACACTACAAACAAGACAAAACTATAATGCTATAAGAAACAGAAAAGATTAATTCATTGTTTACCTGGGTCTTTAGTCTATGATTAGCTCACCTCACCTCTTATCTGACAAGTTTTCGGGTTCGAGTCGTTCGTTCATCACGTGACAGCCCCATAAGATGAACGAACGACTCGGAAAAACCCGAAGAGTCAAAACAGGTGAACTAATTCCAGGACAGAAGCTAATAGGATGTTGCGCATGCGCGACTGAACGAATCACTCCCTTAGACGACTCGTTCTTTCCGAGTCACATTAAAGATTCATTCAAAATGAACGAATCGTTCAAGAACGACCATCACTAATTCGTAGCATCGTGGATGCGCATCCCATAGCCTGTGCTACATGAGCTTTTATGCTTAAAATGTATACAAATTTTTATTTTTCGAAAAAAATGACCAATTGTTTCGCTACATAAGACCCTTCTTCCTCGGCTGGGATCGTTTAGAGCCCTTTGAAGCTGAACTTGAAATGCTTTTTGGAAGTTCAAAATTGGGGCACCAATGAAGTCCATTATATGGAGAAAAATCCTGAAATGTTTTCCTAAAAAAACAATTTCTTTATGACTTTTTATATTTCTTTATAAACAGAAAGACATGAACATCTTGGATGACAAGGGGGTGAGTAAATTATTTGTAAAATGTTGTTCTGGAAGTGGACTTCTCCTTAAAGCAAAGGAAAGGTCCACTGAAACCATATCTTACATTGGTCAAACAAAATGTTGAAGATATACGTTATTGTCAACATGCCTAGTTGTAAAAAAAAAAAAAAATATATATATATATATATATATATATATATATATATATATATATATATATATATATATATATATATATATATATATATAGTATAAGTATCACCTGGGTGGGAGTTTAAAAAAATTCATTCTGTCGGAAGCAGAGACAAATAGATCAGGGGAATCCCCCATCTCCCCAACCTCTGAATATTACGTATCATAACGTAATACATGTAAACGTTGTTTGGCGGTTTTTAGTTGGAAAAACATCTATGTTTTTTTAGTATTCAGATAACTATGGGTAAACATGAAGCGATAGAAGAAGGATTGGAGATGAATTTAATCTACAAATAAGGTAGGAAATGTGCATACTTTTAATTCACACCTCCCACCTTCTTTCCCTAGTTAAATTTGTCCTAAAAGCTGAATAGGGGGATGCGGAAGGGTTAAAAATGTCACCGCTTCCCAATGCAAATCCTCGTTGGATTTGTAAAGAAAAATGTCAGAGCAAACCAAGAGGAGACTGGTTTTCCTTTGCTGTAAATAAAACTGGGTTCTTATGAGACTAGCATATTCTCACTAGAGTTTACACTACGCCTATGCCCTATATCATCCGAGACAGGTGGACAGAGAGCCAGTACATATTTTAATATAACTAAGACTGTATTTGTCTGAAAGAAGAAAGTAAATCATGGGGTTTATAGTTTTAAATATGGACATTTTTCATGCACAAATGCATTGATTCACTTCAGAAGGCCTTTATTAACCCCCCTCGACATTTTAAAAAAAATAATAATAAAAGAAAATAAATAAATAAAATAAAATAAAATAACGAAGATAAAGAAGAAAGTCATATACACCTAGGATGGTTTGAGGTAATTTTCATTTTTGGGTGAACTGTCCCTTTAATGTAAATAAGTTTACGCTGCACAATTTTTAATATTCGTTAAAGTGTTTTCAACTCTATATATAGGGTTTATATTTTATGTAAACTTTATTTTAATCACCGAAAACGAGTAGTTTCAGTTGTCGTTAAACAATAAAAAAGTTTAAAATGTCATGTAAACGTTTTAGTTGGACGGAAATCAATTTTGTAAAGACGTTGTGCGCGTACTCTGAAAGATGGTGGTTTGTATTCTTAAAGCATTTGATATTTTACACAAAAAAACTGTTGTAGCTTGAATTGTAACGTTACTTATTAATAATAACACTTATTCCCGCCAAGTTTTGGCTTACTTCAAATAAATTATTTATCTGTAGAGTAGGCCTACTCAATTGTGAATGGTAAATCACAGTATTTTGTGATCAAATGTGGTAATATCGTTGCGCCAGGCAACTATTTTTTTTTTTCAGTGATCTCTTTTCATATAATTTATTATCTCAAGAAATATTTAACGTCCATTGGCGATTTATTAGGCAAATATCTGTCTTATAAGTGAGACAGATATTGCTAAAATCGTCGTTATTTCTAATAATCCCTGTCTGGGATTATTGGCAAACAAGTAACGTAAACAGATGCAGATCGACAAAAAAACTCTGATTCACAGAGCCAGAGTCTTTACTTCAGTGGTTGATCTGTAGCGCCCTCTACTGGCCTCGGAACTGAATACAGCAACTGTGACATCTAGGTGTAAACCATGTGAAATCACGTGTCTATTACTGCAATATGGGAGCGTCTAAGAGTACAGTGGAAAGTTTGTACCTTGTACCAAGCAAAGGTACTGCTTTGATTAGCTACGTATCTGAGGTCCATCTGCCGGATACACAGGGAACCGCAGGAGGGGTTATGTTACCTGATTTTGATGCTGTAATATTCCAGTTCATATTTCTTGCTGTAGACCACACACTTCTCAGGAAGAATATAAATGCATTAAGGCCTTAAGATAACCAGCTTTCAGATAAGTGATTAAAAGTCTTTGCCCTGAAGAATAACCCCACATGTTCTGTTTTTTAAGGGCCCTGTGGTTCACATCCAAAGAAGACGTCCCATTGCTTCATGAACACAGCTCCTGTTGTGTTCACACTGCCGGCCTTTTGATGAGCACAGGCAGGGGGAGTAAAGTCCAGGACCAAGGGCAGATTATTAACCTGCCTAATCTGGTCCCCTTCTGTCTCTCGCTCTCCCATAAAACCGGCGCTCTGCGTCCAGCGGGGTCTCAGGTCTCACGTGGCCTCTGGGAGACAGCAGCACAGAGTCCCGCACATCCTTCAAGGGCCAATGAATCAGTCAGAAACTGCAAAGGAGCTTAAGGTAAAATATCTATAAAGTGTAGAGTCATTGTTGTGAATGAAAACACTGAACTGGGTCAATGCAGATGCTTATCTCAAAGAAAGTAAGAACAGCAAACGTTTGTTGGTTAAATATCACATTGGAACACTGAGGATTTGTAATGAGATCTCGGATCTCAGCTGTTTTCTTTTTTACTAAATTACATGGAGGAAAATGTCTTGATATTCTTTTCTTAAGTGTTTACAAATTTAAACCTGAATTCTGTTCAGGGAAAGCAAAACATTTAGGCCATTATAAAATGGATGTCAAGATGTTCAGATATGCAAAGTATTGTGTCAGATTATTATTTAGAATAATTGTGAGTTTAATTATGAGTTATAGTAAATATATTTTCCTTTACTGTCAATAAAACATAATTTTGCTCTTTGGAAATTTGAGACAGTAAATACTCATTATTTACTATGCATTGTTACAGTATATATTTGTTTACATATACATTGGGTTACACTGCACTTGGATTATTTAAAAAAAAAAAATAGAATTTGTGTGAATAGTACTTGTAACAATGACACAGTAATGTATGAGATAGATTGGTCCACTGATTTAATTTGGTCACATTCCTAAATATTTCCATCACTTTTGTGTTCGCTACAGTTTTTCCCAAAAGTATTTTCTTCATCCACTATTTAAGTTAACTTTTGATGTCTTTTGCAGTTAAATACGTTATGTGTAGTTAAATATTAAATCAGTTATTAATGCTAAATGAGAGAGTAACTCGTCAATGTTTGAACTTGGCTTCTCTGAAAACTGAAATGATGTCATTTTTTCTTTACGCAATGTAAAATGTTCAAATTCAGTTATTTTTATGGAAATGTGTGGTGTGATGGAAGAACTCAACTTCATTTTGTGTAAATAAAATGAATGGTTTTAATCTATCTATCTATCTATCTATCTATCTTTCTATCAATCAGTAAGCATTGGTACAGTGTGTGCAATATTTGTTTAGAATAGCACCTGGATAATATTGTTTATAATGACTTATACAGTCTGGTTGCTTAATGATGAATCGTGATGCTCACGTTTTTACCCATGTTATCTCTTTTGAAACTAGTTTAACACTTTATTGAGCACTTAACTTGTCATGCGTGTCAAGGAAATGTCTACCCTGCAAAAAAGGTTATTTGGATAACGGAGGCCACTCATATACAGTATCCTAGAATATCCTATGTAGAGTCAGTTTGCTGTCTTTTGCAGTTAGATACATTATCTGTTGTTAAATATTAAGTAAATTGCTAAATAAGAAAGTAACTTTTGAACTTGGCTTCTATGAAAACTTTAGTGAATTTTTTCTTGAAGATGTCATTTAAAATGTTCAAATTGACAGTTATTTTGAGCTAAATATATGCTGAGATGAAAGAAATCATTCATGGACATATATGCACAGTGACTTGCGAAAGAATTCATACCCAGAATTCATTTTTTTTCATTTTTTGTTATGCTGCAGCCTTATGTTACACTTCTTTAAATAACTTTTTTTTTTTTTTTTTTTTTTTTTTTTTCGCAAATCAGTCTACATTCCATACACCATAATGACTAGGCACAAAACAGAGTTGTAACAACTTTGCAAAATTATTAGAAATAAAACACTTAAATGATTCCTTTGCAAAAGTATTCAAGTATTCATTTCTGGGACACTAGAAATTTAGCTCAGGAGCTCTCATATCGCTTGTAGATGTTGCTACACTTCGAGTGAATATAACATGTGGCAAATTTGATTGAATGGGTATTATTTGTAAAGATGCACATTGCACACATAATAATAGGTCTAACAGCTGAAAATGCATATCAGAGCAAAACCAACCCTGAGGTCAAAAAAAAAAAAAAAGCTCCCTGTAAAGCTCAGAAACAGGATTGCGTAAAGCCACACATCTGGGGAAAAGTTCAAAAAATTCTGCTGCATTAAAGGTTCACAGAAGCATGTAGCCTCCATTATCAATAATGGAAGAAGTTTGGAAGAACTAGGACTCTTCCTAGAGCTGTCCTCCTGGCCAAACTGAGCAATTGATGGAGAAGGGCCTTGGTTAGACTGGTGACCAAGAACCTGCACAGTAGCATCCCAAACAGTAAAGTGTGGAGGGACTGAAGAACTCGTCAGAGTAGAAGGAAAGCTTGACACAGCAAAATATAGAGATGGCCTTAATGAAAACCCAGTCCAGAGCATTCAGAACCTCGGACTGGGCAGAAGGTTCACCTTCCAACATGACAATGACCCTAAGCACAAAGCAAGAGTGGCTTATAGACAACTCTGTGAGTGTCCTTAAGTGGCCCATTCACAGCCTGGTATCTGCAGAAACCTGAAAATGTCTGCTAGTCCCCATCCAAGCTGACAGAGCTCGAAAGGTGAAAAGGTGAGCAGAAGAATGTCAGATTATTGCCAAATGCAGAGGTGCAAAGCTTGTCGCATCATACCCAAAAAGACTTGAAGCTGTAAAGGTTCTTCAACTAAGTACCACATTAAGGGTATGAATACTTATGCAATGTACTTACTTCAGTGTTTTATTTTTAATCAGAATGAAGGGGTATGAATACTTTTGCAAGACACTGTATACATACGTACATATATATATATATATATATATATATAGGTATGTATGATGTATGTACAGTGCTCTCTACTAATATTGGCACCCTTGGTAAAAATGAGCTAACGCGGCTGTGAAAATAAATGTGCATTGTTTATCCTTTTGATCTTTCATTAAAAAAATTCACAAAATTCTATCCTATCATTGAAGTAAAACATTCGAAAGTGGGGGGAAAATCTTATTGTGAAATAAATGCTTTCTCTAGTTCATGTTGGCCACAATTATTGGCACCCAATTATTATTATGTCCTTTTCCCAAGATAACAGCTCTGAGTTTTCTCCTATACTGCCTGAAGAGTTTAGAGAACACCTGACCAGAGATCAGAGGCCATTCTTTAATGCAGAATCTCTCCAGATGCTTCAGATTCACAGCTCCATGTTGGTGCTTCTTCTCTTCAGTTCACCTCACTCATTTTCTATTGGGGTCAGGTCAGAGGACTGGGATGGCCATGGCAGAAGCTTCATTTTGTGTTGATTTTGATGTTTGTTTTGGATTATTGCCCTGATGTTGGAAATAGGGATTTTCAATGCTTTAGCTCTTTACTTACGGCCACTTTCTATTTTGTGAAGCTCAATAATCTCGTTCTGCACATCAGAACTATATTCTTCGGTTTTACTCCTTGTAATGGATGATTAAGGAAATTTGACTTTTGCATTCCTCATATTTATAATCCTGTGGAACAGGAAGTCATGGCTGGACAATTTCATGCTCCTATTCATCCTGGTGTGCTAAAAATGTAAATATGAATGGGAATATACTTCAGAGATATTTTACTCAAAAGAATTTCTAAGGGTGCCAATAGTTGTGGCCAACATGCATTAGCGAAAAACATTTATTTCTTCATGAGATTATCTCCCCTAACTTTCAATTGTTTTACTTCAGCGATAGGTTCGAATTTTGTGAATTTTTTGAATGAAAGAATAAAAGAATAAACAATGCAGATTTATTTTCACAGCCGCCTTTGTTCATATTTACCAAGGGTGCCAATATTAGTGGAGAGCACTGTATATACTATAATATTGTAGTGGCTTTCATTTTTATAATTTTTTTTTTAATGTTTCTATTTAGCTTGAATTTATTTTAGTTTTAGTATACATATACACTGATATGCACTCAAAATTTGTTTTGAATGTGAATTTTGGTTTTAATTGTTTTACAAACATTTTATAAATTAAAATTCCATCGCTCTATTCCATGGCTCCAAAATTCCATCATCAACAGACGTGCACACAAATAATATTGTCATGCATGAATCATGTGTATATGTGTGTTTATTCTCCATTATACTCTTTCTTTTTAATATCATCCATTAGCTCCCACCTTCAGATAGGGTCGTTCCAGCAGATGGTACAGAGGTACAAGAGATGCCTGCTGACAATGCCAAGACGTCTGATGAGAGTCAGAATAAGTCAGAAGGATTTGATATGATCTACAGGATTGAGGACGTCCCACCTTGGTATCTATGTGTGCTGCTGGGACTACAGGTACACTTCTATTCTCATATTCTCTCCTAGTCTGACTCACCCAACATCTCCATCCCTTCTAAACCCTCCTATTTCTGGATCTCCAGCACTACCTAACATGCTTCAGTGGAACAATTGCTGTACCATTCCTATTGGCTGAAGCCATGTGTGTGGGGCAGGACCAATATACTGTCAGCCAGTTAGTAGGCACTATCTTCACGTGTGTGGGGATCACTACACTCATACAGACTACATTTGGTGTCAGGTGAGTTATTCAATGTGTGCCTTAATATGGAAATATATGATTAGTAGTCACAATATATACTTTTTTCTATGCCATATTCAGGTTGCCTTTGTTCCAAGCGAGTGCTTTTGCCTTTCTCATCCCTGCTCAGGCAATTCTGAGGCTGGACAAATGGAAATGTCCTCCTGAAGGTACAATCAGTGTTAGGCAGCGTGTGAATTTCACAGTGACTGTCAGTGGGGAAAGCTTTCTGTCAATCATTTTCAGGTGAAACCCTGTTGTAATTGTTAGAATGGCCAAGGATCGGTGCCGATAGCCTAGTGGGCAAGTGCGCCGACATACGGTGCCGTTGCACTACGGGCGTCCCGAGGTCGAATCCCGGCTTGAGGACCTATCCCGATCCTGCCCCCCTCTCTCTGTCCCACTTCACTTCCTGTCTGCTCTCCACTATCCTATAATAATAAAAGGGAAAAGCACCAAAAAAATATATATTTAAAAAAGAATGGCCAAGGATCGTGCAGACCAAACTATAAGTCATGGAGACTTGAAACTTTTAGGGACGGTAGTGCTCACACCACTGACAATGTCACCAAGGCTCATCCCAATCGGCCTGACGGGGGCGCTACAGTGATCAAAAGTAAGAAATCGCTCATAACTCTTAAACGGTCAGTTGCAGGCTCAAGTATCTTATGTCGTTGGTTTTTGGAAAAACCTGCTTTTGCAAACTATTCTTAGATTTTTTACCCTGATCGGAACCAAGCCAGTGCAGAAAAATTCTCTTTAGAATGAATATCAATAATTATCAAAAAAGTTCAACTTTCGACTGAACATCGCAAAGAGAAGCCAAAACGTTCAAAAGGGGCAGGGCCACTTTTAGTAAAATACCAATCACTCCTGAATGGAATGAGATATCTTCGACAAACTCACAACACTTATGTAAGAGGTCTGAGGTCACAGGAAAAAATCACGAAGCTTGGCCACTTGGTGGCGCTCTAAGAGGAAAACCCCCCATAAAAATGGCTATACCTACAAAACCATTTGTCCTGTCAACATTAAAATCACTTAGCGCGGTCTTGGTTCAAAGTGCCGCAAGTGTCTATGAGGACAATTACATATCTCAAAATAATATGACCGCCATTGGCCGATGAAGTTTGAGTATCTATTAGACAAGGCTAACGGAGATTGATCCGAACAAAACTGGTTGTGCATGTCTGCCTCACAGCCTCAAAGGTCTGAGAGAAATTAGAAACAAACTGGCCACTGGGAGGCATTATCGCATTTTTCAAGGCCATAAACAATTGTACATTGTGCGTTTTTTTTTTGCACCTATACGCAGTATTTGTATCATATGACAAAACTCCTCATTCTGAATAACTTTGCCTCTAGGACCACTGCTGTCAATCAAGCTGTTTGTTAAATGATCGAGAAGATGTAAAAAACCTACTTTTGCGAACTAGTCCTAGGTTTTTCGCTCAATCTGGGGGGAAAAAATCACTGCGGTACAATTCTCTGGACTCTCTAGGTCAACAATTATCAAAAAAATGTTGAAATTTACCCTTTGGGAAGCTATAACGGGGTCATTTAGAAAAGGGGCCTGTCCAAATTCACTCAAAATCCTATAAAGCCTAAAGGAAAACTCAGAACTTCACAAAACCTGGTGAGTACATGCGACAGGCGATTCTAAACAAGCAGCAAAGTTTTAATGCGATCGGATCACAGCTGGCACTATAACAGTCATAAATGCTAAAAAACATAACATTTTTATAGTAAATTACCTGGATTTACCAAAAATGCTTTTTCAAATCATTGATTTAGGTGGTTACAGGCTTGCTATAGCGTATGATAACTTCGAATATTTCCATATGTAACCCTGAACCACAAAACCAGTCATAAGGGAGATTTATACATCACCTGAAATCTGATTAAATGAGCTTTCCATTGATGTATGGTTTGTTAGGATAGGACAATATTTGGCCGAGATACAACTATTTGAAAATCTGGAATCTGAGGGTGCAAAAAATCAGAATACTGAGAAAATCACCTTTAAAGTTGTCCAAATTAAGTTCTTAGCAATGCATGTTACTAATCAAAAATTATGTTTTGATATATTTACGGTAGGAAATTTACAAAATATCTTAATGGAACATGAACTTTACTTAATATCCTAATGATTTTTGAAAAATCAATAATTTTGACTCATACATTGTGTTGTTGGCTATTGCTACAAATATACCCATGCTACTTATGACTGGTTTTGTGATCCAGAGTCACATATGTGCTTGAATGCTTTAAAGCACTCGAACCCTGGTAATTGCTGTTTGCAGCTATATTTCATGTTGTTTTTGTATTTTGTCTGATTCTGTGTTTAACTCCTCAGAGGCTAAACTTCTAAACTTAATTCTTGGCCTAAAGATATAGTTCACCCAAAAATGAAAATTTAGTCAGAGTTAACTCACCTAATCACATCTCACTCATCTAAACCTGTGTGAGTTTCTATCTTCTGTTGAACATAAAAGAAGATATTTTAAGGAATTTTGGTAACTAAACAGTATTCTCGTAGCTTCATAACATTAAGGTTGAACCACTGATGTCACATGGACTATTTTAACAAAGTCCTCACTACCTTTCTGGGCCTTGAACATGGTAGCTGCATTGCTGTCTGAGCAGGGTCAGAAAGCTCTTGGATTTCATCAAAAATATGTTAATTTGAACAAAGGTCTTGGAACAACTTGAGGGTGAGTAATTCATGACAGAATTTTAACTTTTGGGTAAACTATCCAAAATATAGCACTCTCTTTAAAAAAAACAAGAATCATGTTTACATAGAGCAACTTTACAAAGCCAGGACAGTTTTGCGTTTTGTCTACATCTGCCCTTTTTCTAAAAAGTATTGTCTAGTGAGAATCTGTTTACATTCCACACTGTGAAGGTCATATCTGTGTCTAAGTTAATGTCTAACCTTGGTTTTGGGTTTCACAGAGGAGATTTACGGAAATTGGACTCTTCCTCTCAACACTACTCATATTTGGCAACCACGAATACGAGAGGTGCGTGACTAGTATCCAAAGACTGAACCAGTCATTGACTTCGTAATATCCTGTCTCCTGATCGGTGTGTCAATTCTGTGTAGATTCAGGGCGCTATCATTATGTCTAGCCTGATTGAGGTGGTCATAGGGTTTGCTGGAATTCCAGGGATCCTGCTGAACTCAATCGGACCGCTGACTGTCACTCCCACAGTGTCCCTTATCGGCTTGTCCGTCTTCCAGACGGCAGGAGACCGCGCAGGCAGCCATTGGGGCCTGTCTCTGCTGTGAGTCCTGAGCTCTTTAAATGACCTTCGTTTAGCTGTTTTTGCTTTAATACATCGGTGTGTTTTGTCATTCCAGGTGTATCTTCCTCATTGTTTTGTTCGCGCAGTATTTAAGGAACTGGGCCTGTCCTTTTCCAAGCTACTCCAAACAAAAAGGCTGTCACATCACCCATGTGCAGATATTCAAGATGTTTCCAGTACGAGCCAACAGTATTTATAACAATTAATGAAACTTTCTAATAGGCCGTAGAACAAAGTTCACACTACCTGCCAGTTATCAGTGCGTTTTCAGACTGAAATACTCCAAGCATTTTGTCTCTAGTAATCGATTAACCTGATTTCAGTAGATCATCATGGCAATCATGGTGGTATGGCTGGTTTGCTATATCCTCACCCTGACGGATGTGCTTCCGAACGATCCGAATCAGTACGGCTACAAGGCTCGCACTGACTCCCGGGGTGATATTATGACCCAGGCGCCTTGGTTTCGTTTCCCCTATCCATGTAAGGACCTTGCTTGCTTCCTGTATCACATGCCTATGTTTTATGATTTATAACAGCTTCCTTATCAGAAGATGTCACTTGTGGCTAATATCTAATCTAAGACTTTCAGTTTTTTCACAGTAAAACGATTAGAAGTATGATTAGAGGCAGTGATATTGGTGGGTTAATGGGTGAACTCCTTCCATGTTCATGGTTTTATGTGTGTCACAGGTCAGTGGGGTTTACCCACAGTGACGGTAGCAGGAGTGCTAGGAATGTTTAGTGCCACTCTTGCCGGTATCGTTGAGTCTATCGGAGACTATTACGCCTGCGCTCGTCTCTCTGGAGCTCCACCTCCTCCTGTTCATGCTATCAATAGGTAAGGACAAAAAATTCTGTCATTAATTACTCACCTTCATGTCATTCCAAACCTGTAAGACCTTTTTCGGAACACAAGTTAAGATATTTTTGATGAAATCCAAAAGCTTTCTGACCCTGCATAGACAGCAATGCAACTGACACGTTCAAGACACAGAAAAGTAATGAGGACATTGTTAAAATAGTCCATGTGACATCAGTGGTTCAACCATAATTTTATGAAGCTATGAGAAAAATAAGGTCAGAAAGCTCTCGGATTTCATCAAAAATTTGTATTCTGAAGATGAAGGTCTTACGGGTTTGAAACCACATGAGGGTGAGTAATTAATGACAATTTTCTTTTGTGGGTGAACTATCCCTTTAAGACTAAATATTTTTTTAAAATTAGCATATTTGATACATCAGGCTTTTTGGGCTCATTTGTGATATCAAAGAATATGGAGCTCACATTAGAGTAGGAAAGAAAACACCATTTTTTATTTAGAGGCCCAAACTGGGCAAAAATAGTTGCACTTGCTGATATTTATATGGCAAGATGAAATTCTGATAGCTTGTAATGTAAATCTGTGAACTCTGAGTAGTATAAAATGCATATGGACCTAATCAGTTGTTACTCTGGATTTACCAATAATGTCTTATTTGGATGATATATTAAATGCATTGTTTTATAATCTGTAGTTTTTAATATAGTTTGAGAGAGATGAGTATAGAAAACTGTTTACACCAAAATAAACAAAAGGTTATTGTGTCTTTTTATCTCACAATTCTGACTTTATTCCTAAGACATAAACTCACAGTTCTGTCTTTTTTCTCAGAATTGCGTGATGTAAGCTCGCAACTGCAAGTCATAAAGTCAGAATTGTGAGATATAAACTAACAATTCTGACTTTTAACTCAGAATGGTGTGATATAAACTTGCAATTGTGAATTATAAAGTCAGAATTACGAGATAAAAACTCACAATTCTGACTTTTTCTTGCAAACGCGAGTTTGTGTCTGGCAATTCTGACTTTTTTCTCAGAATTGTGATATAAACTCACAATTGTGTGTTATAAAGACTTAATAGCAAGATAAAAACTCACAATTCTGACTTTTTTCTTGCAAATGTGAGTTTGTATCTTGCTATTAAGTCTGTAATTGTGAGATGTAGCCTAACCTTGCAATTGCGAGTTATAAAGACTGATCTTTTCAGAATTGCATTTGCAATAAATATTTCATTTTTTTTTTTAAATAATAGTCATTCCTCATTTTTCCTTCTACTTTCTCTTCCATTCACTTTTTTTTCCTTAAGTGATAATACCCATAACCAACACATTAACAAATATAAATAAATAATAAAAATATTATATAATAAATAACATTTACATACATAAACACTTTTACATATGAAAAACAGGAAAAAAAAAAAACATTTTAAATGAATAAATAAGTAAAATAATTACAGAACACATGCTCATCAAGTCTCTTGTAATCCCTAATTCCTAGTAATTCACATCAATTGATAATATTTAAAACGTTTTTTTTTTTTTTTGAAAGACATAATAAATTATTTAAAAAAAAAAAGAAAGAATTGCATTTGCAAAGAGTTTATATCTCACAATTCTGATTTAATAACTCGCAATTATGTATTATAAAGTCAGAATTGCAAAATTCCCAAATATCCCAAAATTCTGAGAAATTATGAAGAAAAAAGTCAGAATTGTGAGATAAAAAGTTTTTTATTTAGAAATGTGACTTTATTTCTTGGAATTGCAAGATTATTTCTTAGAAATGTGAGTTTATGTTTCGCAGTTCTGAAAAAAAAGTTCGAATTAAGACTTTGTATCATGTAATTGCGCGAAGAAAATATCAAAATTGTTAGAAAAAAACATAACTTTTTTTTTTTTTTTTTTTTCTTAATTAAAGGTAGCGCAATTACCTTTTTATTTTTTTATTCAGTGGCGGAAACAGGCTTCCATAAATAAGAAAGATGATTGGGAGGTGTACAAATAAATGTTTCTCAAAACAAGATTTTTCTAAAATATGAAGAATGGATAGTCAAGTAAACCTAAGTTGCTTCAGTCCAGTAAGTTCATCTGAAAATATTACTAACAATGTAAAATTATTTTTGTTTACATGATTAAAATCTGTAGAGCAAAAAGACAGCAAAAAGACACATGTACCACAACATGAAGGGGGGCATATTTTTAGAATCATAAATCGGAAAACAGAAAGAACGAGGTATATTCAGAGTTTTTAACCATTTTTATAATTTTGAGGCCTTAGAAGTTAGAAGTTACAGTAGGCTTTGAAGAGTTAACGACGTCACACAGATGATTGCATCAACACATGACCCTCTGTGTAAACAGTTATTTGGAGAAACTTAACCCAGAGGAAGTAGGATAGATACTATTTGTCCTAAACAGCAGAGCAATTAACCAGAGCAAACAGTGATGAACTCCATTGCGCTATTGCCGGCTGTGTGTAGCACTTACAACTCTGCATATCTTTTGAAGGATCTCAACATTATGAAAAAGAGACTGAAGATTATTTTTAACAAAGTCTCAGATCATTGCAATGTGCTTTTACATAGAAATATTAAAGCAAGGCCATATTCTGTGTTTTGTATGTCATGATAAACTAAATTGTTAGTTGGAAATCAAGGAAAGACACAGGATATGACCTCTTTAATATTAGGTGGCTGTAATGTGTTGTTGATGATTTATGTATAGAAAGGTTTCAGTAATAGTTGTCTTTCCTAGGGGGATTTTTACAGAGGGAGTGTGCTGTATCATAGCAGGGCTGCTGGGCACAGGAAATGGATCGACCTCTTCCAGTCCTAACATAGGGGTCCTTGGCATCACCAAGGTAAGCTAGTGGGAGCTTTTGGTCTCTGTATTTGTAACATCTGATTAGAGTCTTTCAGGGAGTGGAGCTGATAGCAGATACATACAGATGCACTATTCATATCTCTCCAATTGTTTTCTCAGTTATTTCAGTGCCATCAATCTGTTTTGTGTTCAGTGACAACTGTGGTTTTCCTGGTGTCTTAAAGTCCACTTCTAAAACAAAGATTCACATATAATGTACTCACCCTCTTGTTATCCAAGATGTTCATTTCTTTCTTTCTTCAGTCGTAAAGAAATTATGTTTTTTGAGGAAAACATTTCGAAAACTGATATGGTGCCTTTTGAACTTCCAAAATGCAGTTTAAATGCGGCTTCAAACAATCCCAAATGCGGTTGTAAACAGTACAAGAAGGGTCTTATCTAGTGTAACGATCGGTTATTTTCATAAAAATAATACAATTTCTATACTTTTTAATGTCTTGTCTTACTCTGCCTGGACTGTTTTTTTCCGGTTCATGATAGTTAGGGTATGTCAAAATACTCCCATCTCATTTTCTCTTCCAACTTCAAAATCATCCTATATCGCTGTTTTACCTTTTTTGTTAAGGGTGTTTGATCTTCTTTGCATGTTCACTGGGTCGGTACTTCTGCAGCGATGTAGGATGATTTTGAAATGATTTTTGAAGTTGAGGGAGAAAATATGATTGGAGTTTTTCGACATACCCTAACTGTCTTGAACCAGAATACACAGAGCAAGGCAAGACGAGCGTTTGAGATTAAAAAGTATTTAAACTGTATTTTTTTTTAATGAAAATAACCAATCGTTTCGCTAGATAAGACCCTTCTTCCTCGGCTGGGATTGTTTACAACCACATTTGGGATCGTTTGAAGCCGCATTTAAACTGCAATTTGGAAGTTCAAAATCGGGGCACCATATCAGTCCATTATAAGAAAAGAAAGACATGAACATCTTGGATGACAAGGGGGTGAGTACATGATATGTGAATCTTTGTTTTGAAAGTGGACTTCTCCTTTAATTTCTCCTACAGGTTGGAAGTAGGAGGGTGATACAATATGGAGCAGGCATAATGCTTATATTGGGAACTATCGGGAAGTTCACTGCCCTGTTTGCCTCCTTACCTGACCCTGTTCTCGGAGGGATGTTCTGCACCTTGTTTGGTAACAAGTTTCTTGGACCTATTAGCATTTGCAAATGTTTTGTCCCACCTTTGTCCACAGGGTGTCAGTAAAGAGCCCAGAAACTCAGTAGCAACTGCAGATTAGCTCCATCCAAGTCAACCGCATACAATGAATGAGTTTTGGATTTCAAACAACATTTTTGTAGAGTAACAAGTTAATATTTAATTATATAAACTACCATTGAAAATTATTAATGATTCTTAAGGATCATGTGACACTGAAGACTCGAGTAAACTCGGCTGCAGAAAATTCAGCTTTGCCATCACAGGAATAAATTACATTTGAAAACATTTTAAAGGAGAAAACAGAATTTCACAACATTACAGTATTCACAGTATTTTAATGAAATAAATGCACCCATGTATTTTGTGTAGTTTAAACTTTTTTTGTGTGTTTGTTTTTACCTAGGTATGATTACAGCTGTTGGCCTATCAAACCTGCAGAGCGTGGATCTGAACTCCTCCAGAAATCTTTTCGTTCTGGGTTTCTCCATGTTTTCTGGCCTCATGTTGCCTAATTACCTGGACACTCATCCGGGCAGCATTAAAACAGGTTGATTTGCCAGACAGACTTTCTTTTACAGCAAGAAAGCTGCAGCTGTTATCACCTATTAGTGTGAATACCTATATTCTAATTGATTTTAACAGGTGTAGCAGAACTGGACCAAATCATCACAGTGCTTCTGACAACAGAAATGTTTGTAGGGGGATTCATAGCATTTGTGCTTGATAACACAATCCCAGGTAAAGAGTTACTCATACAAATATACAAATTCATTGGATAAATAGACAACAAAGGCTCCCATGGATGGCATTCTGCATTCAACATTTCATTTTGTGTGCAGGTACCAGAAAAGAGCGAGGTTTAATTGAATGGGCGGCAGAGAATTATTCAGGAGAAGGAACTGTAAAAATAGACACATATGATTTTCCTGTTGGGATGGGGATGGTTCAGAAGCTGGGCTGTCTGCGCTACCTGCCAATCTGTCCCACTTTCCGGGGCTTTAAGCCATCGTGCCGCAAGAATAAGGAGGAGGAGGAGGACATAAAAATATATGAAGGTGTGATTGATGTTCCAGTTGAAATGGTCTGCACCAAAATTTAGCCATTCTTTGTTATTTGACTTGGTTTATTGTAGTGTATGTTGTTTGGGTGAAGCTGAACCTTTTCACAGCTGAGCACCAATTTTGCTGTCAAACATTTTGATTTGTTTTCTCAGTTTTGCATTTATACCAAACAAGACAAAATGCACCATTAGAGAATGGTTGCATATACAGAAGTCAAAAGTTTACATACACCTTGCAGAATCTGCAAAATGGTAATTATTTTACCAAAGTAAGAGGGATCATACAAAATGCATGTTATTTTTTATTTAGTACTGGCCTGCATAAGATATTTCACATGAAAGATGTTTACATATAGTCCACAAGAGAAAATAATAGTTGAATTTGTAAAAATTACCCATTTCTTAATACTGTGTTGTTACCTGAATGATCCACAGCTATGTGTTTTGTTTTTTGTTTTTTGTTTTTTTTGTTTAGTGATACTTGTTCATTAGTCTCTTGTTTGTCCTGAACAGTTAAACTGCATGCTTTTCTTCAGAAAAATCCTTCAGGTCCCACAAATTCTTTGGTTTTTCAGCATTTTTGTGTATTTGAACCCTTTCCAGCAGTGACTGTATGATTTTGAGATCCAGCTTTTCACACTGAGGACAACTGAGGGACTCATATGCAACTATTACAGAAGGTTCAAACGCTCACTGATGCTCCAGAAGGAAACACAATGCATTAAGAGCTGGGGGGTGAAAACTTTTGAACAGAATAAAGATGTGTACATTTTTCCAATTTTGCCTAAATATCTTTTTTTTCATTTAGTAATGCCCTTCAGAAGCTACAGAAGATGTTTCCCAGCAGACAAAATAAGTTAAATGTACCCTGATCTTCAAATTCCAAAAGTTTTCACCCCCCGGCTCTTAATGCACTGTTTCCTTCTGAAGCATCAGTGAGCGTTTGACCTTTCTGTAATCATACAGTCATTGTTGGAAAGGGTTGAAATACACAAAAATGCTGAAAAACAAAAGAATCTGTGGGACCTGATGGATTTTTCTGAAAAACGGCAGGCAGTTTAACTGTTCAGGACAAACAAGGGACTCATGAACAACTATCACTAAACAACAACAACAAAAAACAGCTGTGGATCATTCAGGTAACAACACAGTATTAAGTAATCAAGTGTAATCAAGTGTATGTAAACTTTTGGACGGGGTCATTTTTTATAAATCCAGCTATTATTTTCTCTTGTGGACTATATGTAAACGTCTTTCATGTGAAGTATCTTATTCAGGTCAGTACTCAATAAACAATAACATGCATTTTGTATGATCCTAGTTATTTTGGTAAAATAATTAACATTTTGCAGAGGTGTATGTAAACTTTTGACTTCAACTGCATTTAAAGAAAAACTGGGTCTCTGTTCTTTTAACATAATTTTAACAATTTGATTATAAACCATTAAGTGTTTTATTGAAATTACTTCTGAGAAAATAAAGGTCAGGTTTTTTTTTTTTTTTCATTTATTACCTCATGATTGTGTACAAAATATGCAAGTGATTAACACTAAACACAACATGTTCAGAAATGTTTAGCTTCAGAAAATAATAGTGAAAAATGACATTTAAAATGCACAGAAATCATAATTTATATACATATTATAGTAAGTAATGTTTATAAATACTAAGAGTGTACTATGTATTCAATAAGAGCCATGGGACAAACAATCATGTGGACATTCAGTTTTTACAAAGATGTGCTTAAGTTATTTTGTATTGAAATATAACTTTAATGTCTTTCTGTCTGTCTAAAACATTTTTGTCTGTGTACATTACAAAAAGGTTCAAAAGGTTAGAAAACAATGTATTATGAACTAGCAATTAACATATTTGCAGCATTTAGTAAACTAGGTTCATTTTTATTTAGAAATGAGTTATTTATTATATTTATTAGATTGGTATATGTACAATTTTATATTAACAAAGATTAGTAAATACTGTAAAAGTACTGCTCATTGTCAGATTTTAACCAACTGAACCTTACTGTAAAGTATTAATAGTTCATTTTCATGACATTTTTAACAACAAACTGTAATGTTGCAATAAACATGAGAACTGAAACATTATGTAGTGGCTGTGATTCCATTCAGCCAAGAGGGTTTGATTTACTGCAGTGTTTAGTCTAAAGCAAAATTGATTTAGTATCTTGCTGAAGATTCAGCCCTGTTTAATCATCCTTATTGATTTTAACTAAACATCTATATATTCTCATCCATCTTGTCACTGGCTTCACATTTGACACCAGACCATTCGGTCATGCGCCAATAGTATCAGTTATATATAGTCAATAATCCATCCTGATTCTCAGATAATGGCTCTGTGGATTAAAGCAAAGGTCAAACAAGTGTCAAGTGTCAGTAGAAAAACTATGAACCCTTTTTTAGGGCAAATTCATTTTGAAACCAGTTCACATCTAAATTTTTGTTCACACTTCATTTTATGATCCAATTCGCATTATTAACCATTAACTATGAATTTTGCCTTATTTTACTGCTTATTAATACTAACAAGCAGTAAGGTAGTTGTTAAATTTAGGTATGGGGTGTGATTAAGGAGACTAAAATATGGTCATGCATGTTAAAGCATTAGCCAATGTGCTAGTAACATGCATGCTAGTTAATAGTGAGAATTGGTCCTTAAAATAAAGTGTTAAAGTTTAATAAAAATGTCATTTAAGACACTAAAATTGTCAGGAAGTGCTTAACTAAGCCCTTGTTTACACTAACCAAAGGCATGGTTTCACTCAAACTGCCATTTAGTAAATATAAATACAATTTACAATAACAAAATCATGACCTTTGTCATACTTGCTAAACAAGCTCAAGAGACTCCGATCCCTTGGTGAGTCTCAATTGCCCATACCAGAGGTGATCTGAGCCCCTCTCCCTTCAAAGCCCCTGCTCTGTTTATGTAGCCTGAATGTGTGAATGCATATGCATCTTACAACATTTCAACAGATATAATCAGTCTCACCCATGTCAGAGGTAGCCTTTACGAAGTAAGGAGTGTTGAATGCGGTGCTAACTGAAAACGCTTTCAGCTTGAATGCCTCGAGGCCAGAGCAGCAGATGGTCAGCATGTTTCACTCATCCCGAAGCTTATAAACAGCTTCTTTCCAGCACTGGGTAATCTGATCTTTGGGCATGACTTATTGTCTTCTACAGTCTATAGTTCCGTCAGGTTTCATGGTCCTGGCGGTGGGAGCACCTGAGGATGTGACTGTACGTAAGGGAAGCACTGTGGGGTGTACATGGGTGGGATGTGAAGAGAGGCAAATGGTATGGCACAGGGTGTGGGCAAGACAGCACTGGGGAGCGTCTGCTGTGGCAGTAGGACCTCAACGTACTGGCAAGTTTCTGGATCAAATAGCATCTTGCGCTGTGGCAGCTGAGGCATGTCCACATAGAAATAGCGGCCAGTTTCCGGGTCTAGCAATAGTTGGCGGGGGTTTTGTCCTGCTGCTATGCTTCCTCCTGCTTCTGGATACAGCACACCTGTACCCCCAAGCCTGGCCTCTGCACTCATGGGAGCAACAAAGGCTGTGTTGTGTTGGCTCTCTGGTGAAGATATTTTCAGCCCTGCTTCTCCATTCTGAACTTGACTGGTTGAGCCATCTGTTGGCTGGACTAGTGTTTTTCCATCCTCTGAGAGAGATCTGTGACTGTTTGATGCAGGGGGCTGGTTATAAAGAGGTGTTTGAAACAAGACAGGCCCTTGAACGTAGCCATGAACGGCTCCGATATGAGGAGAGATTGTTTGGTAACCAATTGGGTTGGGCTTGTAATAATATGAGGGAACCATGGGTGTGGAAGCAACTGTTAGGACGCAAGCAGGCAGAGGTCCCACTGAACTCTGCGACCTGGGAGGAAGGCATGGGGTCTGGATGCCATGGTCCTGTTGCTCAGAACTTGCTGTGGGTGGACAGTATTGCAGCGCTACTGGGAAAAGTTTATCTTTGTCAGAGCTGATAGTCATCTCATGCTCTGCCTTGTTAGTAGAGGCCTCCTCTTTAGCTTGCGCTGCCAAGTCTGTTCTGTTTGTTGGTTTCAGGTTTGTATCGCTGACCAGAACATCAGGTTTACTCATGCCAACTTGGCTATCCTGTGTCTCTGAGGGCTTTGACAAGGCACAACTGTTTGCCTTGGTTAAACTAATTGGGCTGACCTTTGTAAATCCAACAGTAAGACTTTTGTCATTTGATTCCACCTTAGTTGAGCTTCCTCTCTGTGCAGATTGATCTCTCCTTCTGTCCAGTGAAAGAGGTGGAGTGACTTTCCGTACCAGAGGTTTTTCATCTTGCCTGTATCCCTTTCCTTTTCCTTCACCCATGTTGTTGCTTAAATTGTGTACCGATGGCTGAAACAAAGGAGCACTCCCATCTACTCCATGGGTTGATTCTCCTACGCCCTTGAAGGACTTGTTGTATGTGTTTTTCACCAAGCTTCTCATGTCTCGTACTACATGCACAGGAGCCATGGCTTTCAATTTGCCTTGGCTTTGCATACCAAGGATTGCAGACTGTCCTGGAGACTTGATTTCCTCTCTGCCGCTCTCTTGCTCCTTTTCAACACCACTCTCATCAACTTGCAGGATTGTGTTATCCACTGCTTTTGCTTCCAGATCAGAGATTAGACATGCTATATTAGTAGGACTGAGTGTACTTTCCATGGTGCCAACCTGTTGCTCCTGCTTTTCCAGCACATCGGTTAGGGTCATATTGTGTTGTTTATGAATTCCTTGCCCTGTATGGCATTCTTCAGGTGTGGTTTTCATAGAGGCCTGTGTGCTGATGGCTACATTTGTTGCTGCACTCGAATTCCATGCTCTGCCCTTTGCTGAGTCACAGGATAGCTTCCCTCCAGGGCTCAGGTTAGGCAGCCGCAACACCTCCTCTCTTGGACTGAACTTCTCTGCTTTCTCATTCTCTGAAGGGTCGGTTATTTCAGTGCCACTGCCTTGAACTTCAGACCTGCCAGTTGCACTAAAAAGAGGACTGAAGCCATGTTTGCTCAGCAGCTTGGGTTGTGTTTTAGAGTTGACACTGCAATGTTTTTGAACAGGGCTGGACTCTCTCTGGGCCTCCCTCTTAAGAGTAGCACTTTGATTTAGCTTGGTAGTTTCGGCATATACATCCTTGCCAGACAAATAGGCGCATTCATCCGTGGTAGTAGTCCTGTTGTTCACTTTGGTAGAAGCAAAAGCTTTATCAGAAACATCCAAGGTGCGAAGATTGTGTTCATGTTGCATTTTCTTTGATAGGACATTTGTTATGATGCAGGAAGCCATCTGGGTTTTGCTGGAGGTTTCATCCAGGGAAAATGACTTCTGAAGCCTTTGCTTTCTTTCCGCTTGTACTGACCTTTGATCAGCCACATGGGACTCCTGGTTAAAAGCTGCAGGAGTGCTATGTTGACGCTGAAACATATCCCGGGCGCGCACAGGTGTGTTTGCAACCTGAAGGGTTTGATTGTTGACATATGCCTCTGATGTGTCCCGTCTCTTCAGTTGGATTTGTCTTTTGGGCACAGTCTTTAAACCCCGGTTTATTTCATCTGTGGTTTCCAGTGCCACATCAACACACTCAAAGCTGCTGGATTCTGAGCAAACAGATGTGTTCTGAGTGTTTGAATACATCTGCATTTTAAAAGAGAGAATATCATCTGTCCAATTGTTGTGGTTTTCATCAGCAGCGGGCTGACTTGAGGGCCTACAGCTTGTACTGAAAACATGCATGTAGTCAGTTTCAGAACAGGAAGGTCTTACCTGGGCCTGGTTAACAAGGCCCCCCACCTTACTACTGGCCTCAGCAAGCTTTGTTCCCATGCTGGTTGATCCTCTGGTATTGTCTGTAGTGTGGCAGGGTTGGCAAGAGCTGCTACACAGCGTGCAGGAGAGCGGTCTGGACTGGCAGACGCCTTGCCGGCTCTGCTTTTCCAACGTCCGATTATCAGCGAGTTTCTGTAGCTGGTGTTGGTGCCTGGTTGCGGGGATACGCTCTGAATAACAGTACGGCGGGATTCTTGACTCCTGCTTGCTGACTGTGAGTGTTGAGATGCAGTTTGCAGACGCTTTTCTATTTCTAGACCTGACTGACAGCTCAACCTGCTCCTTTCTGCGACTCACCCCTCTACTCTGGCCCTCCCCCTCCTTTTCCATTTGACCCAGAATATGCCCGCCTCTCTCAAGCCTGGGTGCACTCAAACGTTCCCTGGGTTTTTGCTTTTGTGTCGCGTGGTCCTCTTTTGGCTCTGTGCCACCATGTTCCTGTTCCCTACCCTTGCTGTATTGATTTCTCCCAGGCGTTATGAAAATAGTGTTTGAAGTGAATATGGGTTCTGGGGAGCTGGGCTCCTCTCCGGTTCTAATGTTAGTATGAAATACAGTCCTGCCGCCTCCAAAATAATCCCTCGTTTTAACCAATGAATCTTTCTCTGATAATTTAAGATCGCCAGAATTATCCAGCGTTTGCACGGGGCTTCCCAAGGCTGCCTTTACAGATTGCAAATCCACATTTGTTGCTGTTGTACCCAACAGTAGATGTTCTGACTCAGATTGTAACACCTTCTCAGTTGATGAAGGTTTATCCAGTTCACGTTGGGACACATCAGAAAGCACTTCTACACCCTTCTCTTCTTCTGTTTTGTAGTCTTGTGATAGTGTGGTTTCTGTGATCAAAGATCTTGAAGTGATCCCTTCCATAGTGGTAGCGCAATCCAAGAATTCAAACGAGCCGCCTTCAGCAGGATGCTCTGTAGAGAGAGTGTGTGTTCTGTCCCCTAAAGCTTCACTGTAATCACTCAGAGAACAAAGAGCAGTGTAGTATGAACTTGCCGAGTCATCCGTGATATCATCAGTCTGCTCTGGGTCACTTTCCCCTTCATCTCTTTGTTGGAGCGGCACACTGTTTTTTTCTTTGACAGATGCAGATGGCTTAGACATTTCTCTTTAAATGTTACTTAAAAAATGTACTGCTGTCTTGAATGTTTTACACCCTAGTGTGGGGTGGATGTGCAGGTCAGACCTATATTGCAAGTGCAGTAATGTTTATGGTTCAGAAAATGAGATGTTGCATCAAGCCAACTGATGAAACATGAGATGACATGTCCTGCCTGACTGCTTCTTCAGAATTCTTGACTAAGAAAAGAAGAAAGAATATTTCAGATGTGTAAAATTACATATAAAAGACATATGTATATACACTGTAAATATGCCAATTATTTGTGTATTACAACAAAAATGCAAACACTTCATGTTAAAAAATAAAGTCTGGAGTCTCATGCATTTGATTTGTGATGAAACTGGTTCATTTTTTCCATTGTTTGACTGTCAAACAAATTCTCTCACCTGATCCAAGCCACCCCAAATCTTCTCCTTTTTGTTGAAACTCCTCTGGCGTGTTAAATCTGAATGACAAATCAATGAAAATTGTCAAAGAATTCTGTCAACAAGTCAACCGACAACTTATCTATAATAAGAAAATAGGACAAGTGCAAAAAAATATACTAAGCTAGGGACTGCAGAGGAGATGAATCAGACCTTATTTTTTGGCTGCTGAGGTCTGGATCAGGATATGTGGTCCAGGCCCAGTAGTAGCTAAGGTAGTGGTGTGGCAGTCAGCTTTGACAGCAGGTGCTGGTCTGGCTGTACTGGAGCGTTTCCTTTGGAATCTGACTAACATAGCCATTGCAGTCACAGGGCCAGCTATATATAGTTCCCCAGGCCCCATAACACTATCATCAGGGAGATAGGGCTAAAGTCTTCTGGGTACACTGTGGTGAGTATTGAGCCTTCAAATGGCCACTGCAAATAGAAAGATCACGCCGGTTATGAGGGTATCATTTGATGGTGTAAATTAGACCTTTTTACAGTAGGTATTAAAGCTATCACTATATCTAAATGAATTGTCCACTGATCTGAACTTTGTTCATGTTAAGTTAATTTTAATGTGAAATGCAGTCAGATTTACCTTAACTATGAGCAGAATCACCATTGTTCGAAAGCACACAGTTGTTCGAGAGGAGATGTGCACTTCCTCTCAAGTGTTTGTTGTGCGTTGCCAGCCAACTCTGGGACTTTCACTGAATTGGACATGACCATGCAGGCCATGACAGCTATGCCATTTGACCCACTTGGTCTCGGCTGTGCCTGATGGTTTAATGACATGATATAGTGGACAGCAAGGAAATAAGACTGCTTAATTTCACACCAGCGGTACTCCAAAAGTTTCTTATCCGCATAGTAACACATACATCAAACCTGAAGGGACCACCGACACTGTGGTGTTAAGTTGTGAGACGTGTATAGCATTACAGAGAGTTAGGAGCATTAGCCTATAACATAACTTGCATATTAGCATTTCACCATGAAAATATGGTTACAGACTATTCAAACATGGAAACGAGAGATGTAATAATACATAATAAGAGTGAAGACTTCCACTTAACTCGTTTATATTTACATTTACGCTTAGCAGACACTTATCCAAAAAGTTTAAATAAAGGAACATAAGTGTCTTGGTTTACAGTTGTGAAGTGGTTGAGTACATCTCTGACAAAAATGCACTACACTAAACCAAATTACGCTAGTTACTACAGTTAACATCAAATTAACACGGTATCCTCTTATAGAGTGTTTTCACGGCAGCTCAGAATGTAAACAATACCACTGAACTGAATGAAACTCGCATGCTTTGCTGATTATTGCTGCTGAAAATGGTCAATTATTGTTATGTTTTGGGCTGTGCTAATCGGTCGGACTGGAAAAAACATCTGGAGTACTATAAACTGCCAAAAGTTACAACAAATCAAGGAGAAGAGTGTTTGGAAAAGGTGTTTGTGGTTGGCCAAACTGAACCAGGATTTCCAGGGCAAGTATCTTGACAACATTTGTGTTTGTTCTAATCATTTACGGTCAGGAAGTGACAAATTTGACTAATATCTTAATTAATATTGCTCTTACGTATCTTTACCAGCTATTCATTTTAGTTTGTCAAAATATTGCATCCTTTCCTGCTTACTAAGTCCTTCTTTATATGATTTAGCAGCTTCCACACGTTTTTTCCGTGGTTTAGACAGCATAAATTAGCAGAACAACGTATTCAGTTACATTAACCATGTATTCAATGCTGTTGTTTACATCCGAGTATGTCCAATATGGTCGCGCATCCGGGTAACCGACCAAACCGTGACGTAAGTGCAAACTCTCTATATTTACATTTACATTCAGGCATTTAGCAGGCACTTATCCAAATACTTAAAAGTAAAGGAACGTGTCTTGGTTTACAGTTGTGAATTGGTTAAGTACATCTAACTCTCAAAAAATGCCACAGTAAACCAAATTAAGCTAGTTACTACCGTAAGTACCAAATTAACTGTCTACATTTTTATGGAGCAGCCTATAAAAATCTTTGTGCCGCTTTTTTATTTATTATTTTGGATGACACGTTTAAAATTAAATTAATAATCTGACAAGTCTGTCTCATTCATAAATAGAAAAGCTGCATGTCTTACCATACTGCTGAAACTTCAAACAGATTGGCCACATACTGTAGTGCTAAACTGCTACGTAGCCTATAAAACGAGCAGCTTTTTTAACCTCATCATATTTACCCTATTATAAGAAGCTAAATATCCTTTCCACATTGACCAGGCATCGTTGTCTTTAATATAGATAGTAGGCTACCCTTTATTAGACTATATATAAACTCTGCAATGTCCTGTCCTACAATTAGTTTTAAGTAGTGCTTAGGACTTAAGGGTCCACCTGCTGGCCAAATACAAGCAGAACATATTTTAAAATAAAATTGTTCACTTTATTTGACAAAACTAGGATTTAGTTCTAAATTAATATGTAGCACTATCGTGACAATCACTTATTCTTAATTTCATCAACATCCATTACAATCTAAATGCGTAGGGTAATTATTTAAAAAGGTATTTTGGTCATATTTAGATGATTAAATAGGCTACATAAAGTTGGATCTCACGCAATAATATTTTATCTATTTATTTACATTCAATTATGAATCAAATTTTATTTAAAATGTGCCGCTCTTCGTTGCCCTCCACATCAAAATAAATCTCAGTAATCTCAGCAAACCATAATCACCACATTTCACCTGTAGATTCAGATGATTGTTCACTAATAAAACATACTTTTCAGTCCATTTCATTTATCATTGTTTTAATTGAATTCACGAATCGCAATTGTTTGCAGCAATGCTCACGTTAATGTCCGTGTTGCGGACTCCTCCCCGTTTGGAGCGACCATGCAGCTCCGCTCACCAACATCATTCAGATTTGCTCCTCTCAGGCCGCTGGGGGAGCACACTACACGGGACGGCGAAAAAAGTCAAAGGGGTTGACTTGGATACACACGCGGCGGTGTTTTGATTAAAAAACCCACCCAACTGCACATTGAAGCGACTTTGTTAACCACGGAAAGAATTTCCCTTGATATGGGATTTGTTTCGAAAAGTACAGACGTGCTTAGTTGAAGGATATAACTCCAGTATGCGGCAGTTTTGAAACAAAGGGGTCTGGAGCGCCGTTGTCTCAGTGGTAAGACGCGCTGTTGTTTTAATAAATAGCGTTATATTGTTTCCTAGAATGTTTCATTTTCAGCTACTTCTTTAGTTTGGATAGCCACGGTCGATTAACGCGTTTAAGCCGAAACTCCTCGCTTTATTCGTTCACAACTCTCATGTATACTTGATATCGCTGTAATAAGGATCTCGTGGCGTGCCGCAGGGCTGGATGTGCGACGCCGGTCACTTTAATTTCGGACCGATTTGGTCTTTAAGAAAAAAGTGACCAAAAGATACCGAAAGTTTATTGTTAGACTGATGCGTTTACGTTATTAATTGAGTCTTCCACAAATAAATAAGACAAAGTCGTGATTTTCCGCGAAGCGGCTGTTGTGGTTCAGCGTGGGACTTAAAGTTTACTTGGAGGACTTAAAGCTCAGTAAATTTAGAAAAGAGTTTCCCACAAGCACCCACTTATCTTATGTCTTTAGTTCCCCTGAAAAACTGTGAGTTTGCTCTAAAAAAACAAACCTGAAATAGAAGTAGTGTGGTAGAAGTGCCTGCTTGTTTCCCTCTCACACTCTTGTTTGTGTTTAAGGATTGGGGCCCTTTCTGGATGGGAAAGATGGAATCGGAGGGGCAGTGGTGGAAAAGCCAGCTTGCAGCGGACATCCATCAGGCTCTGCGAATTAAGGTGAGCTTTGCATTCATGCATGTACAGTTTTAATCCAAACGTCAACATACAGGTATCAGATTGCCACACGTTGAACCAGGTTTGGTTTGACTTGTCTAAGCTTTGATGGGGAAGTGTGAAATGTCTCACAGTGCTCAGAAAACATCCTCTGATTGTAGCTTTATGACGGTTCCTGGCCAACGCATCGTCTAGTGTTGTCTGCATTCATATTGTAAACACAATTTCCTGATAATAGTCATATTGAATAGCATTTACAGTCAGGAATAATGTCCCAGGAATGTTTGAAAAGCACATGGTACAGCCTAATTTTAGTTCAGTTTTATTTGACGTTTTCTAAACCTTTAGCTAATATCATTTACTTTAAAAGTGCTGTCAAATATGGCACGTTACCCTGGACCACAAAACAAGTCATAAGTAGCATGGGTGTATTTGTAGCAATAGCCAAAAATACATTATAGATTTTTCTTTTATGCCAAAAATCATTAGGATTTTAAGTGAAGACCATGTTCCATGAAGATATTTTGTAAATTTTCTATCATAAATGTATCAAAAGTTAATTTTTGATTAGTAATATGCATTGCTAAGAACTTAATTTGGACAACTTTAAGGATGATTATCTTTTTTTTTTTTTGCACCCTCAGATTCCAGATGTTCAAATAGTTGTATATTGGCTAAATATTGTCTTATCCTAACAAAACCATACATCAATGGAAAGCTTATTTATTTAGATCTATGATCTGTAAATCTCAATTTAAAAAAATTGACCCTTATGACTGGTTTCGTGGTCCAGGGTCATGACATATGTTTATAATTGTAAAATTTGGGTTTTTGGGTCTATTTGCAAATTATGTAGAAGTAGACTAGTGTAGAACTGCTGTGTCGTTATTAGCAAATTTGTTTCTTGAAACTGGACACACTTTTGTGTTGGAACACTAGGAAGTGCATTGCTAAACAATGTGAACTTTTGTTTCCTCACTGCTGAGTTAATTGCCCCCATCAGACGGTGAGGTTTAAGTGCATTTATTTAGTGCACTCTGTTGTCTTTTTATTGTACGTCCTGTTTATTGCAGGGTGTGCTCACATCCGATTTGGAATGTGAAGTGTTTGTGTGTTTGCACTTGAGTTTGTCTGTTAGCTTGAGATTACCGGGCTAAACAGTCCTGCTGGGTTTATTTAGTACATGTCAAGGAGTGGCAAAATGATGCATGGAACTGAAAGTGGCTTGCGTTAACCTTTTTTTGGCATGTTATTCTCCTCACCACCTGCTTAGTCAGAGTTGTGCTATGTGAAATCTAGCTATATGTAGGACTAATGCAATGCTGATGCAAAGTGGTTCAGCTGTTTGGGAAAATATGTTGCGATCGGAGGTTTGGTGTTGGTGGATTTTATTTAGACTGAACAGTCTCTCTGTTCACCAACATGGAATGTTCAGTTAATGTTGTGCAGAAATGTTAGTCGATGTAAATCTTTGCACAGATAGGCTATAGTTTTGTGTGGGAGGTTGACCGACTTCGCCTCCTACTACGTCAATACTGAAACCTAAGGGTCTTTGCAATTAATTGCAATCTTTGAGCAGCCTTGCTTTTAATTTTGTAAATGTAAAATTATGCTATAATATTTTCTCTGTAATTTTGTGTTCCATCACTTTATATATGTCAAAACACAAATGATTTAGTTTGTCTTACGCAAGCTAAATGACAATATTCAAGCAAGTCTATTTCCTCTCTTTCATGCGATGTTCAAGTACCAATTCCCATTTTATCATTATGAAACCCGCACAAATGTAAAACCACATAGAGATGCTGAACTAGTTTTATTTCCTCTGGCTTTACCTTATATTATTTATAGATGCTTTGAAAACGCTTGTTCTGCTGAAAAACAATTTGCATCAAGATATGCAGTTGACAAACTGATCAGCCATTCAAATACAGCAGCAGCTGTAGGGCTGTCTAAATTGCGGGCAGGCCCCACAAAAGGGCTCCTTGAGAGGGTCAAATCCCAGCCCCTCACCCCACAGGGGACAGATGGCTGTGAGACATGATGGCTGGGCCTGTAAAGGAAGCAACGCTCTCCTCAACAGCCACTATAAAGCAGCTCACTCTGCCTGTAGGACTCATGTCTGGAAAGAGTTTGACAATTTAGCTGCTTATTAAATGGGACTGGTGCTTTTTCAGGGTGTGTTTGAGTTGTAATTTCTGCGCAGTTGGCATTGAATTAATTTTGGCTGTAGTTTAGTTGATTACGGAGAGTGCTGACAAAAGGCAATTATTTTAATAGGCCTCATTTATGAAAAACTGTTAGTCTTTCATAAATTGATTTGAACATGCGTTGTCTTTGCGTTGTGAATGCAATACTTTAAAATGTTTTTACCTAATTTATGCTCATTTTTCATGTTTTTAATCCTTTAATTCACAGATTTCGGACTATTTTATAATATGTACATAATACACTACCAGTCAAAAGTTTTTGAACAGTAAGATTTTTTTTTTTAAAAGAATTCTCTTCTGCTTATGAAACCTGCATTCATTTCATTCAAAATACAGCATTTACAGAAATATTTTTACTGTTTAAAATAGCTGTTTTCTATTTGAATATATTTTAAAATGTAATTTATTCCTTTGATTTCAAAGCTGAATTTTTAGCGTCATTACTTCAGTCACATGATCCTTCAGAAATCATTCTGATTTGCTGCTGTAAAACATTTATTATTATTATGTTGAAAACAACTGAGAAGATTTTTTTTTTTCAGTTTTCTTTAATGAATAGAAAGTTCAGAACAACAGCATTTATCTGAATTCTTTCGTAAATCTTTTGTAACATTCTAAATGTCTTTATCCTCACTTTTGATCAATTTAAAGCATCCTTGCTAAATAAAACTATTAATTTCTTTACCAAAAAAAAAAAAAAAGGCTATACTGACTCCAAGCTTTTTGAATAGTATAGTGTATAATGTTACAAAAGCGTTTTATTTCGGATAAATGCTGATCTTTGGATCTTTCTCATCATCAAAGAATCCTGAAACAAATGTACTCAACTGTTTTAAATATTGATAATAAAAAATGTTTCTTGAACAGCAAATCAGCACGTTAGAATAATTTCTAAAGGATAAAGTGACACTGACGACTGAAGTAATGATGCTAAAAATTTAGCTTCGATCACAGGAATAAATTGCATTTTAAAATATATTCAAATAGAAAGCAGCTATTTTAAATAGTAAAAATATTTAACAATATTACTGCTTTTACTGTATTTTGGATCAAATAAAAGCAAGCTTGGTGAGCAGAAGAGACTTCTTTAAAAACATTAAAAATCTTACTGTTCAAAAACTTTTGACTGGTAATATCACAGAATAAACTATTTTTAATAACACACACAAACTACTGTTCAAAAATTAGTAATTTTTTTGTTTAAGAAGTCTCTTATTTTCATCAAGGTTGCATTTGGTCAAAAATATTAAAACCGTAATACTGCGATTTAAAATATTTTACTACACATTTATACTACAAATAATTGAACATTTTCTATTTGAATATATTTTAAAACAGAATTTATTTCTGTTTTAGATTTCAGTATATGATTTCAGCTGCTGTCACATCCATCCGAAATCAAATATGCTAATTTAATGCTCAAGAAATGTCTTATTATTAATAGTGTTAAAAACAGTTGTGTTTCTGATATTTTTGTGGAGCTGTGATGCATTTCAGGATTATTTTGTAACATTACACTGTCACTTTTAATAGCTTTAACGCATCCTTGCTGAATACCATGATATTTTTTGTAATGCACCATGGTGCAAATATTATATAAACTATGTTACCATCTCCTTTTTTTCCTCAGGAGCTGAAGTTGCCAACATACCAGGCCCAGTCTCCACAGATCGGGATGCGGCGGTACTTTGCCGACCTGCTCGCTGTTCTCAGTAACCGATACCAGCTGTGCCCTACGGCACGTCACCTGGCGGTCTACCTGCTTGACCTCTTTATGGACCACTATGACGTAGCGGTGCGGCAGCTGTACGTCATCGCCCTTTCCTGTCTCCTCCTGGCCAGTAAGTCAAAGATGAATTTGATTGCATTTCATTTGATGGTTCTATGTGCTTGAGATGCTGGTGTTTGATTTATTTTAGCTGGCTGCAAGTAAATTTGAACTGCAGAAACTTTAGTTTTAGGTGCTCGTGTTGAACTGAGCGAGCGAGTCTGATTTTCTCCACTAGCTGGCTGCTGTATTGTGCTGTGTGACAGCTGTGTGCATAAGAGGCCACGGCCTCCGCTGGCCCCAAGACCCCTGAGTCAGTCTCCAAGGCAACCTATCCAATGCACAAATCAGAAAGAGTCTGAGCAACTTACAGCTGCTTTGGCATGTTGCGAGTCTAACGGACAGTTTCAGGTAGATTGCAAAAGCATTATGCGGCTGAAGCAGAGAGGCGTTCTTGCAGTGTCGCCTGATGTCTCAAGTAGATTTACAATGCAGGAAACAAGGAAGTCTAACTCATAATATATCTGTGCTGTGTAATGTGGCAGGGCATGTTATCAGAGGTGGCACGTCTGCTTGCACACAAACAAAGCGAGAGAGATAAGATAGAGGGGGTGACTTGTGTCGCCATGTGTTGGTGTTTTTCACCGATTAAAATCTGGGCCCAGATTAAGGCGGCCAAAATTACAATCAATTCAGAGTGCTTTCTGCATCTGTACATTAATCTAAAGGTTGTTTTTATAAAGCAAATCTCTCATTTTTCTGACCCTCATTATGGCCGCTGCTTGTTTGGGGGAGGGTTGTTTTGCGCTGGCCGGCAATTGGCAGTGTTCAGGCATTAATTAATTGCTTTCGACTGAATGAATAATGGCTTCGCTCACGTCCCTTGTTAAAATATCCCTCCCTTTCTCTAAGTCATTGATTCAGGCGGCTGTGGCCATTGTTGGGTTTCTCTAAGAGTCGCCTGCAGTCAATGTGTGTGGGGCATCAAGCCCTAAGCTTAAAGCTGAGAGCATAGCAAAGTTTCCATTCAGACCAAGATTTATTATGATAAATGGTAAGGAGCTGCTGTCTTTGCATAAAACAACTTGGTTTATTTCATATTTTAAAAAATCCCATCTTAATATTCATTTTAACCCAGTCATTCTCACCAGGAAAGGATTATCATCTTCCTGAAAATGCCAGTTAATGTTACCGCACTGCACTAAAAGTTACTGACTTTGCTCACACAGAGCTTAACAATTTCCTCCAAAAATTGATAATTGGCAAATATTGGATTCATTTTTATTTATTTATTTTTGGTTTTCTTTCAATTATCATTTCTTTTTTAATTATATTTATTCTCAACCTTGTAACACTACAATAATTGCCTTTTTTTGTTATGCTATGTTGCCAAATATTGGATAAATTTTTTTTTTTTTTTTTTTAATTGTTTTTATTTATTTATTTATTTATTTTTGGTTTTCTTTCAATTATCATTTCATTTCAATCAATTGTTTTTCTTATGCACCTTCATTTTTGAGTGAGCATTGCCAAAATTAAAAATTATCCACAAGTAATGCTTTTTTCTGTTCAGTAAATCTGAGTTTTGGTGATAATATAGCATCCTGAGAGATTTGCAAGCAATTTTTAGTTATTGTTAGTGTGCCTGTCATTGTTGTTGTTGTTGTTAACTAAAACCATTAAAAACTGTTATTGTTAATCAAAACAAAGTTAAAATAAAAATTAAATATTAGTTGAAAAACTTAAATTAAAAATAGAATTTTGGCCTTACTGAAATTACTAAAACTAAAGTTGAAATTAATATAAATTAAGCATTGCTAAAATTAAAAATGATCCATAAATAATGCCTTTTTCACAAAAAAAACTGAAAAATTGAGCTCTGATCAGTGAATCAGAGTTTTAGTGGTAATATAGCATACAGGTTTATAAACATTTTTTTTTAGTTATTGTTAGTGTGCCTGTCATTGTTATTGCTAACTAAAACCATTAAAAATAGTTTTTGTTAATCAAAACAGTTAAAATAAAAATTAAATATTAGATGAAAAACTTAAATATAAAATAGAAATATAGCCTTACTGAAATTACTAAAACTAAAGTTGAAATTAATATAAATTAAGCATTGCTAAAATTAAAAATTATCCACAAAAAATGCCTTTTTCACAAAAAAAACTGAGAAATTGAGCTTTGATTAGTGAATCTGAGTTTGTGATAATGTAAAAAACTAAGACATTTATAAGCATTTTTTTTTTAGTTTTTGTTAGTGTGCCTGTTGTTAACTAAAACTATTAAAAATTTCCTTAATAGAAACAAAGCTAAAATAAAAAGTAAAATAAAAAGTTGAATAAAAATTAGAAATGCAGCCTTACTGAAATTACTAAAACTGAAATTAATATCAATTAAAGCCAAATAAAAATGTTAAAAACCATTCAAAATGACAAAAACACAACAAAAACATTTACTTAAACTAAAAATGAAAATACTTAAAATACTTAAAATATATACTACCAGTCAAAAGTTTTTGAACAATAAGATTTTTAAAGTCTCTTTTGCTCACCAAGCCTGTATTTAATTGATCCAAAGTGCAGCAAAAACAGTAAAGTTTTTAAATATTTTTACTATTTAAAATAACTGCTTTCTATTTGAATATATATTTTAAAATGTCATTTATTCCTGTGATTTCAAAGCTAAATTGTAGCAGCATCACTCCAGTAACATGATCCTTCAGAAATCATTCTAATATTCTGATTTGCTGCTCAAAAAACATTTATTATTTTTATAAGTAACAACTGAGTACTTTTTTTTTTCAGGTTTCTTTGATGAATAGACAGTTCAAAAGAACAGCTTTTATCTGAAATAGAAATCTTTTGTAACATTATAAATGTCTTTTTCATCACTTTTGATCAATTTAAAGCACCCTCACTAAATAAAAGTATTCATTTCTATTATTTATTTCCCAAATTATAGACTCCAATCTTTTGAATGGTATAGTATATAATGTTACAAAAGCTTTTTATTTTAGATAAATGCTGATCTTTGGATCTTTCTGTTCATCAAAGAATCCTGGAAAAAATGTACTTAACTGTTTAAAATATTGATAATAATAATAATAATAAATGCTTCTTGAACAGCAAACCAGCATATTAGAATGATTTCTGAAGGATCATGTGATACTAAAGACTGGAGTAATGATGCGGAAAATTTAGCTTTTATCACAGAAATAAATTACATTTTAAAGCGTATTCAAATAGAAAGCAGTTATTCTAAATAGTAAAATTATTTTACAATATTACTGCTTTAGCTGTATTTTGAATGAAATAAATGCAGGCGTAGTGAGCAAAAGAGAATCTCAAAATCTCAAAAACTTTTGACTGGTAGTGTAGAAATAAAAGCTAATCAAAGAGAAATAAATACTATAATACTATATAAATACTAAAATAACACTGGTGCCCAGCTAAAGCTCATTTACTTTGGTTTAAGCTTTTTTTAAGCTTGCGTAATTTGAAGCCAGACCGTAACCCCGTATTAACACAGGATGATCATCCTGAAGGCTGAGTCGGCAGAAATTGCGCCGTGCCAAGATTTCAGCTGAGGTCAACGTTAAAAACCAGCTGAGTGAAAACATTATTGTCTTAAAACAGAGGAAACAAATCAAGACTTTTGGATCGAATTTTTAAGTGATAACATTCTGGGATGAATGATGGCTAAATGCAGTTTGAGGATATGCATGGACGAACACTTAAGCTTGATGTTATCAGTGCAATTAGCCCCCCACACCCACCCGCTCTCATTCTTTTAGCTGAGGACTTTGGAGGAGGAGAGGTTGAGATATCAGGCTCATTTCCTTTCCTGAGCTGGGGTGATGGGGGTTTGTTATGGTAACCAATTAAATGCACATTTGTTTTTCTTTATTAAATCCGACAGTGTAAAGTGTAAATATAAAAAAAAATAATCTTTTCTGTTATTTTCAGTGTGGTTTCTGCGTTTTAAAAATATAACAAGACAAGGTGAAACCCTAATCCTCTGGTACTTTTCCGTTTTCAACACTCAGCCCTGTTGAAATGCTATATCCTCCTTTAGCTAATGGGTCTGCAGCTCTCCGTTTTGACAAAACTGTGTAGAGTAGCATGTCAAATGCAGGCTGGCCCTTTCCTCAGAAGGATGAGGGAGGGGTTGGGAGCCGAGAGCCCTGGAGGGGCATGTTTGAACTGAAACACTCAGCAGGGTTCCTGATATTCAGATTAGTGTGACAGATGCCCCCCTGAGGTTTGATGCTAATGAAAAGAATTTGTACACCCCAGATAATTAAGAAAAGACACTGTGCAGTGGCTTTTTGTGTCAGCTGGGTATTTTTGACCGTGAAGGTCCGCCAGTTTTTCCTGCTCTGCTGCTGATTCTACAGTAACGGGACAAAAGAAATGGTATTTGAGGTTGAATTGAATTGGATGGTGTGAAAGACAATAAAAAGGAAACATGTTTCTGTTTGTCTTTATTACTGCACATAAAAACACATTGAGTTCAAACAGTGTAGAACAATATGTGAACAAAGGACTCACAGGTTTTGGGTTTGCATACTGACTGGATGACGCACAATTGCAATTTAATTTAAAACATAATTGCAATTTAATTTGGTGACAGTTGTGGTAGTAGTATACATGAAGTATAATTATATAAAATATATATAATACACTCTAAAAATGCTGGGTTAAATGCAACCCAGCGCTGGGTGAAATATGGACAAACCCAGCGACTGGGTTGTTTTGACCCAGCCGTTGGATTAAATATTTCACTCAACCCTCTGGGTAGTTTTATTTAACTCGACTATTGTTTAAAATTACTATATGGCTGGCTTAAAATTAACCAAAAAAGGCTGTAAATTAAAAGTCAGACACATAATTACTGGAGGTATCAGCAATAATCAAAAGGTGAACATTTATTAATAAGCAATTTAAAAAATATATATATATATTATTTTATTATTTATTCAAGTTTTCGACTATAAAGAACCTTTTTCTGCATTTCTGCATTTTGCAGGTTCCATGGATATTTAAAGTTCTTCATGGAAACATTGATGGCAATAAAAAAAAAACGTTATTTTTAAGAGTGTAATCTTTAAGCAATAGTTAAACAGAGCATTTTTTATAATGTACAAAAGAATTGTATAATATAAAGAAATATCATGATAATGTAATAATAAGATAATATCTAATTAATGTGTTGTAAACTTCATGTTTGTTTGTCTCTTCAACTTTGCACAAATATTTTTCTTTTATTATATCAAGATTATATTCAGCAGTGGGTGAAATATGGACAAACCCATTCGGTTGTTTTGACCCAGCAGTGATTAAAAATTTAACCCAACCTTCTGGGTAGTTTAATTAATGCTTAAAATTGACTCTTTCTTGCTTTAAATAAAGCTAAAATAGGTTGGAAATTAACAAGTATTAATATGTTCAATAAATAAATATTTTGTTAATGAGCTGAATAATTATTTAATAAGTAATATTTTTTTTAATTGCTTATTAATAAATGTTCATCTTTTGATTATTGCTGATGCCTCCTAGTAATTATGTGTCTGATTTTCAATTAACAACCTATTTTGTGTTCTTTTTTTTTTTTTTTTTTTTTTTTTTTAAACTATAGTTGAGTTAAATAAAACTACCCAGAAGTTGGGTTAAACATTTAACCCAACCACTGTGTTAAAATTACTCAATTGCTGAGTTTGTCCATATTTCACCCAGCGCTGGGATGTTTTTAACCCAGCATTTTAATTGGAAACCATGACTTCATTTGTTTTTGCTGCTTTTCAAAAGCATTTTATGTATATATTATTATTATTATTATTTATTATTTATTATTATTATTATTATTATTATTATTACTATTATTGTTACTATTTCTTTTATTATGTTTGTTAAAGACAAAGACTTTCAATCATGAAAATATTAATTGATATACATTTGGAAAAATACATTTTTAAACAAAATGTGAGATAATTATACATGCACTCTAAACAATGCTGTGTTAAAAACATTTGGCAACCCAGCGCTTGGTAAATATTGGACAGAACACATGCTGGATTATTTTGACCAACTAGTCAAAAGTCTACTTGTTTAAAAATGATTATATTGCTGACTCAAAATGGGCTGTAAATTTAAAAATCACACACGTAATTATAGAGGTAATGGCAATATCAAAAAATGAACATTTATTATTAAGCTAAAAGACACATGGACAAAAATATAAGACAAATTGAATTTATTTGGGTGAATACAGCATAGTTTACAATATTACATACATTTAAACTCATTTAACAAGCATTTTTGAAATAAAAAATGGAACGTTCAAAAGTAGCATTTTAATTTGTGTATTCAACCATTCTCTGTAATCACTTTTCAACGAAATACTGCCGATTGTTGTGCTGGTGTGTCGCTAAAATCTGAACCTCAGACGCCACCTTGCGTTTCACTCGTAGTTAAAAGATGCCATGATTGACTCCATAACCTGCCCATAAACAAACAGTACTGAGATTAGAGAGCATATTTTAACAACAAAAATTAAATTAAATATTATAATGAATAAAATCAATTTGTTATGCAAGGCAAAAGGCTTTTCCAACATGCAAAACTGATGCAGCTGACTGACATCTGGTCCCTGTATTTTGCATTGCGTAAAATAATATAATTTACAGCACAGTAAAGACTTTATAAATTAAATAAAATGTGTATGAGCAAAAAGCCCGTGCTCTGACTGTTAAAGCCGGTCACACACCGGACGAGAAGCGATCTAGAACAACTCGTAAAACAAGTACAATCTGGCTGCCAGCGTGCATACACCAATAGAAAATAATGTTAAAATTTTAAAGTTGCGACACTGCGCTTCTCGTCTGGTGTGCGACCGCCTTTAACTCAGTAGCTGGGTTGTTTTTTGGAGAAAGGCTCAACCCAGCGTTTGGGTAGAAAAAATAACCCATTAAAAAAGACCCAGTGGCTTAGTTGCAGAAAAAACTACCTTGCATCTGGGTAAAAACAAATTAAAATTTATTAAATTAAAATTAAAACAACCCAATTAAATAACCCAGTAGGCTAAACCCAGCATTTGGGTTAAAAAATAACCTTGCATTTTTTTTTTTAGAGTGCAAGATTACCATTAAAGATATAGTTTTGTCAAATTACAAAAAATAAAATATTTTTGTAATCGGAAACATAAACTGGTATTCAAAAATGTAGCCTGAATGTCAGTTTGTTTTGTAAAAGTCCACAGAACTGAAAATCCTCATTGCTGAAGAAACCTAGGGTTAATCTCAGAGGTTACTTCAAGTAAATATTTTAGGTCATTGAGGTTTGTTTGGGTGACCACCTGGTGTAACAAATTACTAAATCTGTGAGAGTGTTTATTAAATTAGCATCTGACTTTTGTAATGACTGGGTGTTAGTAGTAACTTGTTGTATGTAATATGCTCATTTACAACAGAGGTTTTGGTCTTAAGTATTATTAAAATAGTGTTAAATAAAAGTCCATAGAATATATGTGCAAGTATATGAAACTCAATGTCATGATGTCAAGGCCTGATAGCATAGTGCTTACGTTTCATTTAAGAGGAATGAGTTTATTGAAAGTCTCTAGGAATGAAGGTGTGACCTTGGTTTCTCTGCTGTTTGAACTGTTTCTCCTCCACGCCAGCGATCTGAGGGGACTGTGAGCGCTCAAGCATGAGCCGCAGAAGTCAGAGGTCGTGGGGCCCTTATTGTTGGAGCATTAGACTGTGGGGGAAGCAATACTGTGGAGCCTTGGACTTTGGGGAAAAGATATTAACACCTAGCACCTAGAGTCAGGAAGTGAACCTAAGAGAACAAAGGAATTCTGCCGAGAAGGGCTAATTCACCATGAGGCAGCTGTGCTCTCTCATTACAGGAATTCACAAAATACCTCACCTTAATGATGTCAATGCAAATCCTTTTAGAGAAACCCAAATATGTGAATGAAGCGTTGTTCTTAGATCAAGAATGTCTTAGATCTTAGTGAGATCTGATAATGAAAGATTCTTAACAAGGGGATAAAGCCATAAAATGGCCTCGCTTTCATCCATGAGTCTGCATCATGATATCTCTGATGTCTGGGATACCAGCAGGATAAGCCATGCGTTCATGTTTTAGCATCGTAGTTGAAACAAAGCAAGTAACGTCAAGCAAATGAAATGTTTAAGCTCAAATACTTTTGTCTTTGCACAGGTAAGTTTGAGGAGAAGGAGGACCGTGTGCCCAAACTGGAGCAGCTGAACACTCTGGGCTTCATGTGCAGTCTGAACCTCACCCTCAACAAGCGTGACCTCATCAAGATGGAGCTGCTGCTGCTGGAGACGTTCGGCTGGAACCTGTGCATGCCCACACCTGCCCACTTCATCGACTACTACCTCCACGCTGCTGTCCAGGAGGGGGACCTACACAATGGCTGGCCCCTCTCCTCCCTGTCCAAGACCAAAGCCTTCATGGACAAATACACACACTACTTCCTTGAGGTTTCGTTGCAAGGTGAAGTCACTATTTGTATTTTTTTTTTGTTTTTGAATACATTTAATGAATACATTAAATGTTCTTTTAAAAGAAAATGAAAATTCTGTCATTAATTACTCACCCTCATGTCTTTCCAAACCCGTAAGATCTTCGTTCATCTTCAGAACACAAATTAAGATATTTTTGATGAGCTTTCTGACCCTGCATAGACAGCAATGCAACTGACAAGTTCAAGACCCAGAAAGGTAGTAGGGACATCATTAGGCAATAGTTATTTTTGTTTTCTTTGCGCACAAGAAGTATTCTCGTTGCTTCATAAAATTAAGGTTGAACCACTGATGTCACATGGACTATTTTAACAATGTCCTTAACTACCTTTCTGGGCCTTGAACGTGTCAGTTGTTTGCTGTCTATGCAGGGACAGAAAGCTCTCAGATTTCATCAAAAATATCTTCATTTGTCTTAAGATGAACAAAGGTCTTAGAACGACATGAGGTTGAGAAATTAATGACAGCGTTTTCATTTTTGGGTGAACTATCCCTTTAAGATTAAGTAATAATGGTGAAACAGAAAATGTAATTTGAGAAGATCAAGAATTCAGATTGTACATTTGATAAAATGCTGACTATATAGCAGACTTCTGATGTACACCACAGATAAGATTGGGTTAGGTAATAAATATAAATATATATATTTATATTTCATAAAAAAAAAGTCATATTTTTTTGTTTCATAATTCTCTTATGCTCCTCAGGCTGCATTTATTTGGTGAGAAATACAACAAAACTATAATATTGTGAGATATTGTTACAATTGAATATAACCTTTTTTTCTAGTTTAATATTTGTAAAATATAAAGCTGAATTTTCAGCATCATTACTCCAGTCTTCTGTGTCACATGATCCTTCAGAAATCATCTAATATGCTTATTTGGTGTTCAGATTTTTTTCTATTTTTTTTTTTTTTTTTTTTTTATCAATTTTAAAAACAGTTGTGATGTTTAATATAAGTATGGAAACTGTGATACATTTATTACCCAAAAAACAGCATTTATTTGAATCTTTTATTAAAATGTTGTTTTTGATCTATTTTATACAGTCTTGCTGAATAGAAATACTCATTTCTTTCAAAAAAAAAAACAAAAACAAAAAAACCTAGATCACAAACTTCTAAACTGAAGTATCATTATAAAGTACAATAATACAAAATAGTCCATTTACATACATCTGTGAGATTCACAGAATTATTAAAATGTAATATCAAAGTGTCAGTGTCAATGCTTTTATTAATTTATTGACTGATGAACTTTTTAAATACTTTTACATATTTGTACATTTATAATGTAATTTCAAATTATTTAAATTATTATTTTAATATAAAGTATGCGTAATATAGAGCTGCAAAACGATTAGTCACGATTAATCGATTCAAAATGAGCGTTTGTTTGCATGCTAAATGTGTGTACTGTGTATATTATGTATGTATAAATAATAAAAAAATATTTGTGTTGTATGTAAACACTTGTATACATTTATAAAATATATAAATATAAATATTTTAGATATAAATCTAACATATACAATGTATGTGTGTGTATGTATATATACATAATAAATATCCACAGTGTACACGCACACACGTAGTATGTAAACAAACTTTTATTTTTAATCGATTAATCGTGATTAATCGCAGCTCTAAAATACATTTTGTTTTATTTTATATGGTTAAAGGAATAGTTCACCCAGAAATGAAAATTGTCATCATTTACTCACACTCATATCGTTCCAAACCTGTGCAAGTTTCTTTATGTTGAACACAAAACCAGATAAATTGAAGAATTTATAAGAACCAAATGGTTGTTGGTCCCCATTGACTTCCATAGTAGAGAAAGAAATACTATGGAAGTCAGTGGGGATCACCCGCAGGTTTGGAACGACATGATGGTGAGTAAATGACAATTTTTTTTTTTATTTTTGGACAGGTACAATTTATATACTTTTTAACCTCAAATACTTGTCTCGTCTAGGTTTTTTCCTGGTTCAAAACAGTTAGGTTAGGTCGAAAAACTCCCATCTCATTTTCTCCTCCAACTTCAAAATCGTCCTAAATTGCTGCAGAAGTACCAACCCAGTGTTTACAAAGTGAGCATGCAAAAAAAGGTAAAACAGCAATGTAGGATGATGAAGTTGGAGGAGAAAATGAGATGGAAGTTTTTCAACATACCCTAACTCTATTGAACCAGAAAAAAGTGTTCAAACAACATGAGCATTTGAGGTTAAAAAGTTTATAATTAGTAATTTTTTTTTTTTTTTTTTTTTTAAATAACCAGTCTTTCACTAGATAAGACCATTTTTTCTCAGCTGGGATTGTTTCGAGCCATTTGAAGTTGCATTTAAGCTACATTTTGGAATTCAAACTCGGGGGGGCACCATAGAAGTCCACTATATGGAGAGAAATCCTGAAATGTCCTCAAAAACCAATTTCTTTATGACTGATAAAAGAAAGACGTGAACATCTCGGAGTACATTATCTGTAAATTTTTGTTCTGGAAGTGAACACCTTTAATCCTTTAATACTCCTTTAATTGATTTAACTCAGTTATAGAATAAGCATATCGATGATGCAACCGCTCAATAAAAGCTAGTCTCTTAACCGTTTTGAAATCACTGAGGATATAACATATCATGTTTGTGTGCGTCTTTGTTGTAGATCATGCCTTCCTGAGCTTCAGGCCTTCTCAGGTGGCAGCCGCCTGCATAGCTGCGTCCCGAATCTGCCTGCAGATCTCCCCCAGCTGGACCACTGTCCTCCACCTGCTCACGGGCTACTCCTGGGATCATCTGACGCAGTGCATCCAGCTCATGTTACTGTAAGAGCAAACCACAGTATATATACTCTAAGTAATTTGCCCGCACATGCGTCACCTCACCTCTTTTGTTTCATTTCTCAGCGCTCACGACAACGACGTAAAAGAGGCCAACAAATCCAAATCTTCCCCTTCTGCCAGTCAGACCCTCCAGCCGCAAGCTCACGTCCCCCACAGCCCGGCCACCCCCTCTTTGCAAAGGCAGCCCACCACTAGCTCCCAGCAGCTGCTCCTCCAGGCCAGCAGCTACCCGCAGCTCTCCCAGCACTCGCCGGCATTATCCCAGCTGCACATGCTGGCCGACTGCCAAACCCTAGGACCGGTGGGCTCTCGGGAATATCTGCAGCCACACCAGGCTGGTCTGCTTTCGGCCTCGATGCCGGCCGGCTCGTTCGCGTCTTTCCCCAGCTTGGCGTCGGGGCTGCGAGGCTTGCCCCTCCAGGGTCCCATCTCCATGCAGGTGAGCATGGGACCCGAACGCCACTGCCTCGGTTTGACTTACGGGAGCGGATACTTGAGTTCCCATCACACGTTCACAGCCGGCTGCTTCGACAGGTGACGCCAGGAGAGGGAGGACAAACTCAACCTGGGGCTGCCGCCGTCCTCCGCCCTCTCCGCCGCCCCCGAGGGGCTTCGTCTCGGACGCCGACGAAGACTTTCCAAACGGAAAACCAACAGTCGAGTGGATCCCACTGAGGTCATAGTATTAACTTGAGAACTTTTTTTAGCTTTGCTTCCTTTTGGGTATGAACTGAGGATATCTATTTTTTAAGATTATTTTTTTTTTTAGCCAAGTGAGGACCTTCATCTTCCAGTGCTCTGGTTCTGTGTTGACCTCAAAAAAAGACAAAGGATGCTCTTACGGGGATCCTTTTATTAAGCACACAGCCTTAAGAAGAGAAATCAAGGAGATCCATCCCACCAGCATTTTCAAACAAGTCCTTGAACTCACACTGGATTTGCTGTACGGTCCTTTAATGCTGCTGCCTTTTTATATGAACCGATGGCTTTACGACCAAGAATCCTGTCTCCCTTGTGGGTTTACAGTAATATCAGGGATGTACAGATCTCTCACACAAAACATACCATTGAACCAGCTGATGTTTGTATGAAGTAGCTTCTTTTGTTCTTGTCCGTATTCATCCGTTTTAAACCGACGCGGTCTTTAGAGAAGGTTGACGTTACGCCGAGGTTCCAGTTCCCTCAGGCAGATGGAGGGAGACGCCCCAGGGGACGGAGGCATCTGTGCTCCCCTCTTTTCCATGCTTTACTAGTTCCTCCTTTCCACTAGGGAAAAATAGCCATGATCGCCCTGCCGTGTGCTATGAAGATGACTTCATTGTGCTGTACCTCTTCGCATCAGACACTGTGGATCGTAAAGATTACCTCACTGTTACACTGTCATTCACGTTTACCTCCGAACTCATGCTAATAACTAGTTTAACCTCACCGCTCGGGTTAGAAAAGACGGTTCTGCTGTCAAACCTTTAGGTCAACATTTTAGTCCAGACGTCTAGTTTCTGTTAATATTCGCTCCAAATATTTTATTATTATTATTATTATTATTATTGTAAACTAAAGATAAGATTAACCAAACATGCTACATTTCTTTCCTTTTGTTATTGTCCTTTTTTGTAGTTCAGAAGGTTGTGCACCATGAATTCCTGGCCTTAAGACCAAAGTGTCTGCTTTACGTCCTGCTGAATGAGAAGCTTTTTCCAACCACTTTACTGGACTTTGGATCAAAATCTTTCTCCTATTGTCCTGAACTTTGAACTACCTCAATATATTGCCATTTGCGTGCTGATTCTGCAGGGCTCGTCTTTTCGTTTTGTTCCTTCATCTTGGTCAGAACATTCAAGTGCTTTTTTTTTTTTTTTTTTTTTTTTTTTTTTTTTTTAACCCAGAACGTAGTTTTTTTTTTTTGTGTTGAAGTCCCGTGTTTTGTATAGGTAGAGAACTGTGTTCACTGTAACAGACACGCACTGTTTTGATATTTCAAGTCATTCTCTTGTTGAAGCCTCTGTGTGTGCAATATGTAATCATTAGTTTGTTACTTGTATTTTTTTTTTATTTTGTACCACTACTTTTTTACAATGTAGAATTAGTTTTTCATCAGTTTGGTTTGTTTTAACACGCTATTACTGCATACATGCAGTGATTTATTTTTCCACCAAGAAAATGTTGCACATTGCAACCAATGTCTTCTGAATCTCTAGACATTTAGTAGACTAGAGAACAATGATTCTGCTCATTCAGTGATCTAATGGGTTTATTTAAAAGCCTGTATTTGGGTAGGAAAGGGGGGAATAACAGGTGTAAATTGGATGAAAACCGCAGAAATAAAATGGAGAAAAGCACAAGTTTCGTTCATGTGTGAATCATACGTTTTGAATGGACGATGGATTTGCATGCCTCAAGGCGAGTTGTTTCATATGAATGTCTGGACTCATTGCACATGAAAAGGTCTTTGGTGGGTGAAGGGGAGTAAGGGGAGTGGGGGGGGGGTTGTGTTCACTTGGCTCCACCCCAAATACCACTGCCCTCCCCCTTCCTCCCCGCATGTAACGCTCTGGACTGAAGACAATGGGGGAGATTCCTGCCCCACATGGTGGCTCTTCCTGTCACTAAACACCACTAAACAAATAAAGCGCATCCAACTGAGCACCACAGATCGTTTCCGAGATAAAAGCTCTTGGGCTCAAAGAACAGCCGACAATAGCTACAGTAGTGTAGGTGTGATGGTAAAAAAAATGTGATTTTTGTGTTAGTGGGTGTTTTAGGAAACATCTGTGTGGTGCAAAAGACGAAAAGAGAGAAGAAAAAGTATTGGATGGGACAAATCTCCTTTATGACTATGTGGGCTATAGATTTTCCTAAGTAAATGAAGTCGACACGCTTTCACAAGAACCCACAACGCATGTGTGAATGCACGTCTAAAACTAACACGGAAGAGAACAAATGGTTAAATAAAGTTATTTTTATTTTCTTTGCACACAAAGTATTCTCGTAGCTTCATAAAATTAAGGTTGAACCACTAATGAAACATGGACTATTTTAATGATATCCTTACTACCTTTCTGGGCCTTGAATGTCACTTGTGTTGCTGTCTATGCAGGGTCAGAAAGCTCTCAGATGTTAAAGGGGTCATTGGATGCAAAGTTCACTTTTACATGTTGTTTGAACATTGTGTGTTGGCAGTGTATGGACACATCTATCCTATAATGATAAAAACCCATGCAGTGGTTTTTAATTCATCTGTAAAAATAATATCCCCTTTTTCAAATCGAGCCATTCTCAGGTGTGGCGTCACACCGACAGAGTCCGCTCCCACGATAGTTGATTTGACATGAGTGTCTTACCTCAGACTCACCTTAAATCAGCTGTAACAGTCCAACCTCCATTGTTTCGATTCCGGAGCAGGGATGTAAGTTAGACAAGAATATCTCCAATTGAGTGATTGCGGTGTTGTATTGCTGGATGTAATAATGAACATAGCGGTCGTCATTTACTCCCAACATCTGAGCCGCTGAAGATGCAGTGGATTATGTCTATGTCCACGCAAATATCATTCGTGAGCCAGCTTCGCCTACAGCAGAAGTGAGTATAAAGGTTTTTTTTATGAATCTCGGCACAGCTCTTGCTCCACAGAGAGAAGAGAGGGCTGGGCCGAGCAGAGCTCATTTGCATTTAAAGGAACAATCCATCAGAATAGGTTGATTTTTGCAGAGCTCATTTTGACAAGGTAAAAAGGGTGTTGTTTTACACTAACATTGAGAACTTTTAAGTCTATTATCGACTTTTCATCAAGACCCTAAAGAATCATATGAGCTTGTGGAAAATGGGCATCCGATGACCCCTTTAAAAAAAAATATTGTAATTTTATAGAACTGCCCCCTAATAGTCAACTAACCATTAGTCAACCAGAAGAGGCTTGGTCGACCAAAATTTTATTGGCCGCAGGAAAAAAAAGAAAAAATCCACAGGTAAAGTCACGCAGTCCGTGATGGACATATCGTTAACTTCTAGTCTATGGTAATACATGACTTGGGACAGGACATCCAAATACTCGCCTATCATTCATAGACCTCAAATATGGCTTATCATCTGAAATATGTAAGTATTAGCACTTCACATGGCTGGTCAATCGAAAGTTAACCTAGAAAAATGTGCGGAGTGTGGAAGCTGAACAGTAGCACGCTCACTGCATGACAGATGGAGGCGCCAGTGCGCTCTCTTGCTCTTAAAATTTACTCGGCCATTTCCGGTCAAGCAGATGAAAGTAATACATCTTTTGAGTATGTAAAGACTCTACGTTATTTGTGTGAATTCACAATAAAACATTGTGCTTTTGTAAAATAATGAAAGCAAACAGGATGCGCTTTCTGCCGTCTCGGTCTCTCTGAACTTGAGCGCGAAACTCTGTGTATACTTCCCTTACAGATATGAAAAATATCTATAGAGAACAAAATGTCTACTTTCAAATAAACCAATTCAAATGAAAAACAAATATTCTCAGATTATGTAATTTGCATGCCTGCTGCAGAGATGTTGCCATCTTCATCTCCTAAAATGGAAAACAAAGAAAGCACTAGTGTATACATTAAAATATTATTGCAGCCTCCTTACTGTTTTTCCCTGACACATTCATAATCATTACTTCTGCCGGTGTGCTGTGGCAAGGTTTATGCATGTGCTTGAGCGCTTATTAGGCTATGCAGGCAATTAAAGGCTCATTATAATGATTTAAATGGTTTATTAGTAAATGTGTGCTAATGCTTAAAATGAACGATTACTAGTTGACCAGAAAAATCTTTAGTCAAGGACAGCCTTTGTGTCCCAAAAATGACAAAAGTCTTACAGGTTTGGAAAGACATGAGGGTGAGTAATAGAGTTTTTACAACGCGTCATTAATCGGCCATGTTGCCGGCACTGAAAGTAATCAATGCCACTGAACCGAACAAAAAACTCTCATATTCTGCTGATTATTGCTGCTAAATTGGACAAATATTGTCATGTTTTGGGCTGTACTAATTGGTCGGACCAGGAAAAACATTTGAAGTACTATATACTGCCAAAAGTTATAACAAATCAAGCAGAAGAGTCTGAGGAACAAAAGGCGTTTGTGGTTGTCCAAACTAAACCAGACTTCCAGGGCAAGAATCTTGACAACATTCATGTTTGTTCTTACTTTCAGTCAGGTAGGTGAAATCAGGTTAATATCTTTCTTAATACTGCTCATATGCATCTTTACTACCTGTTCATTTTAGTTTGTAAAAATATTGCGCCCTTTCCTGCTTACTAAACCCTTCTTTATATGATTTAGCAGCTTTCACACGTTTTTTCCCCCCGTGGTTTAGACCAGATAAATTAGCAGAACAGTGTATTCAATAGTACATTAAACATGCAATCCATGGTGTTGTATCGCCAATATGGCCCGCACATCCGGGTAACTAAACAAATCGTGACATAAGTGCAAACTCAATATTATTGACATTATTTTCATTTTTCAGTTGAGTTTTCAACCCATCCCTTTAGGTTGCTTTCGCACTAGCATTTTTGGTGTGCGCCCGGGTTCGTTTGGATAATCTGAACGCTGTTTTCTTAACTTGTGTTTGCACTCGCGAACCGCACCCGAGTCCCCCGAATTCCCGTAATTACGAGATTATAACATGTAAAAAGCGTTTACATCCTCATAGAATTCGTAATTACAACGTGTGAACTGGGAGCTTTCTGAGAGCTACGACTTGTACTGACCAATGTAGGCTCTGTTTAGGCGTTAATAGTGTTGCCATAGAAAAGTATAATTCCGAGTCTGAGGACAGCTCCGAGTAGAACGTCACATGTTGTCATCTCGAAATTACGGTAATTACGATATGGTGTGAACGCAAGGCTAGAAGGAATACAGCTCTAGCTACTGGGCATGCGCAAATCAACACTGTACAACAATAAAACTGTATTAAAGGTGTTCTGGGGTACGGTTCGCTTTTGATGTGAACGCAGTCGAACAATACGGAATTGAAACGTTATTAATGTATTAAATTGGTCAAACGGTGTATTTATGCCTTTACTCACTCCCTTTCCTGAAAAGCCTGACTGAGGCACTGCAGCAGAGGGAAAATTTTACCTCATTTCTGATTCTCAGAAAGTGGCTCCCGCGTTCTTTTGAACCTTTGCATTACAGTCAGGATCAAAAGGCACATGTGCCGTTCTGTATTGGTGCTCTAAATGAAAAATTTCAAAATCTTAAGTACGAAAAGCAAGCTTTAGCAAGCATCCATTTATTTTTCCGTCTTCTGCATAGTTGTTATTGACCTTATGTATGTTTCCACACATTTCCACCGTGATCTGACGGATTTCTAAAAATCGCTCGTTTTAAAATCTTACTAGCTAAATTACTGTTAGATAGCGATGCAGTATAAATATACAGAGCTACCGCACAAACGGAAGTTCCAAGGTAATATTCTATAGATGGTGACACGCTTGTTTCTCTGGAAAATAAGATCAATACCTAGGAACAGAGGTAAACAGCTGCCAAACGCAAACGTCCCGTGGAACCTAAAAATAAATAAATAAAACACAGTATATGAACACAAACCAGCGGGGAAGGGGAGAGCAATCGATTTAGATGAGTTAACTTGTTAGACCTTAAAGGGATAGTCCACCCAAAAACATATATCGTATCTCATATCGTTCCAAACGATGATCATGACTGACTTTATTGTTTACAAAAGATTTTATATTTTGAAGACTAACATTTTTAAATAAACTCTTTCAGTTCCCTTTGACTTCCACTGTATGGACAAAGGTACAGTCAAAAGGAACAAAAACTGTTTGGTTATCTGTGTTCTTCAAAATATCTTTTGTGTTCAGCAGAAGTCTGACATGAGGGTGAGTAAATGATGCCACAATTTTCATTTTTGGGTGAACTCTGCCTTTAATAACCTTTAAAACCTTTCTTGACTTGAGAAGCCTTATATAACTCTTCTTTTAGGAGGTCATATAATTTTATAGGCTATAAAACTGGTTTAGGAGTATGACAGTTGCGAAAAGTGACGGGTTAAGGTTGAGAAGAAGTGTTTTAAATATTAGCTTTTTCTATAACTATCATTTTGCTTCAAAAGACATTTGCATTATATAGGCTCTCAGAAATGTATTATTTTACTTGAAATCTTCATTTGTGTTCATCTGCAAAGAAGTCTGCAAAAATTATTTTTTTTAGTTGGAGTATCCATTTAAAATGTTAAGAATGAATTCTTGGGGTGGAGCTCGCTGCACCGTAGCGGATTAGGGGTTTTATCTGTTTAATTAAAGAGATTGGGTGGATAGCAGACAGAGAGAGGGGCCCTCCCTTTGTGCTGGAGCTTGGTGGGGGGTACATGGGCAGGCCCTGGGAGGTGGGCCACATGTCTGCATTGGTGTGATGATGAAGAGACACGAAATCGGACGAGGGGGGGTTGAAAGCTGGCAAAGGGGCAGTTGGGTAATGGATCATTTTCACAACCTTTGTTTGCAAAGCAAGGAGGGGGAGGGGCTGGCACCTTTTTTCTTAATTACCAGGAGGGGGTACCTCTAAACTGAAACGTGCCCTCGACTGCTTTTGTTGTATTTCTTTATTCATGCTGAATCCTCATATGGATATTTAGTTCATATTGTTTACATATAGTGAGATTTAGGATTAACAGGGTTTTGGCCAGTTAAAGATTAAACATGCTTTTTGAAAAAATATATAAAAACAATATTTTATTTATTGCTTTAACCTTAAAAATGCAGTAAAACCAACCCCACATTCTTATTTATAAAAGTTTTACAGTATTACCCTCAGTATTTTATTTATTTCTGAAGAGTATTAAATCTAAAATTGTCTTAAAATCAAACCTCAAGTTCTTTCTTTATTAGTGTTACCCTCAGTATTTTATTTTTATTTCATTTTATTTATTTTATTTTGCTTAAGAATATCTTCAATCATGACACACCTCCTTTCTTTATAACTGTTGCCCTCAGTGTTTTTATTGTTTTATTTTATTTTATATATTGCTTAAGAATATCTTCAATCATGACACACCTCCGTCCTTTATAACTTTTGCCCTCAGTATTTTTATTTTATTTATTTTTTTTATTTTATTTTGCTTAAGAATATCTTAAATCATGACACACCTACAGTATTTTAATTTAATTTAATTTAATTATATTTCATTTTATATATTGCTTAAGAATATCTTAAATCACAACACACCACCTGTCTTTATAACTGTTGCCTTCAGTATTTTTATTTTATTTTATTTTATTTCATTTTTATTTTATTTTATTATTTTTTATTGTTAAGGAATACTTACCATACTTACCTGATCCCTATCTTCTTTTTTGTAACTGTTTCCCTCAGTATTTTATTTTATATTTTATTTTATTTATATATTGCTTAAGAATATCTTAAATCGTACCATCCCTCTTTTCTTTGTAACTGTTGCCCTCAGTAATTTATTTTATTTTATTTATTTTATTTTTTGCTTAAGAATATCTTAAATCATGACACACTTCCTTTCTTTGTAACTGTTGCCCTTAGTAATTTATTATTTTATTTTATTTATTTTATTTTTTGCTTAAGAATATCTTAAATCATGACACACTTCCTTTCTTTGTAACTGTTGCCCTCAGTATTTTATTTTATTTTTTGCTTAAGAATATCTTAAATCATGAAGCACCTACACCTATTTTTATTTTATTTATTTTTATTTTTTGCTTAAGAATATCTTAAATCTTCCCATACCTCCTCTTTTGTAACTGTTGCCCTCAGTATTTTATTTTATTTTATTTATATGTTGCTTAAGAATATCTTGAATCATGCCATACCTCCTTTCTTTGTAACTGTTGTCTTCAGCATTTCATTTTATTAATTTATATTTTACTTAAGAATATCTTAAATCATGACACACATCCTTTATTTATAACTGTTACCCTCAGTATTTTTATTTTATTTATGTAATTTCATGTAATTTTATTTATTAAGAATATCATAAATCATGCCATACCTCCTTTCTTTGTGACTGTTGCCCTCAGTATTTTTTTTATTTATTTATTTTATTTTTATTGCTTAAGAATATATTAAATCATGCCATACCTCCTTTCTTTGTAGCTGTTGCTCTCAGTATTTTATTTTATTTTTATTTATTTTATATATTGCTTGAGAATATCTTAAATCATGCCACACCTCCTTTCTTTATAACTGTTACCCTCAGTATTTTATTTTATTTTTTAATTAACTTTCATTTTAGTTAAGAATATCTTAATCTTAAAAAAAGGTACCTTGGAAAAATCACACCTCCACCTGCTTTCTTTGTTATCATTAGTGGTGTACTTAGCATGCATTGAAAAATGAGTGCTTATGTCTTTGTTAGAGCTCTGCCTGTGGGCTTCATGCAGGATTTAAGTGTTGACTGCCCTCCAGTGGCGATCAGGCAGCCAGCGATCATTCTAATGTGATTAGATATTTTATCTCTTAATAATGTAACATTATTGAATTCTCATTTCATCACTGAATCACTTTATGCATTAGCAGGATAAAGTAGAGAGATCAGGAGACATTAGTCAGTTTAGCTCGTACACTTTATTCAAATAAATTGGAGGTCAGAGCAGAACAGGGTCATTTATCTCAATACAGCAGTTAGATCTTCTTGCTGGTACGAACAAAAACAACTGGACCGCTAGCAGCATGCGCCGTGGAGGTCTGTAAAGCAAAAACAAAGGGATTTTAGCTAGTTTAAAAGCATTGCAACTTAAGTCAAATATGATGATATCTCACCTCCACCAGCTTTCCACCGCTGATCTCAGAAGTGTGGTTGTACTTAGGGAAACTAATAGTCAGCTTGCCTCCTTCCATGTTGACTGTGCCCTGGTGATGACACAAGTGTTAGTTTATCACGTGAAGCAGTTTATCTCACAGAAGTCATAAACAGTAGTCATGAGAGTCATACCTTAAATTTCTTTCCTCCAACAGTCTCCATCTCACTCTCCTTGCCAGCGACGAATTTGTTGGTCACAACATGGTTATTTGGGTAGTACTGGATCCATGTGAAATCATCTCCGTTCTGGATGACCTCGGTCACAAGCTTAAAGTCACGCCCCTTTGTGATGACATCATCAGGGATACCTGCGGTACAAAATCAAATTAGCATATTAGAATGATGAATATTAGAATGACACGGAAGACTGGAGTGACGGCTGCTGACAATTCAGCTTTGCTATCACAGGAATAAGTTACATCTTAAAATACATTAAAAAGTTCTTTCAAAATCTAATATTTCACAGTATTACTGTTTACCTTTGCGCTTTCAAAAACATAAAAATATTCCATAATTTCACCAGCAGAATGTTCAAGTTTAAATACAGCCTCTTAGTGATCACAAATGGGAATTTTTACAGCAAAAAAACATTTTGGGTTCCGCAAAGAACCTTTCACTGAACAGTTTTTAAAAGAAGCATTGGGTGAGGAACTTATCAGGCCCCGTTTACAATAGTGCGGCGTTTTAAAATGAAAACGATCCTCGACTGCCGTTTTCACTGCGTTTCACAAACGGTCTCCGTCCACACTACACAACCGAAAACACATGTCACATGACAATTCATGCAGGTACAACCATATATGTGTATAAGTAGATTCCCTATTATTTAGATGGCGGACGCGTCAGGTGCTTGGAGTGGTAGAATTGGGAATCTACCTGTACCTATCTATGGGTACAACAATGAGCATGATATTGTTTACACGGTCGTCAAGCATGTGGACAGCCGCGCCATCGTTTTCAAACGTCTCCGCTTTGGACCGTTTACACTGAAACGCAACCTCGGAGTTTCAAGACTAAAACGGGGTCTGCAGCGTTTTCAAAAGTCTCCGTTTTCGAGGGTCGAAAACGCTGGAGTAGTGTAAACGACAGACGTAACCGTAGCAAAAGGTATGCGTTTTAAAACAAAAACGCACTAGTGTAAACGCAGCCTTAAATAACCCGTTTTCCACTTAAAAGAACATTTTGTGTGATTCAAAAGTTCAATGTTAAAAGTTCTTAATGGAAACATAGAAGCCAATAAAGAATCTTTGTTTTTCGAGTAGGTTCTTAAGACATGCTTGCAAATGATATGCAAACACACCAGAACATGTAGGACAACATTTTCTCGTTCAAAGCAATTTATAGTACAAGGACAGTCTAAACTAGAGCAACCTGGGTTTAAGTGGATGAAAGTGCAGCCAGAAATTCCCAAGTTAAAGCAATTCATAAATCATCCTTTCAAACCCCTTAAAGTCCTCCACCATCAACAGGACAAAATAACAGTTGTTTGAAAAGAAGCGGCTTACCAATCACTTTAAGGAATGGTTCATATCCATCCTGAGATTCAGTTTCCCACTTGCCGTTGAAAGCCATGGTTTGGGTGTTGATTGTTGAGCAGGAAGAGCAAGCTGAGAGCTAAGGTACTGATGGGTGAAGTTTTTGCACTTATATACCCAACCGATCTTCAACTCTGCCTCTTTTTCATGACATTATTGGTACACCATCACCATAACCAAGCAATAAACTTTTACAATGGTCTCACAAAAGCATAAGTCATCAAGTTCATGACCGCACGGGTGGTTACCTTAGGATGTACCATACATTCATTCATCACCATTCATGCTTAAAATCTTTTCCAATACATTGGATATGATGGAAATAGCACTTGCCATCTATATGGTCTCTAATATTCATGACAAACACATGATAAATGGGAGAAATATAGCAACATCTCCCATTTTTGCAGACTACCGTAGTATCTCTTGTACTGAACTAGCTACAAAACAGTTTTAGATTGCTGCTGTCGAGACTGAAGATTGGTAGTACTGAAGACCTAGACCTTGCTTTTGAAAAGAAAGAGAGCTCTTTATGTCAGACTGAACTATATGTTCCAGTAGATAATGATTCATACCATTATAACCATTTATACATCTAGAAAACTCAAAATGAAATGCTCTATACTTTGATTATCCAAAATAGACCTAAAAAAAATATATATTTTTTGTCTTTCCCCAGAGGAAAGACAGCCATACAGGTTTGGAACCACATAAGGGTGAGCCAATTATGAAGGAATTTTCATTTTTGGCTAAAGTGTTCTTCAAATTAATCGATTCAAAAAAACATCAAATGAACCTTCTTAAAATGATCTGTCTGTGTGTTTAAAAGGAGGGAAAGCCATGCCACAGGCCAATGCCCTTCAGCACATAAACCTTTGTTAGTTTCTCATAGAATACAGCTTTTATTGCATCATCTCCTTTCCCCTTAGCCTTACATTTTCTTTCTTTTTTCTCTCTCAAGTCTTATGTTAAGATTTACAGATAAATTTCAGCTTCAAAGATGTCTACCACACACACATCTAGCAAAATGATGAGCTGAAGAGAGATAAAAGCAGGAACAGAACAGGATGAGCTCTCTTTTTCACCTCCGGAGCTAGCTGCAAGCTCTCACCTCTGAAAGCACACATTGATTCTTGGGGAACAGGAACTTTTGAAGCATCAAAAGGTCATTTGATGAAGAGATTATTATTATCAGTGAAGTTGAGGACTATCATGGGATAGTGCTGCAAGGAAGATTTTTCTGCACTTTTTGTCATGAAAATGTAGCTACAACAGCATACACTCTTAAAATTAAGGTTTTTTATTGGCATCAATTTAAAATGGTTCTCTTTTTAAAACTGTTCACTGAAATGTTCTTTGGGGAACCAAAAATGGTTCTTCAACACCCTTTTGGAAACTTTATTTTTAAGAGTGTAATGCAAAGCAAAAATTATTTTACTTCAATAACTGCAATTTCTACATTTATATATATATATATATATATATATATATATATGTGTGTGTGTGTGTGTGTGTGTGTGTGTGTGTGTGTTTTATTGCATACTATTGAATGAATTAGGAAACCTGCTTTAATAGCAAACAGACGGGTAACCCCTGGCTTACTACATGACTCAAGCAGGTACTTGTCATATAACTCTCTGAAGAACATATTCATTTACATTATATGGTCTGATTGCAAAACACTCGTTAAAACTTTCACAACACAGGTACCAAAAAAAGTGTAATGAATGAAAACCATGTAGTGAAACATAAACTTTTATAATACCACCGTTCTTTTTCAAAAGTTTGACAATAAATATGCCATGTTGAAACATTATGTACTAGTGAGAAATTAGTTTTGCAAAGCAAGATTGCCTAGTTTATGAAATCAGAAGATTTAACAATTAGTAACCTATAATTGTTCTTCAGCCTTGAAAGCTAATGCCACTCTGAAAATATGCAAGATGTACCTTTTTTTTTTAAAGAAAGTCAAATCAAGTTTGAACAAACTCTTCTTTAAAGAAGTTCATTCCCTTCTTTTCACATTATTGCAGAGTAATATCATAAAACAAGGGGAAAGGTGAGATGTCAGTAGACCGATGATCAGGAGGTCATTGACTACAATGACGTGTAGGCTAGCTGCTGATTTAGATGAGCTTATCAAATATGCAGCATTGGTGCACATTAAAATTTTATGAATCAAAACCACCCTTTAGCTCATTAAATACATTTTACAAGTCAAATTATCCATGAACCAAATGGTTCATGAACCAAATGGTTCATGGAGTTCATTACTATATGAACCATTTTGAATAAAACATATAAAATTGTGAATAAAACCCAGATTTTTGGAGAGAGTTTCAGGTGACAATGATATTATGAGTACTGAGGAAATACTAATATAGTATTTATTAATATTTTGAAATAATTGTAACCCTCTGGTGATTTTGGGTCATTTTAGACTGAAAATGTTTTTTTTTTTGGAAATTTTTATGTTAAAAAAAAAAATCATAGACGATTTGAAAAAGCTAAATGGTTGTAAAAAAATAGTCACATTTGTGTTGTTCACAGTCAAAAATGACCCCCATAGACAGGGTTGCCAGGTTTTCACAACAAAACCTACTCAAAACTAGCCCAAAAGTAGCCTAAATATTACGTTATTGGGGTCACTTGAACCCGCAGACATGAAAAACAACCCACGGCGACATCAGTATGAAAGTAGCCCAATTCTGTGGGAAAACCACAGACTTGGCAACACTGATAATAGGAAATAATTGGGAAATAGGAAATATATGAAAACATACAAAGATGTTTTTGTGGGTACAATCTACAAATCAGCCACAATGCATGAAAAAGTGCACAGCAATGAACGGGTGACAAGATTTTGCCTGAAAACAGTGCTCAGTAACTAAGGAATACACAGTATTGAATATATATGGCTATACTGGCATCTAATGGCTATTACACCATTGTATTACAAGTGATTTTCATTAATACCAGTAGCACAGGTATATTTGTAGCAATAGCCAAAAATACATTGTATGGGTCAAAATTATCTTATATATTTTTCTTTTATGCCAAAAATCATTAGCTATTAAGTAAGATCATGTTCCATTAAGATATTTTGTAAATTTCCTACCGTAAATGTATCAAAACTTAATTTTTGATTAGTAATATGCACTGCTATAAAACTTAATTTGGACCACTTTAAAGACAATTTTCTCAATATTTTGATTTTTTTGCAACCTCAGATTCCAGATTTTCAAATAGTTGTATCTCGGCCAAATATTGTCCTATCCTAACAAACCATACATTAATGCTTATTTACAAAGCTTATTTATTCAGTTTTCAGATGCAGATGCTCTATTTAAAAAAATAAATAAATAAATAAAAAATACCCTTATAACTCGTGGTCAAGGGTCACATTTTATACAAAAAAGTCCATAATTTAGATAGGATCATTAATTAGTAACATGAAATACACACAAGATGCTAAATATCAAAGAAACTCATTTCATAAAAACAAAATTAGTACACGATTATGGCCTCCGGTCTGTTTTGACCGGCGAAAGCACAAGTGTGACTCCCAAATGAAAAAATTCCAGATGGTTAATTTTGTACTTTTTTTGTTGTCGTTTTAATTTCAGTTTATGTTTCAGTACTCTCAGAAGATAAAAAATGGACCACACCAACAAACCTGACGTAAATATACAACTCAACATCGCCCCTGGTGGCGCGAAAGTTGTATCTTCATAATAAAGTGTATTGACATAATAGAAGCCAATCACAATAGTGTTTCAAGGGATTTCCTTTGAACGGCAAGAACGTGAGCCAACCAATAAAAACCGCACGTTGAAGCGGCCAATAGGAAGTGTCAGTAGTTGTAAGTGGGCGGGCTCTTATCTTATCAGGAGGAGAGGGCCAAGTAGTAGTTGCAAAGCGGAAAGAAAATGGCGGCCGTGGCTGCGGAGCCAGGAGCTGCTGCGGCATCAACAACAGCGGGGGACGGGGTGGAATACGAACCCGAGCCAGGAGATCATGTGGTCGACCTAAAAGCGCACTCCGTCCCGGAAATGGAGCTTTGTCACCAGCCCGTCGATGTGGAAGCAGTTCAGGAATGCAGCCAGGTCCAAATGGAAATCAGAAGGCCGGACCTCCAAGCCGCGGGAAAAGCCCTCGCTGCCCATGCGGACGGTGAGCGCACCGAGACGGGGGGTTCCTGGGGCCGCTTGGGCACAGCCGAGCAGCCCGTGCTTATAGACTACAGGTGCACAGACGTTTCTGATTACGAGAAATCCTTTTCGCCCAAGGTGGAGGCTGCAAACGAGGTCAGTGCTCTCGAATCCAGCCCCTGCCTTCTGCTCCCTAGCTCCATCCCCGACTCCCAGCCCTCTGTGGTCTTCTTGCATTCCCTTCCCGCTCCGGTTCCGTCGGAGCCTGAAACTGGACTGTCGCTGGCTGTCGAATATGACTCCAATCCCATGTCAAGCCATCCCCCCGATCTGGAGTGTGAACTCATAGGCTTTACGCAGCCGGACCCGGAGCCCGAACCCGCAAACGATGCTCCCGGGTCGGAACTCAAAACTCCCGAGGATGCTTTCCATGACATCCCGCACCCCTCAGATCACCTGGACTCTCTGTCCACTGCAGAGGAGACCTCGCTGGGAGAATCGGTGGGTCAGAGCTGCATTAGTGACTTTTCTACTGTATCCAGTAAAGACTCTCCCGAACTTCCAGCGGTGGTGGATCAGTCGCTCATCTCATCAGCAGAGTCGGACGAAGTGCACTCGCATCCTCTTCATCAGCAGAGCTTCAAAACGGACCTCAGCGAACCCGAAAGGGAGTCGGAGACGAAAGACCCGGTTCTGTGTTCCACGGAGCTCGGCACGGTGGAACGCCTGGTTCTCGGGTCCGAGGTTCGAGTCACGCTGGATCACATAATCGACGATGCGCTCGTAGTGTCGTTTCGCTTAGGCGAGAAGATCTTCTCCGGGGTACTTATGGACCTTTCTAAAAGGTAAACACGGTATTTGCGCAAAGAAATTACACTGTGTTCACTTATAAGCATGGTTACCAAAGTAGCTGTCAGGCAGACAAACAGCATCTTCGTTCTTCACCATTGCGTTTATAATTATAAATTATTATGGTAAACTGGTTTAAAGTCCTATTTTATTGTTTTACTCATTTTATTTTTCTAAAATATTTACACTACCAGTCAAAAGATTTTGAACAGTAAGCTTTTTAATGTGCTTAATGCCTTACCATAAAAATTAATACATATTTAGCAAGGATGCATTGATCAAAAGTGATGATAAAGACATTTATAATGTTACAAAATATTTCTATTTGAAATAATTGCTGTTCTTCTAAACTTTCTATTCATCAAAGAAACCTGAAAAATTCTACTCGGCTGTTTTCAACATAATAATAATAATAAATGTTTTTTGAGCTGCATGTCAGAATATTAGAATGATTTCTGAAGGATCATGTGACTGGAGTAATGATGCTAAAAATTCAGCTGTGAAATCACAGGAATAAATTACATTTTAAAATGCATTCAAATACAAAACAGTTATTTTAAATGGTAAAAATGTTTCAAAATATTTAATGTTTTCGCTGTTCTTTGGATCAAATAAATGCAGGCTTGGTGAGCAGAAGAGGCTTCTTTAAAAAAAAACAAAAAAATCGTACTGTTCAAAAACTTTTGACTGGCAGTGTATGTATTAAAAAACTGTATTGTACTATATTGTATAAGGGAAAATATTTTGGTTGGTGGGACTGGTCACCATCTTTCACTTATACTATTTTAATAAACTATAAATAGTGACATGCAACAAATTAATTTAGCAAATTATACAAGAATGAACAAACGTCGAAGTCTATCATTCCAGGACGCAGCTGTCACTACTTGAATTTTCATGTCACCCATATACCGACATGTAACTAGGTATACATGATCATAATAACCAGGGGGAAAAACAGTGTTATGCTGGTGATTAACACCCTACAAATTGCTCCCACAGTTTGTCTGTCTCAACACCCTCGTTCACACGTTTTCTCTCAGTGTCAGGGATGAATCATAGCGGAGCTCAATTTATAGTGCCATCTACACGGCCTGCAGTGGGATCTCCAGTCTCTCAGTTCACTTCTCACTTGAGAGAAGTCAGCATGAAACATTCTTGTGATGTTGCCGTGTAGGGAATGTGTCCTGAAGAACCTGTGCAGCCACATTGTTAGGAAGTGATTATTACATTGTGGAAATGACACTTTTATAGAAATTTCTCGATGCTGATAAGACCAAGTCAACAAATTAATTAAACATCACACCAGTGAGCTTGGCAGTTGTGGCGTTTCAGGGTTAAAATGATGCTGTGAGCATATACCAAAGATGTTCAGCATCTTTAGTCTAACATTAGTGACATAGACGAGGGCTACTTTTTTGTCAGCCGACACTTTTGGGTATAAAATGTTTACTTGAAATGCACCCTGAGTGTTTTCATGACGCGTCATTAATCGGCCATTGGTGGCACTGAATGTAAACAATGCTACTGAACCCAATGAAACTCGCATATTTTGCTGATTATTGCTGCTGAACATGGTCAGTTTTGTCATGTTTTGGGCTGTACTAATCGGTCGGACCGGGAAAAACATTTGGAGTACTATAGACTGCCAAAAGTTATAACAAATCAAGTAGAAGAGTTCAAAAACTGTCTAAAGAACAAAAGGCATTTGTGGTTGGCCAAATGGAAAAATCTTCAGGGCAAGAATCTTGACAACATTGGTGTTTGTTCTTATCATTTCCAGTCAGGTAGGTGAAATATTGGGATAATATCTTAAAAAATAGTTTTGTACGTATCTTTACCACCTATTAACTTCAGTTTGTCAAAATATTGTGCCCTTTCCTGCTTACTAAGTCCGTCTCTATATGATTTAGCAGCTTTCACACGTTTTTTTCCATGGTTTAGACAGCATAAATTAGCATTCAGTAGTACATTAACCATGCAATCCATGCTTTTATTTACGTTCGAATATTGCCAATATGATCGCACGTCCGGGTAACTGACCAAATCGTGACGCAAGTGCAAACCCTTTATTCAATGAAAAATTTGCATGTACAGTTCATATGAAATGCAAGTGAATAGATATACTATTTTAACATAAAGTGTTTAATATAAAGTGTTTTACTTGACTTTGTAGTTGGACTATAAAGTGAACTCAAACCACTTTTTAGTTTAAACCTCCGTTTAGCTTTTTAGTTAGTGTTTCAGTCCATATTATATTCACATTAGGTTTGACTGGGTTCTCAAAACACTAATAATAATGTTTCAGATTCTCCAGCTTTTGTTTTGGTTAAATGCAAGTGAAATGTTGTAGACTTCTATTCACAAAAATGTTGGGAATCATGCGAATATGTAAATAAAGTAAGCCGCATACTGAATTCCCATATTAAACTCACAGCAAATGCATAGTTTGCTGCATTCACTGTGAACCCAAGCCATTCTTTACTCTGTAGCATTAAATTGTAGCATTTGATTTAATAATCACACTACGCTCATTTGCGATGATCATGAAGCCCCATATTTTAAGTTTACAAACAATATAATTATTAGCTCTACTCAGGAACCTCTGCAGTTCCCTCACAAACCGACTAGTTATTCACGACCCCCTGTTTGGGAAACCCTGACATAGATGCAGACCACTAGTTTAAATGATTATTCTGGGTTGAAAAGACCTTAGTTGTCTGTGGGATGAGAAATCATGTTCTGCACCTCACAGCGTGTCTCAGACGCTGCCACTGAACTTTAACTTAAGTCTTAGTATTCCTTTAAAGCCCACAGCATTGATATTTTGTGTTTAGAGTGTTAATGAGTAAAAGTCTAATAGCGCTCAATCTCAAACAGAAGCAAAAATGTGTTCTTAATTGAGAAAGTGTCACTAGCTTAGCTAATTCCATGCTTCCTGTGAGTAGGGCATCTGTGAGAGTATGGGGAAAACTCAAGCTTCCTTTTTTTTTTTCAATTTCCATTTGGTCCTTTAATGGTTTTAGTGTAATTGCTGTTGTTTTGGAGTGGTGACGCAAGATGGATGTGGTGACGTGTGGAGAGATGCCTATTCATTCTATAATTGGTTAAAAGCAGCTAATGTCCTGGGTGTGGAATAATTTCCTTCTGAAGGTCCCACTGTTCCTCTGTGACGTAACAGTCGCAGTACACCGAGTGAACTTGAACACAAGTCAGTGTCATGGCGTTGAAGTGGATTGCCAGACATACTGTCCAGGTTATTTTTAGCTTCTGCTCTAAAGGCTATCTTCATTTGCATTTTTTAACGTTAGATCATTCCCAGTTTCTGGATGAAACTTCTAATGGGAGAAACATGTCTCCGGATTGTCGGATCACTCCCTCCTTAAGTGCAAGTTAGGTATAATGTATGTTCCTCTCCCAGTTAACAAATCAGACCTCAATGCTTTTTTATGGGATAGTATTTCCAGGGCACATTTTTTTGCACTCTTGTTCTACAAGTTTAGTATGTGAACTAGATAATCTGATTTTGACACTAACAAGTATCAGTGTATTTTTGTATGGCTGTTAAAGCTAGACGGGTGCGTGCAAAGGTGTTGATTCACTTCTGAAAGTAAGCTGTATGTTGGTTAATACTTCACTCTGCAGAATGTAGATTATTAATTTTTATTTGTGAAGTAAGCTGACCCACATTGGATGTGAAAACTGCGAACAGGGTGATTGCCACAGATAATGGTTCTGTCAGGCCCAGCGGTCTGTTTTTGACATCCAAGGACATTTTAGTATAACATTTTTTAGCAAGGTTGCGTCATTGAACTTTGCTTGTAATATCATGTTTTGGGTCAAACAAGATCAGCTTTGAGACAAAGTCGGAATGGTTTGTTAATTTATTTTTTTTTGTCTTGTCTGTTTTTCCTCCTTTTGTAGAGGTATATGTACTATTACAATGTAAGAAAATATAGTACACTTGAAAGAATATTGTAATTTTGAAAACTAAAGCCAAAAGAGAGGAATTTTACCCTATCATGTATTTCAGTCAGCTGAAGTAGCATTTTATTCTATCATGCGTTTTCTTGTGTTATTGTTGCAGGAAATAATCTGCACTCCTGCTTTGTCAGTTAATCATCCTTCTTTCCATCTCATGAACACAAACATGACAAGATAAAATGACATTTAAATAAAAACAGAATAAAGTGACTGATGCTTAACATTTCTTGCAAAATAATTAATGTTTTAAGACTTTACAGTAACTTTTTAGCTGTATGAAAGAACAAACAGAGATTGCTGGATGCTGGATTTTACTGCATATGAGTAGCTGTAATATAGTAGTGTACACCTGAGATTTTTTTTTTTTTTTTTTTTTTAATAGATTAGACCCCTTCCTCATTGTGTGGGTAAGTTTAATCTTAGTATCTTTGTTTTTCTTCTTCTGTACCTCAGGTTTGGACCTTATGGGATTCCTATAACCGTGTTCCCCAAGAGAGAATATAAGGACAAACCGGAATCTATGCAGCTAAAGACGGAAGCATTCCAGTCAGAGACAGAAAAGGGTGTCACTCAAGGACCCAGTGATGCCCCCATTAAGGAGCCTGCGGATGCTCCAAATGCCCCTCTGAAGGACCCTGCTGAGACTCCTGCAGCGCCCCAGCCCTGTCCTAACCCTCAACCTAACCCATGGACCTCAAAACCACCTCCTTTGTTTCAGGAGGGGGCCCCTTATCCACCTCCATTGTTCATCAGGGACACCTACAACCAGTCGTTACCTCAGCCTCTGCCACGCAAAATCAAGCGGCCCAAGCGTAGGCTGTATCGAGAGGAGCCCACTTCTATAATGAATGCCATCAAGCTCCGACCAAGACAAGTTCTGTGCGATAAATGTAAAGGGGCTGTGGTGCAAGGGGACAAGCGTGAGACACGCAGAGGCCCCATTTCGGACTGCCGAAGTGACGATGCCAAAAGACGGCGTAACGACAGCGCGACGGCAGCTGCTGGTAAGCGGCCCCGTAGCGATCCGCGTTCGGACGAGAAGGGCCGCGGTACAGATGGGCCCAAACGGCAGGGTTCGGCCGTACGGGTGACGTCGGCCACCGCCTCTTCTTTGGGTCACAGTCAGGTCAAAGGTGCAGCTGCAGGGAACAAAATGGTGAAGGGGGTGTCTACTACGACGACGTCCTCGGCCAACTCTCGAGTGCAGCTCAATGCCAAAAAAGTGCTTCAGAGCAAAAACGTCGACCACTCCAAAGCACGAGAGGTGCTGAAGATGGCCAAGGCTCAGAGAAGACAGAGAGAGACAGTCACAGGCAGCGGCGGGAACACCAAGGCCATAACCAGAGCCGCTGCCCTCCAGGAAGCCCACCAAAAGGTCCACTTCACCAGGCGATTGCAGCAGATCAGTGGAGGAGGTCCCGGTTCCAACCCCCTGCCACCCCGGATGCGCATCAAGCCCCAAAGGTACCGTAATGAAGAGAACGATTCTTCCTCATGTAAGCCGCCTTGCTTGGAGAAAGTGCCGGGAGGGGGCCGTTTACCGCTGCCTAAACCAGCCGTGCCCCGCTGCACCTCCACACGCTCCTCCTCCTCCTCCTGCTCCGCGAGCCAAGCCGCCACAGCTGTAGAGCCCCAGAGGCCAGACAAAGCAATCGAGTCCCTGCTCAGCCAGGCCCAACCCGAGCCCCTCCCAGCCCCGGAATACAGGGAACCCCAAGCTGAGCCAGAGGAACAGGAGGGGCGGGAGGAAAAGCGGGAGACGCGTGGGAGCAAGGCTGGCAACCTAGTGGTCTACATGACCCTTAACCCCAGCCAGCCCGACTCCTCTAGCACCTCCATGTGCAGCGTCGATAGCGCAGATGACTTAAAGTCATCAAACTCTGAGTGTAGCTCTACCGAAACGTTTGACTTCCCCCCTCCTGGTGATTTGCGATCGGCCCCTGCCCCTGGCACATCCTCCGCTTTTGCCTCTGCCTCTCCCTCTGCTCCTAAGGACGACAAAAAGCGCAGTAAATCCCTCAAAGCTGCCGTCTTTTCCAAAAACGTCACCAAGTGCGTTGCCCTGGACGGCAGGACGATTTGCGTAGGGGACATTGTTTGGGCCAAAATCCTCGGCTTCCCTTGGTGGCCCGCCCGCATCCTAGCCATCACAGTGAGTCGCAAAGATAATGGGCTCTTAGTCAGGCAGGAGGCCCGGGTCTCTTGGTTTGGGTCGCCCACCACTTCCTTCCTGGCCATTACTCAACTCGCCCCATTTCTAGAAAACTTCCAGTCTCGCTTTGACAAGAAGAGAAAGGGCCTGTATCGTAAAGCCATCACTGAGGCTGCCAAGGCTGCCAAGCAGCTCACGCCCGAGGTCCGGGCCTTGCTAACTCAGTTCGAGACGTGAGGCGGCGTGCCTCGGTAAGGTAGGCAAAACAGGCGCTCGAGTTGTCCCCTTCTGACACCTCTCAAACTTTGCTGTACCCAGTCAGCTTCCAGAGTTGAAATCCAGAAAAACGTCAGCCAGGCAACCAGGACTAATTTATTTTCGTTGAGAAAGCAAAAGGAAGGGGATCGAGTAACTGAAAGCAAACGGTTCCCGTGTCGAGTATCTAGTGTTCGCCCCTTCATAACCAGTCTCGTCATATCATCACACATCTATTATCCTAAAAAAACAGATGAGAGAGATTCGTTTCAAAAACAGGTTTTATGGGTTCCTGAGTGGTAACAATACTTGTTTGCCTGGAACTTGAGTTGTTCTTGGTCTCCGTCTCAAGGTGGGATTTGTGAGATTGAATAGCTTTCGCCTGAAGAAGTAGGCATAACGGTGGCCCAGTCGACTGCTACTTAGTCTGGATCCCTAACTTAGCACAGCTAATGCTTCCTTTCAGATGATCAGAGAAGGTGTTAGAGGTTCTGCTGCGTTTTTTTTTTTTTATCACTACAGTGTTTCTAAACGTCTTTATGTCCGATTGATCTCCCTTACATGAACTATTGGATTTCACCTAGGCCATCCTCCAGTTGTTTTCTTTTCTTATGGAAGTTAGTTGGGTAGTGCCTCGCTCAGGTAGAAAAAGGGACTTATTGGTGCTGATCTTTCTCAGACGTTCTGAGACGACTAATCCGAGCGCAGTGATCTGAGCAGACGGCTGTCGATCCGGGCGTGGCTCTTGGCCAGCCTTGGCTTTGCGGCCCGTCGCGCTGCTGTTACGGGGGGAGGTGCCTGTAAGCCGAAGTCACCTCAAGTGCCACTGTGAGGAGAGCACAGCGACTCTGCAAACGCAGAGAGTACCACCTCAGACACGGAGAAACCTGCCAGCCTATCTGTGCGTCCTCTTTCCCCACCCCTCGCAGCTACAACATCTGCTTCCCAAGCTCATTCCTCCCTTAATCTACTTGCCCTGTTCACAGCTTCTTTTTCTTTTCTCCCTCCTGCCGTTGTCATATGTTTGCGTCTTTGCGACTGTTTTTATATGTCTGATTGCTCAGCCAAGCCGCTGGCCACCCCGACTTCGTTTTTGCATGAATTTGGGAGTGCATACGTGTTAAATGAATTAATGAGCTCTTTTTTTAATAGCTTCATGTGTTTAGGCATATCACATCAAGAAGCAAACTATAAGTTTTGATGTAGCTGCAGTGGAATGCAAAACTCTTAATAAAATGAGTTCCTTTAGGTAACTCGATGAAAACACTCATCAACTGTGGCATCGGAGCACAAGGCAGCAGTTCTCACATGTGTGAATACGTTCGTCATAATTATGGGCCTCTGGCTGGTTTAGTTGTTCAGTGATTCCAGTATTCATTGTTTCTCATCTGAAATGTTTTGCTGAGGATTATTGTGTTTTGAATTTATTTGTTGTGCCTGAACTTTATTTTCTGTCATTTCACTATTTGCAAAACAGGGCTGAAGGTCTTGTATGTAAAGTGTTCAAAATGTATTCTGCCTGACTGATCTGAAGATGAACGGCCTGGATCTTATTTCAATGCTGAGAACCAGTGATTTTACTTGTGTGGATGAGCATTATCTTTTTGTTTTTATTTCTTGTCTGTAATCATGGTTATGTCCTTGCATTGCATATCCATTAGCACCTGTCCAGTTATATTGACACATCTGAGAAGGGACATACTGTAAGATATCTTGGTCTTTCCACATGACTTTAGCAGGTAGAGATCGATGACTTGAGGAAAACACAAAACAATGCTTGGTAGACCACACTGACTGACTGACTGATGGAGGTTTGTGTAAAGGAGTAAAAACGGTATTTATTTTGGTGGTTGGCTTTGTTTCATTTCAACATCTTATTTTTTACTTTTATTATTTCTATCTGTTTGCAGGTCAGAGAATGCTGTAAAACCATTGAAAAAAAGTAACAGTTGAAGATATTGTGTACATGTTTTCTGATGTTTTAAGAGTATATAAATAAACTGTGAACTTCAAGAATTTTACCTAGTCGTCATTATTTTGGTATTTTATCATTTCTCACGCCAAACCGTATTTGCACAACCCAAGCTGTTTTTCCATGTGCTTCTCAAATGAAAAATTCACTTGACAGCCCAACCAAACTTGACTGTTTCTGTCATTTCAGTCATTTCGCAATGAATCAAAATCAAACAGATTTTCATACCTGCAAACAGATGAGAAAACCGTAGGGCAGACTTTAACCAAAATGTGCCATATGTAAATACAAGGGTTGTCATAAATAGTCTTAGTGATTTGACATTTCAGTGGATCACTGCTGTGCGAGTTTGTCTCCATGCTGTCAGCGTCCACGTTTTCTTGGCTTTATGAGATCTGACGCTACAATGGAAAAACAGCTGTGCCTGACATGAAACTTTAATGTAAAGTGACCTTAATTCTATATGTTTGACTTGGTTTTGAAAACACATGTTAGAAACATCAAATGTTGGAAAAAAAAAAATTGTGTTGCCTTACCTGGCATCATATGAGGAAATATTCATCTGCAAATTGTAAATGTCAAAAAGTAACATTCCCCCTTGCTCATTTTGTTTATTTTTAGAGGAGTTTTGTGAAATTCTGTGAACCAATTTTCTTTGTCCAATAGTGTCAGTTATGGACTAGGGAGCAAGTCAATAATTTTCCTAGATGAAAGTCAGAGTAAGACTGAGACTGTCTCGTACACTCTTAAACATAAAGGCTCCAAAGGGGTGTTTTTGCCATGATGCCACAGAAGAACCATTCTTGGTTCCCCAAAGAACCTTTGCGTGAACAGTTCTTGAAAGAACCATTTAAGAACATTTTAAAAATCTAAAGCATTTCAAAGGTTCCATGGATGTTCAAGGTTCTTCATGGAACCATTGATGCCAATAAAGAACATTTATTTTTAAGAGTGTATAGCATTTTCAAAGTACAGCGGTTGCATTTTATTTTATTCTTTTTTTATTGTTTACCAGTAGATGATTTCAGAATGTTAAACTGGATACTTTCTCAAAATGTTTTTGAAGATCTTAGAATTTTACATTGTCACACTCTTAAAATAAAGGTTCTTTATTGGCATCGATGGTTCCATGAAGAACCTTGAACATCCATGGAACCCACTGTTGCCAAGTCCACAGTTTTCCCACATAATTGGGCTACTTTTAACACATTTCCTGTGGGTTGTTTTTAATGTCTGCGGGTTGAAGCGACCCCAATAATGTCATATTTAGCCCCTGAAATATATTTACCAGGGGAGCCCTGACAAAAAAAAAAATGTAGATTTTATCCTCAGGAACATGATTTTTATCAGGCACGATTGGGGTGGTTTTGTTGTGAAAACCTGGCAACCCTGATGGATCCTTTCAAATGCAGAACAGCATTTCTAGTCAAAAAAGGTTCTTTTGAGAACCAACATGTTTTTTTCTGTGGCAAAAACACCCCTTTGGAGCCTTTATTTTTAAGAGTCAAAACTGTATATAGTTTCCTTTTTCGTTTTTATAATTTATAATAATCCTGTTTGACATAAATAAATAAAAGCTGACCTTCTGTTTTTTTTTTTTTTTCCCCTCCAGTGCTGCAACTCTGAAGGGCTGCTGATTGGTCTGTTGCCCAAAGCACTGCCATTGGTCAAGAGCCAGTAAGATGAGAGGAGCCATCCACATTTGGACATGCAGGTGTAATGGAGAAATTATTTTTATTTAAGAAAAGAAATTATATATTTATAACAACGAAATACAGACTCTCCACCTATTTCCCGATCCGTCATGCTGAAATTTTTCAAACCAGATTTTTCTTTACGCAGGCTTTTGTGTTTAAAGCATGTGAAAGGACACTTGCAAATACTGATCAGCACAGGGGAGTTACGGCCGTTGTGGATTATTAAGGTGGCTATTCGCCACATGTTAAAGCAGGGTTTTTGTGTTTGTTTGTAATGTAAGAGAAAAATGATAACTTATAAAAATATTTGATGTAAAAATGCAATAAATATTGCATGTGCTATGCTTCACAGTACAATTAACAGATGACTGGGTGTTATTGTGCTTCTAGTCTTGGATGAAATCCCAGTGTTCTTTCCCAACATCTCTGCTCCTTTATATTGAGAAATTCTGAGCCTTAATACAGTCTAGACTGTTCTTGAAGAGAGCTTGAAGTTTTCCACTCTGTGGCACACCACACATTAAACGATCAATGCAATCTGTACAGCGTTACAAATCACTCCCGAGCCACTAGTTGAGTTTTTTGCGCTCCCCTTCCTTTACAAATGATTTTCTAATTATACAAGTCAAACGTAATGGTAAGAAAGCATCTTTTCTATCGCTCAGTTGCTTCAAGGTTTTCTTGTTAGCATCATTCATTGCACACGCTCAACCTGAGGCCTGTACAAAGGGAATTAAGAGTGAGCGAGAAACTGTTGTACATAAGTGCGTTTCAGTACAATCGGAGCGCTCTCCTGACTATACATATGAAGATGGTGGTCGTGGGCGTAAATTTGTTTTATTATTGTATTAAATGTATATCTCTTTATGAAATTAAACCTGTTTTTTTGCCTTGTAGCTAGCTGTGTGTTGTATTCTTTTAGTAATAAATCATGCTGAATTACATCCAAGAAACAACAATGGACAGGATCTTAATCGCTGGTTTAATGTGAACGCAGGTAAGGTTGAATACGGTTTGGATGAAGGCATAATCTCATTGCTCATGATTTCTGACAGTCTGGATCACCGACACCAGCTTCACAGCAAATGTAACATTCCGTCATGCCAAAAACAACTGAATTTCTATATAACACAGGCTTAAAAGTTCACCCACAATCAAAAGCGACTTGACACGAGCTGATAATGTAAATGGTCAGTGAAAAAAAAAAACAGCTTGCATTACTTGCATCAATGAATTAGTGCACTGAGTAGTCACAGAGTGACTGAACACTTAAATGGGGCAGTTGACTGTCATGTCACTTTATAAAAAGACTCTGGATAGCTATCTGTTGTTGTTATTTGGATTCTGGACAAAATTAACAGAGTAGGATCCTGTGTTTGCATCTTGGTTGACCTGAAAGTTGGAGGTGGAGAGACCGAAGGGTCGTAAAATCATGTTGCCCAAATCCTTCAGCTTACCTGAGAAGAGAAAAGAGATAAAAAATAAAATATCTGTTAACAACAAAAAGCTATGAATACAGAAGGGGTCTTTAACAGGCAGTATTAACAAATTATGATATTCAAAATTAATTATATGAAAAGTTCAGATGCAAAACCAGCTAAAAGCCATCTTGGTCAAAAATGAGATAATGATACTGAGTGAATGCTCCTGACACACAGTACATGTCCATCAAATACTTTTACTTCAAACTCGCTAAATTCCAGCCTCAGCCCAAATCAGAAGTACCAGTACTTACATAGAAACCTATACAAAGTAGCCAGAAAGAAATGCTAATTTCAAAGAAAAATGTCAGATGGATTTAGAGGCTTTTGCATCTGAACTCTATATATATACACTACCAGTCAAAAGTTTTTGAACAGTAAGATTTTAATGTGTTTTAAAGAAGTCTCCTCTGCTCACTAAGCCTGCATTTATTTGATCCAAATTACAGGAAAACAGTAAAATCCTGAAATATTTTTATCATTTAAAATTGTTTTATCATTGTAAAACTGTTTTCTATTTGAATATATTTTAAAATGTAATTTATTTCTGTGATTTCAAAGCAGAATTTTTAGCATTATTACTCCATGCTAAATACCTGATCCTTCAGAAATCATTATATTCTGATTTTTTGCTCAAAAAAAAAAAAAAAAAAAAAAAAAAAAATAAATATAATATATATATATATATATATATATATATATATACAATTATTATTATATTAAAAACAGCTGAGCAGCTTTTTTTAAGATTTCTTTGATGAATAGAAAGTTCAGAAAAACAGCATTTATCTAATAGCAATCTTTTGTAACATTATAAATATCTTTATCATCACTTTTGATCAATTTAAAACATCCTTGCTAAATGAAAGTATTAATTCGTTAGACCCAGATACGAACAATTCATACAAAGAGAAGATTGAACCTTTATCATAACAGTGTCCTATGATTGCTGCCTCTAATGAGGAAATGTTAGGAATATCTAATAAATGATTTTGAGATGAGGATATAAAAAATTTCTAAGTTGAAGATATTTAAAAAAAAAAAATGGGTCTTTGGAATGTCATTTGTTTGATATTGCTGCAAAGGACATAAATACTTCATCCTCATTGTACGTCTTGTACTTTCCTTAACCCTTTTTCAGCCCATATCTGAAATCCTGCATCGCTTTTTCCTGGTTTAAAATTAGCATTACCCCAAATAGGACTGAAACAAAAGGAAAGTATTAATTTCTTATTAATATCTAAAAAAAAAAAAAAAAAAAAAGAATGGTGTAAGTGTATAATGTTACAAAGGCTTGTTATTTCAGATAAATGTTGATCTTTGGATCTTTCTATTCAAAGAGTCCTAAAAAAAAAAAAAAAAAACAACTGTACTCAACTGTTTTAAATTTTGATAATAATACAAAACATTTCTTGAGCAGCAAATCAGCATATTAGAATGTTTTCTGAAAGATCATGTGACACTGAAGCAAAACCGGAGTTATGATGCAAAAAAAAAAAAATCTTTGAACACAGGAATAAATTACATTTTAAAATATATTCAAATAGAAAAGCTATTTTAAATAGTAAAACATATTTCACAATTTTACTGTTTTTGCTGTATCAAATAAATGCAGGCTTGGTGAGCAGAAGAGACGTTTTTGAAAGTCTCTTGTGCCCCAATATGTGCATTTATTTGGTCAGTAAAACCAGAAATATTGTAAAATATATTTTTTTACTTTTATTTTTTGTATTTTATTTAATAATGTAATTTATTCCTGTGATGCAAATTTTTAGCATCACTGCTCTAAACTTGATCACATGGTCACATGATCCTTCAAAAGTCATTCTAATTTTCTGATTTGGTGCTCAAGAAACATGTTGAAAATATTTGTACTTTATATTTTCTTTCTTTCTTTTTGATGAATAGAGAGGAAACATTTATTTAAAACAGAAATCTTCTATAATAATGTCTTAAATTGACAAAGGTATTAATTTAAAAAAAAAAAAAAAACATCGTAGTGTATTTGCTTTAAACAAAATTACAATATTATAACAACTAAAAGCTGGTATAAATGTTTATCTCTCTACATAAAAATGCATTAAACAAATTTTAAATGTAAAATACATGACTCTGTACATCAATAATAAGCTTTTTTTTAGAGTTCCAATCAATTTAAATCTTACAATAAATTGTGTAAATGCATTAACATGCTACTAAATGTTTCATAGGCTAGGCTTTAAAGGCAACACTAAATTTTATTCAGTATATAATGGGGATCTCCCTTTTCCAACTATTTACCACCAAGTGGTCCTTGGTCAAAAAAAACAAAAAAACAAAAAGGCTGAAGAGTCTAAAGATGTAAAGTGATCGTGGAGAGCTTTGTCTCTGTGACTGGGTCTGCAGTGAGATCAATATGAAGTGTTAAACAGCCACACCCTCACTGAGAACTGCAGAAAATACAGCCTGACAGCAACAGTCTTTATCTCAAACTGGAAATCTGATCTTTAGAGCAAACACACAGTGGCTGCAACATTTATTAATACCTTGAAACAAACAATACCAGCATGTGCTCGGAGAAAGAGCAGCAACATTTAACCAGCAGCGAAAACTGTATACATCTATGTTACACTAGTTGCCATATTAGAGATCAGTTGATCTTTATGATTAATATTAATACAAACTTATTAATGTTTAATTGTGTGACAATCTATATCTAAAACCTTTTTTGTGCTTTTTTACACAGTAACAAGATAGTTAGACATTAGGATTAAAACAATTTATAAAATACATAAATTATTATTTGCATCACTTTCAAATTTCTTCTTTTTGACAAAAACATTAGAAACTAGAACTATAATACTATAATAATCAGTCTCTCTGGTTATTGCAGTTTCATGACTGTGCTGTAGTTTTATAATTGAATATTTTTATGAGGAAGCATTTTTTTTAAACTAAAAATGACAGTGTCAACAAAATAAGCATTAAGTTTCAAAGTGTGGCCAGTTATAAAACAGCAACAAACCTTTGTCTCAATGCAGTGCAATTTATGGTTTAGTGGAAATGAAAAATTCAAGACTGCATTAGAGATTTCAAATATGGTTTAAGCGACAAGGGGATTTTTTTAAAACCAAGGTTCTTTGGTTTGAAAGGACTCTTTGAAACATACTAATTAATGGATCAGACCAGAACATTCTAATAGCAATCTCCTTAATAGCAACCGTGTGTCTTTCTTCCAGACAACCTTCAAAATTAACAGCAATGTTGGACTGAAGCACTCAAAGACTGATGTCACCATTTCTGCAGCCATATGAATGTTGCTAAATTACTGTGAAGTCATATTGATTCATATTTTGGGGGGATTTTACATGTGCTGAAGTTTTTAGAATATTGCAGATATCAAATCAAAAGCTGCAATTTAATTAAGAAATATAACAGTCTGCTACACTACGTGTTTCAGAATGAAAAGAAGGCACTGTATTCATTTATTTGCATGCAGATTATAATAGTTGTAATAGTGAATAGTGTTTTCAAAGCAGCTCAGTTCACAACAAAGGCTGCCACAAAAGTTTACAGCATTTCACCAATATTATGCCAAAATAAAAGCTTGAGGTATTGACATGTTAAAAGCTTGAGCGTTTGAACACTGAAAGACGAATTTAAGATGTAAATATTTGTATTGTAACGTGTAGTTGATTCTTGTAAAGAGTGAAACCAAGTGTTTTTGTTTTGTAGTGTCTGGATATCTGGATGAGTTAGCAACAGAAGACATTTTTATATAAATTTCAAAGTCCTATTACAATCGCAATATGAGACGAAATAATCACAATGTACTTTTTATGAGAAAAACTGAATCATACTCATCATCTCTTCTTTCAGCTTCTCGTTTCGCTCTTCAATTTGCCGTGGCAATCGCTGTGAAAGACAAACAGAAAGAGAAATTTCAAGACTGTGAAAGAAAGATGCTGTGGTGTCTTGACAATGAAGTCTTAAAAGGAGAAAAAAAAAAGTTTCAATTTCAGGTTTCAAGTTTCAATAAAGTCCCAACTCCTCATCCTTATGTTGTTTCAAATGTGGTTTACATTTTCTTTCACTCATTGTGCACAAAACACCATATTCTAAAGCTTCTTGTTTAAAATCATGAAATATTAAAATTAATTAGACATGTACAGTTTCAAACAACAATGCAACGCATATATTAGATGATGGATATATTCAAGCTTAATAATAATCAGGAAGAGCAGAGGCTCTCAAGAATTGGCCTAGACCCAATAGAAGGCCTCAGCAGACCCCCAAGATGACTTCAAATGATTTGACAAAACCGGCTTTAAAATAAGCGAAATAACTAACAAATATATCAAAATACTTCTTATTTTAATTTACCACCTCAACAACTGTATTCGTCATTAAAGAATCAGGATTTTCCATTAGCTTGGAAAACCTGGATTTTTGTAGGGAAGAAGTGATTTCTAGACCTGGAATGTCTTAATGAAATGTCTTCATTTTTATGAAGAATGTACATTTTACTACTTTTGCCGAGCTATAAAACAATTTCTTTTCTCTACAGCTCTCTAAAAATTTTTGCATGGAAATTGAAAGGACAATGTTAATGTATTTGATCTTGGCAGAACAGATCTGCTGCGCTGCTGAATTGCTGCTGTTGTTGCAGATTATTGCTGCTGCAAAACAACTACAGGAACTTGCTACTGCCAATACACAGATATGGTGCTGTGAGTATTGAAGACATACAGCTGCTGTACAAGTAGCATACAGTCATGGCCAAAAAAATAACGGCACCCTTGCAATTCTGTCAGAAAATGCAACCCTTCTCTCAGAAAATTGATGCAGTTGCAAATGTTTTGGTACTCACATGTTTATTTTTTTGATTGCATTGAAACAACACAAAAAAAACAGAGAAAAAAAGTTAAATCTGATACAATTCTACACAGAACCCAAAAAATGCACTGGACAAAACTATTGGCACCCTTAACTTAATATTTGGTAGCACCCCCTTTGGAAAAAATAACTGAAATCAATTGCTTCCTGTAACCATGAATGAGTTTCTTACACCTCTCTACTGGAATTTTGGACCGCTCTTCTTTGGTCCAACTCCAGGTTATTCAGATTTGCAGGATGCCTTCTCCAAACTGCTGTTTTGAGATCTCTCAACAGGTGTTCTATGGGATTCAGATCTGGACTCATTGCTGCCATTTCAGAACTCTCCAGCGCTTTTTTTTTTTTTTTTTAACCATTTCTGAGTGCTTTTTGAAGTGTGTTTTGGGTCATTGTCCTGCTGGAAGACCCATGACATCTGGTGGAGACACAGCTTTCTGACACCGGCCACTACGTTGCGCCCCAAAATTCTTTGGTAATCATCAGATTTGATGATACCGTTCACACAGTCAAGGCATCCAGTGCCGGAAGCAGCAAAGCAACCCCAAAACATCTTTGCACCTCCACCATGTTTGACTGTAGGGACCGTGTTCTTTTCTTTGAAGGCCTCATTTCTTTTTCTGTCCTTTACCAAAAAGCTCTAATTTTGTCTCATCTGTCCACAGTATGTTCTCCCAGAAGGATTGTGGTTTTGTTTTCTTTATCCACTAATCGAACAATCCTTCGTTGTAATTTTTCATTCATTAATTTTGCTCTTCTGTCCACGTCCAGGGAGGTTAGCTACAGTGCCACGGGCTGTAAACCTCTTGATAATATTGCGCACAGTGGACACAGGAACATTAAGATCTCTGGAGATGGACTTGTAGCCTTGAGATTGTCCATGTTTTTCCACTATGTTTTTCTCTCAAATCCACAAAGAACTCTTTACACTTCTTTCTTTTCTCCATGCTCAGTGTGACACACAAAACAAAGGTTGAGTCAACTTTTCTCCATTTTAACTGGTTGCAAGTGTGATTACTGTATTGCCTACACCTATTACTTGCCACAGGTGTGTCTAAATACAAATTACAGGAGCATCACATGCTTGAAAAGCAATTATTTCTTACAATTTTGACAAGGTACCAATAATTTTGTCCAGTCCATTTTTGAGTTCTGTGTGAAATTTTTTCTTCAGTTTTTTTGTGTTGTTGCAGTACAAACAAAAACATCTTTTTTTATAGATATTGATATTGATTTTCTGAGAGAAGTGTTGCATTTTCTGACAGAATTGCAAAGGTGCCGATATTTTTGGCCATGACTGTATAAAATAAGCTGTAGCAGATCTATACAGGTGGAGCTGGGGAGGAGGAGGGTTTCAGAGTAACTCTGAAAGCGTGCTGCGAAATGCTCTAGTGAATGCTAACCGGCCATTTAAATATAATACAGTAAGCTCATTGGCTGTGTTTTCAACATGAACCAATCAGCTTGTGCCAAGTAGTTTAACATTGTGAATATCATCCGTTTGCGTTAATGACCTGCACAATCTAGAGTTTTCATGACAGAGCTTGGCATTTATCTGATATATTATCAATAATCCTTATCTGGTGAATCATTAACAACTGTAAAGGGATGTAAAAACATTGGATAAAAAGAGTTGGAACTCTAATATTTAATTTACAGTATTCAGCAGTGTTGAGAATTCAAATATTGTTGTGAACAACTGGAGTCTTGGAGTCCAAAATGCTAAGAACCGCTGACATATAAACACTTACCATACAGGCCTCTCTAGCTGCAGGGATGCCTGGGTCTTTCTCCAAGACAGTTTTGTAGTCCTCTAGAGCTTCATCAAGCTTGTCTGTTTTCTCGTAGAGTTCTGCTCTCCGCAGAATGGCACGGACATAATTTGGATTTAGTTCTATGGCTGTGGAAGACAAGACAATGCACATTGTTTCGAATGCCTTTGTTTCATGGCAGTTCAAATGTCAAATTACATTTCCACAGGAAAAGGAAATGAAGATATACATCACAGACAAAATAAAAATAGCCATAAAATGTGTGTTGTGAGTCGTGTACTTTCTCCAGATACAGAACACAATGTGTGCAGTATACGCTCCCACCTTTAGAGCAGTCACTGATAGCGCTGTCTTTTTTATCCTAGCAGATAAAAATAAGGAATAAAGTTATTATGCAAAATTATGAATGGACAAAGGAACATTTGGATAATCATGTACAAATATACTGGAAGAATACGTTCTATACATAATACATTCTAAGTCATTGATCTAGAGTTATGCAAAAAAAAAAAAAAATGCATGCTTATTATTAACAATACATATACAATGCATGCTTAATATTAGCAATACATAATATATCTATTCAATGCAATACAGTAAGCAAACACTATGTGTCCTCAGAGGACATTTAAACAAACAATAGTTCATGGGGATGAAATGTAGCAGTGTGCATCTGTTCCACTTGTACAGAAAATGGAAAAAAAAAAAAATTATATACACTGTGTGCAGAATTATTAGGCATGTTGATAATCTGGTCATATTTTTTTTCCAAACACATTTTACCAATTCCAAACCACAACAATCTTAATAACTACTATTAATTTTGTATTTAATCATTTGTAAGTGATATATAACTGTCCGTGAAGGCTGGAAGTGAAAAACTCCTTATATTCAGGTGTGCATAATTATTAGGCATGTTTTCTTTTACAGATAAAATGAGCCAAAAAAGAGATTTAACCCAGACTGAAAAGTCCAAATTATTAAATGCCCATGAGAAGAATGCAATACTAATGCATTACAAGAATTTGCAAAGTTAAGGCTTGACCATTGGACAGTGAAATGCTTGTTGAGTCTGCATGGTCAGAAAAAACAGGTGGAGAAGAAAAGATGCATGTTAACTGCAAAAGAATTAGGAATTAAGGTGAAGAATTAGGTGTGACACCATCAGGAACCGTTTAGTCTCCAGCGCCACCATTTTCCAGAACTGCAACCTACCTGGAGTCTTCAGAAGTACAATGTGTCAGGTTCTCAGAGACTTTGCTTGGTAAAAAATCCTAAAAAATGCCCCTGACTTAATAAGAATAACAAGCTGACGTGTTGTGAAATACATGAAGACAGTTTTTTTTTTATAGGCTTTATAGACAGATAAGTTGAGAGTGACTCTTGAAGGACAAGCATCACATTCTCTTGTACTTATGATTCAAGAATTTATCTTCCAAAATCTGGCAGTACATTTTGGGAGTTCATGTTTAGTCTCCTATCCTGAAAAGTCTGACTTGCAGAGATGGGCTAAAATGAACTCCCAAAACTTACTGCCAGATTTTGGAAGATAAATTCTTGAATCATAAGTACAAGAGAATGTGATGCTTGTCCTTCAAGAGTCACTCTCAACTTATCTGTCTATAAAGCCTATAAAAAAAAAAAAACTGTCTTCATGTATTTCACAACACGTCAGCTTGTTATTCTTATTAAGTCAGGGGCATTTTTTAGGATTTTTTAGCAAGCAAAGTCTCTGAGAACCTGACACATTGTACTTCTGAAGACTCCAGGTAGGTTGCAGTTCTGGAAAATGGTGGCGCTGGAGACTAAACGGTTCCTGATGGTGTCACACCTAATTCTTCACCTTAATTCCTAATTCTTTTGCAGTTAACATGCATCTTTTCTTCTCCACCTGTTTTTTCTGACCATGCAGACTCAACAAGCATTTCACTGTCCAATGGTCAAGCCTTAACTTTGCAAATTCTTGTAATGCATTAGTATCGCATTCTTCTCATGGGCATTTAATAATTTGGACTTTTCAGTCTGGGTTAAATATCTTTTTTGGCTCATTTTATCTGTAAAAGAAAACATGCCTAATAATTATGCACACCTGAATATAAGGAGTTTTTCACTTCCAGCCTTCACGGACAGTTATATATCACCTACAAATGATTAAATACAAAATTAATAGTAGTTATTAAGATTGTTGTGGTTTGGAATTGGTCAAATGTGTTTGGAAAAAAAATATGACCAGATTATCAACATGCCTAATAATTCTGCACACAGTGTATATATATATATATATATATATATATATATATACATTCATATGTGTACAAAAACACCCATAAGTTCACCTGATGCAGGCGTGCGGCAGCTCGATTAGAGAAGAGTATGGATCTCTCTTTACCGTAGCACACAGGACACACTCTTAGAGCAGCTGTGTAAGACTCTTCAGCTTCTACATGCTCTGTAAACAATGACATGTCAGAAGATCATTCAAAAACATGATATCTTTGAAATCTTTGAAATCTATGAAACAAAAAAAAAAAAACATTAGAGATTTGTCATAATTCACCTTCAAGTTGATTCAAACAAGAATGTTTTTGTCTTTTGTAGCACATACAATTTGGAAGAAATAGGTCACGTCTCAATTCGGAGGCTGCGTCATCAAAGATGTCTTATTTAAGATAAGTAACCATAATAAAATTGACTTATTCCTTGTAAGGTGTAAAATACTGTAATTTCTGTTTTACATTGCAATTTAATGGTTACTTTTCTTAAATGAGACTGCCCCAATGACGTATGCAGCCTTCAAATGCGACCTCCAGAGGATGCAGCCTCCAAAATGAGATGCAGAAATAGACTAAAATTTAAGTTTTTATTGACTGATTTTCATAGTACAATTATTTATATTTTGGTGTCATTTTTGGTGTATTTTAAAATATATTAATAACAATATTTTTTAAAAAATATAAATATTTTAAAATGTAATTTATTCCTGTAATGACAAAGCATCATTACTCCAGTCTTCAGTGTCACATTATCCTTCAGAAACCATTATGAGCTAATGTGCTGCTTTAGAAACATTTATTATTATAAATGTTAAAAACTTAATAATTTCTATAATTTATCCCCCCCAACCAAAAAAAAAAAAAAAAATGACTCCAAGCTTTTGAATGGCATGGTATATGATATTGCAAAAGATTTTTATTTCAGATAAATGCTGATGTTTGGATCTTTCTATTCATCAAAGAATCCTGAAATTTTTTTTACTCAACTGTCAACCGTTTTAAATATTGATGATGATGATAATAATAATAATAATAATAATAATAATAATAAATGTTTTTTGAACAGCAAATCAGCATATTAGAATGATTTCTGAAGGATCATGTGACTGGAGTAATGATGCAGAAAATTTAGCTATGATCACAGGAATGAATTACATTTTAAAATATATTCAAATATAAAACAGTTATTTGAAATAGTAAAAATATTTCAAAATTGTACTATTTTTACTGTACTTTGGATCAAATAAATGCAGGCTTGGAGAGCAGAAGAGACTTCTTTCAAAAAAAAATTACTGTTCAAAAACTTGTCACTGGTAGTGTAGAACATTTTAACATTATATATGTTTTTACTGTTACGTTTGATCGATTAAATGCATACTTGCTGAATAAAAGCATTGATTTCTGAACATACTGACCCCAATACTGAGTAAATATTAAATAATTTTTATCTTTGGTGAACCTTTCATATATAAACAGAAGGTAGTGCCAAAAATAGGTGTGAATGAAGAGCAAGAAGCCTGTTTATCTTTAACAGTGGGATTTCCTTACCGCCACTCTTAAACTGTGCGTTGCCTTTCTCCTTCAGCTCTAAACTCTCCTTTCTTCTGCTCTGTAATTGAAAGAAAAAAAATAAAATCAAAATCAAGTGAGAATATCAATGACAATGGTGTGAAATGTGGTATAGGACAACTGAACTTTTTAAAGGACGTAAGAAAATAATAAGAGAAGAATAACGCTCACCTCTTTTTCTTCTTCTGTCAGGTCTTTCTCCAGCTCACGCAGGTATTCCTCATCATACTCGTTCACCTTGACCGTCTCTTCTTTAAATTCTGAATCAGAGTCACCTTCTCTCTGCTCATCGCTCTCCGCAAACCTCTCCCATTTCTCCTGTTCTTCATCATTGTCTTTCCCAGGATCCAGGTCCGTTGTTAAAGAGTCATGTGTCTTTTCAGCTGAACTGTCCTCGTGCCCTTGAGAATCCTCTGCTGATGAGTTATCCGAACACAACCGCTCAGAAGCATCCATATTTTCTAGTCTCTCATTTTCTGTCCTACCATCTGACTCCAGCTTGTCGCTATGCTCCCTCTCTGTGCGTTTAATGTCAGTGTGTCTATCTTCTCCAGGTAATGTGTCCTCACAATCATAGAAACAGTCTTCCTCCTGGTCTGTAGTGGTTTCTCTAGTCTCTGACACTTTTAAGCTGTCAGCCATGGCGGCCGAGAGCGTCTCAGACTCTGACTCCATCTCCATGTGGAGTTCTGTTGTCACCAACAACCTAAATAGCATTTAAGAATAGTAAATATAAATGACCTCAAACCACATTCATCTCCAAAACTGCAAACCAATTTAAAATCATACATTTAGCTCATATGAATAAAATGACAGCATTCCCATTTCAGGCAGCCATTTAAATTAAGTATGTAATAAGTCTAAAATAGGCCTACACACATCGGTCTATACAACCATGTACTGCTAAATATCACAACAGATACTGATAAACAGGTTTTAACTCGCCTGTCATTCTTACTTCAGGCCTGATATAACTTACCTCGTAACATACTTAATTTATATTAAACTGTTTCCACATGCATGTCTTACATAAAAAGAGAAACCATAACAGCATTCGACTATAATATGTAGTAGCTTCCATTAACAATTCAGGCAAAACTATCAGTCAAAACATACTATTAGCACATGTGTTGACAGGGCTGGTTTCACTTCATCGGCTGTACCATTGGCAAGCACGAATGCGTTGCTTTAAAAGTTAATTTTCATTTGCACTGATATTTACAAGTCATATGAAAGAAACACTTTTAAACAGAAGATTTTAGATAAAAACAACCACAGTACCTCTTCCTCACCTTCTAGAAAGGAGCCATAACGTCCCTTCCGGTTAATCCCTAACTCCGTGACGCATGAGTAGAAAAGGATTCTGGGATATGTAGTACGAGTTCGTATTTGCTTACTGAAACGCGTATTTGTGTTTCGTAGAGTGGTTATTATTTCAATTTACATATTATCATACATAACTTACGGTGACGCATTGCTGCCACACACATATTATCTTTTCCACTCAATTATGTTGTAATAACGAGATGTTATGTCGTGAAAACAACATCTTCTCTCGTAATAACAAGGTGTTATTTCCTTAAAACTTTCTTTTTTCTCGTTAAAACGACATCTTTTCTCGTAATAACCAGATGTTATATCGTTAAAGCGACATAATTATCTCGTTAAAACGACATATTTTCTCGTAATAACGAGTTGTCCTTAAAGCAACATCTTCTTCTCTTTAAAACAAAATTTTCTAATTAAAACGACATCTTTTTTTTTTCTCGACATATTAGGCTATATTTTATTTATTTCCCCGCATTGTCTTCATCATTATGAATATTTTCCAATTTTCCATGTTGACGTAATCACAATAGTGGTCACAATACAATAAATTACTTCAATATATACACACAAAAAGATAACATATATATATATATATATATATATATATATATATATATATATATATATATATATATATAATTTCATGATTAATTTATCAAGAGGTAACTAAATGTAAGTAGCTAAATAAATAAGTAATTTAATAAAATGACAACGTAGCTACACTGTATTTATAAGCAAAATAAGAAAAGCAAAAAAAAAATTAAAAAAAACAAAGATAGCAGGGAAAGTAAGACAATTACTATTCACTACTGACTGTCTTAAATATCAAGATACAATTAAATGAAAATACATAATTATGTAAATTAATACAAATGACAGAAAGATTATTATTTATATATATATTTTTTATTTTATTAATAAAAATAATGATTATGTGAACCTGAACCACAAAACCAGTCATAAGTCACACGGGTATGCATGGGTCAAAATTATTGATTTTTCTTTTATGCCAAAAATCATTAGGACATTAGGTAAAGATTATATTCCATTAATATATTTTGCAAATTTCATAACATAAATGTATCAAAACTTAATTTTTGATTAGCAATATGCATTGCTAAGAACTTCATTTGGACAACTTTAAAGGCGATTTTCTTAATATTTAGAATTTTTGCACCCTCAGATTCCAGAAAGCGTATTTATTCAGCTTTCAGATGATGTATAAATGTCAATGTCAAAAAAATGACCCTTATGACTGGTTTTGTGGTCCAGAGTCACATATATGCAAAAATGGGACAGCAGGTAAAGTGAGACAATTAATTTTAAAAAATGTTTAAATGTCATATAGTCATTAGTTACCATCAAAAATGTACTGAAATGGAAAATCCACATGGAACATCCACAAAATTATTGGATGACCTCCTACATTATATATGTACCATCCTCCCTGATCAAGCGGTAAGACCACCATGGAGCAGTAATAACCATGTTCCAAAAATCAGCTTGTTTATGACATGATTTTCTGGTAGTGATGTAGATCTTTTCTCAGAAACATAAAAAAAATGTTTGTGCTTAACAAAAATTATGTTTACATTTAACTTTGAGAATATAAAGCTTTTATCAGTGCTTCAACATTAACAAACACTGCTTCACCCCTGCACAGTTCACCTTAGAATTTTGGCTGCAATGTCAGTTTTTTTTTTTTTTATTTGGCTGCATTGTTTATTGTTTGTGCGGTTAGCATGTAGGGCTTTGTTCTTGACCCTGAGTGTATGTGCAACAGTGGCTAAATGAGGCCAGCGGAACAGGAATACTAATATGAAGCCAGTCTAAGTTTTGGCAGTCTTTCTCTCTCACTTCCGAGTTCTCGCTTGGGCAGCTTGATGTGTTGAGGAGCTGAGAGAATGACATGATAGACAGTTCTGGCTCATAACACGTCCAGCTATGTTCTGTGTCTGGCTCGCCTGTGGGCCACCTGCTAAATCCTGGCATGGCAAAAGATTGTAAAATCCACTGATAGGAAGAAACTGCCCTTAAAACTTCACATATAACAAGCACATGTATTCTCAGTGTATGACTTCACTTTTCCACTGACAACAGTGAAAATAAAAGGAGAGAGAAGGACCAAGATAGTAACAGAAGTTCTTGTGATCTTGTGATACATGTGGCATTTAAATATAGAGGCAAACGTGACATCCAGGGAAAATAAGCAACATGAAAACTTTACAAGCGCCGCCAAACAAAGCATTACAAGCACTGCTAGCCTAAAATACTTGCAGTGTTTATCTAATGGAAGTGAGTCACAGAAATAACAGAAATTTGCTAGCATAGTATTACAAATATGAAATGTTATTGGGAAGTGATGCTCTGTGCTGTGGCAGGGCCATGTTTAGAGTTTTGGGGGCCCTAAGAAGTAGAAATTGCATGGTACGTGGTGCCTAAACATGGCTGTGGTTACATTAAAACAAGTGTAAAAGCTGCAAATTGTCTTTCATTTTAATTTTTTTTTCTGTAGATTTGTCTTTAGTAAATTAATAGTTCACCAAAGAAAACTTGTACATGAAAATGTACTCACCTTCAGACCATACAAAATATAGATGAGTTTGTTTCTTCATCAGAACAGATTTGGAGAAATTTAGCATTACATCACTTGCTCACCAATGGATCCTTTGCAGTAAATGGGTGCCGTCAGAATGAGAGTCCAAATAGCTGATAAAAACATCACAATAATCCACAAGTAATCCACATGTATATAAAAAAAGAAGAAAACTTTGTTTTTTCGAAAGCATTAAAATAAAAATACATGATAATAAATTCACAATAAAAATTATTGAAATGAACAACAAAAACAAAAAAAGAGGAACTCTAAATGACTAATAGGGGATATGGTGACTTTTGCACATGCTTATGAAACACATGAATTAGGAACAGTTTGGATATTGTATTCTCTTTATGTTGTCCATATGTAAACATTACAGATACAAAAGGACATCCTTGAATGTACAGTGCCCTCCACAAATATTGGCACCTTTGGTAAATATGAGCAAATGCGGCTTTGAAAATAAATCTGCATTGTTTATCTTTTTAATCTTTCATTCAAAAACTTCACAAAATCCTAACCTTTTATTGAAGTAAAACAACTGAAAGTGGGAGGAAACTCACATTACGAAATAAACGTTTTTCACAATTATTGGCACCCCTAGAAATTCTTATGAGTAAAATATCTCTGAGGTATATATTCACAGTCATATTTACATTTTTTAGCACACCAGGGTGACTAGGAGCATGAAATTGTCCAGCTATGACTTCATGTCCCACAGGATTATAAATATGAGGAACACAAAGGCCAAATTCCCTTAATCCTCCACCACAAGGAGTAAAACCAGAGAATATAGTTCTGATGTGCAGAACAAGATTGTTGAGCTTCACAAAATAGAAAGTGGCTGTAAAAAAAGAGCTAAAGCACTGAAAATCCACATTTCCACCATCAGGGCAATAATTAAGAGGTTCCAATCAACTAAAGATGTTACAAACCAGCCTGGAAGAAGACATTTATATTGTGCTAATGCAAGGTGAGGAGGAGAGTTTGAATGGCTAAAGACCCTCCAAAAATCACAGCTGAAGAATTGCAGAGATTAGTTGAGGCTTGGAGTCAGAAAGCCCAAAAAACATGTCAAACAGCCCCTACATCACCATGTTGTTCAGGAGGGTTTCAAGAAAAATCCAAAAACAAACTCCAGCATATTCAGTTGTCAGACACGATTGGAACTTCAAACGGGATTATGGTCAGATGAAATTAAAAATGAGCTTTTTGGCAGCAAACCCACCAGTTTGGTGCAAACAGGGATACAAAATGTCCCATGCCAATGTTTAAATATTTTTAAAGGAGAAGTCCACTTTCAGAACAAAATTTTACAGATAATGTACTCACCCCCTTATCATCCAAGATGTTCATGTCTTTCTTTCTTCAGTCGTAAAGAAATTATGTTTTTTGAGAAAAACGTTTCAGGATTTTTCTCCATATAATGGACTGATATGGTGCCCCAAGTTTGAACTTCCAAAATGCAGTTTAAATGCGGCTTCAATTTATCCTAAATGTGGTTGTAAACGATCCCAACTGAGGAAAAAGGGTCTTATCTACTTAAACGATTGGTTACTTTCATAAAAATAATACAATTTATATACTTGTTAATTTCAAATGCTTGTCTTGCCTTGCTCTCACTGAACTTCAAAATCGTCCTATATTGCTCTTTTACCTTTTTTGTTAAGGGTGTTTGGTCTTCTTTGCATGTTCACTTTGCAAAGGTTGGGTCAGTACTTCTGCAGCGATGTAGGATGATTTTGAAATGATTTTTGAAGTTGAGGGAGAAAATACGATTGGAGTTTTTTGACATACCCTAATTGTCTTGAACCAGAATACACAGAATTCAGGCAGAGCAAGACAAGATGAGCGTTTTGAGATTAAAAAATATTTAATTTTTTTTTAATGAGAATAACCGATCGTTTTGCTAGATAAGACCATTCTTTCTCGGCTGGGATTGTTTACAAATGCATTTGGGATCGTTTGAAGCCACATTTAAACTCCATTTTGGAAGTTCAAACTTGGGGCACCATATCAGTCCATTATATGGAGAAAAATCCTGAAATGTTTTCCTCAAAAAACATAATTTTGTTACCACTGAAGAAAGAAAGACATCTTGGATGACAAGGGGGTGAGTACATTCTCTGTACATTTTTTTTTGGAAGTGGACATCCGGTCCTGGACATCTTGTTCAGATACATGGCATCATGGATTCTATCAAATACCAACAAAAAATCTAAACCTGACTGCCTCTGTTAGAAATCTTATAATGGGCCATGGTTGGATCTTCCATCAGGACGATGATCCAAAACAACATCAAAAATGTGTCACTGAGCACAAAATGAAGCTTCTGTCATGGCCTGACCTGATCCCTAGAAAATGATTGGGGTGAACTAAAGAGAAGAACCACTGACATAGAGCTGTGAATCTGAAGAATCTGGAGAGATTCTGTATGAAGCAATGGTCTTTGATCTCTTGTCAGGTGTACTCCAAACTTATCAGGCATTATAGGAGAAAACTGTTATTTTGGGAAAAGGATGTTGTAATAATTGGGCGCCAATAATTGTGGACCCAATGTGAACTAGAAACATTTATTTCCTAATGAGATCTTCCCATCACTTTCAATTGTTTTACATCAACAATAAATTAGAATTTTGTGATTTTTTTTAAATTTGAGATGAAAAAGATTACCAATGCATTTTTTTTATTTTCACAGCCACCTTTGCTAATATTTACCAAGGGTGCCAATATTAGTGGAGGGCACTGTATTTTCCAAACGTATCATCTTAAATCTTATATGTCAAGTGGACACTTTTAAATACTTTTTTTAAATTAGAACACAATAACAAAATCATGGCAACAGGGACCTTTACAAATGAAATGTATTTCTTCATTATGCACTTGAGAAAGGAAAATAAGTCTTTATTTACTATAGCACACAATGTAACACTCTAAATATAGGGAGACAATTTTGATATGGTCCACTTAGTAAATAAGATGTACAAGTGTGAAGGAGAAAAACATATCAGAAGAAACGCGCACATTCTCTTTTTGATAATAAAGCACTGATGTTTGCCTTGAAAACTTTTCGGTTGCACAAAACAAATAAATCAAGGCTGAATTAAATTGAAAGATATTTTCCTTTTATACCCACTGAATTGAAGAGTAAATGTAGAACCAATGACCACATTTCCTTATTAAGTACAAAGTCTTGTTGTATAACACATTTACACCTTGAAAGCATCAAATTTTCTGGTTCAAAGCACACACAATATGTTGGTTTGTGCCTTGAGTTCAGTCAAACATTAGCTTTTCATGCCATCCATTCATTTGTAAAAAGTGTGCTGTAATGACCCCAAACCAAACTCAGTTTAGACATCTGACATCTTCAACTCCCTCACCTTTTGAACTGGACATCACAAGGCGTCATAACTGTGATCTAACTGGACCAGTCCAATAAGCATTATTATAAAACTGACACAACCTGAAGAATAACATGAAGATCAAAAAGGGAAATAAATAAATGAGGTGAACAGAGCAGTGAGCAAGTCATACTGAGTTGTATCAGTGCTGCTCACAGCTGTGCACAGCAAGTCCAGGTGCAGAGCTGATCCCTTTACTCATGCAAACGTTACTACAATCATAGCCACTACAATCAAACAGGCCAAATATAGACTCTTCACAATCTACAAATTTAAAACAGTATGTACACAATAATACACATGTATTGTAGTGATTTTGGTATTTCAGATATCTCTAGATTTTCAACTTATATGTCTCTGGAATGGACAGAGATTTTTCACAGACTGTGGTGATGCATTTCTGCAAAATTAACATTGTAAATTAAGAAAAATCTAACAGATACTACTTTGTAGACTTAGAGTGCAACAGTTGGGTTCCAGAAGTAAAAATCCCATTTATTTTCTCCATAGGGAAATTGATTTTTAACTCTAACTTTTAAACCTTAAAAGGGATAGTTCAGCCAAAAATGAAAATTCTGTCATTATAGTCCACTTCCAGAACAACAATTTACAGATAATGTACTCACCCCCTTGTCATCCAAGATGTTCATGTCTTTCTTTCTTCAGTCGTAAAGAAATTCTGTTTTTTGAGGAAAACATTTCAGGATTTTTCTCCATGTAATGGACTGATATGGTGCCAGAGTTTGAACTTCAAAAATGCAGTTTAAATGCGGCTTCAAATGATCCCAAATGCGGTTGTAAATGATGGAAAAAGGGTCTTATTTAGCAAAACGATCAGTTATTTTCATAAAAATAATGCAATTTATATACTTCTTAATCTCAAACCCTTATCTTTTCTTGCTCTGCCTGAACTCTGTGTATTCTGACTCAAGACAGTTAGTGTATGTCGAATCGTATTTTCTCCCTCAACTTCAAAAATCTTTTTAAAATCATCCTACATCGCTGCAGAAGTACCGACCCAGTCTTTGTAAAGGGAACATGCAAAGAAGATCAAACACCCTTAACAAAAAACAGCGATATAGGGCTATTTTGAAGTTGAGGGAGAACATGAGATGGTAGTTTTTTGACATACCCTAACTGTCATGAACTAGAAAAAAAAAGCAGAGTTTGGGAAGAGCAAGACAAGACAAGCGTTTGACATTAGAAAGTATATATATTGTATTATTTTATGAAAATAACCAATTGTGTCACTAGATAAGACCCTTCTTCCTCAGATCATTTACAACCGCATTCGGGATCATTTGAGGCTGCATTTAAACTGCATTTTGGAAGTTCAAACTAGGGGCACCATATCAGTCCATTATATGGAGAAAAATCCTGAAATGTTTTCCTCAAAAAACATAATTTCTTTACAACTGAAGAAAGAAAGACATGAACATCTTGGATAACAAGGGGGTGAGTACATTATCTGTAAATTGTTGTTCTGGAAGTGGACTTCTCCTTTAATTACTCACCTTCGTGTCGTTCCAAACCTGTAAGACCTTCATTCATCTTCGGAACATAAATTATATTTTTGATAAAATCTGAGAACTTTCTTACCCTGCATAGACAGCAACGCAGCTACCACGTTCAAGGCCCAGAAAGTTAGTAAGGAGATCATTAAAATAGTGCATGTGACATCAGTGGTTCAACCATAATGTCATGAAGCTACGAGAATACTTTCTGTGTGCAAAGAAAACAAAAATACAGATTTTATTCAACAATTTCTTCTCTTCCATGTCAGTCTTCAATGCGTATTCAGGAGACACGTTCATATCACATAGTAGTACTATTGTAAATGCGTGTCATGACTGACATGGAAGAAAAGAAATTGTTGAATAAAGTCGTTATTTTTATTTTCTTTGCACACAAAAAGTATTCTCGTTAAAATTAAGGTTGAAGCACTGATGTCACATGAACTATTTTAACAATGTCCTTACTACTTTTCTGGGCCTTAAACATGGTAGTTATGTTGCTGTCTATGCAGGATAAGAAAGCTCTCAGATTTCATCAAAAATATCTTAATTTGTGTTCTGAAGATGAACAAAGGTCTTACGGGTTTGGAACGACATGAGGGTGAGTAATTTATGACAAATACACTGAAGCCACCAGGCTGGATAAAGTTCATTTTTTAAATAATCCAAAGCTATCTCATGACCAATTTGTACGTACTTTACGAGGTGGCTAATTTGTACGAATTTGTACAACCTCACTCATACGATTTTGTATGTTTTCTGCAGAGTTGCCAGGTTTTCACAACAAAACCCGCCCAATTGCTACTCAAAAACTTGCCAAAAAGTAGCCCAGTTGCATTCTGAGGGGGGTCCCCCGTTAAAAAATGCATTCCAGGGATCAAAATACATGTTTTCTGGTGGGGTTCCCCTGGTAAAATTTGCATTCCAGGGTCTAAATATTACGTTATTGGAGTTTCTTCATCCCACAGACATGAAAACAACCCGCAGCAACAGTGTTAAAGTAGCCCATCTTGGCAACACTGGTTTTCTGTGAGGGGTAGGTTTAGGGGTGGGGCGGAGTTAGGGGTGGTCATTCGTACAAATTCCTACGAATTTGCCACATCGTAAAATATGTATGATTTCTCACAAAATGTACAAATTTCTCATAAAATGTCCAAATTTGTAAAAATATGCGAAATATGTATAAACTGGCGGGAGATCGGGTTGAACAATCATATTTGACAGTGATGAAAAACTACATTGCCCATGATTCTGCAAAGAAATCTCCACCAATCAGAGAATTGCGACAAACAAATCACGCCAAAACAACTCTTTACACCCACCCACTCCCATGAAGCACTGCGAATAGAGTCTCAGCTACATGCATATTTGGCAATAAGTGTAAAATGTATTGTTTGTATGTATATAAATCAACAAACCCTTTGACTGTCACCCGTCCTCTCAGCGGGGTGTACTTCACCATATTACAAAAAAATCTAATCTAATCATGACAAATATATATCATTGGAAAGGTCTAAGACTCCTAAATAGACATTTTACCACTGTTTTGTGTTACAAATTATGTAGGAAAAGTAATAGATTAATTTATGACAAGAGTGGATCTCAAAATCTTCATCATAACAGGAGTTCTGACCTTTGTCACACGAAAACTTTCGTCGTTGGTTTTTTCCCTATCACGCTTTAGAAATCATAAGAAATTATATACCAATTGAAAACTTAAAATCTCAAAATGTATCCTTTGAAAACCATTTTAAAATCAGACATTGCATAACCATGGAAAATCTACATCAAAATCATATTACAAAATGTTTAAGTTTGGATTAACGTCTATGTTCAAAAATGGGAGTGACAGCTAAAGAGTTAAATGAATAATAATCTCTATTGTTTTTAATTTGATTATGTCATTCCCAATACTTCATAGGATTGTTTCCCTTACTGAAGCCATTAGACACAATCTTGTACATTTTTCAATCATGTTTCTGTTTCAAAACTGACATTTGTAATGTTGCGATTCACCCCGTAGCTGGTTGGTTTAGTTAATGCTTTTTAACAGAGAAATTTAAAAATCCCTATGGGATAGTAGAAGCAAAAATACTTCTGGAACCAAGGCAGATGAAATAGTGAGTGGGAACAGTTGCACTATTCACTATCACACATGGCAACACAATTAAACTTCTTAAAGGGATAGTTCACCCAAAAATGAAAATTCTGTCATTGATTACTCACCCTCATGTCATTCCAAAGCTGTAAGACCTTCTTTGTTCATTTTCGGAACAAAAATTAAGAGATTTTTGTTGAAATCCAAGAGCTTTCTGACCCTGCATAGACAGCAACGGTACTACTACATCCAAGGCCCAGAAAGGTAGTATCATTAAAATAGTCCATAAAATAGTCCAATAGTCCACAAAGCTACGAGAATACTTTATGTGCACGGCGAAAACAAAAATAATGACTTCATTCAACAATTTCTTCTCTTTGACGTGTGTTCACAAGAGTACTATTTTTGTTGGTCTTATGAGTTTGGAACGACATGAGGGTGAGTAAATAATGACATTTTTAGCTGAACCATCTCTTTATCGTGAAGCTAGACTATTTCATTTCTGCAGACGTAATTTTCGCACCCGTGTATTGTAGTTGATAGCAGTGAAAATTACCTCAGAGGGCTTTAATGTTAACATATTACTCTATTGTTGCAGTGTTTGTCTTGTTGCTCAGTCAGTTGATTTGTATATTGCAATAGACTATTTTTGTTCTTAGCATTAGCTTTAAGACAATATGCAGATAAAATAATATTAACTCAAATAAATATTTCATGTACATTTATTTATTTACTTCCTCACGTCTGCGTCCTAATCACCTGGTTTGGGTTGATTCTGTGATAATTACCGGCTGACTTTACATTATTTCGTACACAGGAACAGCAACTCTCAAATCAAACAATGTTGACATGCATGAGAAGATGCCCAGTGCATTTCACGTCTACAATAATGTATCAGATCCGAAAGAACTGAGAGACGGAGAAATCACTAGCATGAAAGTCACTAGATTGTAGTCTCAGGTGTGTGTCTAGATATCGACCCATGCTCTGTTTCTCGCTTTCCATTCTGTCCATTGGCATGCTGCGACCCACTAGAAAACAGCAAAGCCATCCTGTTAGTTTTGCAAGGACTCATCGACCTAGTACTGGACCTCATCGTACCAGGAAAAGGGCTCCCAGATAGGGAGGATGAGGAAGAGGAGGTACAGGGGCCCCAGCCTGGAAGAAGGCCTGATGCTGGACGAGAGTCCACAACTCTGTTGAATAACGTTGGGCTGGGTTGTACCGGGGCCAGGGTCTGCTGACTGCCGTTCATGCAAATTGAGCTGGTGTCTGTGTAGACCTGGTTTCCCGAGCCTGTCTGGACGCGGTAGTTGTACGCCCTCCAGCCCTGTTGTTTTCTCTGCTGACAGTGACACCGCAAAATCCGAATGAAGGCCTGCTTGAACTCACGGCTGTAACAGGGGTAAATAATGGGGTTTAGGCAGCTGTTGAAGTAGCCCAGCCAGAAAATCACTTTGAAGAATGTCTCAGGAGGACGTAAACTGGTGTTAAACGACCCTAAAAACAGGAGAAAGGAAAGAGGTTTTGTAAACAACCTGCATGTACAATGCTTTTTCATCGCTCACCAATAGATGGCAGACTTTATCAACCCACATGTACTCTGCAGAAATAAACAATCAAAACCATTGCCTTTTTGTAAATCTTTTCAATCTTAATGACATTAACTATATTTCCCCTCAAATTCTCTAGCATTATGTGAACAGATATTTGAGTGTGTTTCATTAGCCTCATCACTGTAACAATACAAAATACAGTTCAATTTCCTTAACATCAGCATAACACAAAGGGCAGTTTAACAAAAAATTTAATAATCTTTCTTTCTTTCTTTCTTTCTTCTTTTAGTTATCATTAAAATGTGTCACAAACACTATTTTTTTCTGTTTCACACATAATTGGATGGGTTTTCCCTTTTTTTTGGAACAATTTGATTCTCATTAAAATGTGTCAGAAAGGCACAATATGCCTTATATCTCTCTGTATAAAACTGATATAAATCTATATATAATATATGGAGTATTAAATAAAATTTATATAATAATAAAATGTTCTTAACAATGAAATTTGAGCAAAAATATAACTCCTTATTTTTTGTTTTGCTATTGGGGTGGAATATGATCCACATACTGTTGAGGTCAAAAGTTTACATCCACCTTGCAGAATCTTCAAAATGTTAATTATTTTACCGAAAAAAGAAGGATCATACAAAATGCATTTTTTTTTTTTTAGTACTGTCCTGAATAAGTTATTTTCTTAAAAGATGCTTACATATAGTCCACAAGAGAAAATAATAGCTGAGTTTATAAAAATGACCCTGTTCAAAAGTTTATATATGCTCTATTCTTAATACTGTGTTGTTACCTAAATGATCCACAGTTGTGTTTTTTATTGTTTAGTGATAGTTGTTCACGAGTCTCTTGTTTGTCCTGAACAGTTAAAACTGTTTGCTGTTCTTCAAGAAAATTCTTTGGGGTCCAACAGATTCTTTGGTTTTTCAGGATTTTTGGGTATTTGAACCCTTTCCAACAATGACTGTATAATTTTGAGATCCATCTTTTCACACTGAGGACAACTGAGGGACTCATATGCAACTATTACAGATGGTTCAAACACTCCCAGATGCTTCAGAAGGAAACACGATGCATTCCGTTCAAAAGTTTTCACCCCCTGGCTCTTAATGCATCGTTTTTCCTTCTGGAGCGTCAGTGAGCATTAGAGCCTTCTGTAATGGTTGCATACGAGTCCCTCAGATGTCTTCAGTGTGAAAAGATGGATCTCAAAATCATACAGTCATTGTTGGAAAGGGTTCAAAAACACAAAAATGCCGGAAAACCAAAGAATTTGTGGGACCTGAAGGATTTCTCTGAAGAACAGCGGGCAGTTTAACTGTTCAGGACAAGCAAGGCACTCAAAAACAACTATCACTAAACAAAAAAAAACAGCTGTGGGTCATTCAGGTAATAAAACAGTATTAAGAATCAAGTGTATATAAACTTTCGAACTGGGTAATTTTTATAAATTCAACCATTATTTTTATTTAGGTCAGCACTAAATAAAAAATAACATGCATTTTGTATAATCCCTCTGATTTTGTTAAAATAATAAACATTTTACAGATTTTGCAAGGTGTATGTAAACTTTTGACCTCAATTGTATGTTCTTGAAAGGTTTAATGAAATTCAATTTTATATTTCTAAGCCTCTAATTCAGCATTAAGTCTGTCTCGGTCTTAAAAATCAAGTCTATTTTTTGAACACTCTCATCCTGTCATAAAGAGCATCATTTGAATAACCTGTTCTTTGCTGTGCACTCTGTAAGCTTTTATTAAAATGGTTATCTTAAGTTCTTATGTCTCACGAGGGAGATTTATAGTGCTTTTACAACTGTACTCCAGCTTAAATCAACTATCTATTTAAAGAAACAAGCCAGAAAATCTGTCTCTTCTAGATACCCATTTTCGAACTGGAAATCTTTCTCAGGTTTCTACACCGCCGGACTTAAAAAAAACATTAAAAAAAGGTCATACAGATCCATCATGCTTTCCAGACTCTGACTGAATCTCCGCTCATGTGTTTACTAACTCACTCATCCCTGAGGAATTCACCACTTTTTCAATTGCCTGCAAATGCATGATGTGCAGCCCAAACCCTCTTTTTTTGGCTCAGTCAATAAATAATAAGTTTATATATGTTATGTATTTTCAATAACTGACCAGAAAAGGATGGATGACCGAAGTCTAATTCATTATGATGTGTATCAGTACAGAGACTTGGGTTCATTACCACACTTCAAGAAGAGCCACAGGTGTGAGGCCTCCAGTCAGCTCCTATCTCTGCCAGTAAGTGAATTATTCCATTACGTTAAGATGTTCTCGCCTCTTCCTTCTCTAAATCACATGTCACTGAGACATCGCTCAGCCAGAGAAGCAATAAATGAAGACAGTCTGCATTATAAGAAGTCAACAAAAAATCTTGCAACAACCTTGATTCTTTAAGCAAGTGGTTTCTCTTCTGATAGAGAAACCTCGCTGCTTTGTTATTTAGTTGTTTAGTTCATCTGTGATTACATAAAATCTGTAGAAATCTTTGCCAAAAATAGTATAAACTGCCATGAGAAAACACATTACTTAACTCTCATGTGGCCTGGTGGCAAAGTGCTCATTGATTTTTCAATTCTGTATTCAATCTGCATTTAATCTACTATTTACAAAAGAAACTTAATTATAACAAAGCAAGTAAATTAATGTTTGCAGCATTTTGAGCTTAATCAACACTCAACAAACCATTTGTGGAAATAAAACTTAATAGATATTGTGATTAAGAATGAGAAAATTAAAGGAAGTTGAACTTCATTCGCCTGTGGATATTAAAGGGATAGTTCACCCAAAAATGAAAATTCTGTTCATAATTAATCACCCACAAGTCGTTCTAAATATCTTAGGTCTTTGTTCATCTTTGGAACACAAATTAAGATATTTTTGATATTTCTGACTCTGCAAAGACAGCAACGCAGTTGATACTTTTAATGCCAAAGCACTGGAAAGTAGTAAGAACATATTGTGAACATGCATTAAAAATTGACAGAAATTGCTGAATAAAGTGATTGTTTTTGTTTTCTTTGCGGATAAAAAATATTCTCGTAGCTTCATAAAATTACGGTTGAACCAATGATGCCACATGGACTATTTTTACAATGTCCTTACTATCTTTCTGGGCCTTGAACTTAGTAGTTGCCTTGCTGTCTATGCAGAGTCCAAAAACTCTCAGACATGGGCGTCACTAGGGCGCTATAGCCCCCCTAAAATGACTGCTCAGCCCCCCTAAAATTTTGCAATTAGCTCCATAAACTCTACACGAATTTGTGTTCGCCTCAGTCCCCTTTAAATATCACAAGAAAGTTGCGTCAATCTTCGATCGGCTCCTCCTGTCTTTCAGCGCGTTCTTCTTTTTCAGTCCGCAGACCGCGGTGGTGCAGAGTGAGAAACAGAGGACAAAGTGTGTGTTTATTAATAGATTGTTATAATATCTGCATCTGTACGGTTCTTTGTCATAAAAGGAGCAATCGGTTCCCCATCTACTATAGTCAAGTTTTCACTGTGTTCACCCCTCATCACACCACAGCTGACTTTATAAAACAAACATGTTTCCATTTTCATTTGAAAATTTAACGTCCAATATAATGCATATTCCAGTGCATGTGCAATAAGGTTTGCATACTTAAGGAAATAGGGTTGTACTAGAAATGCAAACCGTAATTATGTATGTGTGTGTGTGTGTATATATATATATATATATATATATATATATATATATATATATATATACCCTCATTGGGGGCTGAGCCCCTCTAAAATGAAAATCCTAGAATCGCCCCCGCTCTCAGATTCATCAAAAATATCTTAAATTGTGTTCCAAAGATGAACAAAAGTCTTCCGGGTTTGGAACGACAAGAGGGTGAGTAATTAATAACAGAATTTTCATTTTTGAGTGAACTATCGCTTCAACTATAATGACCAACCAGAAATGACAATCTTCTCATACACCAGTTTATTCCGATATTCATAACATGGCATATGAAAACAAAGGCCACTCAAAGAAGGGAAGTTAACTCCTCAAGGTCGAACACATGGACTATATTTTCCTCCAAAATATTTCCTCATTCATTTGCAGGAAAAACATATCGGCCCATCTGCTAATATGACCCTTTAGAAGGTCACTGGGAGCTGAACTTCTGGGTCATAAAGTGAATATAGGAGGGTGATTAAATTTTGACCAGATTTTTCGGTGGTGGGAATAGTACCTCTCCTATATTCCCACACCTCATCAGAAACCTCTGGGTTCAGAAAGGGAGTGAGCCTGGGAATGAGAGAGCTCTGAAGACATTGGCATCTCCAAAGCATTCCACCAGGAGACTTCAGCAAGCTTCAGGGACCAGCTCTGTCACTCATCCATTGCTAAATTAAATGACCACACATCAAATCAACACGTGAGTGAAGGCTTCTGTTACAATTTACTCCAAAAGGACTGTCATAAATTACATCTTTACAATTAACCTCCACTGACAGAACTTAAAACTGCTCTTTTCATGAGCAAACGTACTGAACTTTAATATGTTTTTTGAATAACTGAGAGGTCTGAGCTGGGTACCACAAACAGAACATGAATTTGCCAACTGAGCATTCGAGCTGGAGACACGCAGTTTTTCCTGGCAACAGGATCACATTCTAAAGTGTCAGAAAGGGCATTATCTTGAGATTCAATCTGTAAAATCACTGCTATGATTATTTTAAATGATGCCAATAGCAATGTGCAACTGTTCATTCAACTGTAACAGTCTTGCATGCTTTAGTGGCAACTACTAAACTAAAATAAACTATAAACATGCTATTATTCAAACTATAATATGTGACCCTGGACCACAAAACCAGTCTTAAGTAGCATGGGTACATTTGTAGCAATAGCCAACAATACATTTTATGGGTCAAAATTATCGATTTTTCTTTTATACCAAAAATCGTTAGGATATTAAGTAAGGATCATGTTCCATGAAGATATTCTGTAAACTTCCTACTGTAAATATATCAAAACTTAATTTTTGGTTGATAATATGCATTGCTAAGAAAGGCGATTTTCTCAATATTTTGGTTTTTTTTGCACCCTCCAAATTTTCCAGATTTTCAAATAGTTGTATTTCGGCCAAATAGTGTCCTATTCTAGCAAACCATCAGTGGAAAGCTTATTATGTATGTATAAAAGTTTCAAATTGGCCCTTATGACTGGTTTTGTGGTCCAGGGACCACATGATATAGCATGATATTTTATGATTTTGTCTCTTGCAATGCATGGTGATATAATGTACATTACATGCTTCTACAGCCAACAGAATAATTTGCATGCATTCTACTGTTAAGCATCCACCTCAGGAACGGCTGTAATTGCCAATAAATTTCACAGAAGACACACGCCGCTACGAATATTTATAAAAATCTAATTATTGTGGTAATGTCACATGGGTTTGTCTCGCATTTATCCAAGGTTGAACTTTATTTGTTCTGATAGAGTAATGAAATAATAGGGCATCCTGCACAGACTGTCTCAAACTGTATGTCCTGGGACTCCTTTATGCCACAACAATAACACAATGCAGGAGTGGTCAGAATTATAACTAGAATGACTGAACTTGGCTTTAAATGTGCTTCTAGGTGGGACAGATCATAAACGTAGCATGTTTATAGCTATCTTTGTATGTTTGCTGTAATTTATGAACTACAAATCTGATTTCCAGCTAATCTAGATGATGGATCAGGCTGGTAGACCACACTCGACCACTAAAAAACGTTCTAAAAACAACGTATTTCCAACACTTTTGTTACTTTTCAGTTTTTGTTAACGTTTTACATATTAAGTGCAGCAAACATATTTGCTATGAACTTTAAAACACTGTTGTTGTTGTTTTTTTTACTTCAAATAAGTAGTATGAGGTTTTAAATCAGTGTCTGTCATGTTTACATTTAGCATATTTAACCCCACGAATTCCGTTTTCAAAACATTTTAAATAACTGAAACGTTTAACTGTAAAAATGTTGAATGTAAAATGAAAAAAAAAATGAAGATTTTTTTAATTTGTTGAACAGCGCAACCTGGGAAGATTGAGGTAATAATAATTAAAAGTTTGTAGGATATAATGAATAAACCATCATACGTACCGATGGGTAGTGCGAGGAAAAATGGTAACCAGCACAGGATGAACATGCCCACAACAACACCAAGCGTTTTAGCAGCTTTCTTCTCTCGAGAAAACTTGAGTAATTTGACAGTCAGTGAGCTCCTCATGTGGCCTTTGCTGCAGTCATCCTGCGTCTGAGAGCCTTTATAATGAATCCGGAGCGTCAGCTCATTGGAGTCCATGCGCTCCTTCATCACTCCAGCCTCGAGGTTTTTCGTGGTTCTTTTGGCAACTATATACACGCGGCAATACATGGCCAGAATCACCGCTAAAGGGATGTAGAAAGAGCCCAGCGAGGAGAAGAGCGCGTAAAACGGCTCCTCCGTGATGAGGCACACAGTGTCATCCTCGGAAGGAGGCTCTTTCCACCCGAGCAGGGGTCCTATGGAGATGACAAAAGCGAGAACCCAGACACCCAGCATGGCCAAGAGCGCCCGTTTTTCGGTCACAATGCTCGGGTACTGCAGCGGGTAACGCACCCCGATGTAGCGGTCTATGGAGATCACGCACAGGCTCATGATGGATGCGGTGCAGCACAGCACATCCACCGCAGCCCAGATGTCACAGAAAATCCTCCCGAACACCCAGTAGTTGAGAATTTCACGCGTGGCGGACACCGGCAGGACGGTTGTGCTCAGCAACAGGTCTGCCATGGCTAAATTGATGATGAAGTAGTTGGTTGGGATGCGCAGGTGCCTGTTGCACACTACGGAGAGAATAACGAGAATGTTGCCCACGATAGCAAACACAATAAAAGCGCCCAGAACCATGCCCAGTGGAAGCGCGCGGCTGAGGCTGAACGAGCTCGGTTCGGTCCCGTTGCCCGCGGAGCTCGAATTGGAGACGTCGGACAGTTCGGAGGAAGCATTACTCAAGAAGTTCACGGCATGATCTGTATCAGAACTCATCTTGCCTCTGCAGTACCTCCATACCAAACTAAGAGCAGCATTCACCGCCAAATGCGCAAATTGTTATTTCTGTATACCAAAGGAAAAAAGAAAAGAAAAAGACACGAAAATGACCAACTCAACGGATACGTGAGTCCTGTTGCGCAACAGGTGCGAAATAGGAAAAGTCCATAATTGAAAAACGTTGCATAAAGTCCAGTTAAAGATGTGCGTGTCCGGAACTTGGTTGGCCGACTTCTCCGCAGTGTCTCTCCCGGTGTTCCCGGCTGATCCAGCGCACTGCTTCTGACCACTCCTGCATTCACCAAACCCCCTCCCCTATGGAGACAGGCAGTCACGGAGAGACCTCGCAAAGCAGAACATTTTCACGGCCTATTAACCTGTACACTTATGGCAAGCCGTTGTAACCTTTATCATCTTAAAACTTACCAGTATCTGCTTGTTTTTCGTTAACGAGTAATCTAATAGTGACTTATTGTCACACAATCCTGCCTTGTTGCACGTTACATGCATTTACTATATAACATTAAATTATGCTATGAATAATAACATGCAACTAACCCTAAACCAAGCCCTAATCCTAACCCTATTGGAAGCAGTGTTAGAGAGTAGTTACACGTAACTGAATTATGTAGCGTAATGTAATTACAAAATACATGTAATTGTAATCTGTTACAGTCACTGAGAAAATGTGTATTACAGTTACTTATGAAAATATTAACAATTACATCTGGGGGTTACATCTGAATATTTTCACACACATACAGATATGATTGATTTCTTTCCAAAATTGCACTGACTGCTCTAAAAATATGCAACACCAATGTTTTAGGACACAGAATAGGACACATGTTTATTTCCTATTTGGGTTTATGTATATGCTTTATTTTTTTAACTGTTTTTTTTTTCAATGCATTGTTAGATGCCAGAGTTTCCTGACATATAGCCATAAAAAGATTTGATTTCAAAAACAGTATCATAGCTATTAAACTATCTTGTTATGATTTTAAATGTTTAACATCAGAACAATCTCAAAGTAAAAAACGGTGCTAAAGTCTGATTTTGTGGTGGCTGTGCTTTAAAATTAAATTATCATAATCTTAATTGAAGTGATGTAGGATTTTAAAAGTCTGACAGGGCTCAGTGTTGAGCCCTGCTGTAAGGCTAACCCTGCCTGCTTTAAATGTTTCAAAATGATTAACAGTTTAGAAAAAAAATTGAAAAGTAATCAAAAAGTAATCAAATGTAATCAGTTACATCAATAAAGTAACTGAAATAGTTACACTACTTATTACTTTTTAAACAGGGTAACTTGTAATCTGTGACCTATTACATTCCCAAAGTAACCTTCCCAGTTAATTCCCAGTAAGCGTAGCCTTATTTTAAGTACATGCTGCTGGTTATTAATATTACTTAGTACTTAATGTATAATTACTACAACAAGAGCACATGAAAATAAAGTGTAACCAATGTTTTAACTGTAGCATAGCCATTTACAAATTGTAAAAACTAATATAGCTGCTGAGATAAGAAATGTTACTACACTCTAAAAAATGCTTATTTTTAACAAAAATGCTGGGTTCAGCTTGCTGGGTCATTTTATTGGTTTGTTTTTAATATTTTACCCAGGTGCTGGGTAGTTTTCTTCTGCACTCTAAAAAATGCTGGGTTATTTATTTATTTTTTTTTACCCAAATGCTGGGTTCAGCTTGTTGGGTCATTTTATTGGGTTGTTTTTAATATTTTTACCCAGGTGCTGGGTAGTTTTTCTGCACTCTAAAAAATGCTGGGTTATTTTTTTTTTTTTACCCAAATGCTGGGTTTAGCTTATTGGGTAATTTTATTGGGTTGTTTTAAATATTTTTACCCAGGTGCTGGGTAGTTTTTCTGCACTCTAAAAAATGCTGGGTTATTATTTTTTTTTAACCCATATGCTGGGTTCAGCTTGCTGGGTCAATTTATCGGGTTGTTTTAAAAAAAATTTACCCAGGTGCTGGGTAGTTTCACTGCACTCTAAAGTTGTTTTTGTTGTTTTTATTTTTTTTTATTATTTTTTTTTTTAACCCAAATGCTGGGTTCAGCTTTTTGGGTCATTTTATTGGGTTCTTTTTAATATTTTTACTCAGGTGCTGGGTAATTTTTCTGTACTCTAAAAAATGCTGGGTTATTTTTTTTAACCCAAATGCTGGGTTCAGCTTGCTGGGTAAATTTATCGGGTTGTTTTAAATATTTTGCTGGGTAGATTCACTGCACTCTAAAAATGATGAGTTGTTGTTGCTGTTGTTGTTTTTATTTTATTATTTTTATTTTTTTTTAACCCAAATGCTGGGTTCAGCTTGTTGGGTCATTTTATTGGGTTGTTTTTAATATTTTTACCCAGGTGTTGGGTAGTTTTTCTGCACTCTAAAAATGCTAGGTTATTCTTTTGATTGATTGATTGATTTAACTCAAATGCTGGGTTTAGCTTGTTGTGTCATTTTATTGGATTGTTTTTAATATTTTAACTCAGGTGCTGAGTAGTTTTTCTGCACTCTAAAAATTATGGGTTATTTATTTTTTTTTTTTAAACTCAAATGCTGGGTTCAGCTTGTTGGGTCATTTTATTGCATTATTTTTAAATATTTTTTACCGAGGTGCTGGGTTGTTTTTCTTTAACTAAGCTGTTGGATCATTTTTTTCTTTTTTTTTTTTTTTTTTGGTTCTCAATGCCGATTTAGTGCACTTCTTCAGCAAAATAAAGGTTTGTATACATTTTATTTCATTTATAAAGCCTGTGCTGTAAATTATATTGTTTTAGACAACACAGCATACAAGGACCAGATGTCAGTCAGCGGTGTCAGCAGCGGTCATTTCACATGATGGAAACGCCTTTTCAAAATATGTTCTCTAATCTCAGTACTGTTTGTTTATGGGCAGGTTATGGAGTCAGTCATGGCATCTTTCAGCTATGAGTGAAATGCGAGGTGGTGGTCTGAGGTTCATTGTTCCCCCGGCGAACAGCAGCCTATCACCGGCTCAGATTTCGCCAACACACCAACACGTGAATTAGCAGTATTTCAGTGAAAAGTGATTACAGAGAATGGTTGAATACACTTAAATTAAAATACTACTTTTAAATGTTACATTTTTATTTAAAAAATGCTTGCTAAATGAGTTTAAATGTAATATTGTAAACTATGCTGTATTCACCCAAATAAATTCAATTTGTCTTATATTTTTGTCCACTGGTGTTCTTGCTTAAAAATAAATTTTCATCTTTTGATTATTGCTGTTGCTTCTATAATTCTATGTGTGATTTTTAATCTCCAGCCCATTTTAAGCCAAAAATGTAATATTTTTTAAACAATAGTTGACTTAAATAAAACAACCCAGCATGTTGGGTAAAATATTTAACCCAACCAGCTGGGTCAAAATAACCCAGCATGAGTTCTGTCTAGTCTTTACCCAGTGCTGGGTTGCCAAATAACCCAAGTCATCTTGTTTTCAGTGTAGTACCAGAAACAGGCATGGCAATCAAATAAATGCATACTTGTATAAGTTACATAAATATGAATCAGTGCTGGTAATATTTCAAATATATTCTATTTTTGAAATGAATATTTGATATCTGAACCACTATTCATCTGATAATATTGAATGGCATAAAATGGCACAAAATACTTTTGTCTATAAAATGGGCTCTTTAAAATTCCTGTTGAGTAGTCTATACCAGAGGAATTGATTTTGTTTCAGGTCCAGATTTTGACATCAAATGGCAACCCAACACAATACCAGATAAATTGTTTACTGTACAAATATAAACAAAAACATCCGTAGAAATCAGACACGTACACTACCAGTCAAAAGTTTTTGAACAGTAAGATTTTTAATGTTTTTTTTTTTTAAAGAAGTCTCTGCTGCTCACCAAACCTGCATTTATTTGATTCAAAGCACAGCAAAAACAGTACAATTTTGAAATATTTTTACTATTTAAAATAACTGCTTTCTATTTGAAAGTATTTTAAAATGTAATTTATTCCTGTGATTTCAAAGCTGAATTTTAGCATCATCACGTCCAGTCACATGATCCTTCAGAAATCACTCTAATATTCTGATTTGCTGCTCAAAAACATTTATTATTATGTTGAAAACAGCTGAGTAGAATTTTGATCAGGTATCTTTGATGAATAGAAAGTTCAAAAGAACAGCATTTATCTTAAAAATCAAAATCTTATGTATGTCTTTGTATTTATGGCAGTACAATTAAATAAATGCATACTTGTATGAGTTACAGAAATATTAATCAGTGCTGGTAATATTTCAAATATATTCTAATTTGAATTGAATATTTGATATCTGAGCCACTATTTATCTGATAATACTGAATGGCATAAACATGTAAGTTGTTACTATTTTAGTGACTATTTTAATAAATACAACCCAAAAGTACTAATTAATAGTTATTAGAGAAATCAATAAAGATACTGTCCACGACTGGATTATTTACTAATATAAATTTAGTACTACTAACATAAAAATAGACAGCAATGTAGTTTATTTTAAAGGACAAAATGTTGCTTGTCATACACCTATTTAGCCTTCATGGTGACAGATATAAATTATAATAAATCGGTCACTTGAGCTTCACAGCCTGCTGTCAGGTAATGTAATACAATGTCAACTGGAAAGCATGCCAATGGACATACCAACCGCTCTATTCTTAGGCTCATTTGCGATTTAAAATATGGAAAACTTGCAAACAATATCAAGGTTGTTGATGCACGATGGCATCTAGGTGCCCATTTGAGTCCCACAAGGTCTGTCACACATGCCATATGTCTACAACTTTCTAAAAACACTTTTTTTAGCTCTTAAGTACCACTTTTCGTTCTAAAACACATTTTTCTGGTGTCTGGTTCTAATGCAGCTCACAAACAAACAGAAGAAAGCACACAGTCATTCACTGGCAAAAGTCTTCACACTGTGCCATCTTCAAAAACTGCCATGAGTGTCCAAATATTCCTGCAAATCATCTGTAATTTTATAAACTAGCCACTAACTCGATCTCTTTGCAAATGCCAGCCAAACAGGAATATACTTTGACAGTGATGAAGTACTTAATGGCTTGCGCCAAAAAAACAAAAACAGATAACTCAAACAGATGGATGAAAACCCCCAGAAGTCAACCAATTTATACAAAAATCAAAGTAAATTATGGCTAGCCAGAGCTGTGAAAGAGGAAACAAGCCTGCTGTCATGCAGGAAAATCCTCATTGTGTCGAAATTAAATAAGCCTTGCCATTAAAAATTCAGAGCATGGACTGTGAGTTTAGAGAGGCATAAAAGTGAGGCCAAACCTTAAGGATTGTTCATTACAAAGTGATACAGACACAGCTGATAGATTAAGGAGTCTTAAACTGCACTCCCACCAGAGACTAATGGGAAACAGCAGAGCGTGTGGCGTGAAGGGGAAAGTTATATCCTTTGTGGATGGGTCGGTAGGTGATGGCACCAAATGTACGGCTGATGCATTTCAACCCAAACGCCAGTGCTGAGCTCAGGAGAAACAGCAGCCAGACCGCTGTGTGACCAGTGCAATAAATACACACGCATGCACACATACCCCGCGGCACTGTATAGCCCTTGAAAACCATCCAACTATTAGCTCAAACACACTCTGAGTGAATTAAGGCGATTACATTTAATACCATCGCCTCTTTGGATGATGAATTGCAGAAGGTAATGTAAAGTGAAAGGTGAGATTTAAAGGCAAGAATATGCTGAGCTGTCAGCCGCACCATACTAAGCTGTGCCATCTTCTCCCAGAGCGGCGGCAAGCGTCTGTCAAACACCAGAGTGACAGAATATACTCCATATTGGAGACAAAGCACTTATTTAGGAATAATTCTCTCTAAGGAATTACATTTACATTATAACCACAGTATATGTATCTTGAATAAAGAATTGCTTTTAAAATAATGAACCAAAATATTCATTGTTTTGTGAAAAGATAATAAAAAAGAAAAGCTAGAGGTGTTTTGCAATTCTATGCAGTGCAGATAATTAAGTGGGCATAATAAAGCATGGGAAGGAAGTGTAATTAGTAGGCATTCTGTGAAGCCATAATATCACAGATGTCAAACTGTTTTGTTCATCTTCTATAAGGATGAAAATGACTTTCTTCTTTAAGAAAATGGGCTCATTAAAATTCCTGCTGAGTAGTCTATACCAGAGGAATTGATTTTGTTTCAGGTCCAGATTTTGACGTCGAATGGCGACCCAACACAATACCAAGTAAATTGTTTACTGCACAAATATAAACAAAAACATCAGTAGAAATCAGAAACCTACACTTCCAGTCAAAAGTTTTTGAACAGTAAGATTTGTAATGTTTTTTTTCTCTTCTGCTCACCAAGCAAAAACTGTACAATTTTGAAATATTTTCACTATTTAAAATAACTGCTTTATGTATGAATATATTTTAAAATGTAATTTATTCCTGTATTTTTAAAGCTGATTTTTTAGCATCATTACTCCAGTCACATGATCCTTCAGAAATCATTCTAATATTCTGATCTGCTGCTCAAAAACATTTATTATTAATATGTTAAAAACAGCTGAGTAGAATTTTTTTTAGGTTTCTTTGATGAATAGAAAGTTCAGAAGAACAGGGTTTATCTGAAATCAAAATCTTATGTATGTCTTTATCATCACGTTTGATCAATTTAAAGCATCCTTGCTAAATAAAAGTATTAATAATAATATAAAAAATAATAAAATAAATAAAAATATTGATTTCAAGCTTTTGAATGGTATAGTGTATAATGTTAAAAAAGCTTTTTATTTCAGATAAATGCTGATCTTTGGATCTTTTCTATTGTACTGAACTGTTTTAAATATTGATAATAATAATAACAATAATAATAATAAATGTTTCTTGAACAGCAAATCAGCATATTAAAATGATTTCTGAAGGATCTTGTGACACTGAAGCCTGGAGTAATGATGCTGAAAATTTAGCTTGAATAAATTACATTTTAAAATATAATTTAAATAGAAAGCAGTTATTTTAAATAGTAAAAATATTTCACAACATTACTGCTTTTGCTGCATTTTGAATCAAATAAATGCAGGCTTGGTGAGCAGAAGAGACCTCTTTAAAAACTTTAAAAATCGTAATGTTCAAAGGCTTTTGACTGGTCATGTACATGTATTAATATAACAAGAAAAATTAAGGTTTCTAAATGTAATTCTTGAATGTTGATGGTTTCATAACTGTTTTACGAGTTGGATATTTTGTATGAATTCATATGATTTGTTTTCAAATGTACGTTTTTTAAAGATTTATTTTTGCCGTTTTTATGCCTTTATTTGGATAGGACAGTGTAGTTGGACAGGAAGCAAAGTGGGAGAGAGAGAAGGGGGTGGGATTGGGAAAGGTCCACGAGCCGGGATTCAAACTCGGGTCACCCGCAGCACAACGACGCTATATGTCGACGCGCCAACTGTAACCTGTGGGACGTCAGGAAGGAACAACACGAGGCAGGTCACCATTAACTTGTGTATTATCACTTAAGGAAATGGTGCAACAACGACAGATAACACACTGTGTTCTTCCAGAATATATCCACGAGAGCAGAGGCAGGGAAACCCGAGTCTTAAAGGGACCAACACCCAGACTGTTACACAACCACGAGGCTATTGGCGCCAACAAATGTACATTTTTTTTAGAGAAAACTAAGCATGACAGTCCATGCTTAGTTTATTCAAATTCATACAAATTCACCACAATCATGCCAAACATAAAGCAGTTACGAATTGCCATGAGAATGTAATGTTATGGCACAAACTATTATTTAGAAATCCAAATTTTAAAGGAATAGTTCCCACAAAAATACAAATTTGCTGAAAATGTACTCATTATTGTGGATTATTGAGAAGCTTTTATCAGTTGTTTGGACTCTCATTCTGACGGCACCCATTCACTGCAGAGGATCCGTTGGTGAGCAAGTGATGTAATGATAAATTTCTTCAAATCTGTTTTGATAAAGAAATAAACTCATCTATATGTTGGATGGTAAGTAAATTTTCAGCAAATATTCATTTTTTGTGTGAACTGTTCCTTTAAGCTCAGTGTTACATTCCTATGGAGAAGTGAAATAGCACTATTAGCTGACTATTATTTGTATTTTTGTAAACTAAAAGTTCAAACCACTTCTGCAAAATGATATCACATTGCTTCTTGCACATTAACCCATTTGTGCCCAAATTTGACTTAGTAGGAGAACATTTGGCAATTAACTCAAAATAACTGCTTTCAGCAGATCAGTGTTTATTCATAAGCAAAATTATGTATAAAAGTCGAAGAGCATTTGATACGAACCCACAAAAGGTGCATCTAGCTTATAATCTCTTGAATATGAAAACACAATAAACAGCATATCCATTTGTCTTAAAGCGGTGGAACATAGTGCAGAACAAAGTGCGGCCAATAAGTTGCCCCAAAAGGGCATTGTGTATCAAAAATGTAAATTAAAATAAATAAATAAAAATAAATGAAGAAAAAAATACATCTATATAACCAAAAAATAAATAAATACATAACTAAATAATAAAAAAAATGCTTTCAAAAGACATTCAGAATGGGAAGTTATGTCATACGTGTCCTCCCCACTCCCCTTTTCTATCTCGCTTCTCCATACAAAAAAGTATACAAAAAACTATAGATCTCTTGTAAGATTTGTTTTGTTTGGATGATTCTAGAGACCTTCATGATTATGTTGATATATATATGTCAACAAAAAATACTTATTAGTAACATGAAAATTATCTTTCTTTGAGAGGGTTTGCCTTCGCCATGCTTCCTGGAAGTAGAGGTAGGAAGCTGACGGTCTCAAGTGACGGGAAGGAAGTGAATACCATTTTTTCCCCCTTGAAATCCTTTATTTGGTTTGCTTCTATGTCATTAAGAAATAAAACATGTATAACATGTAAAAAAAATATTTACAAGAGGAAAATGACAACTATACACTGAGGCAACTATAGTTGCCAGTGGGCTTACACTCTTAAAAATAAAGCTGCTTCACGGTGCATAAATAACCTTTAACATCTGAAGAACCTTTATGTTTCACAAAAAGTTCTTTGTTGCAAAAGAAGGTTCTTCAGATTGTAAAAAGGCAAGAAAGATGGTGTTTTAAAGAACCTTTGACTGAATGGTTCTTTGTGGAACCAAAAATGGTTCTTCTATGGCATCACACCTTTATTTTTAAGAGTGTAAATGGTATTAGCGACACTTTCAAAATGAAATGTCTGCTGAGTGGTGCTAACGTGCGTTCAGTTTTATCTGAAACAGACAAACGTGAATCAGGCAATGTTTTATTATGTTGTTTGTTGTATGTTTTGCAGCAGTTCAGAAATGAAATGTCTGCTGAGTGGCTCTAGAAGGTTAATGCTAATGATGTTACAAAGTACACATGGGGACTCCTCCTACAAATGACTTAAACCTTAAAGTTTTCATCACCTGTTTTCTTTTACATTAGTTGAGTTTAAGTCTTCTAAGCCTGGTTAGTATGTTTTACCATCTCAGGGACATCCAAAGTGCACAGTTCCTGTCACACAGGTTTATTTAGGACTCAGTACTGAAATAATTTGTATGATCTTAAGGGCTATTTAATCATGTACGAATGAGGCAGCTGAGAACGATGGTTAGAATATTATGGTATCCATTAATATTAGTATTAACATTAATCCTCCAGTCCTGTATGAAGGGCACAAACCATTATGAATTCCAAGCTTTTCTGAGCGACTCCTGTTATGGAAGCAAGAAAAACTCATCGTAATTCATCTGTCTGGATTGTGGCCAGACGTTTAGCTGCAAAGCAGGGCTGTGAGGGTTTTAGTCAGACAAGCAAATAGTATTATGTGGTTCTCAAATTCTGTGGTTAGGTATAGAGATAAACACAAAGGTTTGTTTAATAAAGCAAAAGTGACTGTGAAAGCTTTGCCTGTTAACTGTTTAAAATGTATGCTGTCTCAAATGAAATTAGAAACGCTGATTTTAATCCTCGACACTGAATTCCTTTTGAACATGGCTTAAAAAACCGTGATGGAGATAATGTAGCTAGACAGTTATGCAACTCAGTATAAAATAGTATTTGCTTACATTCGTGGGAACACTTGAATTTCGTTGCCGCCCTGCTATTTCAAAATCCTCCCTTACATAAAGCAATTGCAAAAAGGAATGGTGTATAAATATAATATACATTCAGATGTATATTAATGATTCCCCAGAGACACATTCATTGAGTAGAGAATCTACATATGCCTCATATGGTATTTTACTGTGAGATTCTATTGTTTGTCCTCATGTCATATTCCCATGGCCTTTTCACAAGTGGCTATTGAAAATGTTTATTTTAAACGTAAATGTACAGATTCTCTCTACAGATGTTCACTACGCTTCAAACGATTTATTTTTAATAAATGAATACCTGTTCCCAGCAAGGATGCATTAAATTGCAAAACAGCATATTAGAATCATTTCTGAAGGATCATTTCTGATGACTGCAGAAAATGTAGCTTTGCCATCACAAGAATAGATTAAATTTTAAAATTAGGGCTGTCAAACGATTAATCGCGATTAATCGCAATTAATCGCATACAAAATAAAAGTTTGAGTTAATATATGTGTGTGTACTGTGTGTAATTATTATGTATATATAAATACAAGCACATTCATGTATATATTTAAGAAATATTTACAAGTATATGTATTTATTATAATTGTTTTAGAATTAATATTATATATAAATAAAAAATATTTTGTACATAATGTATTTCTCTTAAATATATACATTAATTTGTGTTTATTTATATATACATAATAATTACACACAGTACACACACATATATGAGGCAAACTTTTAATTTGTATGCGATTAATTGCGTTTAATCGTTTGACAGCCCTATTTAAAATACATTTAAAAAAAGTGGAAAGAGCAATAGATGGTAAAAAAATAGCACCACACGAATAATTACCATCGATCGTTTTATCCTTTGCACAACTAGAGATAATGACTGACGTCTGTCTTTTGTAGTGTTGACTAGCTCAATAACACAGTGGTGGGCGGAGTTAGTGTAAATAGCCTCTGCCAACAAGGCAGGCTATTTTGCACTTAGTGTAAATAGACACTCCGAAAAAGAAAACAGCTATTTTAAATTGTAATAATATTTCACAATGTTACTGTTTTTACTGCATTTTTGTGAGCGTAAGAGACTTTACAAACATTCCTATACTGACTCCAAACTTTTGAACCGTGGTGTAGATTTATTATTTAAACCTTTCATTTACCCAAATTGTTTTTCCAGTAGGTCTTCTCTATAGGCTTTCATAACATCTTTACTCACTGAGCAGTCATATGGCAAATAGTTATTTTCTAAGATTAATGAGAATACCTCCAAAAATGTTATTGCTCTTGACGCCTGTGGAATATCCGAATGTGAGCATTATTTTAAGACACTGGTTTGGAAATATCACACAGTCTCACAGGCAAAGAGAATAATGCCAAGAGTTAATCATGGGACACGAGCCATCAGTGCATGAGATTTATCTTAGTATTAATATCCTGGATGTCACGATGATAGCATCTTTTACCTTTGCTTTTGTGCTCCACATATTAGCGCTGGAACACGAAGTACCAGATGTCTGTATAATTTGTCCATTGCAGGCGAACCCTTTTTGAATTCAATACTAGATATTAGATAGTCAGTGAAAATACAATCAAATGACTATCATATAACTGGACGCTTTGTTGGTTATGTAACAAGCTTTATCTAAAAGCAATGCATAAAAATAAGTAAATTATCAAAAACTGCAAAATTGGATTTTTATGGGAAAACGTTTTTTTGTTTTTCCTGTGTTTCCTCTTACCACTTTGGGAAATATACTCTATCTATTATTCTACCACAGATTTTAATATGAGACAGAATGGGATAGATGTAGATGTGTGAAATTATACAGGGGTCATATTGCCAGAAATGGAACATCACAGACATGAATACTAATTCTTTACACTCATCAGAGAGCATCTGCAGTAGAGCAAAAAGGTCCTTTAAACATGAAATTAACGGAAAAGAGTCAATAGGACCCATTTACTCAGATCTGCATTGCATTATACATAATTACATATCAGACGCTTTCATCCCGAGCAACTTACCTTGAAAATCACAAGCAATCATATGCAATTTCATGTAATCCAATGTAACTGTGAAAAGGAAAAAAGAAAAAGAAAGGCATGTCTTTATTTAATTTAATGTTAGATTTATATTTGTCTATGCAAATGAAATGAGTAGGATGCTCGTTGACATTCTACCATTGACAGTTTATTGATTTAGTGCCATGTCTATGCATTGGTGTCCACTGATGCATCTGTGTTCAATAAACGAGGAACGATGAGAGAAAGAAAAGCTCTTCAACTTGCGTTTAGATATTTAAAAACAAAATAGCAGCTTTATTGAATAATCACATAGCAGATAACTGTCAAAACTGGCAATAAAACGCATGATTTTTTGTTTATTTTTCATAGGGCTGACATTTACGTTTTTGTGTTTAGCAATGAACAAACTAATAAGATATGTTTTGGTAGCACCTGGTGTGTTTTTCTTCCTGCTGTAATAAGTGGAGATTCCTGCTGCATTACAATGATGTCCAAACACTCGATGCATTTTAAATAACCCCCTCGTAAATAATAATAACTACTATTTACTTTCTGTTAACATCTGACCTAACCCTTAGCCCTTTGTCCGCATTTGTAGCAGCTGGTTTTGCAGTGCTGTCCTCCCTTGTGCTCAAAAACAGAGCCACAAAAATCCAGACAGCAGCCGAACTCGACTGCAGTTTATTGTTGTTTACTATGTAGTCTTTCTTTAATTTATTTTTAGTTATTATTATGAAGCACATTCAATTTCACTGGTTAAAAATTGTTTATTTTGCTGCTTACTATGGCTGAAGTTTGTTAAAATCTCAAGTTACATTTTAAAGTACAGTGGAGGAATGCACATCTGCATGTCATTCATAATTACTCTGCAAATTCCCAGGTAATTTTGATAAATGTGTCCCGAAATAGATGGTATGAAGTTTAAGTAACTTTAGTATATGACCCGCAGGGACTGTAGAAGATTCTCCATGCTTCCGAGTTTAAATGAGTTTTGCACATTTTCTCAGCTCCTGTGAGACTTTCTGGAAAAACAGCAGCATTTCCCAGTCTGTGGCCCTGAAAAGATGTGATTTCACAGTGATTTAGCGTTCTCAGTTTGTATTGCTCAGCAAGGTCTCTGTTGTCACTAGACTGGAATGAATGACGCTGGATGTGCGTTGGAGCTTGAGGGTCAGCGTACATCTCCAGTAAATGCGGAGTTGGGTTTGGTCACAGCTCGATGTCCAAATAAGATGATAATCTACCAAAATCAGCAACTTCGATTGGGCTGCATGAAAACTGTTAACAGCACAGTCATTTAAAATGAAAAATAACCTCTCCATGAATGGATAGGTCTGGCCAAAAGACATGGAAAAGAAAAGCCTTGTTTTTTTTTGTTTTACCTAAAAGCAGCCTAATACAGTCAAGCATAATTTAGCCTCACTTTGGGCCAAGCTCTACTGAAGAGACCGAACTGTTTTACAGTCAATACTGTATGACCCAAAATAACACACTTCTACTGAGCCATAGCTTATACAGTATGTTTTCCTTTATTGTCAGGCATGTATAATATAATATGTAAGGAATAACTGACGACGGGGCGTTGAATTATTATAAAATAATGCACACCCGAGGTGGGGGCCACGATGTGAAACAGAGTCATCTGACCAATTGGTAAGCTCCGCCCCCCCTTTAGTTACTGTTGCTCACTTGGACAAACAAACGGGGTTGCCAACTGTTTTATAATGACAGCCGTCATAAATTTTGGACACTGGAGGAGCATTCAAGGGGGAGTTAAATATGCCATGGAGGGATATATAAATGATTTTAAAATAAATACGGTGGGTAACGAGATTAATTTGGAAGCAAGGGTTTACATGCAAAGCAAGTGGGAGAAGCCTCATGTTATGGTTGTCACAATCGCAGAGGACAACTTCCAGGTTCAACACTGTTCAACACTAGTTTAATATGGAGAGTCACTCAAATGTAGACCTTCGTTTAAGCGTTTTTGATCTACAATGTACATGACGCGAGAACAGTTAGCAATTTAGGTTTGTAGCCTATATTAGCATGGACTCATTAACTTTAATGTTGGTTTTAACCAGAGATACCTTTCCGAAGCACAAGATGACATTAATGTTTTGCCTGAGCAGATGAAAATTGTAACTTAATGAGAGTATGACAACCTTTAATAATGAAATAAATTCCAAATTTAATTGCCTGGAATCAAGTACCCCAGACACATCTGTGTTCGAGGGGAACTTACAGGTCAATTATTCCACTTATACTCTGTCTTAATACCTCAAGACATTGTTCAGATGTTGTATTTAAAGACATTCATCAGGTTTTTGTCCTTAAAGTGCCCCTATTATGGATTATGAAAGGTTCATATTTTGGTTTTGGGAGTCCCCAACAACAGGTTGACATGCATGCAAGGTCAAAAAAACACTTTTTATTGTCTTATAATATACATTTATTTTTACCTTATTTGCTCAACGACTCCCAAGCGGTTTGCTCAACGATTCATTTCCTCCTTTGCGTGAAACTAATCTGCGGTGATTGGTCTGATGACCCAGTATGTTGTGATTGGTCTACTGTGGGCAGCACATTTCAGAAACGGAGCACCCATCTCCATTACTGTAACCCACAGCTCGGCGGTAAACACCCAAACAGCCAGCCAACACAGAAACATATTGATAAAGCACTAAAGTTTGTACACTAACAAATTGCTCCATTCTTTATCAGAACTCCAAGTAATAACAACGACAAACATCCACTATTCACTGACACATTTCTAGACAATTGTGAGCAAACAGATATTGCTGTTAGCTAGTTAGCCAGAGACCCACAAGCTGCACGAAGCGAACACAAAACACACAAGTAAATAAGTATTTTACAGAGCACACAAGAGCAACAATTTTTAAAGGATTACTCCACTTTCTGAATAAAAATGTCCTAATAATTTACTCTCCCCCATGTCATCCAAAATATTCATGTCTTTCTTTCTTCAGTTGCAAAGAAATTAAGTTTTTTGAGGAAAACATTCTAGGATTTTTCTTCATATAGTGGACTTCAGTGGTGTAAATGATCCCAGCCGAGGAATAAGGGTCTTATCTAGAGAAACGATCAGTCATAAAAATTTAATATTTATACACTTTTTAACCACAAATGCTCATCTTTATTAAAAGACTATTGTTTGAGTTTGTCCCACGTCTCCTTCGTTTCACGCTCCTCCAGTGGTGGACGAAGTACACAAATTAAGTACTTAAGTAAAAGTACAGATACATATAATTAAATATTACTTCAGTAAAAGTAAAAGTGCTCCTTTTAAATTTTACTCGAGTGAAAGTACAAAAGTACCAGATTTTTTATGTACTTAAGTAAAAAAGTACTGATAGATTTATTTTGCAATTTTATATAGGCTACTTAATTTAATTTTATATTAGCACATATTTTTGTATAATCCTACTGCTCAAAAAACCTGGGATTTCCCCAAAATAACCACTATATGGAGTAAAAAAAAAATGTTTGTTGTTAATATGGACTACGCTGACAAGAGTGATGTAGTAATGTTCACTGTGAAGCTTGCACCAGTAGAAAAACGTGTTTTAAAGCTTGTTGTTTTGAATAGGTCCCAGTTCTTAAAACTTGTCTATGGTGTAAAAACACCCCTGGCCAAATGCCAAGTGAGGGCATCACTTCCTATTTGATAATTGCTATAGTTACCATGTTCTGAACATCACATCCTTTCTTTTTCCCTCAGATGTAATCTGTCTAGGTGGTTAAATAATTTGGACTTTATATCTAAAATTACCTCAACTTAGCACCAGTAAGCTTGTTAACTAGACAGTTAGCATCAGCTAACAATATTTACTTATTTTCAGGATGGTTATGAATAAACATTCATATCTGTCTAGTTGATGGAAACAATATAACATTTTATACTGTTGATAAACGATATAAAAACATCAAAACATTATATTGTTTCCACGTCACGTAGAGCTTAATGCGTAGCATTTTAATAAAACTGCTAACGTTACAGCAGCGGGGAATATTTACGTGCATGAGTTATTTTATTTAATCTGTGTTATTTTAATTTTTCGTTTTTTGACCTAAAATATAGACACGTATGTTGATATGTCTGAATTCAAGCATTTCAGTGGGCTTAGACAGATCACCCTTTACAGCAGATTTCATTTACAAACAAAGGACAGTTTTCACCTAAATATGGTTTTCAGTTAGAATAATTAATCCTAAAATTCGACATTAGTAACTTACTTTTCGCAGCATCAGTCGAGTGCGCACTCACAAGATCTCCCGGTTCTTAAGGTGCATTCACGCCATATCGGAATTCCCGTAATTACGAGATTCCAACTTGTAAAAAGCGTTCACGTCCTCGTACAGCTTGTAATTACAACTTGTGAACTGGGAGTCTTCTGAGAGCTACGACTTGTACCACCTGACCAACGTAGACTCTGTTTAGGCGTTGATAGTGTTGCCATAGAAAAGCATAATTCCGACTCTGAGGACGTGAACAGCTCCGAGTAGAACGTCACATGTTGTCATCTCGAAATTACGGTAATTATGATATGGCGTGAACGCAGCAATACTCATGAATTCAGTTCACTGGAGACTCGCTCTAAACGGATCATTTGAATCAGTGAGTTGTCGACTCGTGAACAGCTGCAATCGGATCATTCAAATTCGTGAATGAATCGTTTAGTGCGATCTGCGAATCGATTTAACAGGTTCATTAAAAAGAATCAGTTTTGTTCATGAATCAGACACCGCTTCTGCTTCTCGGTGCACGTGATATATTATAAGAAGTAACGATATGTTTTATGATATTTAGTGAAGTAAAAAGTACGATCTTACGCTTTGGAATGTAATGAAGTAAAAGTGAAAGTTACTCAAAATAAAACTACTCCAGTAAAGTACAGATACTTGAAAAATGTACTTAAGTACAGTAACGAAGTACAACGTTACTGTCCACCACTGCGCTCCTCACAGTAGTAACCGTGACAGAACACCAGACCGACAAGAAGTTTTTTTTTTGTGTGTGTGTGTGTGTGTGTGTGTGTGTTTCACCTCCTTTTATTTTCAGCATTTTGTTCAGTGTTTTGTTGTCTGTTTTTCCCCCCATGGATCCCTTCGACCCCTTATCCTGTCCAGGATACCTCCTCCTTCTGCTGGAGCACGGGGAACGATCGCTCGAGGACCTATGACGCCAGCCTGAACCCCACATGCAGAGCGCCATTGTCCGAAGATGGTCCTCGAGCACCTTTGTGGAGTGGATACTGGCAAGAAATGGATCTCCATTCACCATCAGTTCCGAGGATGATCTCGTCAGTGCCACTCCAGACCCAGAGCCCAGCCCACTGTGCGGAGCTTAAGCATGAGCCCACCAATGACGGAGAGCCCAAGCCATCGCTGCAGGGAGCGACAGAGCTGAGGATTGCCGCACAGCCGGAGCTGCAAACGACGTCAGACCAAGTGTGTGAGCTGGCAACAATGCCCACCACAAGAGATAAAGCCAACCATACCAGTCAGCCTCGTTTCGGCCATGGAGGGCATTTGTGAACTGTCTCCCAGCCCTGAAAGCCCGGAGGCTCACAAATGCCCGGAGGCTCCCGCTCTTGCCTCCTCCACTACTGTCATCTGGCAGCCCCTCTGCTCACCCTCAGCTCACCATTTGTGCAATGGGCTCACCGCAGGTCTGCCAGTCTCCATCGGCGTCGTGGCTGGAGGATCCTCTGTCTCTGCCTCCAGCCTCAGAGTTCAGGACTCTGTTTCGGCCCATCGACCCAGCAGCTCTGCCATGGCTCCTAGCTCCCTTCTTTTCGCCGTGGCCCAGCAGTCCACTGGCTCCGCCACGCTCCCTCATCCCTCCGGCTCTTCCTTGGTCTGTCATTGTCCATCCTTTGCCTCGGGACTCAACTCCTCCGGCTTCGCCTCGTCCCTCTGTCTCTCTGTCTCCGTCAGGCTCCTCCATCCCTTCGGCTCCACCTTGGTCGTTTGTTACTCTGGCTCCACTGCGGCCTTCCGGATACCCGCCTCTGCCTCGGTCGCCTGAGCTATCTGTTCCGCCTCGGCCCTCCGAATCCTCCTCGTCACCCTGGCTCATCGGCTCTCCGTCTTCGCCTCGGGCTCCTCCGCCACCGTTGGTCACCCCCCTGGAGTCGTTAGCCCACCTGGCTCCTCCTGCTCCAAGTCCCTCGTGTCTCCGTCTAGTCCTCCCTGGCTCATCCCTCCATCGTCACCACCCTGGCCTCTGTCTGCTGACGCTCTCCCGGGTGTCCATCCTCCTCCTGAGCCTCCTCCCAAGTTCCCATCCGTCCCTCCCTATGTTGTTCCTGCGAGGACGCGCCTTCTGGGAGGGGGGCGATATCCCATGGACTGTCTTTGTGTGTTTTTCTCCCCATGTACTTCCCATGGCCTAGATTTCCCTGTAGTTTATTAGTCATTTGTTTCACCTGTGTCTCGCTAATTACCCCTCATTTAATTTAGTATTTGAAGTGTTGTCTGCCCCATTATTCCTGTCCAGTGTTAATGTCATTTTGTATGTCTTGTTATGCTACGTGTGTGTTCCTGCCTGCCCTGGGTTACTCAGTGGATGTTTATTAAAAGACTATTGTTAGAGTTTATGCCATGTCTCCTTCGTTTCTCGCTCCTCACAGTAGTAACCCTGACATCTGTCTTTTTTTATCCTGACCTGTTGTTTACTATATTTATTTGTTTGACCAGCGTTGTTGTGGGTTTTGGTTCTTTTGCTATTTTAGGCTTTAAAGACCTTTGAAATAACTGAAATCATTTGGCAAAGTGATATGGACATGTAATGCGGTCAAGACCTGCCTGGAACAACTTTAGTCATCCGTTTCCCTGAAAATAATTGCACACTTTAGAATGTTCGTCAGCCAATCAGATTCAAGAATTCAACGGCTGTAGTATCCTCCTTTTTTCACGCAGAAGTAAGCTTATGGTGAGATTCCAAGTTCATTAGTTGCTATAGGGAAACCATATCTGTTTGCACTACAAACCAGTGTGTTTGTTAGAAAATACATAGAAAATAATATGGTAAGACACACCAATTTGCAATATCAAGCAGCAAAATAAGCTGTTTTGTTTAACTGGAGGTCAAACCCATAAAATTTACAATTTACACACTCTTACGTGAAAAAGGCGGATAAGATATAATAATATAATAAATATTTTTTTTAAAAATAAATGCAGTTTTATGCAGACTATTTTGGAATATGTTTCTAAATCCACAGCAAAACTAAATAGTCCTTTTCAGCATAACAATGTTATTTTGTATTCCAGCACATAAAAAGCTATTCTAGTTGGTTTAATAGTTGTTTTAGTTAGGAGTTTTTGTGTACTTTACTATATAATCTCATCTAAATAATCAATCTACACTATCTGGGAGGACATTCTTTGGTAAGTTCCCCACAAGGATAAAGTAAGGAATGCTGGAGCTATACAATGAATAACAACCAAATCAAATTCCAGGAATGAGATAAAATTCAATTTAAGCTTTTGTAAATAAATCAGACGTTACAAAAATAGGCCAGCTAATTTTGTGCCTCGTCACATCCACGTGTTTTCTCCAAGACATATTACCAACCCAGAGATTAAAGGGACATTCTTCAAGCCACTATTTTAATGGCCCTGTTTATTTTGCTCAAATATTATCTTGTTATATCACTACAAGACAAATGCAGTAAAGTCTGGAAATCATGAGACCAGCTTGTGATTGAACTGTTCTGTGTGGCTGCGTTCTGATTCATCACCCAAAACAAACCATTGTTGCTCTGTTTGTTTGAGCGGAGTAGCAGCTGTTTATCTGTACATTGGACACCTCATGTTTTGAGGTATAAAAACATATCATTATTGCTGTGCTGTACTGTAAACCCACAGGAGAAAATCAATGGCGTTTTAAAGGCTTTGAGAGTTTTATATAAGGAGACGCTGGATGTTATTTTTAAAATTTAGACAAATGGGTATTATTCAGCATATTATCCACCTTTTTATTTAATGTGGAAAAAGCTTATGGGTGAGACTTCCAGTTCATTAGCTGCTATAAGGAAATAACGAGAAGAATAACAACGTGCAGTAAATGGTAAAACTGTTTGCACTACAAACCATTGTGATTAAGATAAGACATTAAACTAATATGGTAAGACACAAATTTGCAATATCAAGCAGCAAAATGTGCTTGTACAGCTAAAAATAGCTGGCCGCAGATGAGACTGGAAGCCAAACCCATTAAATTTACATTGTAAATTTACAAATGGCCATACCCGCTCTTACTTGCAAAAAGGTGGATAGATTATAGACCTTAAAGTGATACTCCATCCAAAAATGAAAATTCAATCATCATTTATCCCCTCTCATGGCATTCCAGACTTTGGTACTTCAAGATGAACGCAAAGATTTTCAGAAAAATAATCTAAATCTATGTGAATTCATATAATGCAAGTGTATGGCAGCTGGCCACAGCAATGGTTTATATAGTTAAAAATAATGTAAAATATATATTTTTTTCCTACACACATCTATCGTTTTGCTTCAGAAGACATTGATTCATTAACTAGAGTTGTATGAATTTTATGGAATTACAGAGGTATTTTTCTAAAAATATGTTTGTGTTCCACTGAAGAAAGTAAGTTATATTAATATATATCTTGAATGGCAATTTTTGGACAGTGTAAATTTTGGATGAGGTATCCATTTAATTGAGGTGCAAATTAACCCTTTAACTGTCACTGCCCACCCTGTGGGACGCCTAAGTTTACTTCACCATATTACAAATAAATTCTAATCTAATCATGACAAACTATTAGAGATGTGACGAGATCTCGCGGCACGAGATCTCGCGAGATCTCGTGAGATCTCGTGACGATATCCTCCTAAAACATTTTGCAGTGTTTACATTAGAGCTGCACGATTAATCCTTAAAATATCGAGATCTCGATTCAAACACCCACGCGATCTTTTTCCTGAATGACAACGATTTAGTTATGTCTGTTAGGACTGTTTAACATCGGGAGTGTCAGTGGAGCTTGAGAAGCACGTTTTGTCGCTGCCCATGTTAATGAATCAGAGGGTCGGGGTAAATGTGAACGCAAAAAAAGCAACACAAACAGTCTTTTCAACCACATTATAATCATTATTTCTATGTTACAGACATTTAAATAACAGAAGTACTGGGATAAAAGTTTATAGTTTGGGTATAAACACTTACTGTCTACAGTAGCGATCAAAACGAAACTATCTTGCATGTATTGTAACGCTTATCCTTATCGACAATTGCTCGTTTAAAAAAAGTATGTCATTGAATCATTCATTCAGGAGATTTCAATAGTCAAACAAGTCTTAATGAAGTGAGACACTAACTCTTTCATTGAAGGTTTTTTTTTGTTTTGTTTTTGTTTAAATAAATATATATTTGTAAAAGACTTAAGCAATGAACAGTTTGTCAGAACCACTAGTAAATTGTTATATTGTTATAACTTTTTTCTCCAGAATCATGAGAGAATCATGGTCTCCAATTTATTAAAAACAGCTGCGATTCTCAATTCATTCAGAATCGCGAAGCTCTTGTTTAAATGTTGTTTATTACTGCATATAATTAATTAAAATGGAAGTTTAATTTCATAAAGTTCAAAATGCACCTACATTTTTTTTGCATTTTGTCTTTTTCAGTTAAATAAAAGACTATTTTCCCTATATATTTCATCATTGAGGAATTCTTAAGAAAAGTTTAAAAATCTTGTCTCGTCTCGTTCTCGTGAACCCAGTCTCGTGTCTCGTCTCGTCTCGTCTCGTCAGATAAGTGTCTCGTCACGCCCTACAAACTATACATCGTTGGAAGGGTCTAAGACTCCTAAATAGATATTTTACCATATTTTTGTGTTATAAATTATGTAGAAAAAGTAATAGATTAATATATGTCAAGAGTGCAACTTTAAAAAACCTACATCATAACATGAGTTCTGACCTTTGTCACAAAAGACTTTCTTTGTTGCCTTTTTCCCTTTCACACTTTAGAAATCATAAGAAATTATATATCAGTTCAAAACTTAAAATCTCAAAATTCATCTTTTGAAAGGCATTTTAAAATCAGACATTGCATTACCATGGAAAATCTACATCAAAATCATAATACAAAAATGTTTTCATTCATGAATTATAATAATTTAAGTCTGGATAGTACATTTTTATGTCTGTGTTCAAAAATGGGAGTGACAGTTAAAGGGTTCAAAAATAAAAAAATGCTTAAAAAAGTGAAAACTATTTTTATTTATTTACGTTATTATTAATTTGTTTACAAAAGGGATTTTGATGCTAAATAAAATAAAATAAAACCCTGAGATAGAACATTAAGGTCAACATTAGGGGTTTTTATACTTTACTTGTAATATTTCTGTGGTTTTCTTGTTTGCAATGTAAAAGACTTCAACATGCAAATGTTGCTTCAGAGTGGAGTCAAAAAGTCAGTAGACCTACAACCCTTTGAAAATCTAAGTTTCAATGAAAGCAGAACTCTAATTTTAATACAATATTCTTTGCCATGATTAATAATATTTCATTACGTCTCTGCTAGATTGACTCAGCACTGCTTGGCCCAAACACCATAATGGCACTGTGTCTGGCATGACTAATTTACGGTGAAACAAATGACAAAAATCCATTGATTCTAACCGTCTGCATTACCAGACAGGCACGGTTTATAGCTGTGTAGCTGAAGGGGTTCAGGAGTGACTTTGGAAGAGGGACAAAGATCATGCCGAGACAATTAAGGGTTAATCTCCTGAGGATGTTAGACTGATCACACCATACTTCCCTCACTACCTGCGGCTTTAAACTCTGTGAATAGTCTCTCTTCTCCCAACATCACCTGTTACCACAGTGCTGAATTGTGGTACCGGTGTTATCATCAGAAAATCGATAGTGACTGCTATAGGCGAGTAAACAAGGTCAGGCTGAACCACGTCAGATTCATCCAGGTCTATAGATAGTCCAAAATGGAGTCATTTGAAAATGATAAGTGCTGGGTTTTAGTTGGATTAATAAGCTTAATTCGTCCAAGCTATGACCTGTAAGAACTGATGACGACAATGGTGTGATGTGTTCAGACTGGAGCTTTAACACGTCGGTTGCTTTTTTAAAAAATGAAATGATTCATATGCTTGATTGAATAAAAATCTAAAAATAATTGGGACGATCGGATGCACACAGTGTGCAGGGGAGGATTAACAATGCTTATCAATGGTCGCATTTGATATGCATGTAAAATGACTAATTGAATGAATGAACCATGAGGGCTAATGAATATGCATGAAGCATAAGAATTACCACTTAATTAGTGCTGGATGCTGAACAGTGAAGTCTGAAGTCTTTTCACAAGCTCTCAAAGCTCTGAGCACACACATGAATTGACTACATATGCACATAGCCTACTGTATTTATGAAAATCAGGACTCAAAAAAAAAGTGTATGTATATATATATACAGAAAGAGAGAGAGAGAGAGAGAGAGAGAGAGAGAGAGAGAGAGAACTTAATTAGATATATTCTTTGAAAATCGAAAATCAGTAGACTTCTTTAACAGGATGTTATGAACTTTTGCTGCTGATTTTATACCCATTAAGAATGTTTAAATATTTACAATAATATACTGTAAGTTAATGGTAGTTAATGCATTAACTAACTTTACCTAACAATTTGTTTTACTGTAATTTGGTACCAATATTTTTTAAATACATGATTTATATACACAAAAATATGTGATTTTTTTACACTATATATGTGACCCTGGACCACAAAACCAGTCGTAGATTGAAAAGGTATATTTGTAGTAAAATAGCCCATAGCCAACAACAATACATTGTATGGGTCAAAATTATTGTTTTTTTTTTTTTTAATGCCAAAAATAATTAGAATGTTAAGTGAAGATCATGCTCTATGAAGATGTTTTGTAAATTTCTTATTGTAAATATATCAGAACGATTTTTGATTAGTATGTGCATTGCTAAGAACTTCATTTGGAAAACTTTAAAGGTGATATTCTCAATATTTAGAGTGTTTGAGAGCCTTCAGATAATAAATTGGCCAAAAAATTGACCCTTATAAATTTTAAGCATATTTTAAACCTATGTTGTGTAATTAATATTTAATTTCAACCTTAAAAATACCAACAATAAATTTCAGAATGTATTTCAGGACAAAGGAAATATATTTCCAATCTTACATTAGCCTACATCTGCAATGACCAAAATTATAAACGCAACACTTTTGTTTTTGCCCCTATTTTTCATGAGCTGAACTCAAAGATCTAAGATTTTTTCTATGTACACAAAAGGCCTATTTCTCTCAAATATTGTTCACAGATCTGTCTAAATCTGTGTTAGTGAGCACTTCTCCTTTGCCGAGATAATCCATCCACCTCACAGGTGTGGCATATCAAGATGCTGATTAGACAGCATGATTATTGTACAGGTGTGCCTTAGGCTGGCCACAATAAAAGTCCACTCTAAAATGGGCATTTTTACTGTATTGGGGGGTCCGAAAACCAGCCAGCATCTGGTGTGACCACCATTTGGCTCACGCAGTGCAACACGTCTCCTTCACATAGAGTTGATCAGGTTGTTGATTGTGGCCTGTGGAATGTTGGTCAACTCCTCTTCAATGGCTGTGCGAAGCTGCTGGATATTGGCAGGAACTGGAACACGCTGCCATATACGCTGATCCGGAGCATCCCAAACATGCCCAATGGGTGACATGTCCGGTGAGTATGCTGGCCATGCAAGAACTGGGATGTTTTCAGCTTCCAGGAATTGTGTACAGATCCTTGCAACATTGGGCCATGCATTATCATGCTGCAACATGAGGTGATGGTCGTGGATGAATGGCACAACAATGGGCCTCAGGATCTCGTCACGGTATCTCTGTGCATTCAAAATGTCATCAATAAAATGCACCTGTGTTCGTTGTCCATAACATACGCCTGCCCCTACCATAACCCCACTGCCACCATGGGCCACTCAATCCACAACGTTTACATCAGCAAACCGCTCACCCACACGACACCATACATGCTGTCTGCCATCTGCCCTGTACAGTGAAAACCGGGATTCATCCGTGAAGAGAACGCCTCTCCAAAGTGCCATACGCCATCGAATGTGAGCATTTGCCCACTCAAGTCGGTTACGATGTTGAACTGCAGTCAGGTCGAGACCCCAATGAGGACGACGAGCATGCAGATGAGCTTCCCTGAGATGGTTTCTGACAGTTTGTCCAGAAATTCTTTGGTTATGCAAACCGATTGTTGCAGCAGCTGTCTGGGTGGCTGGTCTCAGACGATCTTGGAGGTGAAGATGCTGGATGTGGAAGTCCTGGGCTGGTGAGGTTACACGTGGTCTGCGGTTGTGAGGCCAGTTGGATGAACTGCCAAATTCTCTGAAATGTCTTTGGAGTCGGCTTATGGTAGAGAAATAAACATTTAATTCACAGGCAACAGCTCTGGTGGACATTCCTGCAGATGTAGGAATTTTTTTTTTTTCATAAATAAAAAAATAAAATATATTTTATTTTATTAATATTTTTTTAAAATATTTTTTAAATGTATATATATATATATATATATATATATATATATATATATATATATATATATATATATATATATATTATAGTGCTGTCAATCAAACTAATTTATCACACATTTTTTTTAAATTAATCACAATTAATCGCAATTACGATTATACTATATATTATATAAATATACTTTTATATTTCAATAATTTCACATTCAATCTTCAAATTAACGTAGAAACAGCATAAAAGCAGTATATTTTTAATATTTGTTAATTTTTTTTATGACTGAAGGTGAGTATCACTGATACCAATATTACTGATGTCTCTTGGAAACTGTTTCTCCCCCTAATATTTAACCATTGAATATAGCCATTCAACATTACAGTATAATTGAGAGCTATCCATTTTTTAATATTTATTAGACTTTAGAAAACAACTTAAACCACAACTTAAAACAATCTTCACATAAACACATTTTTTTACTTTTTACCTTCAGCAAATAGGAAATATACACTGAATAAACTTGAATAAACTGAATAAAGTTATCAAACACTAATTTCTAAATTAAATAAAGATGAATCCTTAAAGCTACAAAAATTATTGATTTCCTTTTTTCTCTTTTGTTCTTTGGTTAACAGACATCACAGCAGCTGGCTTATTAGGTTATTTTGGCTGCTCATAGTTTAATTCTCGCTTTAATATTCAATGATACAGGCTACAGTGTTTGTGCGTGCAATTGAAGAGTGTGCTGTGAGCACAGTATAACGACTGACAGGACAGTTAAATTGGTTTTTACTGACATATGACCTGACAACACCTCATCTGATTGCAGTTCACTGTTGTTTTACTGAAGCTCCCTTGTCAGCTGTATCTCTCCCGTGCGACTGACGCTGAGGGGAAGTGCGCGTCTGATAAGTCTCCCATTCGATGTAGTAAAGATGTTCTGTGATTAAATAAATGCAATTCAGGTAAAGAAAAAGACACTCATCTAATTTTGACATATATAAATATATAGAAACATCAGAGGTCGCATTAACCGAAAATTCTCTGTCATTGAGGGAATTTTTTTTATCAGTGACGGAAAAATCTGAAGGCCGTCTGTCCGTTTGACAGATTACACTGAGGGTGATCTATTGTAAATTGTAGCTGTAATTCCCACCCCTGTCCAGTTGGTGGCGAGTGCGCTCCAGTGTGGCAGCAGAGCACAGGATACAGAACAAAAAAGAAAACTATCACAAATGTTTTCCTATGCGTTTGATTATGCACAGGCCAGTACACCGAAGCTACAACGATCTATCATGCCACATTAAAGAGCGCCAAAACGGTATTTATTGCTTAAATTTCCTAAGGAAATTTAAAATCTGAGACTTCTCATATTAAAAGTAACACAAAGCCTAGCCTATTGCTATTTGTAGAGGGTATGCATTGACATCACTTTCCCGCCGGGACACGCCCCCTCAGCCATACTGAGTGCCAAAAAAGCCTTCAGCATAAATGGATTTAATAGGGAAGATGCGAAAACTGTCACGAATCTGGTCGGTGTCCCGTTGTCCACTCACCACCAGATGTCACTCTCGCCTCACCTACACACTCTGTCTGTCACTTTGCATCTCGGACTGCATCTCCCATCCTCCACCGCTCTGATTGCGTCAGCCCCCGTGACCAATCAGGCGTTCTATAAAAACCCCGGTCCTCCTCAGTGCACTTCACGGTTGGTTGAATTATTGTATTGTTGTTATTGTTAGCGTTTCCTAGTTTCCTCGTTCCTGGTTCCTGGTTTTGTTCTCCCGCCTGGTTATCTCGTCTGGACTGTCTAGCCGCCTGCCTTTTGGACTCTTGCTCTCGTTTATTGGATTGTTCTCTCCTACTGCCTGTGATATTCCTGTCTGCTCCCGTCTCGACCCTGCCTGTACGACCATGTCTTTGTCTAGTAGTTTCAATAAAAGCTCGCATATGGATCCGCTCACCTCACGTCTCTCACTCCGCGTTACAGAACCAACCGTCACAACAGGATCCAGCAGCTTCACCCCCGGACATTCAACCGATATGGACACAGACAGGATTTTATTCAGGATCAAACAAGGACCCAGTACACTCGAACAATACATCCGTGAGTTTCTGGCCATTGCCAATCATTCCACCCTCCCGGACTGTACGATTATAGAGATTTTTTGTGACGGCATTAATGAGCCTTTAAAGGCGAAGATGAGACGCGAGGGTCCGCGTTCATCTTTGGCCGCCTTTATGGACTTTGCACTATTGTGTGTGGGCTCTCCGTTTACCGTGGGTGTCGCGGATGGGGAGCGCGACGCCACGGAACCGCTGACCGCCTGGATCGCGCGGGAAATGGCGGCTGTGGCGGAGCGCGCTCGAGCAATGGCGGCGACAGCGGTGCCCGTTCACAAAATGGCGTCCGCGCCGGAGCACATTCATACTCTGGCGGGGACAACAGAGTCCGTGCACAAAATGGCGGCGACTGCGGTGCCCGTTCACCAGATGGCGGCGGCGCCGGCGCGCGCTCACAAGATGGCGGCGACGGCTGAGCCCGTTCACAAGATGGCGGCGAGAACAGAGCTCCGTCACGTCACAGCTGCCATACAGGAGCCATTCAAAGGTACTGTTCCATTTCCTGAGTCAAGTCAAGTTGCAACTGTGTTTCCTGAGTCAAGTCAAGTTTCCGAGTCCAGTCAAGTTGCAGCTGTGTCTCCTGAGTCTAATCAAGCTACGGTCCTTGTTCCTGTGTCAAGTCCGGTTAAAGCTGTGTTTCCTGTGTCAAGTCAAGTCAGAGCTATCGCAAGTCAAGGTACCGCCATCTTTCCTGAGCCAAGCACTGACAAGATGGCTGCCACGCCAGAGCCACCGCACAAGATGGCTGCCACGCCAGAGCCACCGCACAAGATGGCCGCCGTCTCTAAGCCACTCCACAAGATGGCCGCCATTCCTGAACCTGTGGTCAGCACCCGGACGCCACCTGTGGTCATGATGGCCCATGTGCTGGACACACCTCTAGTGACGGTATGGGCAGCTAAAATGGCGCTCCTTCATGCCGCGGCAGCTGTTCCCCACGAGTCAAGCCATGTCACAGCTGTTCCCCACGAGTCAAGCCAAGTCACAGCTGTTCCCCACGAGTCAGGCCAAGTCACAGCTGTTCCCCACGAGTCAAGCCAAGTCACAGCTGTTCCCCACGAGTCAAGCCAAGTCACAGCTGTTCCCCACGAGTCAAGCCAAGTCACAGCTGTTCCCCACGAGTCAAGCAAAGTCGCAGCTGTTCTTCATGAATCAAGTCACGTTACAGCTGTTGTTCCTGAGTCAAGCCATGTTGTTCCTGAGTCAAGTCACGTTACAGCTGTTGTTCCTGAGTCAAGCCATGTTGTTCCTGAGCCAAGCCATGTTGTTCAGGAGTCAAGTCCCGTTACAGCGGCTCCTCATGAGCCAAGCCAAGCTGCTGCTGTTGTTCCAGAGCTAAGTCAAGCTTCAGCCACTGCTCCAGAGTCAAGTTATGTCTCGTCTGATCGCCCAGAGTCAACCCACGTCCCGCCTGATGGCCCAGAACCTCTCCATGTATCTTCAGACCTCCCAGTGCCTCGCCATGTCTCGTCTGACCTTCCAGAGCCTTGCCATGCCTCGTCTGATATCCCACGATCACAGCCTATCATGGTAACCAGTGTACTGGACCCACCACAACCTCCCGCCGCTGCTCTTCCTCTAATGGCGGTTGCCATCTGGTGTGTGTGGGCTGCACACTGTGCCCCTGAAGTCACGTCTGTTCACAGATCAACCCCTGAGGCCACGTCTGTACACCAGTCTGCTCCAGAGCTCCCGTCTGATCTCAAACCTGCTCCAGAGCTCCCGTCTGATCTCAAGCCTGCTGCAGAGGTCTCGTCTGGTCTCCAGCCAGCCCCAGAACTCCCCTCTGATCTCAAGCCTGCTGCAGAACTTTCGTCTGGTCTCCAGCCTGACCCAGAGCTCCCCTCTGATCACAGGCCTGCTTCAGAGGTCCCGTCGGGTCTCAAGTCTGCTCCCGAAGCCTTCCCCATCGGAGAAGCTGCGCCAATGCCTCCAGAGGTGTCGGCGTCGGCCGTAGAACCTCTTATGGAGGGGGCGTTAACTGCTAAACTCTCTGCTTCTCCCTTTTTCCTGTCTGCATCCTCTGTCACTGTTCTCCCCAGGTCCCCGACGCGGCAAGACGCGGCCTCCTGTTCCGCCCCGGAGGGCTGTTGCGCTTCCCGTTCCGCCCCGGAGGGCGGCTCCGCCTCCCGTTCCGCCTCGGAGGGCTGCGGTACCTCCTGCTCCGCCTCCTGTTCCACCCCGGAGGGCTGCGGTACCTCCTGCTCCGCCTCCCGTTCCGCCCCGGAGGGCTGCTCCGCCTCCTGTTCCGCCCCGGAGGACTGCTGTACCTCCTGCTCCTCCTCCTGCTCCTCCTCCTGTTCCGCCCGGGAGGGCTGCGGTACCTCCTGCTCTGCCTCCTGTTCCGCCCCGGAGGGCTGCTGCGCCTTCTCCCCCTACTCTGTCTGCCTCCTCTGTCCCTGCTTTCCCCAGGTCCCAGACCGTGACGCAGATTCCTGTTTCTCCCTGGAGGGCTCCTGCGCCCCCTGCTCTGCCTCCGGCTCCGCCCTGGAGGGCTCCTGCGCCCCCTGCTCTGCCTCCGGCTCCGCCCTGGAGGGCTCCTGCGCCTCCTGCTCTGCCTCCGGCTCCGCCCTGGAGGGCTCCTGCGCCTCCTGCTCTGCCTCCGGCTCCGCCCTGGAGGGCTCCTGCGCCTCCTGCTCTGCCTCCTGCTCTGCCTCCGGCTCCGCCCTGGAGGGCTCCTGCGCCTCCTGCTCTGCCTCCGGCTCCGCCCTGGAGGGCTCCTGCGCCTCCTGCTCCGCCTCCGGCCCCTCCCTGGAAGGCTCCTGCTCCACCTCCGCCCTGGAGGGCTCTTGCTCCGCCTCCGGCCCCACCCTGAAGGGTACCTGCTCTGTCGGTCCTGCCTCAATCTCTGGGCTTCCCTCATGGACCTGGTCCTCCAGCCCTCGTCCTGTCTCGCTCCCGCCCCACCGCTCCCCTGGACTGTTATTCTGTTGGAGCGTCTGGAAGCCGCTCCTTGGGGGGGGGCTATGTCACAAATCTGGTCGGTGTCCCGTTGTCCACTCACCACCAGATGTCACTCTCGCCTCACCTACACACTCTGTCTGTCACTTTGCATCTCGGACTGCATCTCCCATCCTCCACCGCTCTGATTGCGTCAGCCCCCGTGACCAATCAGGCGTTCTATAAAAACCCCGGTCCTCCTCAGTGCACTTCACGGTTGGTTGAATTTTTGTATTGTTGTTATTGTTAGCGTTTCCTAGTTTCCTCGTTCCTGGTTCCTAGTTTTGTTCTCCCGCCTGGTTATCTCGTCTGGACTGTCTAGCCGCCTGCCTTTTGGACTCTTGCTCTCGTTTATTGGATTGTTCTCTCCTACTGCCTGTGATATTCCTGTCTGCTCCCGTCTCTACCCTGCCTGTACGACCATGTCTTTGTCTAGTAGTTTCAATAAAAGCTCGCATATGGATCCGCTCGCCGCAGCCGCGGACGACGGCACTTTTGGCGACGAGGACGAGAATGACACCATTTCTACCGATGACAACAGCCGCGTTAGCGAGCATGAGTGGCCAGAATGTTGGTCCCAAGCACAAGTCCGGTATTTCTCCACAAATTACAAGTGGCTGATCAGCAGAAATCAAAAGTTGGGTTGTAGTGTGTGTAGTCAAGTTTGTGCTCGCGTGGACATGCAGCAAGGGCAGAGAGTGTCGCAGGAGTGGAGTGGGTGCTTAATCTCGTCTTTTGGAAGGGACAAGGCTGCACAGCAAAACTCACTACGAAAGAAAATAAAAGAGCACAGAGACTCAATTTATCACAAGAAAGCAGTTGAAATAAAAGAGAAGGCAACACAAAATACAATGCAAAAACACATTGAAGATATGAGAAAGGCTGACTACGCTTCAACTTGCAATGTGTTTAGAACAGCTTATAAGATTGGCAAGCATGGGCGTCCCTTTACAGACATGCCAATAGATGTCCAGTTGCAAGTCTTAAATGGTGTCAAGATGGGCAGAGTTTTGCACTCTAATAACTCATGTGCAAATATACTGGATCACATTGCAGCTGAAATGAAAAAGAAGGTAGTCAATGACATAGTGAAGAATGAAAGAAAATTGTGTGTGCTCATTGATGAATCCACTACAATAAGTGGAAAGTCTGTGCTTGTCGTGTGCCTGCGGTCAGCTATTTCCAGTGAAAATCCAGACACAATATTTTTTGAACTGATTGAGCTGCAGGGGACCACAGCAAAGGACATCACTGAAGCATTGTTAGGATGTCTTCATAATAATGGCTTTGATCCTCACTACCTACAGGAACATTTGTTGGCATTTGCTTGTGATGGAGCCTCAGTGATGCTTGGGAGGAAAGCAGGAGTTGCTGTGCAGCTTTGTTCCAAATTCCCTTACCTGTTTGTCTGGCATTGTTCCAATCACAGACTGGAACTGGCAGTTTGTGATGTTTTGAAGGAGGTAGGAGGAATCAACCACTTTAAAATATTTTTAGATCAGCTTTACTCCCTCTACCATGCATCACCAAAAAACCAAAGGGAGTTAACCGAGAGTGCTCACAATGTTGGACAACGTCTCCTTGTGATAGGCCGTGTTTTATCAGTGCGTTGGGTTGCTTCAAGTGAGAGAACAGTGAAAGCAGTATGGGAGAACTACCAAGCTCTGCAGGTACACTTTACAAGTGCTGCTGCTGATACCAGCAGGGACTCAAGAGAGAGAGCAAAATACAAAGGACTCAATGATGTTCTCACTACTGTTTCTTTTGTGGTCAATCTTGGCATCATGTATGACGCTCTCACAGAACTCAGTGACCTCTCAAGAATGCTCCAGAGACGGGACATGACTTTGGATCAAGCCGACAGGCAGCTGGACCGACAAATCCGGGTGTTTGAGTCAATGGTATCCACACCTGGTCCCTACACACAAACTGCCATTGAAGCTGAAAAGGAGAAAATCTTCAGAAATGTATGCCTGCATGAAAATCAGAGGGTTATAAAAATCAACCATGGCCAATTTTTCCGTAGCCTGGCTGAAAATGTTAAGTGCAGGATGACTCCAACAACTTCCTCGCATGTCAGTAAAACCTCATCTGAAAAGACAGATAGTCACCTCCTCTCAGACATCAAAGTCCTCCAGTCTGACTCCTGGCCTGCATCTCTAGATATTCAATATGGGGATGCAGCGGTCAGACGTTTATGTCAGAGATTCAGAGTTGGGGAGAGGGAAAGTGTCCTAGGATTTAGGGAGTATAAAGACCTTAAAGCTTCCAAGACACCAGCAGCCCTGAAGCCGCTTCTTACAGCTGTCCACACCATTGCAGTATCAACAAGTGAATGCGAGCGAGCTTTCAGCTCAATGAATGATACTTTGACAGATAAAAGAAACTCTCTCGACATCAAAAGGCTTTCAAATCTGATCTTCCTGAAATGCAACGGACCACCCTTGGATCAGTTTAACGCACAAACATATGTGCAGACATGGCTGGCACTAGGGAGGAGAAGTGCAGCATCCACAAACTGCGAAGCCCAAAGTGAAAGGAAAGTGGAGCCCAAAACGTGCTGGAGCCTTTTCTAGGTAAAATGATTTGTACAGTATTTCTCATTTTTCATTTGGTGTACTGTGATTGTATTTTGCTGAATCTGCTTTTGTATATTTTTCAGGGGTAAAGAAATGAACCATCTTCAAGACTCAAGATTATGTTCTACTGTTCTATGGTTATTATGTTTGGGTTGCTTCAAGTGAGAGAACAGTGAAAGTAGTATGGGAGAACTACCAAGCTCTGCAGGTACACTTTACAAGTGCTGCTGTTGATACCAGCAGGGACTCAAGAGAGAGAGCAAAATACAAATTATTTTATAATTTATTTTATATACATTTTGTGTAAAAAAAACACTTTACAAGTGCTGCTGCTGATAGCAGCAGTGACTCAAGAGAGAGCAAAATACAAATTAGTTTATAATTTATTTTATGTACATTTTGTTAAAAAAAAATTTCAATACCTTTTTGCACATTTTATTTATGTTCAGTAGCTCTTTCTAGTAGCTCTTTCTAAGGGTATTTTTCAATAACCTTGTGCACATTTTATTTATGTTCAGTAGCTCTTTCTAGCTCAAGCAAATCCACAAACTAATAAAATGATTTATTATTTTGTATAAGGTTGTCTGTTGACTGTTGTATATAAAACCCATTCAATATAGTTGTTGTTACCTCAGGGGAGGCGGAAAAAAAATAGAGTACCGGCACCTCTTTTGGGCCACTTAAAGCACTGAATGCTGCCACTCAGTGGGCGGAGCCGCAGCCACTCCAGCTGACGGTGACGTCACATGCATACCCTCTATTGGAAAGAAGACGCACTATGTACTGCCCATTCATTACCTGAAAACAGCATAGACCAAGAGATCGATTATGATTTAAGAATCGATTTTGATTCATTAAAATGAGAATCTATTAAAATCGAGATTTTTTTTTTTAACTTTAAAACCCTAGCGTATCTTTTAAACACTGCGCTGTCGTCCTGTAGGTTCATGATTAAAAACGAAAATGTGAACAAAAATAAAAGCAATTAAATGTGTTATCCTAATTAAAATATGAAAATTAAAATGACAGGTAATAATATGCTATGACGGAATTTTTACGACCCTGTCCGTCAAAATGACGGACAATGTTGAACCCCTGATAAACATATGTATAATTTGTATATTAATAAATATATTGTTGGCCATTTTTTTTATTTTTAAAAATATATATTTTTTTGCCGTACGGGATATGCAAATAATACATACACACTGTTCTTGTTTTTTTTAACTCTCCCAAAAATAACTTTGAGACAAATTTAAAGGCTTAACAATAAATAAAACAGAGGCTTAGTCATCAAGCGGAGGGAAAAAGTGGAATGTTTCATGAGTGCTGACAGCTCTGTATACACAGCGCAGTTGTTATGAGCCAGTTTTTTATCAAAGGGATCATCCCACGTGAACTGGATGTGTCCTCTGTCAAGAGCAGCAGATATGAATCAGCTACTGAGGGGAACATTCAAATGTTGTGCTTCTATGAGAATTGGGCCAGCAGGACCACGTCTTCCCATCGAAACATCTCCCCTCTGAGCTCCAGCAGGCAGAAGCAGCTCTAGTAATTCCCATGAGATAAACCACATCATGGCTCCCAGCCAGGTGGAAACCACAACCAACTGTATGGAAAACGCAATTCCTAATTACTCTGTTTATATTCTCAATGAGCTTTTTAGCTTTGTCCAACCCATAAATATACTTTCCATTACTGTTGCTAAGGACCGACAAGAGTACAGTAGTACACTGTTTTGGTTCATTTATATTAAAGACAGAGTGTGCTCATTCACGTTTAGACAGTGCTTTCATGGGAAATCTTTGGGAATCAAGATGATTAAATCCTTTTAAAATAAATAAGTGGTCTCAAATGAAATGTCTGAGCCTGGCGGATTATGTTAGGAGGGGTTTCAGCAATGTGGAAAATCATTTAGTCTGGTAAGGTATAGTAGTCATATAACAACAGAGACCTAACGCTAAAAAATAACTCTAAATTATTATTAATTATTCTAAATTAGTATATTTTAGAACACAGGTGATTAATTTTTTCAGTTTAATGAGAGGGGCACCGGGGCGGGGCTAGGGTTGGCCACCACACTCACTACTGCTGCTCTTTTTTCTTGACAAGGAGTGCGTTTATTTAGTCACAGAAATTTACCTGTCCCGTCAGCTGTTACACTGTGCTTTTAGCATGCAAATATAGTTACGCAACAATATTTGCAATATCGTTTAAATGTTTTGAAAATAAAGTCGAAATGTTTTGAGAATAAAAGTCAAAATTTAGAAAATAAATTCTAACTGTTTCAATAAAAAAGTCAAAATTTACGAAATTACACTCATTAGGCCTATTTGTAGTGCGCCTGCCACCCAATAATAGCAATAAGCTTTGTGTTTTTGGCACTTTTAATATAAAACAAAGCCTCAGCTTTCAAATTTCGTCAGTTTTATAGTGAAATACAAACAATATGTCTTACAAGAATGTGTTTATCATGGTCTTTAATGTGGCGTGACAGATTGCTGTATTAATCATATTTTCGATTACGAGATATTCGTTTCAATTCAATTATAATTTATTGTTGGAATTGTTTCCAAAATTTGTCTTGCATCTTACAGCGTATAATGCATCACATCAATTCACATCAATACACTTTCACACCAATTACTAAACAAACAATACAATAAACAACAACAACAACAACAACAACAAAAAAATACATAAGCACACAACAGTGCATTAGTATAATGAATCCTTTCTATTTTCCAGAACCCAGAGGCCTGCTTGGACCCCCAATTCTGATTTATTAATTTTACAGCCTGATACACAAAACGTCACCTTAGAATTATAATGTTCTATTTGCATTCTGAGCACTTTTAAGATATTGAGCTTCAAGGTTTTCACGTTCCATAGACTTCTGTAGATAGAATCATTTTTGTTTTCCAAAGGCCAAAATGTACACAGCTTACAAAAGAAACATCACATAATGTAAATACTTTGTCAGAGAATAAGAATATGTGAATAACTCAATTTTGACAAAAATGCCAGATAGAACCTTATAATTCTAAGGCAATGAAAAGGACTGTTTACTTTGTGAAAATTCCACCACCTGCTCCACAAAATCGTATGTGGCATTCAACCTTTTGTGCCTGCATGTATTTAATTAAAAACAACAATTAAATGTTCTAAAGGTTGAAGTGGGCTTGTTTCTTGTTAACATAAGTTATACTGTTGTCTTTTCTGAGGCACTGTTAAGTGACTATTCACAAGCTGTTTTAATCACGGTATAATACAGTAAATTATTGGAAATAATATTTAATGTCTTCCATTCATTAATTGTAGCATGCCAGCCACCCAGTAATCACAATCATTTTTTGCTTTGTTGCTTTTAAAGGGGTCATCGGATGCCATTTTCCACAAGTTGATATGATTCTTTAGGGTCTTAATGAAAAGTCTATAATATACTTTGGTTAAAAATTCTCAATGGTAGTGTAAAATAACACCCTTTTTACCTTGCCAAAATCAGCTCTGCAAAAATCATCCTGTTCTGGTTGAGGTTGCCTTATGAGCTCTGCTCGCCTTGCCTCTTCTCTCTGTGGAGTGACAAGCCTGTTTACTTTAGCTGCATTTAGCCACTAAACTTGCTAACTAGCTTGTTATTAGGAAAGGCAATCACAAAGATTCATAAAAAAACCTTATACTCACTTCTGCTGTAACTAAAGCTGGATCGAGAATGATTCACCCGAACATACAGTCATGTGAAAAAGTTAGGACACCCTTTTGAATTCCATGGTTTTCCATATCAGGACATCATTAAAAATAACTGGTCCTTGGCTGGTCTTAAAATTTTGAAAACAAAACCTCAGATGAACAACAAAACATGACAAATTGCACTGTGTCATTATTTACTGAACAAAAATAAAGCCAAAATGGAAAAGCCATGTGTGACAAAGTTAGGACACCCTCACTGTTTACATTGGAATTAAGAGGGTAAATAACAGTCAGGCACTGCTAATCAAATATTTTTGATTAACTGATCATCAGCAAGTCTGAGCGCCTCTATAAAAGCATAAGCTTTGGCAGTTTGCTGGTCTGGAGACTTCAGGTGTGTGTTAACACAATGGCAAGTAGGTAAGACATCAGCAATCATCTTAGAGAAGCAATTGTTGCTGCCATCCATTTGAGAAGAGTAATAGGGCCATTTCCAAACAATTTGAAGTTTATTCACAAGTGCAAGACATTTAAAACAGACACCTCTCCTTCCAAGAGTGGACATCCCAGAAAATTCACCCCAAGATCAGACCATGCAAAGCTCAGAGAAATGGCAGACAACCCAAGAACTACACCTCAGACTCTACAGGCCTCAGTTAACATGTTAAATGATAAAGTTCATGACAATACCATTAGAAAAATATGGGACAAAAATGACTTGTTTGGAAGGCTTGGCACAAGAAAGCCTCTTCTATCTAAAAAAAACATTGCAGCACAGTTTAAAAAAAATTGCATCTGAACAAAACACAGGTCTTCTAGAATAATGTCAAGACCGAAGTGGAGATGTTTAGCCATAAATCACGGTGCCAAGTTTGGTGAAAACCTAAAGAGCATATCAGCACAAACACCTCATACCAAAAGACAAGCATGCTGGAGGAGGGGTGATCATTTTGGGCTTGTTTTGTAGCCACAGGACCTGAGCACCTCACAGTCATTGAGTTGGCCATGAACTCCTCTGGATATTAAAGTACTCTAGAGTCAAATATGAGGGCATCTGTCCAACATCTAAAGTTGGGCCAAAATTGGGTCATGCAACAGGACAATGATCCCAAGCACACCAGCAAATCTAAAACAGAATGGCTGAAAAGAAAAGAATTAAGGTGTTGCAACAGCCCAGTCCAAGTCCAGAGCTCATCCTGACTCAAATGCTGTGGTGAGAGCTGTGCATAAGCAAATGCCCACAAACCTCAATAAACTGGAGCAACATTGAAAAGAAGAGTGGTCCAAATTCCTCCAGAATGATGTGAGAGACTGATAAAGTCACACAGAAAATGAATGCTTCAAGTCATTGCTGCTAAAAGTGGATCTACAGGCAGTTGAATTATAGGGTGTCCTAACTTTGTCACACATGGTCTTTCCATCTTAGCTGTATTTTTCTTAAATAAATAATGACACTGTGCAATATGTCATGTGATAATGTTTATCTGAGGATTTATTTTCCAAATTTTAAGACCTGCCAAGGACCAGATAATTTTTTATTATGTCCTAATACAGAAAACCATGAAATTCAATAGGGTGTCCTAACTTTTTCACATGACTACAGATGGATATATGTAGATCAGGAGGCGCATTCCCTTCACAAACAAACGTAATCCACTGCATCTTCAGCAGCTCAGATGTCTGCAATAAATTACATCCAGCAACACAACACCTCAATCGCTCAATCGAAAATATTCTTATCTAACTTACATCCCTGCTCCAGCATCAAAACAGTGGAGGTCGGACTGTTATAGCTGATTTAAGACTGAGGTAAGACGCTCATGTCAATCAACTATGGTGGGAGCGGCCTCTGTCCGTGTGACAAAAAACACATTATTGTAATAGACATTACGTAATTATGTAATAGCTTGTATTTCTATAAAACTGACAGATTTTTAAAGCTGAGATTTTGGAATCTCCTTGGTTCTCCCAACCCAGGCCATTTGCCATCAGGCTAGAATATACTCTTGAAATATTATAACTTTAATCTCGAAATTACTACAAATTAATTCTCGTAATTTCGACTTTATTCTCAAAACATTTTGACTTCATTCTCGAAATTTCGACTTTATTCTGGAAACATTTAGACTTTATTCTCGAAACATTTTCACTTTATTCTCCTAATTTCGACATTATTCTCGTAACATTTTAACTTTATTCTAAAAACATTTTGACTTTTTTCTCGTAATTTTCACTTTATTCTCATAACATTTAAACTTTTTCTCGTAATTTCGACTTTATTCTCAAAATTTCACCTTTATTCTCGAAACATTTTGACTTTATTCTCATAATTTTGATTTTATTCTTGAAATATTTCGACTTTATTCTTGAAACATTTTGACTTTATTCTCAAAATTTTGTCTTTATTCTCGAAACATTTCAACTTTTTTTCTCGTAATTTCGACTCTATTCTCGTAACATTTCAACTTTATTCTCGAAACAGTTTGACTTTATTCTCGTAATTTTGACTTTATTCTTGAAACATTTTGACTTTATTCTCGAAATTTCGACTTTATTCTCATAATTTCATCTTTATTTTGAAACATTTTGACTTTATTCTCGAAATTTCAATTTTATTCTCATAATTTTAACTTTATTCTCATAACATTTCAACTTTATTCTTGAAATATTTAGATTTTAATCTCAAAATTTTGACTTTATTCTCAAAACATTTTGACTTTATCCTCGAAACATTTTGACTTTATTCTCAAAACATTTTGACTTTATTCTCGACATTTTGACTTTATTCTCTTAATTTCGTCTCCGTCCTCATAATTTCATCTTTATTATCAGAATTTTGACTGTATTCTAATAACATTTCAACTTTATTCCTGTAACATTTTAACTTTATTCTCTAAACATTTCAACTTCATTCTCAAAAACATTTCGACTTTATTCTTGTAATTTCAATTTTATTCTCAAAATTTCAACTTTATTATTGTAATTCCAACTTTATTCTTGCAACTATATTCTTTATTCTCGAAATATTACAACTTTAATCTCGTATTCTTCGATTTCTTTTACAAATGTTGTCATAGTATTAGTGATACTCACCTTCAGTCATAAAAAATATTTTTAAAGAATAGTAAAAATATACTGTCTTTATGTTGCTTCTACATTAATTTGAAGATTGAATGCAAATTTATTGCAATATAAAAATATATTTAAAACTGCTTGGTGTGATTAATTGTGATTAATCAAGATTAATTTCAGAAAAATGTGTGATTAATTAGATTGACAGCACTAGTATTTTTTATAATATATACTAATGGTTTCGATTTGGTAAGGGGTTTTTTTTTGTGTGTGTGTGTTTCAGAAAAAGTTGGTATACTTTACAATAAGTTTCTATTTGTTAACATTAAATAACCACATTAGCTAACATAAAATAACAATGAATTTTTTTAGCAGCCATTACCCCAGTCTTTAGTGCCACAAGATCTTCCAGAAATTACACTAATATGCTGATTTGCTGCTTAAGAAACATTTCTCAATATAATTAATGTTAAAAACAGCTCAATAACTTCCTAGAAACCATGAGGATTCCAGGATTTCCAGGATTCTTTGATGAGTAGAAAGTTCAAAGGAACAGCATTTAGACATTTAGCAAATAGAAATGTTTTGTAACATTATAAATGTCTTTATTTTTGCTTTTGTACCATGTACAGTATAAAGCATCTTGACTGGATGTGAACATAGTTTTGCTCTTTTAGTGTTTTTCTTAACGTAATCCTCGGTTAGAAGCACATTAAACATTTGTAGACCAGACTGTTCATTTACTTAGCTTTACTTTTAAGCCCAGTAAACCAATTAGCGAGACCACACTGAAAACCCTCTGCCCACTGCGTTATCCACATCAGCCTATGAAGCACGACTCGCTGAAACGGACTTGAGTTCAGCTCAATTCAACAGATGGAGCCGTTGTGTAACAGGATAGCCATGGCATTTTCTCTTCAGCGGTCATTAAAAGACATCTTCAAAAGAACTTTTTTTAAATATCACGGCCTCTTCCCAGAATCCTTTTTATAGCTGTGCACTTACGCTTTACCCATCATCTACATTTAATGTTATTTTTTTTAAAGTGTTTGTTTGAATTAGAGAGTCTAGATATAACAGTGGTGTTTAAAAAGCAATGTTTTGACATAAACAAAGATGAATCTCCACTTAAATCCTGATAAGCCTGCGTAAACATTAGCCTGGATCTGATCTGTTCTGTTAGGAGTGTAATTACCTCGTTTGAAAAGCAGCGTTCATATTCAAGTTTGTGTTATGGGGTTTAGGGCCACGGCCCCAAGAGCACTGAAGCTTTTCATCAAACGTGGCAATTTTCGGCGAGAGAATTTCACCGTGATCCTGCAGTGTCATAGTAACTCACGGTACGCGGGGGACTGAATCAGCACTCCCCGTTGCCAGCTTGGCTCGATCCGCCCTTTTTTCCTCCCACTCAGGGCTGATTTACTTTCATAAGAGGTGTAAAAATCCTAATCGCTGAAGATTGGCTTTATAGACAGCAGGGTATGCCACCCCCGTGTTGTTCTGGGTTTGCCTGCTGGCTCACTATCTTTCTGTCAGCGTTCACACATGAACAGACTTTTACATAATCAACAGAAGTGTGGAAATATTCATTTTATTTATTAATTTATTTAACGATTTATATCCAGTTATCAAATCGAGTAAGGCTAATTATTTTGCTGGCTAAAATAGCGTGGAGACAGCACAAGCTAAAAGTTTTGTTTAGTAAGTAACTTCGTTCAGGCTCAAACTTTATTAGTGATTTACTGAGTGGCAGCCTAATAAAATTAATGCAGCAGCATTTGTGCAACAACAGAACACAGAAACCTAAATGAGCAAATCATTAAAAATCACGGTGATACATAAACAGTAATGTATTTGGAAGAGTCATAAAGAACAAAATGACAAAAATGTATTATAAAGTTAAACTTCTAAGATATATATATATATATATATATATATATCCTCTGGGGTTGGCTTATGTTAGTAAAGCTATTTTTAATTAAAATTGTTAATTACCATTTACCACCTTCTCTCTGACCTTTAGAATTAAATGGGCTGTTTTTTTTCTGCTGTGCCCTTTTAAGAAACGACCTCTTTACATGTGAAATGAGCAGCTAAGACACATGACATAGGGTTGCTGTTCTATCCAATGTAGTTTTTAACTGCCCCATCCTTCAATAGCAGCCTCTTTGCTTGTATCACATTGATAGATAGTGATACATTCATAAAACAATCAGCATTGAAAAGGAAAATTTGATTTCTCATAATATGACCCCTTAAAACATTCATTTCTTGATGACAGCTGGTCCCACTTCAGTTCCATCAAGCAAACAGTTTGAAATGACTGCGGTAACTCTTGGGTTTTACCTGTTATTATGAATTTATGATGTTATATCCGACAAAGTCCTGTTCATGCATGAATGAAGATCTCTCTCTCAGTCTAATGTTTTGTGTTTGAAATTTATGCAAATAGCGCATGTTGTTAATGTCTTATAATGCTCACAATGTAATAGTACTTCAAAACACTATTTTGTGAAGCAACATTGCTTAAAATTCCAAATCTAATTAGTGAAAAGAGTAATACATTTCAAAACTATACTTAACGCTCAAAAAAGAAAGAAAAAGTGCTGTGTAATTTATTGAAAGGAACTGTTTAAAGTGGAGCCCATTTCTAATCTGGGTTTCAGACTTAAAATATGCTGCAAATGAAGAAGACAGAAGGTGAATTGTACATGGCTAAAATTAATAAGGGGTTCTTAGGATGAATTAATTTCACAGACTGAGATTCAAGCTATAAACTGAGGAAAGACTTTGCATAGATGAATCATTCATAATAAGCCCATTAATGTGTATTAGTAAAGCAAATAAGTAAAGGGATAGTTCACCCAAAAATGAAAATTCTGTCATTAATTACTCACTCTCTTAGTTTTTAGTTTGATTTTATTTGCACAAGAATAAAATTAGAACAATAAAAGAATAAAACAAGAGAGTACAAGAAAGTACAATCCACTCAGTATACTGTGCAGGGAGAGGCAGAATACCCAAAGGGTTTATTAAAGGAGAAGTCCACTTCCAAAACAAAGATTCACATATAATGTACTCACCACCTTGTCATCCAAGATGTTCATGTCTTTCTTTCTTCAGTCGTAAAAAAATTATGTTTTTTGAGGAAAACGTTTTAGGATTTTTCTCCATATAATGGACTGATATGGTGCCCCGATTTTGAACTTCCAAAATGCAGTTTAAATGCTGTTTCAAACGATCCCAAACGTTTGTAAACAATCCCAGCCGAGGAAGAAGGGTCTTATCTAGCGAAATGATCTGTTATTTTCATTAAAAAACAATTTAAATACTTTTTAATCTCAAACGCTTGTCTTGTCTTGCTCTTCCTAAACTCTGTGTATTCTGGCTCAAGACAGTTAGGGTATGTTGAAAAACTCCAATCGTATTTTCTCTCTCAACTTCAAAAATAATTTCAAAATCATCCTACGTTGCTGCAGAAGTAACGACCCAGTGTTTGCAAAGTAGATCAAACCCCCTTAACAAAAAAGGTAAAACAGCGATATAGGACGATTTTGAAGTTGAGGGAGAACATGAGATGGGAGTTTTTTGACATGCCCGAACTGTTATGAACCAGAAAAAAAACAGTTCAGGCAGAGTGAGACAAGACGAGCGTTTGGCATTAAAAAAGTATATAAATTGTATTATTTTTATAAAAATAACCGATCGTTTTGCTAGATAAGACCCTTCTTTACAACTGCATTTTGGATCGTTTGAAGCTGCATTTAAACTGCATTTTGGAAGTTCAAAATCGGGGCACCATATCAGTCCATTATATGGAGAAAAATGCTGAAAAGTTTTCCTCAAAAAACATAATTTCTTTACGACTGAAGAAAGAAAGACATGAACATCTTGGATGACAAGGGGGTGAGTATATTATATGTGAATCTTTGTTTTGGAAGTGGACTTCTCCTTTAAGAGCCTCCACCTAAACGATAAAGACAATCAAAAACAACACAACTCAGAAAATACTAAATACAATAACTAATATATAAATATGAATATAACTACAAATTATTCACAACATATGTCAAGAAACAATACTCCACAAAAAACAAACCATAAAATGCATAAAGAAAAAAACACTCTTACAAAATAGCATTAAAATGATCCTTTATACATCTTTTATAACATATTAAAGAGGAACATTTCTTTGCTAAACGGGATAAGCCATTCCATAATTTAATACCCCTAAATCTTATCAAGTATTGTCCTCTACAAGTGAGAACTTTAGGAAGATGAAAATCTGAAAACTGAAAATCTAAAAAATTCTAAATTGCTCTGGAATGTTACCCTCACTTGTATATATCTTATACATAAACACACATATCTGAAAAATATTAATATCATAAATGGTTAGAATCTGAAATTTATTAAATAAAGAAGCAGATGAAGTATATGCTCTCATGTCGTTCCAAACCCGTAAGACCTTGGTTCATCTTCAGAACACAAATTAAGATATTTTTGATGAAATCTGAGAGCTTTCTGACCCTGCATAGACAGCAATGCAACTGACACATTCAAGGCCCAGAAAGGTAGTAAGGACATTGAAAAAATCAGTGGTTCAACCGTCGTGCTATACTCTCGTGAACGCATGTCGAAGACTGACTCAGAAGAGAAGAAATTTTTGAATGTTATATGTAGTTGTTATCTTTATTTTCTTTTACAATTCTCGTAGCTTTACGGTTGAACCACTGATGTCACATGGACTATTTTAACAATGTTCTCACTACCTTTCTGGGTCTTGAATGTGGTTGTTGCACTGCTGTCTATGCAAGGTCAGAAAGCTCTCGGATTTTATCAAAAATATCTTAATTTGTGTTACGAAGGTCTTACAGGTTTGAAATGACATGAAGGTGAGTAACTAATGGCAGAATTTTCATTTTTTGGATATGCTATCCCTTTAAAACTAAATTCATTTATATTTTAATTTTTAAAGCCCTTGCGATTGAAGTAGGCTATTTCACTGATTGTGGTTCATCTCTTTCAGCCAAAGGGAGATAAATCCATGCAAGTGTAGATGGAATGTCATCTCCTTGGGTGTGATGAAATGAGTCACGTGTTCCGCTCCGATGGAGACCTCTAACCACTGACTCATGATGAATGACTTCTGGCGAGTCTGGCAGAGGCTTGTTGAGCATACAAAGACTGTAAAAAAACAACTCAGCAATCAGCAACAAATCACCATGAGCTGTGAAATGCATACTATAAATATCCCCGGGTCTGAAGATGGAGCCCAATCTGTAATCACACCGCTCAGTGACATCATTGGAATGACCGCCTATTGATTTCCATCATACAGGAGGTTCTGAAGAAAACTACTGAAATAATTTAGTCATAACGTTCATGAATTGCTGCCATATAAATATCAGTCTGTCTTCTAAGAATACGTACTTTACAGTTCTACTCTACTAAATCGCTGAGTAAAGCTGTTATTTGTGTTTTCTTTGCGTACAAAATGTATTCTCATGGCTTCATAAAATTCCACTCAGAACCACTCATGTCACATGGACTATTTTAACAATATCCTAACTACCTTTCTTGGCCTTGAAAGTCTCAGTTGCATTGCTGTCTATGCCGGATCAGAAAACTCTCAGATTTTATTAAAAATATCTTAATTTGTGTTCTGAAGATGAACAAGGGTTCTAAAACGGGTTTAAAACATCATGAGGGTGAGTAATTAATAACAGAATTTTCATTTTTGGGTGAACTATCCCTTTAACGTCACCCTCCCAGATGAAATGTAATGAAACTTCATTTGGATGTGCACGATTTTTTGGATTTTATAAATAGTCACATTTGCGACCATTTTAGTTACAGCCTGGACCCCAAATACCAATATATTCATTATCATAGCAAAGAGGATTATCAGTGTGAAGAACACTTTAATAATTTAAAGTACTTATTTCCACTTAGATACTTACTTAGATCATTTTTAAAGGGAATCCTTGGTATGGCCTAAAGGAGAAGTGCACTCCCAAAACAAAGATTCACATATAATATACTCACCCCCTTGTCATGCAAGATGTTCATGTCTTTCTTTCTTCAGCTGTAAAGAAAATTATGTTCTTTGAGGAAAGCATTTCAGCTTTTTTCTCCATATAATGGACTGATATGGTGCCCCGATTTTGAACTTCCAAAATGCAGTTAAAATGCGGCTTCATACGATCCCAAATGCGGTTGAAAACGATCGCAGCTGAGAAAGAAGGGTCTTATGTAGTGTAACGATCGGTTATTTTCATAAAAATAATACAATTTATAGACTTTTTAATGTCAAACGCTCATCTTGTCTTACTCTGCCTGGACTGTTTTTTTCCGGTTCATGACAGTTAGGGTAGGTCGAAAAACTCCCATCTCATGTTCTCCCTCAACTTCAAAATCATCCTATATCGCTGTTTTACTTTTTTTTGTTAAGGGGGTTTGATCTTCTTTGCATGTTCACTTTGCAAAGACTGTGTCGGTACTTCTGCAGTGATGTAGGATGATTTTGAAATGATTTTTGAAGTTGAGGGAGAAAATACGATTGGAGTTTTTCGAGGAGAAAAATCCTGAAATGTTTTCCTCAAAAAACATAATTTCTTTACGACTGAAGAAAGAAAGACATGAACATCTTGGATGACAAGGGGGTGACTACATTATATGTCAATCTTTGTTTTGGATGTGGACTTCTCCTTTAATATAAAGTAAATTATGTCTCTTACTAAAATATGTAATAGAAAACCCATGAAAGATTTACATTATTGGGGGCGCCATTATGATGTGAAATGGTTGTGCTCAGTGAGCTACTTCTGCTACCTATTTTTACCACAAACAATTCAGAAAATAAAATACTAATCGTTGACCACAGCTACTGAAAGAGTTTACAGATGGTGATGGATATAAGTGTAGGCTGAAACCAAATGCCGTACCATCAGTTTTCCCCTTGTTTATTGCTAGTTTAAGCCCGACACAGTTATCATTTTCATGTCCTGCGCCATGATGTTTAAATAGCAAATGCATTTGCGCCCATTTGTGCGCCCATGGGCATGCTGGTCTGAAAACAAAATGTGTTTAGGTGCATTGTTGGCACGTTGTTATTTTGAGGCAACTGAAATAGACTGCACCATTGACCAACTGAAACTGGTCTAAAGTCAGTGGCGCAGTTTTTTGTTGTTGTTGTTGTTGTTATTTAAAGAGTGCGTTGGTAATATGCGCCTATAGGCAGGTGCACAATGCACATAAACTCTACTTATTACACACACAGATACACACAGCAGCACATGCCAGATATTACAAATGAAAGGATTACAATGTAAAAGATTATTATTGTGTAAATAATATAAAAATATCTACATATCATAATGGATAGTCAATTGCTTTCTTATGCGAGCTGTTTTTTGGTTTCACTTTCGGTTTCGAAAACAATCACGTTCAGAAAGGAGGGGAGATTATGGAAAGGAGGTGCACAGTAACTCATTTGAGGGGGCTCGGCCCGTGAATGCCTCCCCTTGGTGCCGGCCCTGCTCTCTGGAGAAGCATTCAGTCTTTGTTCCAGCAAATTCCACTGTGTAAATAGTGAATCCGCCATGGCACACGCGCAATTGGCTCTTAAAGGGAATGGGAGACTCTGATTGGTTTAATGCAGGTTACACCCAAAACACACCCATGACTCATTAAGAGAATATGAGTCATGTCGGGCACGCCGACCGTTTTTCCCAACCTTAAAATAGCAAAAGTGGATTTGGACACGCCCTAAGATTGTTAAAATAGGGCCCAAGGAGTCAAAACACCCCGGATATCGGGTGAAATCCACGCTGAGAAACTCCTTCAGTGCCGCGGCATGACAAGTGTCGGTATGTTTACATCCTTCCAGGATGGCATCTAGTGTTTCTTGTTTCTGCCGTTTGTAAGCTCTTTCAGTTGCTGTGGTCTGCTAAAAGCCTCAAAGGCATCAGGGCTAAAGTGAAGAGAACACAGACGCCGGTCTTTAGGAAGTTTTATTTGTCCTTAGGCATCTTCCCATTCTTCTCTCCTCTTCTTATCGCTAGGAAAAGCAGTGAAGGCTTACATCACTTCTCTTGTTGCCCTTCGACGGAAAATTTCAACCAAAAGCTGCAAATGTGGCATCATATCAGTATTTTATTTTCCGAGTTGTGTTGCTAAAAATAGCAACAGGTAGCGCCAGTAGCTCACTGAGTGCAGCCATTTCATGTCATTGAAATAATGACACCTCCATAATCCAAAATATGTATAAAACAATTTTTTTAAATAACAAGTCTTTCATGGGTTTTGTACTACCCATTTCAGTAAGAGACATCATTTATGTTATTTTAAACCATACAAGTCTTAATGCACAGCCAAAAAAATATATCACAATGGTACCATGTCAAAAAAAGTGATACATAGCTTTTCAGACCTTTTTTTAAGTGCCAACAGTACAGCCCACCCTAAGAGACTTAGATGGACAACACACCTGCAGTGCCACATTTTTTATCTACTGTCTCTCCTTGCTACTGCATCCCGTTCCCTTCCCAGCACCCACCTCTCAAGGGTTTATGTGTTTGTCCCTCAGTAATCTGTTTCCCCTGTGCGTGGGGACAAGTCTTTGGCACATAGTCATATCTCCGGCAATGGCCTGCAGACAGAACCTCTTTCCACTCTCCTGTCATGCTGGGCTGATAAAGGAGGGGGCTAGGAGCCCTGGGCGCTCCAATTGTACCACGTCAATGAAGCTATTAGAAATGTCCACAGCGGTGCTAATGCATCTAGAACATTCTCTACTGTAAAAGAACTCCTCTATTATTTTCCTTTTAAGGTCTGAGATTTAAACACAGACTGTCATGTAGGATCAAAATATGGAGTGTCTTATGTCAGACAACCTACTGATGCTCTTTTGTGGTTTTTGCTTTTCTTTTTGCTGTAATCTCTCAATGGCTTTGTGCAAAACGACAACAGAATGTATCTTTTTCGAAAACATCCGACAAGCAAACAGATTTATGGCTAGATTCATAATCTCTCAATAACTGTCAAAGCAGGTTTTCTGCAGCAGCTGTGAGTCTGTTATCAGCCTGGTCCAGGTTGTCCATGTGTCCAAGTTCAGCCACAGCCAGTTGTCCATAGAGACATTACGAAACGTGCAGGAAGTGACAATTGGCTCCTTTTTATGTGAATGCTAGTCACACTTTCAAGCGCATAAATCTAGGATCCAGAATGTAAAAAGAAATGCCAGCATAAAACATTTAGTCCCATGCACATCACTGATTTAAAAGTATTTCAGCATAAAAATCTGCATTTGCGTATTACTAGCCACCCACAATCCGGTAAAATCAGGCACTAAATGCAACAGCTTTACAGTATCTAGCCTTGCTTCAACAGGGAAATAAGCCTATGGGTGAGACTTCCGGTCAGGGACGCAGATGGGATTTTTTAACTGGGGGGGGACCAAGCTATCAGCAAATGATTTTTACTCATTTAGTTATTTTGCGTAATTTGGGCTTTAACTTATGGTCAAGTAGTTACTTTGCATCATTTGGGCTAACGGCTAATAGTAGAATTCATCGATCACGTAAAGAAAGGCGCATTCAGTGCAATCACTTCGAATGTAGAGCCTGGTTTACACCGTCAGCACGAGTGTGAAGGTGCCCGCAGCTCGCGGCAAAAATAGGCTTTTTTTTTTTATTATTCCTCAGTGTTTGCTAAACGTTCTGTAGACCTAAACAAAACAGACAATAATCTTTTCTTGCAAAACGTGACAAGATCGCGAATTCGAAAGTGTAAGCATCTGAAGCAAAAGAGGAACTCACATTCACAAAATGCAAACCAAAAATAATACTACTGATGCAAAAAAAAAACAAAAAAACAGACAGTTTGAGGGTTAACCACTTTTGTTACCATGTAACTACAAACTAAAAGTTAATCAGCATGCATTGATTAAATTTGTAGCCAAAAAAGCCAATTTATGTGCTAACTGAACTGAACTGAGAAAGTCAGTCGCAAATGAGCGACCCGTGGAAAGAATGAGTCTAGAGCCCTGGTCAGCCAATAATTAAAGAGCAGCGGCCGGCCCACCACTATTATGTACATAGCAAAAACCCTGATTAATCTTCCATTTTACGATGATTGACGCCTTTCGTAGGGACAGTGAGGGGGATGGATCGGGTCACTATGAATCTGGGAGGGTCATGTGCCCACCCCCCACCCCCATCCCTAGTGCCATCTGTGTTTCCGGTTCATTAGCCGCTATAGGGAAATAAGGAGAAGAATAACAACGTGCAGTAAACGGCTTAACTGTTTGCACTACAAACCAGTGTGCTGATAATTAAGATAATACATTAAAATAATATGGTAAGACACACCAATTTGCAATATCAAGCAGCAAAATGAGCTGTTTTGTGCAGCTAAAAATAGCTGGACGCAGATGAGACTTGAAGCCAGGTGGCCACACACACTCTTACGGGAAGAAAAAGGTGAATTAAATATGAAAATAGTGTGTCAGTAATACAAGAGGACAATAGTAAACACTCAATTCAGTAATATTAAACACCCACAATAATAAACACTCAGGTAAGTTCATTATTGATTCAGTGATGTCATCATCCAGCTCAGTTCAGTTCATATTGCCAGAAATTAAGTGTCCCCAACTAAGCAAGCCAGAGGTGACAGTGGCAAGAAACCAAAACTCCATCGGTGACAGAAATGGACAAAACAGACAGCCATTAAGTGTCAGACAGTGTTCTAGGTTATTTACATGCAGAGTTTTTGATCTGATAATGAACACCTATATTTTTTCAGAATTTAGCAGTAAGAAATTACTAGTCATCCTGTTTTTTATAGCAACTACGCATTCTGTTAGATAATTTGCAAATTGGTACATTTCATCGGGCTGTGAAGAAATATACAGTTGAGTATCATCAGCATAACAGTGAAAGCTAACACTATGTTTCCTGATGATATCTCCCAAGGGTAACATCTAAAGCGTGAAAAGCAACGGCCCTAGTACCGAGCCCTGTGGTACTCCATACTACACTTGTGATTGGTAAGATACCTCTTTATTCACTGCTACGAACTGATGACAGTCAGATATGATTTTAACCATGCCAGTGCATTTCCACTAATGCCAACATAATTCTCGTCTATTTAAAAGAATGTTGTGGCCGGTAGTGTCAAATGCAGTGCTAAGATCCAGTAGCACTAATAGAGAAATACAACCACGATTGGATGATAAAAGCAGGTCATTTATAACTGTGATGAGAGCAGTCTCAGTACTATGATACAGTCTGACTTTCCTGACTGGAAATCCTCACAAATACCATTTTTCTCGAAGAAGGAACACAGTTGTCAGGATATCACCTTTTCTAGTATCTTTGACAGAAAAGGGAGATTTGAGATTGTTCTGTAATTAACTAATTCTTTAGGATCAAGTTCCATTTTTTTATTGAGAGGCTTGAGTTTGAAGGTTTTTGGGACAAAATGACAATGCCGAATTAATAGAAGAGGATCTATGACTTTAGAATCAGCAAAATGTTAATTATTTTACCAAATAAGAGGGATCATACAAAATGCATGTTATTATTTAGTACTGAACTGAATAAGATGTTTCACATAAATAATGTTTACATATAGTCCACAAGAGAAAATTATAGTAGAATTTATAAAAATACCTTGTTCAAAAGTTTACATACACTTGATTTTTAAAACTGTTTTTACCTGAATGATCCACAGCTGTGTTTGTTTCTTTAGTAATAGTTGTTCATGAGTCCCTTGTTTGTCCTGAACAGTTAAACTGCCTGCTGTTCTTCAGAAAAACCCTTCAGGTCCCACAAATTCTTTGGTTTTCCAGCATTTTTGTGTATTTGAACCCTTTCCAACAATGACTCTAAGATTTTGAGATTCATCTTTGCACACGGAAGACAACTGAGGGACTCTTATGCAGCTATTGCAGAAAGCTCAAATGCTCAATGAAGCTCCAGAACAAAAAACCATGCATTAAGAGCCGGGGGTGAAAACTCTTTTAATTTGAAGATTAGGGTAACATTGAACTTATTTTGTCTTCTTATGTTGGAAACATGTAACTATCTTCTGAAACCTCTGAAGGGTGGTACTAAATGAAAAAATATGATATTTAGGCAAAATAAGACAAATGTACACATCTCCATTCTGTTCAAAAGTTTTCACCCCCCGGCTCTTGTCCTCAGTGTGATGGATCTCAAAATCATACAGTCATTGTTGAAAAGGGTTCAAATACACAAAAATGCTGGAAAACCAAAGAATTTGTGGGACCTAAACAATTTTTCGGAAGAACAGCGGGCGGTTTAACTGTTCAGGACAAACAAGGGACTCATGAACAACTATCACTAAAAAAAAAAACAAAGCTGTGGATTATTCAGGTAACAACACAGCATTAAGAATCAAGGGGATGTAAACTTTTGAATGGGGTCATTTTTATAAATTCAGCTATTATTTTGTCTTGTGGACTACATGTAAACAGCTTTTATGTGAAATCTTAGAGGGGGATGTAAACTTTTGACCTCAACTGTACAACTGTACTACTGATACTTTAGATCGATATTGAAAGTAAAGAATTGGTAAAGTCATTAGTGCTATGCTGTTAGGAAATGTCAACGCCTGTTGATACTTTATTTTTCATTAATTTAGCCACTGTACTGAATAAATATCTGGGGTTGCGTTTGTTTTCTTCTAAAAGAGACAAAAAGTAATCAGATCTAGCAGAAGAAATCAGATCTTGCACAAGACAAGACCTTTATCACTAAGCCAGTGGATCTTAACTGGTGGGTCAGGGGAAAAAAAATAATGCTATCTAACTCTCCAGCATATAGAATGGTTAAAAAAAAAGTATATAATATTTTATAATATTTTATTAGGAAAAAGAAAATGCTTTCATGAAATGCAGCTTTTCTGAGTAAAATCCACAGTATTTTGGCACAAATTTATCTGCCACTTGGTAGAAGCTTTTCATGCTTCATAGAGTATACAGACAGTTTCACTTGGAACAAGGATTAACATAATTTGTGCCAAGAACAATGTGTGTTTGTGGTGCAATATTGTCTTATTATAATAATGAATTACAATACATTTCAGTGTTACAAAAATGAAATGAAAGGCTTATTGAGACTTAGCAATTATAAAAAATACATTTGGAATTATAAGAAATGAAGGCTAAATTGTAACATGTTTGTCTGTTTGCATGATAAACAATGTTAAGTCAACGCTTAAAAACCAATCCAACTGGGTCCTGAAACGAGAGCCACTGCAATATAAGCTATATTATTTCTCCAGGCAATGTAAACTAAATTCAATTATGAGGTCATGTTAAGAAATCAGAAATGTTTGGAGCAATAATTCCCAGGCAGATTAATAGCACATGTTATGTTAAATCAACAATGTTTTATTTGTCACATATGCGTTCAGTTTAACGGCAGCAAAATGCTTTCTCCTGCAAGTCTCCGGGAACATGAATATAAACATCCTGGAGTCACAAAAGGTCAAAATTTGTAGCAAGCAAATCTAAAGTCTGAAAAAAAAAAAAAGCGTACACAAAGTTGCGCAAGTAGGAAGTGAAACCGATGATGGAGAGTTCAAAATGTGTTGCTGTGTCAGATGTCTTTTTGCCCTTAAATGCGTCTCTAACGGGTCTTTCTGATACAAATCAATGGGTAAACCGCCTCAGCACCGCATGGTTCTGCTCCTCTGGCAAAACACAGTGAGAGCTAATTCCCAGGAACAGCATAATTAATTCAAGAGCATGGCAGCATTTAGGAATACACAATGTTCAAGATTAAGCACAAGAACAGCCTGTTAAATTGAGCTCAATGTTTCATTTAGGATTCTGTTTGGTGAAGCGTAGAAGACAAAACAACAGGTTCCGTTTTTAAACAAAACAGTTACTCACACTGGGTATATATTTTGTCTCCAAGAATCAGAAACAGGTCTGTTAAATGAGAAACGCAAATGTCTCCTCAGTCACCTCCTGATAATGTCCGTGTTGAACCTGTTTTGTAAAATATGGACGTCCACGTGTGACATTCACACAAGGTGCTGACAGTGCACAGATCACTGTAATCTTTAAACCATTCTTCCCTTGATTTCTCATCTGATGAACAAGGTGAAGGTATGCAAATCTGCAAATCTAGATCAACATTATCTGCCACGTTTGATATTAATAAAGTTCAAATCCCGTTTAAGTCTTGCTGGCCTGTCAGCAGATTAGCTGCATATACTGGATCACATAACATAGAGCTCATCACTCTCATAAACAACATTAATGCTAATACAATTTTGTATCCCAGTAATGTATTAAACCCACTGAGCTCAAGTTAATGTTTAAGCATTGTTTAATCAACAAAAGAAATGCAGATGAGGTCATTTCACATTGACTTCTATTGATTCGTTTAAGCATCCATAAGGCTAATTGACATAGATTAGAGAAGTGCTTTAGTAAGTTAAAATGCACCGTGTCCAGCAGGACAAACTGCATTTAATGGATTTGCTTTGCTCTGTTTTCACACAGAAATCTATAGAGACGCTTTTCTGCTTGGTCACACTTAAAGCTGATTAAAGCTGTGGCCATTGTAACCCTGTTTAAAACTGCAGTATATTTTAGTCACTGTACTGTAAATACCCCTACAATAGGGGTGCTCAACACTGTTCCTGGAGATCTACCTTCCTGCAGAGTTCAGCTCCAACCCTGATCAAACACACCTGAACCAACTATTTAGGATGTGAAGAAGCACTTGATAATTACAGACAGGTGTGTTTGATCAGGGTTGGAGCTAAACTCTGCAGGAAGGTAGATCTCCAGGAACAGGGTTGGGCACCCCTGCCCTACAATATTCAGTTTATTGGCCAGAATGTTGTTATTATTCTTAAAAATCAACACTATGAAAAAAACTAACAATTAATGTAAACAGAAGAACCTCTACTGTAGCTTGTCAGAGACTAACTAATATAAAATATGAGTGAAATTTAATAATTACAATCTATTTTCTTACTGCGTGGTTTCTACTGAGTCAGGAGTCTATTTTGCCCGCATGTTTTTATGTACAAAGCAATACAGTGGAGATTTAATTTTTTTTTTTCTGAAATATCGTTAACCTTCATTGCTCAAAATATTCAAAAGAAATATTAGCTGTGGGTATACCACTGTTATACTAACATGTTTGACAAAATATCCAAGGCATTTAATATATATGTATAGTGGAAAACAGAGAACAGTAACCACTGTAGCACGAAAGAAGATTACAACTAAATTTTGGTGGATTACAGCTGAAATTAGTAGGCCCTTGCTTTGAATGACTTCAGCACATCCGCACACTGTGCTGGTGTGATCTTGGTTCACTCTTCTTCATAGTTCAGTAACTGTAGTGGGTTTCTTAGCCATAACTTTGTCTCCAAGGATTTTCCAGAGATTTTCAATTGGGTTTAGATCCGAACTCTGGGCTGGCCATTTCATCATTTCAGTGTTCTTAGGGAACTGCTTCCCTGTTGAAAAAACTAGCATATGCTGGTTAGGTATGTTCTGAAGCGTGACCTGGTCCTAAGCAACTAGCTCCTGCTCAGGACCAGCTTAAAGTGCTCCTATTATGCCTTTTCAAATATGTCCTTTCATGCAGTTTGTCATGTAGCTGTATGTGAACATAAACTATCTACAAAGTTGTGAAGCCGACAGTGCACAATAAATAAAGTTACTGTCTATCAAAAAAAAGAGTCGGCTCACATTTGCCTAAACTTGTCAGGAATTCAAATCTTATTCTGTTACGGCCACACGTCACGAAGTAACACATTTGCTTAATGCCCGCCCACGTTCTACGTCGCGAACAACTTGTCCGCCCACAAACAGTGAAATTTCCATGTGGTTTAGGTCACATGGAAATTTACATGTACATTATACAGAAGACGCTGTATCATATGCTGTGAGTAAAACTGTTATTCACTTCCAAAAGATGAATCTACAAAGATTGTATTTTCTAGCGATCGTTCAAAATATGTAGTTGTGTATTTTAGGTTGTGTAACAACCCTGCACATGTCTTGCTAACCGGCTAAATCACGCTTTTGTAGTTCTGTTGTTCAGCTGTGGACCCACTGTAGTCTGACAATTTGTAATTGATGCAGCTGGTCTGTCTCATTAGTTGAAGTAATGATAAAGGATGGCGTACGAAGCGGATTTCACACCGAATGCGGAAAGCGCTGTGCTATGAAACCCATTCGTTTCAATGTCTTCCGCCCTGCTAGGACGGCTTGTTTCTGCCTCGACCAAAGCGGACCGCAGCGGAGCGCACACGCCGCGGACAAAGTTCAAATAAATTGTTCAAATAAACTTTTGCCGCTGCGCTCTGAAGGGCTGCACTGAACCAAGCGGCCAGCGCAGCGCTTTCCGCGTTCGGTGTGAAAGCCGCCTTAATGCATTATACAATGTTGAAATTTACAACATAGAGGTGTGCCCGATTCGCTTACATAAGCAAATTGCAAGCACTTTCCAAGGTAGACCGTGTTAACTTGTCGATCAGCCACTTCAGTCGTTTCATCATCAGACTCTGGCTCGAATTGGTATGGCAAAATCGATGCCATCTTTTTATGTATTGACAAGTATCCAAGGCTGTCAGTCAGTTATGGCAATGGGCGTTTCGTTCTCCGACACGCTGTACGTGGTAGACCAATCATAAAGGAATGCGCCATCTGACCAATCACAGCAGTGAGTGCTCACGGAAAGGAGGGGTTTAGAGAGACTGATTCTCCGAACTGCTTCGCACAGGTCGTTTAGGAATCATTTAGAAATGGGGTAAAATGAAATCTATTTTTGGAGAAAACTGAAGTGTTTTTTGACCTTGCATACATGTAAACCTGTTTTGGGAGTCTTTTAAAACAATATTATCAACCTTTAAAATGGCATAATAGGGGCACTTTAAGGCCGGGACACACCAAGCCGACGGTCGGCCGTCAGCTCTCGTCGGGCCGTCGGGCAGCGTCTGTCGGGCTCACGTCGGCGGGAGTTTGCCCCATTAAACATGTTGAATCGGCTTTAGGACCGTCGGGAAAAGTGAGAACTCTGATTGGATGCCTAGTTCCGCGAACAAATCAGTGCCGGAGAATTAAAGCGAAAGTGATGAAAATGAGTAAGTAAATGAAGGCGGCACAAACTGAAGACTACTTTAATGTTACGTGATCTTACCGAAGTATTTCAATATGTGAATATTAAAGAAAGTTATCAACATAACTGATATTCAAAATGGTAAGCAAACGCTGCTTTGTTTACGTTTCTTATATCTGCGTTTATCTCGTATATCTTTGTTTTGGTTTCTCCTTTTGAATGACGAATATATACAATTAAAAGCTGCTGATATAGACAGGTTATCATTCTCACACAGGTGCAGAATACACGTTAGTCTGAAGTCGTCTGTAGTCTGTGCGATGTGTTCAAATGCAGCTTTTGGTCCATACGCTGCAGAAGCGAGGTGACAACACCGTCGGCTTTTGTTGCCTCTAGTTCTTTGAAGTCGGCTTGGTGTGTCCCGGTGTTGTGCCCATTTTTGACCCCCGCCAAATTATCACCCCCTCTCATTGAAATTGCTACCTGATTTGCCTAATCCAAACCCCACCCCTAATCCTAATCCCTCCCCCACACCTAACCCTAAACCTACCAATACTAGGGGGGTAGTAATCTGGCGGGGGGTCAGAATTTGGCATAACACCGGCCTTTAGGACCAGCATAAACCAGCTCATGACCAGCTAAGGACCAGCTTAAACCAGCTCAAACCAGAAGCCATTGTTTAAAACATACCTAACGAGCATATGCTAAATTTTTCAACAGGGTTTCCCTGTTTTGGAGTGTGACGGGGGCTTTGTTTTGCATTAAAATTTCAGGCTGATTGGGAGATACTTGCAGCGAAGGAACTGTACATTGCTGAAGGAGGTTCTGACAAACATTTGCAGTCACCATGCCATGTATAAGATGCGCACCCTCCTGAAAAAACTATGCTCCTCATCAGAGGCAGCACAGAAGCTGTGCATACGCAGAGCGTGAGCAACACGTGCCCACAGGATGTGTTTGCCGCACACAGCTGAGCTGTGGCATGTACTATAAATACAGACGAGAATTGTACATTTGGTCCGGTCACGTTTTCTTCAAATGTTCTCCGACAACTCTGTCATGTGCTATGATTTTTGATATGGGCAGCATACTCTGATGTGAATTATGCGTCTGTGATTCCCTCTGTCCCACACACACGCATATAACATGCTGTAGTGTAGAATGCATGATGAAAGTAATCTTAATGTTAAGAATGTTAAGCTATACATATAAACCATAGTTTTAATCATTTAAACGGGCCTTTCAAATTTGTGCAAAAACGGCACTGCCCTATGAAACCCCTAAATATGAGATGGGAGGAAAATTATATTTCAATGCTTTCTCTGGCAATTATATCATTGGGTAATTATACTGTACACAAATTTCAGGCATCAGGGAGCCGTTGTTAATATGCGGGCGCTGAAACCGTTTTTGGATGCACGTTTGTGCTTTACTTTCACTTTCGAGATTCACGATCACACTGAGTGACAGTAGGCCTACTTGCCACATATTTTACAAGATTAGATGTTTGTCAGTGGTGCTCAAGATCTGCAAATCATTCACCATCATCTTATCAGTCATCTCTCCATACTATTATATTATGTACTCTAATGTAACTACGGCGGCTAACCATGTCCCTTTAGTGGCTCCGTAGAATGCGCTGTTCGTTTTCCATCCCTTTCCGAATACTTCCCATATTAACAAAAGATCAATAATTAATATAATATTTTTCCAAACACTTGCCCTCCCTGAAAATGGGGCAGGATGCATTTGTTTTTCCTCCCCCAATTCTTGTTGCTGTTTTCTTCCGACAACATCATGCTATTATTATTATTATTATTATTATATTAACTAGAAAATCGATTTTGGAAATTTGTGAATTGATGCGAATGGCTAGAAGACTGCATCACAATTAAAGTGTGAATCGATTTCTCCCCCCACCCCTATTCTTTACACACTTGGTGTTCAGCATTTCCCCACTCTGATGACAAACAAAATGTTTCCCATTGGACCCAAATAAACTTGCTTTTATCACTAAAGTAAACTTTGGACACAACATGACATGTTCACTTAAGTGAACTTTTCACACAACATGCTCCTCAGCAAAGGTTAGAGTAGCCTTTTGATTCTTTCCACTAACTAAATTTATTGCAGAAACTTAAATTTTCTGTAAAGCTGCTTTGCAACGATTTGTATTGTAAAAAGTGCTATACAAACAAACTTGAATTGAATTGAACTGAATTGAATTAGAGGTTTAGTCACTGCAGAGTGCACTTTAAGTCCAACTTCTCTTAAACGTGCAGAGACAGATCCTTACCCTGTTTAGCACTGAACTGACAAGCAATTCCAGCTGCAGTGCTGAACCAATTACCCATTGAGAGTCTCTACATTATTCTGTCTTCTCATGCCTTTGTCTTACACAGTAAAAATAGATGGGTTATTTTTTTAACCCAATAGATGGGTTACACATATTGGGTCACTGTGTTGGGTTATTTTCTAAAACGTTGGGTTATTTTTTAAACATCGTTGGGTTGTTTTTAATAATAACCCAGCGTTGGGTTTAATTGGTTCCCGCGGCGACAGTTCAAATTTTAACGGTCGACAGTGACTGACGACAGAAGAAGCTGCTGCTGCATCAGTGTGAGGTGAGTAACAGGGTTTTAATAACTCTTATAACATTATACTTATAAGAAGAACGTGAAATGCACTTCAAAATTGAACTTTTGTTGTTGTATGTTTGTTTTTTAACAAAGTTGTAGTTTCCTTTAGTCAGTGTATTTTAACGTAACTGCGGAGAATGAGCTCGATTGTAAACGAATAACTTTAACGTTAACTTAGCTGTTCGAGTTAGGCCGCTAGCAGTAATAAAGTAAATAAAAATTAGCAGAAAGTTGTAAAACTATTTAGAGATGTATTACAGTAACCTAAAGTTAATAATGTATGGTGAAATGTATATAAGACCACTTATGTTACTGAAATCACCGTCTACTATTACTACAGGTTTAATATTATTTTACAGCTGATGAAGGGATCTAGACACACGGTTTCTTACTACTTGTTTGGTCGCAATAATGGTTATCACATTTAACTTTATATGGGAAATGGCTAATGCTAAATGACACATTGGTGTTCATTTGAACCGCGCCACACGGACCTTTCAACTTCTCGGTCCAGCATGTAACGTTAGGCTCAGCGGCAGCTCAGAGAGATGCGCTCAAATTCAGTTAATTCTCTGTTAGAAAAGTCTAAAAATAATCAGATTTTCCCAAAAGAAAGACGTGATGGGAGAAACGAACCTTTTCAAAGTTTCGAATCAATTAAACGAATCGCTTCGCAAAATTATTCACTGCTTCTAATCGTTCGTGACACAACGGCGACACCTGCTGGTCAAAACAGGGCAAGCGTAAGTTGTTCGGAAAGCGAGCACTAATTGTAATAACACTAAATGTGTATTTATGGTTTATTTACATTGAATATTGTTATGCATATATTAGAATCGCCTCTACTTACAGCCATTTCTCTTATAAAGCTATGACAGATGCATGTTTTTTAAATGTGTACTAAATGTGTTTTTACTTATTTTTAGACATTGGGTGAAGGGACAACTACAACAGTGGAATCTCATACATTAAACATCCACATGCCAATTAACTGAAATATTTCAAGGTAAGTAAACCATTTATATTAGTGATCCATATACATTACCAGTCAAAAGTTTTTGGACAGCAAGATTTTTAATGTTTTTAAAGAATTCCCTTCTCTCTAAGCCTACATTTATTTGATCCAGCATTTCAGGATCCAATACAGCATTTAAAATAACTGCTTTCTATTTGAATATATTTTAAAATGTAATTGTCCAGTCTTTTCAAAGCTTTTAAAATAGAAAGCAGTTATTTAAAATAGTAAAAATATTTCACAATATTACTGCTTTTACTGTATTTTGGATCAAATAAATGCAGGCTTAGTGAGTAGAAAAGAATTCTTTAAAAAACTTTAAAAATCTTACTGTTCAAAAACTTCTGATTAGTAGTGTAGGTTTTCCAACAATTATGAAAAAATGTTTCTAGTTTATCTGTAAAATGTTTCTTCTTCTACTTCATCTTATCACAGAGGAAGCAGTCAATGAAGGAAGTTTTATGCGACCGGATGACACCAGCATTGCTGCACTAACTCCAAGAACTCCTCCCAAGTTTTGAGCATTTTCAACGGTGAAGCAGTGGAACAGAAGACCTTACTACAAGCAGTGGATCTGTGTTTCAAACATTTCTACATGTATGACATCAACTACCCAAAGCCCCCTGCACCCATTTGCAGCACAGTCTTTAATGTTCCAGGACTTCTTTCAACACATTACCTCTTCCTTAGAAACTTTGTATTTGTATTGATCAGTAAAAACTTTTTATGTTGCTGATTATCAGCAAGTCCAGCAGCCAGCAGATTTACTTTGTTTTATTTTTATTATTGTTATTATTATTATTATTATTATTATTACTTGTGTTTATGATTTTTTATTTTTGTTTTATTGATAAAGGTTTGTATGTTATGTTTGTTTTATTTGTGCACATTTGTATATGTGTTGATATAAATAAATATGAATTGATACACATTTATGACCCTGGACAACAAAACCAGTCATAAGTATTATGGGTACATTTGCAGAAATAGCCAAAATTGCATTGCATGGGTCAAAATTATCAAATTTTCTTTCATGCCAAAAATCATTAGAACATTAAGTAAAGATCATGTTCCATGAAGATATCTCCTACCATAAGTATATCGAAACTGAATGTATTGCTAATGTATTGCTATGTATTGCTAATAACTTTGCAATTTTCTCAATATTTAGATTTTTTTGCACCCTCAGATTCCAGATTTTCAAATAGTTGTTCTATCCTATCAAACCACATATTAATAGAAAGCTTATTTATTGAGCTTTCAGATGATGTTTACATTTAAATACAAAAAACTTGACCCTTATGACGATTTTGTGGACCAGAGTCACATTTGTTGGTTTTGAATTCAGTGTACATCTTGAAAATATGTCAGTTGTATGTGCATATTTGTGTGTTTTGAATGTATTATATTTTCACATTCTTGTACACTTATTTTGTAAACATTTGCAGTATGACTGTTTTACATTTAAAAATATATTTGTAAAAAAATTATTTGCATATTTAAATAAACAAAATATTTATTTGAAAACAAAGTAGTGTTATAGTGTATTTTTATTAATAAATAAATAAATAAATAAATAAATAAAAACTGATATAAATGAATCTAAATAATTAACTCAACTGTTGGGTTACTTTTAACCCAACTGGATAAAATAACCCATAGATGGGAAGGTGCTATACCAACCCGTAGTTGGGTTACTAGTTGGGTTATTTTTAACCCAACATTTTTTAGTGAGTACATGGACGACCAGCCTTTTTGGGGGACTTGAATGAATTATCATTGTAAACCTTATTGTAAACCTGCAATATTTGAGAAATCACAAATTTCTCTTCTTTTCTCTTGAAATGGCTGAAAGGATCATCCCTTTGGCCTTCACCTGTGCCTCCTGTCGCAGGCTTTCAGTCACCTTAGAGTGGCCAGCCATCTTATAATCAGTGTTGGGCAGTAAGCATTACTTTGTAACACGTTACTGTAATTTGATTATTTTTTTAGTAATGGAGTAATTTAACGCGTTATAATTTCCAAATTAGTAATTAGAGTATTGCAAGCATGCGTTACCGCTGCGTTACATCATTGCCGATAGAATGTCATTTATCATGTAGATTATAAAAAGGGTGTTGTCTAGCACACGCAACATCCTTTACCTGAGAACTACTTTGACTGGAAAGTGCCTGTGAGGCGGATACTACCAATGAAAACATAGTCAGCATGGAGAGAGGAAAGCATGCGTTCTGTAGCTTGAAATACAATAATTATTTTTTTAGTTTATTTCTGACAAAGGCAAGAACATTATTGTGCGCTGAGAACGTACCGGGTGCGGAGAGCAACGCATCAGCTTCTATTGTCGTACCGCGCCGCTCTCTGTTGCGTCGAGTCCAGCGATAGCGCGGGTCTCTAATCCACTGGCACTGGACTCGACGCAACAGAGAGTACAAGACTTGATGGGCGAGTGCGGGTGCGGGCGCGCAGAGACTCATGTGTGCGGGATGCGATAGAATAAAATGATTTGCGGGACTCCCGCAAAATCTAACTATCTGGATGTTGGATTACAAAACATAAAATATCTAAAACAAATTAATTGCTATTCATGTATTGCACAAAAGCAACAAGAACAACGATATATATATATATAAAAAAAAAAACGATTAACAGGCGTAAGCATAGGCAGAGTTTCTATTTATAACGTGTTTGCAGCGTTGAACAATGTTGATTTCTGAAATGCAATGGAGAGAATCCACTCACCGCTCGAAATGCCGTGCATTCTGCAACCATGCACGCAGCAGCCTATTGCTTTTAGTTAAAATAACATCGGTTTGTGAATGTTGATGCTTTAATAACAAATATTTTATCGGAGCGTTTATGCTGGGATGGTAGGCAACACACAAGTTCACTATTTCACGTAAATTTCGTGGACGTACAGGGAAAAAAAGTAACGTAACGAGTAATGTAACTAATTACTTTTGAAATAAAGTAATCAGAACAGTAATTTGATTACTTTTCAAAGGAGTAATCAGTAATCGGTCATTTAATTACATTTTCAGAGTAACTTGCCCAACACTGCTTATAATCTCAGCGAAAATTGAAGGAATGCTGCCAGGTTGTCATATAATTAAGGAAATTAGCACCAGGTGTCAGATTAACACTAATAACTTGGAGGTATCTGTAAGTGTTGTATAATTTTCAATAGAGTTATTTTTTAAATATCTCATTTAAGTTAATACTATGCTTCAGAATACAATTAGTTTATGAAAAATGCTTAATAACTGCCCTTCTACTCTTGTTAGGATAACTTTAAATAGGACTAAGCAGTGACCTTGAAAATTAGGAAATTGCATGTGTTTTTTTAATTTTAATCTCCACTGTGTATATATTTGGTTACATAAGGGTCTATCTCCACCACAAAAACATAAAAAAGAAGAGAGACACAAGACAGTTGCAATTGCGATAAATACAGTAACACTGTGAGAGCTGTGATTTAAAAAAAAAAAAAGTCGAGAAATGAAATCACAATGGCAAGACATGATGTTAAAATGCAAGATGTATAGTCACAATTAAGAAACAAAGGCGCAACTGTGAATTGCCTGGGCATGAGACTCAATTTGAATTATACATCCCCTCCAAATGGACATAATTAATGAAAAGTTAATTAATACTATAATAGAAATAAGGGAGATAAAGAAGGGCATGTGAAATTGTAATGAAAGAATAACTTTATTCATCTCCTGTCATTTTGAGGAGACTCATAATGAGCAAGATGCTAATTGGTTTAGTATATTTTTTTCACAGGTGTAAACACACTTTATCAGTTCTATTTATTGCTCATGATGCTTGACAGTGTGAGACGCTGCCGCTGAATGGGCGACGAGACAATAGCGAAAGCCATCAATGGCAAAAACGTGAGTGTGTACAGGTGCGGCGTATCCACAAATGAGCAAATGGTGCCTCTCATTAATATTAAGATAGGATTTAAAAATGATACAAGTAAACGAGGCATATATCAGCCCATCTGCTTATATTACATGAAAGAGAAAGAGAGATGCCTGCAGCCTTGTCCAGCACATGTCCCAGCGCATGACCCGCGGAAGCTTTTATATTGCATTTACGTGCGTTTACAGCCTCAAATAAACCTTCTTGCCCTGTCTTCGGAATGTTCCTCTGGAAAAGTGCAATTATCCAGCAGGTCTGTGTCATTCTGGATGGTGGTCAATCCGCAGTAAACTCAGATAAGAGCTGATCTGAAATTGAATCACACACTAGAGTGCGCCTGCGTTTGAAATTTCCACAGACGTATTGACTAGGTTGTTTACTCAGAGGAAAGCAGAAGGCGCATAAAGCATTCAATGTCTATAAGATTAGAAACAAAGCTGTTTACGTACATCTGTTATTACATTAAACAATTACAACACGCTGCACAGACGGTACATGTGAGCTTTCTTGGCACTAACTATACCGCTGAAATACTCTGCCACTGATTATGATCGGCTCATCCTGTTATATTACCTTAAAGCATGATTAATGATAACAAAATGTAATAGCCCCATTCGTTGTTTCGTGGAGCACTCTTTAGATCTGCTAGCAATTACAGAAAATTAAAAGAGAGCTTTTAAATGACTGGGGATTATGCAAAATAATTTCCAGGACCATGAAAAATTATTATGATGATGAATGCTCATAGATGACCATGTGTTTGCCTTTCCAGCTGCTACAGTTAAACAGCTGTTTAAGTGCCTTTTAGATTTTATATCATATAGGATTTTTAGATTGTTTTGACCTCCGGCCAGGCGAACAGCCAGTATCATTTAGGTGAAATGTCTTGAAAAGTAAAATAAAAAGAATAAGTACTGCCATTACAGTAATGCTCTGAGAGAGACACTTTGTAAACCCGAGACAACCAGCAAAAGGACACTGCCAACTAAACCATGGGCAGGACAGCAGGTAATTAGATTTTGTGAATGAGCATAGATGATGCCTGTGTTTAAAGTGGTGGTTCAGTGTTTGACTTCTTTTGTATACTGGATTTGATTTGTAGAGTTAAAGAGGATCTTTTCTGTCAGAGAGCCAGCTGTAAGAAAGTCTTTGTATACTGGCAATGCTGTGATGAAACAGGACAAAAACAGACAAGAAAAAGAAGAAGAAGAGAAATGGGAGTCTAGCACATCATGATGTAAGTAACTGCGAACCCAGACTCATTTCTGTAAGAAAACAACTTCATCCACCCGTCATAATCTGTTGTAAAAAATGGAAAATTTTACTAGATTATTTAGTTGATGCTTACAAATGCTTATTTTTCTGTTCAGCTTTGAATTTTTTTTATGAATAACAATGTTTCAGTTAACTTTCAGTCTCCACTGTTTTGTTGAATTATAAAAATGTACACTCTCAGTTTAAAAATGGACTCTTTCTGTTACTTTCAAATGTTAATGTTACTTTCTGTTTACTTTCTGTTTTGCAATATTCACTGTCTGGCCAAAAAAAGCTGTCTGGGTTTAAATAAGCAAATACTTAAGATTTCAGGATTGAACATGCCATATGAACCCTGTCATTTACTCACGCTTGTGTTGCTCCAAAGTAACTTGATACTTCATGTAACACATGAGTGAAGGAACTGTCAAGCTCAAAAAACAAAAAAACAAATTACATAATAGTTGTCAGCAGGGCTTGACATTAACTTTTTTGCTAACCAACCACTTTGGCTAGTGGTTTTCCAAAATTACTAGTCAGTCAGCATTTTCATTGGCCACAGTTTGTTGATGGGAAATTATGTTTTATATGACTACAGTTCCTGCATGCTAAAAATTATTTATCTATTTATTTATTGCATATTTAAAGGGCACTTTCTTTAACCGTATTAAATGCATGCGTCAACTTTCATATAAAATTCCTGTATTTTATTGAGAATTTCACTTCATTTAATAAGACACAATAGGGCTGTTAGCAATCAAATAAAATCTGTATTAACAAAACCGATCTTTCCACTGCAGAAGAAACAGAAGCAGTTGAAGTGGCATTGCAACAGTTTAATGAAACTAAAATGTAGCATGAATTTTGCATTTACACTGCAATATATATATATATATATATATATATATATATATATATATATATATAAAAATCTGTATTAACAAAACCGATTTCCACTGCAGAAGAAACAGAAGCAGTTAAAGTCGCATTGCAACAGTTTAATGAAACTGAAATGTAGCATGAATTTTGCATTTACACTGCAATATATATATATATATATATATATATATATATATATATATATATATCTGTATTAACAAAACCAATTTCCACTGCAGAAGAAACAGAAGCAGTTGAAGTGGCATTGCAACAGTTTAATGAAACTGAAATGTAGCATGAATTCTGCATTATATATATATATATACATATATATATATATATATATATATATATATATATATATATATGAAATGTTGGAAAAAATGTAAAGATGCTAATTTTAAATGTGAAAATAAACTACCAATAGGTGTCAGCATGAGTGAGTCAATGAGGCATTCATTCAAATGATTCATTCAGACGGCTGATTCATTCAAGAATGAAGCAAGTGCCTGTCTTTATAAATGGACCACTGAAAGTCATTCAGTAACAAAACAGCTCTGTATGTTGCCAAAGACTATAGTAATACAAAGACAGTTCACTCCTATACTTATGAATGCGAGAAACTGCAACGCACAATATGGCAGAATAGTCCTGCCTTCTGAATAAAAGAGCCAATCGCTGATTGGTAAAGACACTGCAGCGGCCGGTTAGAAGCGCCTGTTCCCATAGAAACCTGAGGCTGGACCGGCCAATGCGCATGCGCAGTCATAAGCGCATTGTGGCTGCGCAAGTGCAAAGGCTGGTCTAGTTTTAAAAATAAGCTTTTTAAACACTATTTGAGCATAAGAAACAACATTCATGGGGCTGTTCATTTTAGATTTTGTTGATTTGAAATATATAATTTAATTGCCATTTTTATTTTATTTTTTTTAATTTTTTTTGAGGTTTTTGAGATTTCAGGATTCTCCCATTTATTTAGATGGGACTTGGTCTTGGATGAGCTGCCTGGAGGCATTGCAAATATGGCTGCCAAGTGAACAGACTTTTCTTGAAAGGGACTTTGATGTTGCATGTTCTGGTGTGACCTTTGTTTTGAACTATTTTCGTTAACCAAATCGAACAAAAACAGTGAACACTTACAATATTGTACTAAAATATATGTTAACTACTCGTTTGAACTCTTGTTTGAAATCAGTGTCAAATTTGCAATAGTGGTTTTCAGGGAAAACTCTTGATCATGCTCTTGTTCATTTGTGTTTGATTCACATGCACCCTGCACTTCTTGCACTATGCAATTTCTGAAATAGAAAATTGTTTGCTAGACTTTTTCAGTGTGCAATTGACAACCCAGGTGAGTTGGGTGGGAGAAACAATATTTTGAATACAGACAGCAGTGCTCATTTCAGCCACTAGCTGTCTTGATTACATACTGCACCTTAAATTGATTTGTGTGAAAACTGACTGAAATCCAAACTGTCTTTCACAGAAAAACACGAGAATGCCTATGTTTTTGTTCACAGTAGTGTTGTGCGCAGTATAGACACCATATAAGGAGAAAAAGGTGGAGAACAAATCGCTCACAAATCTCATTGGTTATGGTGTGTATTGAAAATGCTGTATATTTTTAATATGTAAAAAGCGAGAAAGAAAATCTCTAACAAACCACAAACATTAATGGTAAAGTGCTTACACTCTTAAAAATAAAGATTACTCTTTAAAAGATTCTTCACAGCAATGCCATAAAAGAACCATTTTTGGTTCCACTAAGAACCATTCAGGCAAAGGTTCTTTAAAGAACCATCTCTTTCTTGCCTTTTTAGAATCTGAAGAACCTTCTTTCGCCACAAAGAACCTTTTGTGAAACAGAAAGGTTCTTTATGGAACCATTTAAACCAAAAAGATTCTTCTATGGCATCGTGTAGCACCTTTATTTTTAAGTAATGTATGACTCACATTTACATTATTGTAGTGTTTGCAGCTCCATTTGGTGATGATAGTGACACAGAAATTACAAACTTCACCTTGAAAGAAGATTTATGCTGTATAGATAAATTTAAAGCACTATGTGAATTCAGTTTCATATGTTGTGACATACTGTAACCAATAATCACACATATAAATTAAATATCTTTACATTTTTATCAACAACACTCAAACTAAAGTGAAAATAAGCCTATAAGTTTAACTATAGACTAAACAGCTGATAAACTTGAACATTTGATCCCATGTGTACTGGGGTTACACAGATGGCTTTTTTCTTTGGGTCAGTTTTTTGACTTACTACTGGGAAAAAATAGAAAAAAAAAAACAACAACAACAACATTAGATATGAGGACATTTTCAAGGGAATAGGACAGATGTTCCCCATTTGCTACTGTATTTGTGACAGAATTGTTATTTATGACAAATGCACTAACATGCAAAGAAGGACATCTGATTGAGTGCAATAGAGGTTAGCTTTACCAGAACATTACGTCACCTTTGTTCAAACTGAGCCTCCAGTCTCAAGGAAATATGACTGTCTAGACTTGAAATGGCCACTCAGGATCTGTTGTGTCAGCAATGGTAAATGGGGAGGGAAAAAAAAAAAAAAAACATTACCCTAATTTCCCTATAAGGAAGGAAGTTGAGGAGGATGCTTTTGTGGCCATGTGTGGCATTTCTTTTTGATTCTGTTGAATTAGACATAGACAGTCTATTGAGTCCCACGGGGGAATTCTGCACAAATTTGCACAGGACAATGCTTTCATGGAAATAAAACAGAAATTATAACAGTTTCTTAGAACGTACACGCATTGGTAGCTAACCATTAATCTTCAAATCATCTTTTAAATCATGTTATACATGCTTTTTATGCAAGATTATTATATTATATTATATTATATGTGACCCTGGACCACAAAACCAGTCGTAAGTAGCACGGGTATATTTGTATCAATAGCCAACAATTCATAAAATGGGTCAAAATTATTGATCTCTCTTTTATGCCAAAAATCATTAGGATATTAAGTAAAGATCATGTTCCATGAAGATATTTTGTAAATTTTCTAACGTAAATATATAAAAATGTAGTTTTTGATTAGTAATATGCATCGCTACAAACCTCGTTTTGACAACTTTAAAGGCAATTTTCTCAGTATTTTGATTTTTGCACACTCAGATTCCAGATTTTCAAATAGTTGTAGCTCGGCCAAATATTGTCCTATCCTAACAAACCATACAACAATGGAAAGCTTATTTATTCAGATTTTGGATGATGTATAAATCTCAATGAAAAAAAAAAATTACCCTGATTATTTTATTATATTATAAATACAACTTATTATTGTTATTTTCCAATACCGCTCTGATATATACACTACTATTCAAAGTTTAGACTTTAAAAAAAAAAGTTTCAGTAACTTAAGTAAAAACTGGTAATACTGTGAAATATTTTTACTGTTTAAAATAACTGATTTTACTGTAATATATTTACAGTTTTTGAGAACTGTGATACTATTTTTTTCAGGTTTAAGTTCAAAAGAACAGCATAAATGTCATAGAAAATTATAAAACATTTTACGTTCCACAAAAAACAGACACCAAACTTTTTTTAGCAGTATAAAAATACATTAAATAAAAACTTAAAAGGAGACAAATTCTCTGTCTGGCTGTGGAACCAATAGCATGTTTAAGTTATTCCTATTGGTGAACAGCCTTCATGAAAAAGAGAAGTTGTATTTTTAGTATATGAGACATTTACACATGAATTAGTGACTTAGTGAGTGTACCACAGCAAAGAAAATGATTGTTTTTCTCTTTGTTATCTCATCAAGCATACAAGTAACAAGTAAGTACCAATAATTCTATATTCAAAAGTGCAATAATATAAAATATTGTGTACTTTTTTTCATTTCTGTGCAGTTCAAAAAATATTATCAAGTATTTTTGCCTTGCTTTACTTGTTGTCTTCCAGTTCTTTCTTATTTTTAACAATACTGCTAGCAAAATTTAAATTTGTGAATAAAGGAAAAAAAATGGCAATGTGGTACAAAATAAACTTTAAGATTTATTGTCTATAAAGGTACTTTAAATGTATCTCAGTTTAAGAATGTTCAAATATTTAACTGGAAAAACTATAGTGCTATAATGAACAGTTCTCTCTCTATATATTGTTGTTTCTTGTGCTGTATTTCTCCTCTAATGCCAATGAAAAAAAAATCACCATTCACTTAACATTATTTGATTAATTTGATGGTGCACTGTGAAAGATGTCTTTATGAAAGAATCAGGAAAAATGTGAGAAATACATGAGAAATCTAATAATGTGGTGGCGTATGTATGATAAAACTAACAAGTGTTGAAACTACTCTCTATTTTTGTGTTGTAGCCTGCAGTGAATCATCAAAACTGGTGGTTGGACAGGTTGGGGATACAGTTACTCTTCCATGTAAATATGACATTAACACTAATGGCCTATTGAACGTTTGCTGGGGGAGACATCAGTCATGGTTCAGCTGTGAGAACACTGTTATCTCCTCCGATGGCTTGCAAGTGACCTACAGAGAGTCAAATAGATTCAGCTTGGCCAGTACACTGGAGCGAGGGGATGTTTCACTTACCATAAAAGCTGCTCAGAAGAGGGACGCTGGGATGTACGTGTGCCGTATCGAGGTCCCGGGACTTTTCAATGACATTAGTTACAATGTCTATCTGTTTATCAGCAATGGTAAGTAAACACTCAGTTTGATATTGGTGTTGTTGTGCTCATACTGTGAAGATCTACATTATTCCTGTTCTTGTATAAAAGGACTGGATCCACAGAGAGTCATCTCAGAAACACAACTGGTGCCTACAACAACAAATCAGGAAAAGCAGGGTAAGAAAGTCTGTACTTCATCAGAAGTACTTCTCTGTTGTGAGCGAGGGAAAACAGTGCTAAATGCTATGCAACTAGCTATTTAACCATGCATACTGTTGCTTATGTCAAAGGTCACACATCCAAGGACATGGTTGACATAGACAGGTTGCCAGATAAAGAAATTAATATTTTATTCAGCAAGGATGCATTAAGTTGACCAAAAGTGACAGTAAATACAATTATATTGTAAAGATTTTTATTTTAAATTTTGAACTTTCTGTTTGGTAAAGAAATATTAATCTGCAAACTTTTTTTTTTTTTTTTTACATTGGTAATGATTAAAAGAAATGTTTCTTGAGCACCAAATCAGCATATTATTATTGATTTCTGAAGAATCATGTGACTCTGAATATTGGAGCCTGTTTCTGCCACTGAATAAAGAATAAAAAAAGGTTATTGAGATATAAACTCGCAACTGTGAGAAATAAAGTCAGAATTACGAGATAAAAACTCACAATTCTAACTTTTCTTCCCTCGCGAATGCGAGTTTATTATTACTTTTTTCTCATAATTGTGAGATATAAACTCGTAATTGCAAGTTATAAAGTCCAATTCTGAGGGGGGAAAATGACTAATATGTTCTCAGAATTGCGAGTTTATATCACACAACTCTGACTTAATAACTCGCAACTGAAAAAAATTTAAAAGTCAGACAATTGAAAAGTCAGAATTGAGAGTTAATGTCTCGCAATTCTGAGATTGCTACTTTATTTCTCAGTTTATGTCTTTGCAATTCAGACTTTTCATAACTCAATTACAAGTTTATATCAACCAATTCTGACTTAATTTCTCAGAACTGCCAGTTTATATGTCAAAATTCTGACTTTATAACTCGCTATTGTGAGTTTACGTCTCACAATCTAAGAATTGAGTGATGTAAATTGGCAATTAAGTTATAAAAATCACAATTGCAAAGATATAAACTGAGAAATAAAGTCGCAATTCTGAGAAATAAAGTTACAGTTTCAGAATTGCTAGACATGAACTCACAAATCTGATTTTTTTCTTCACAAATGCGAGTTTGTATGTCGCAGTTATACTTGCATTTGTTACTTTTTTCTCATAATTGTAAAAATTCAAGTAGTCAAGTAGAGCTTTATTGTCATTCCGCTACATGTGTGGACATACAGTGGAATGAAATGTCGTGTCTCACAGGCCACGGTGCTACATAAATAAACATAAATATAAACATACAACAATAGCTAACTTACAGACACAGTAATCTAACTATACATATAAACAGCTGACTATATACATAACCTAAGACAGACTATGCAAGTACTTTTTATAATACTGTACAATGTTGTGCAAGATATTATGCAAAAGAGGTATTTAAAGGGGTCATCGGATGTCCATTTTCCACAAGTTGATATGATTCTTTAGGGTCTTAATGAAAAGTCTGTAATACACTTTAGTTAAAAATTCTCAATGGTAGTGTAAAACAACACCCTTTTTACCTTGCCAAAATCAGCTCTGCAAAAATCACCTCATTCTGGTCGAGGCTGCTTTAAATGCAAATGAGCTCTGCTCACCCCGCCCCTCTCTTCTCTCTGCTGCTCTGAAAGATTGTTTACTTTAGCCACATTTAGCCGCGTTTAGCCGCTAAACTTGCTAACTAGCCCTTTATTAGGAAAGGCGATCGCAAAGATTCATAAAAAACCCCCTTATACTCACTTCTGCTGTAAGTGAAGCTGGATCACGAATCATTTGCGCAAACATATACGGATATTATGTAGATCAGGAGGCGCATTCCCAGCAACGCAACACCTCAATCGCTCAATCGGAGATATTCTTGTCTAACTTACATTCCTGCTCTTGCATCGAAACAAAGAGGGCGGATGGTTACAACTGATCTGAGGTAAAACGCTCATGTCAATCAACCATCATGTGAGCGGCCTCTGTTGGTGTGACGCCACAACGACAAGCATCTGAGAATGGCTCGATTTGAAAAAGGGGGTATTATTTTCACAGATTAATTAAAAACCACTGCATGGATTTTTATCATTATTGGGCAGATGTGTACATACACTGCCAACACACATTAATGTTCAAACAACATGTAAAAGTGAACTTAGCATCCGATGACCCCTTTAAGGTTAAAAAACAAGTAGTGCAATGTGATTTGTAGTGCATTCACAAGTGAACAATTGTGTTATCTTATTGAGTCCTTGTATTATGGAGTGTTAATAAGAGAGAAGAGTGTGTTTCTACAGGTGGTTTATAAACTTTAGAAATAATTAGTTATTCTGAGGGAAAAAAAGACTAAGATGTTTTCAGAATTGGGAGTTTATATTTCACAATTCTGACTTAACTCGCAATTGCGTGTTGTAAAGTCAGAATTGCAAAATATGAACTCGCAATTCTGAGAAAAAAAAAAGTCAGAATTGCAACATTATTTTTCAGAATTGCTAGTTTATGTCTATGTTATGACTGTTTAAATGACTTCATTTCCAAACTGATCTCACAGCAATTCATACATTTTGGACAAGATGGCTAATTCGTGCAAATTCATACGCTATCACTAGTACAAATTCATACAACTTTTTTTATGAGGTGGTAAATTTGTAAGAATTTGTATGAAGAACCACACCTAACTCCACCCCTAAACTTAACCATAACTAAAATCGTCCAAAATCATACGAGTGAGGTGACGGATTAGCCACTTTGTAAATATGTACGCCGTGAGATAACAATTCTGAGAAAAAGTCAGAACTACGAGATGTAAACACACAACTGTGAGAAAAAAGTCAGAATTGTGAGATAAAAAGTTGCAATTACCTTTTTTTTACATTTTTTAATTAGTGGTGGAAACGGGCTTCCATACTCATGGATGGATGATGAATAAATTACATTTTAAAACATTAAATTAAAAGCAGTTATTTTAAATTGTAATAATATTTCACATGCAGTTTTGCCTAATATTTGATCAAATAAAAACCCGCTGCCCTGCAACACTAAACAAAACAGTTTAGAAATTAAATTTGTTAGTGAAAATCTTTAATTTTTAATTAATTTCAATGATTAGTCAATTATTCATTATTAACCGATACATTTATTACCATATTAATAACCATAATTTGTAACCTGATTACCAATTACCAAGTACTAACATAATAGTTGGAACACAATGATCTGAAAACATTTCACTAGTGGTCAAAAAGGATTATATAATACCAAATAACCCTGACTAACCATTTTTTGTTTTAACACAGTCTACTATGTATCAGACCCAACCACACTCATTACTGAGCTATATATCATATCAGAAAAGACAACTGCAGGTATGAATATAATCATGACCACATTTCATCAACATTGACTGACATCAAAGACAATACATGAAAAGACTAAATGCAAACATATTGATTTATTTCAGATGCTACTGACATCTACATAGATGAAGCCTTTCCAGGTGTCCATACTGAGGTATTGCAAAGACACATACATTAGCAGTTCAGCATTTGTTTTCAGTCCATATTTTGCCTTGATTATCTCGTAGGTAATTTATATGTAAATGTTTATTGATTTTATATGTGTCACATACATGTTGTGTGTTATTCTAGGATACAATGGAAAAATTCATCATAAATACAATAAGAGTGGGGGCCATTGTTTTCATCCCGGGTTTAATCATCGCACTTCTGTTCAGTAAGTAGAATAGCAAGAAATTATTTGAATTTAAATTTGAATACTTAACTTAAGCTGAATCTCAACATGTACGAATCACATTTTATTCTAAACTCAAAAAAGAGAAGATAAGAAATTATAATTTGCATAAGAAAATAGTTACATATACAAATGGTGAAATATGTGACCTTGTCAGGTTGTCATGTTCACATAGGCCTGTCATATTCACCACATCCATATCTATATCTGTCTATTTATATATACATGGGGGGAAATATGTGACCTTGTCAAGTTGTCATGTTCGCATATGTCATATTCAACCAAATAAACCTCTGTACCCAACAATTTAAAGTTTGAAAAGTGACTGAACACGTTTAATGCATGAACAAGAAACACTTGCTCATACCATATGGCTGTGTGGAAACTTCTGCGGATCCTCTTGCTGCATACAACGTTAAATTTGGCTCTCACAATGTGCCTCCATGGCTGAGTGGAAGTGAAAGAGGTGACTCACTGCCTGTTTTGCTTACTGTGCATTAACGCGTCTATCTGAACGCTTTGCCCTCAGGACTGCGGCGCTCCGGAGAAGGCACCAGCTGCAGGAGAATATAAAAATCTGCCAGCCTTCCCAGCTCAACAACCACACAAAGGGATATGGTGTGATAGTTCTGAGGTCACCATGACAGTATAAAAAAACCACATACATGGTGACGCGGAATCTTTTTTTTTTTTTTTTTTGGTTAGTTCTCAGTGCCAAATATTTATTCAAATAACTGATTCAGTTATTAATGTAAATCTGAGATAACTTGTTTACACTATGGTGTTCTTATTGTAACATGAAATGTTTGTTGCTTGTATTGTAAAAAGCTTCCAAACTCTAATCTAATGTCATGCATCTCTTTCTCAGAAATCAATTACTAAATGTCCAAACTCCACGTTGGATTAAAGTTTTGAGCTTTTGTTTATAAACGCAATTTGATTTATCACACAATAGCGGCCTCTAGTGTTCAATGCCGTTCCATAAAAAACGTCATCCTAATAATAGTTTTAGTAATGTACGAATAAATAAATCTTAATAAACAAAAAGTAAAAACTCACATAGTGGCGTGTGTTTTTGCATTTCAAATAAATGTTAATATGTTCTCATAAGTCTCTCTCTCTCGTTATTTGAAGTTGACCACAGAGTAGTAGGTCACATATGGAAGTGAAACTTTAAAAAAGAAGTCTGACTGCACATTCAAGAAAAGCTGAGAAGGTGTCATGCGCATGTTGACTTCCGCATAAAGGGTTATAATGTAAGAAGGGAGATGAGGTTTTCTTGATCATTGCTTGCAGAGAGAGTGAAACCTTTTGATCATGACTGATCTTCACAGCTGGTTACTGGCATCCTGGATCCTCTGTTATCTCACAGGTGAGTTTCACATTTATGACTGAAGTGTGGCTGTGACAGTGAGAAAAAAGATTAAAAAATACAAAAAAAGATTAATAATTTTTAAAATATGATTTATTTAGAGTTGAGGTCAACAGTTTACATACATCTTGTAGAATCTGCAAAATTGTAATTATTTTTCCAAAATAAGAGGGATCATACAAAATGCATGTAATTTTTTTATTTAGTACTTACTTGAATAAAATATCTCACAAAGAAGACGTATACATATAGTCCACAAGAGAAAATAATAGTTGAATTTATAAAAATGGCCCCGTTCAAAAGTTGTGGTTGGGGTCGGAGGATGGGTGAAAACTTTTGGAATTTGACGATCAGGGTAAATTTAACTTACTTTGTCTTCTGGGAAACATGTACGTATCTTCTGTAGCTTCTAAATGGCAGTACTAAATGAAAATAAATTATGATATTTAGGCAAAAGAAGGAAAATGTACACATCTTCATTCTATTCAAAAGTTTTCACCCCCCGGCTCTTAATGCATCGTTTTTCCTTCTCAAGTATCGGTGAGCATTTGAATCTTCTCTAATAGTTGCATATGAGTCACTCAGTTGTCCTCAGTGTGAAAAGATGGATCTCAAAATCATACAGTCATTTTGGGAAAGGGCTCAAATACACATAAATGCTAAAAAAACAAAAATTTGTGGGACCTGAAGGATTTTTCTGAAGAACAGCGGGCAGTTTAACTGTTCAGGACAAACAAGGAACTCATGAACAAATAAAAACAAAACAGCCGTGGATCATGTAACAACACAGTATTAAGAATCAAGCATATGTAAACTTTTGAACGGCGTCATTTTTATAAAATCAACAGCTGTTTTCTCTTGTGGACTGTATGTAAACATCTTTTATGTGATATGTCTTATTCAGGTCAGTATTAAATAAAAAAAAATAACATGCATTTTGTATGATCCCTCTTATTTTGGTAAAATAATTAACATTTTGCATATTCTGCAAGGTGTATGTAAACTTTTGACCTCAACTGTATGTAGTATTTAATTGAGCAGTAACCTCTAATATCATTTATATAGACACAGATTGGTTCTGTATATTTTGTATGTTGACTTAATACATTTTTGATATAGATTCAATATTATGATCTAAATATCAAATTCTCTCAGTTTCTCAATGCAGAGACGTCATTGTGCAGAGTTTCGAGGGTGAGAGTGTCATTTTGCCATGCAAATATGACAGCAAATATCATGGAAAATGTCACATATGCTGGGTGATAGGAGACATTCCCAAAATGGGTTGTGGTAATGACATTATTGGAAGTGACGGAGATAAAGTGGTGAGGAAAAAATCATCCAGATACCAGCTAGCGGGAGAAATACAGCACGGAGACGTGTCTCTGACGATCCAAAACATTGAAAAAACAGACTCTGGCAAATATGGATGCCGCATTCATGTGCCTGGACTCTTTAATGATGAGATGTATTATGTCCACTTGATTGTTAATGACGGTAAGTGTTGAAAGCAAAACTTTTCATGCCAAAACACTTGAAATGATTAAATCCCAGTTATTTAATTGTGTAAAACATATTTTCCATCATTCATTTATCATTCCGCTACAACTCCTGCTAAAAAGAATTTTAATTTGGGGTCAGTAAGACTTCAGCAAGAATAGATTAAAATGATCCAACTTGACAAATTATTACCTGACGACTAGAGTATTTTGGCTTCATTTTAAAACAGAACTTTATTAAAATAGAAAAACATTACTTTAAATTGTAAGAATATTTTGCAGCGTTTCTGTTTTATTGCATTTTTGAGGAAATACATACTCTTACTGACCCCAGACCTTTACAGTGTGAAGTGTAGATGTAGAAAACATTTTAAAAAAAACAAGATTTAAAAAAAGTAGTACAGTTTTACATTGAAATACACTTTCTTTAAAGCACTTATTCCAACATGGGGAACTACATCCATGTCAAGCAGCACATCTGAGCATGAAACCACAGGAGTTTTCAGCACTGCCATGACAGAGGGTATTTGTGTGTTTATGTGTTAATATATGTGAATCTATCCTGTCTTTGTGAATCTGTCATGGCTGAATGATGAAAATATACCACACCAAAAACAATACAAAAAAGGAGAATGAATACGTTAATAAAGAAGTTATCTGCCATCATTCTGACATCACAGATTAGATCAATGCTATGTGAAGTCAGTCAGTTGTCAGCAGTTTTGTAATAGTCACTGCTCATGTGAGAGTGTGGATGTTTAAAAAGGAACATTCTACATCCTGTTTCAAAGCACCTGGTCCAACCACACCAGAGCCTTTGGTAACCACTATTTCTGGGCTTATAACCTCTGAATCACAGACCACTGAAATTTCAGGAGGTATTATGATTTTAACCCTGGCAGTGAATCTATAATGACTGAAGAAAAGGTTTCGTTTCTATATAACTGATTCAGTTCTCATGATCTGTAATCTATTATCATTAACAACGATCGATTTTGACAACTCAAAATTATGCACTTGCATAACAACATATTTAGTCATTAAAGATCTCTGCTTTCTTAAAACACATTTGAATTGGTAGATAATGAATATTATGTGACATTATCCTTTTTTTGTAGTAGAAACGAACACGACAGAAGAGAGTTCCACATTCATCAGTTCAACAAATGCTCCCGAGATAAGCACTACTGAACTGTGGTCCTCCAGCACGACAGGTGGTATGACACCGCAGATCATTTTTTACTGTTTATAATTATGCGTAACATGTATTTGTGAATATGCTGACTGACCTTTATGTGTTTTCATTATGAAGAAGAGATTTCATTTGATCATCGTGAATCGTCCACTGCGGAAAACAAAGAGAGTGTATGTATTTCACCACAATATGATATCTTTCAGTTTTTGAAACATGTTTGAAACGAAACTTATACTGATTTGTGTTTAAAGGTAAATGCATCTGCAGTGATGGTGCCTGTTCTCCTGTTACTGTTGTCTTTGATAGTTGTTGCTGTTATTCTGATACGTGAGTCCAAAGCGCATTCGGTCAATTCACATTTTTAAATTTCACAGCAATGTTCGTCATGTTTGCTAATTATAAAATGAAACTGTTTCTATTTTCAGTAAAGCAAAAGAAGAAAACCAGAGCTGCAGTAGACATGTAAGTCAATCCTTGAAGTGTTATTTATCCATTTTATTTTTCCCGTAACAGCGGAAAACCATTTGTACTTTTTGTTGGTCTGCTTTTTATAGGTCGGTCTCATATGCATCCAACTATTTTTAGCTGAACAAAACAGCTCGTTTGCTGCTTGATCTTGGAAACTGCTGTGTCTTACCATATTATTTTAATGTATTGTCTTAATTATGAACACACTCCTTTGTAGTGCAAACAGTTTTACCTTTTACTCCACGTTGTTATTCTTCTCGTTATTTCCTTATAGCAGCTAATGAACCGAAAGTCTTGCCCATAGGCTTACTGTTGTGTTGAAGAATAAGGTGGATACTGAATTTAGAATGATTAAAAACAATAATTCCAAAGTTATTTTGATTAAAAACAGATGTAAATAAAGCAATGAAAACAAATGGGAATTTACTGTTGGCATGACACTGTAAAAATACAACCACTCGTCAGTAAGATTTTTTGATTTTTATCTTTTTTAATTTCTGTTTATCAAAGAATCCTAGTAGTCTAGGTTTCCACAAAAATATTAAACAACATAACTGTTTTCAACATTAATAGTAATTAAGAAATGGCTCTTGAGCAGCAAATCAGAATATTAGTATGATTTCTAATGGATCATGTGACACTGAAGACTGGAGTAATGATGCTAAAAAGCTTTGCCATCACAGGATTAAATTACGTTTTTAGATATATTAAAATAGACCACAGTTATTTTAAATTACAATAATATTTCACAGTATTGCTGTTTTACTGTATTTGTGACCAATGAGATGAAACCCTGACAAGAATAAGAGACTTACTGAACCCAGTATTTTAAATGGTGATTTGTCTTATAACCGGGTAATTATTTAGGCAATAATATTGTGAATATTATAAATAAATAAATAAATTAAGTGAGAGGTGCAGTGGAAAACACAGCATCAAAGCGAAATTATCGTACAGATACTGTAAAGTGAAATTGAAATTCCAGAACTTTCAAGGATTTTTCAAGCAGTACTTTTATTGATTTTCAAGGACTTCAGTCAGAGATGTCACTTATGAAATAATGTCTTCTCTTTCAAATTCTAAAAAAAAAGATAAATAAAAATATACTAATAAAACAAAACAGCAAAAATAAAGTGAAGCAACTACAAACCTTCTTAAGAGATTTGTATTTGTGTATACTTTCTTTCTTCTGTCTTTGTTTTATTTTTATAACTGTACTGCCTTAATTGTTTGATGCTTTCTATTGTTTAAGAAAAAAAATCTGGGAAAAAAAAAAGTTTTATGAAACCTGGAAACAAATGATTTGCCATACGCACTCTGAAGTCCCAATCTGAATCAAAAGATTCAGGATCTGCGCACGAAATTCCGATCTAAAGTAAAAGATTAACGATCCACGCTCTGAAATCCTGATCTGAATAATGATAATGATCACGAACCATCATGTCAGACCAGGACTCGGAGAGCAGATCACGAATCATTTAACTTGAATTGGATCTTTGCGTATCACGAATCATTTGTTTTAGGGACTTGATCACGAAATGATCACGAACCGAGACGAGGTCATGTGACGATGACTATAATTAAATGTATAATGCAATATTGTTGACGAATAAAAACGAGACTAAATGTGGTTTACAAAACAAAAACTATGCTAAAATGTTTCTTCATTTTCGTTGACCAAAACGAGACGAAACGAAATGTTATATCGTTGTTTCGTTTTGTTTAGTCGCGTTATTATTATTATTATTATTATTATTATTATTTCTTCGCAGTATTTCTGAAGTTGGCTGCATCAGGTCGTACTGCGCAGACGCAGGCGACGTCAATTCCTTAAGCCCCACTCGCGGCATTATTTAGAAGACGACAAGTTAAATTACCTGACTGACTGATTTCCTGTTTCTGGAATTCGATGGTTAAGATGACTGCCTAGACGGATTCTACATGTGTGAAATGGACACACTCCCGTTTTATTCATTTCATCAGAGAAAATAATAAGAATGCATAATCAGGTGTAATCTATGTGCGACACCAAACTCTCAACAAGGAGAAATTGAACGAATAACTCATGGAAACACTTGGATTGGTGCCATTGACACTAAGCAAACGGAGAAAGAGAGCTGCGGGGTCGGAGAAGAGAAAGAATGGGACGAGTGTAGAGAATGGCGGACGAGTGTAGACAAGCAACAAAAAATAAGTTAAACTAAAAATAACAAAATCTGTTTTTTTATCATATCATAGTCTATATATATAAAATTAATGAATACGCGAAATATATTTAACTTAAATAGCCTAATTAACAGATTAACAAAAGGAAAGGAAAAGACTGAGTGACATATGCTGCTAAATTTGGTTTGTGTGGCGCGGCGCTCGTCGAAAGTTCACGGAAAGAAAAACGAGATGACAGAAATAAAAGTAAACACGCTGCAATTTCGAATGATCCGTATGACCAAAAATGACTGAGTATTTTTTTTTGTTGTTTGTGTCCGCTGTTCGATCGCGCCGGCGCCTCACGCACACTCATACAGCAAACGTTGCAGCCTGTTCATTATCAGAATATACACTGATTAATTAAAATATTGCGTACTGCATAGTACAATCCGTGTCATTCAGCCTGAGGTCGGGCCAAACACATATTTGCTCATGTGAGGATGTTTTTACGCGCATTAAGTACAAAGCTTGATTTACTAATAAATAATAGTTTAGCATTCAAATACATCGCCTTCAGTTTCGCTTTAAATTAGCCTAATTTGTTTTGGCTTGTTTAGCAACTTAAATATTTTATTCTTGTTTTGTTCCGAAAACCGTTCAAAATAGTCTATAGGCTAGGTATTGTGTTTATTGTCTGTACATTATAACATTTCGCGTTATTTACCGGCATTATTTATAAATGTAATCATTTTGTGCTTATCTGTGTTTAACCTAAACTATAACGTTAATTTAGACCTACATACCGGTAGCCTATCTAATTATGATTTTATAATTTCATGCTATAGACCTACCTCATACCCTCCACTGGATGCATAATGAGCTGCAATAAACTACATTTTGGTATTTTATAATGCCTACTCATACTTCTGTGGATATGTTGGTGAAAGTAACTCAAAAGTAGTGTAAGGCATTACAATTCAGAGACAGCAATTAGTAATATATAATGCATTACATTTTGGAAGTAGCTTGCCTAACACTGCTAAGCATCCCTTGTTGGCCAAATACTGTAGCTAGTTTTGTCAGACTAAAATAGAATTTTCATTGACTAAACTAGACTAAATGTCATCAGTTTTTGTCAACTAAAACTAGACGAAAATAGTCATGGATAATTCTGACTAAAATAAGACTAAAATGCTCAGACTTTTAGTCGACTGAAACTTGACTAGACTAAAAAGTATGAACGTGACTAAAACTAATAAAAACTAAAATGACAGCTTCACACAAAGACTAGACTAAAACTAAAATTCAGGCAGCCAAAAATAACACTACCCGGTTCCTCTTCAGGAATATTGCTATTTTCAAGGGTTTTCCAGGCCTTAAATTTCAAAAAGTCAAATTCAAGTACTTCAAGCACTTTAAGCACCTTGTACGAACCCTGCTTCTATTATGTGAGCTTTTATGCCTATGTATGTCATGGACATTAAATGTTTCTCATAATTCTTCTCCCTCAGAACACAGAACTCAGACAACTCTGTCATCTACAGTAACTCCGGCAGCAGTGTGGGCCTGTACAACAGAGAAATGGCTGTGGAAAACGTCTATCAAATACAACCTGAAAATGAATATGAACAGTGGCATTAATTCACATTTACTTTTTACCTTTACGGTGATCAGTGTAGACTTGTCTCCTGTTGTATTTACACTGTGTTTGTAAAAATGTGACAGCTATTGCTGATCAGAAAAACTGATTGCTTTGGACTAACCTTATACTTTGACGTCTAGCGGCTAACATACTGCAACACTATATCATTATTAAAACTAATCTAAGTTAACTAATCTAAGAGTGAAAGTTTCATTTACCACAAATGTGTTTTGACACCACAGCTGTACATTTCTCAATCTCTCACAGAGTTTCACAGAGTTAACACCAATTCAGGGTGGCAGAAGTGCTGACGTGGGTTCAGAGAGGTTCTAAAACTAAATAAAATAGAAACTAGATTGTAAAGGAGGTCATCCATTGTTTCAATAACCAATTTAAATGTCAAAGTCGATTAAAACAGTCAGATAGGTGTTGATATGAGCAATCAATCACATTTTTCCACTGATAATGACAGATAAAAATATGTTATTCATATTTGCCAACCATCATCATGCTGGTTCACACCTCTCAACACTCATCGATCACACCCAAGAAACTTCCTTCCACCATAACAAACAGACTTCTGATTAACTAGCATGCAGTTTTTTACAGATGTCTGCACTTCCTGAATTTGCTGAGTTAGATGTGTTCCTGGGTCAACATATTTTGTTGACCCTGGAACAACATTTTAATCCAAAAATTTAAACTTGACCATATCCCTACACCTAAACCTAACCTTACCCATGAGTAATCCCTAAAATCAGAAGAAATGATAGATGAATGACACTGATGTGCAAGCACTAAACACTGATTGTAAGTCTAAACTTCACAAAAACTATAAACTGTTTTTTCTAATCTGATTGGTTAATCACAATGTTGTTCCAGGGTCAACAAAGATGATGATCCAGGAACATGTAGTACTTGTTAAAATCAGGTTCTGCACAGATGTGTACTGTCACTTGTGATCAATTTAATGTGTCCTTGCATAATGACTTTTTTTTTTTCATAAGAAAAAAACAGCAGAAACAGTAAAAGTAGTTTACTCGTTTTAATTCGGCCAATACTGCATTCACTAAATGATTCGTCAGAATGATTCGTGAATCGTGAATTTTTAAACGGGAATCAAACTAAAGTCGTGCTACATGTTTCTGTGGGCAGCATACGCGAGGACAACTCAACAGAAAGACGCGTTTCCGTTATGTTATTTCTTCTGTTTCCTACCTTATTCAGTTCTGGTCGAAATGTACAACTCTGGTCAAAATCAGATACGATTTTTTCTTGCTGTCGCGCTTTCCTGTATGTCACGGTTTAGTCAGTAACCCGGATGCGCGGCTCTATATATGGGACACTCGGATGTAAACAACATTGATTTGCACGGTTAATGTACTACTAAATACGTTGTTCTTCTAATTCATGCTGTCTAAACCACCATGTGTGGAAGCTGCTAAATCATATAGAGAAGGACTTAGCAGAAAAAGACGCAATATTTGACAAACTAAAGTTAATAGGTGGTAAAGATACGTGAGCAGTATTAATTAAGATATTAGCGTAATATTTCACCTGACTGGAAATTATAAGAACAAACACGAATGTTGTCAAGATTCTTGGCCTGGAAATCCTGGTTTAGTTTGGCCAACCACAAACAGATTTTGTTCCTCAGACAGGTTTTGCAGTTTTCTCCTTGATTTGTTATAACTTTGTCAGAAAAAATTTTCAGCAGCAATTATCGGCAAAATATGCAAGTTTTGTTCGGTTCAGTGACGTCATTTACATTTAATGCTGCCAATATGGCCGACTGCTCATGCGTCGTGAAAACACTATTGATACTGATTCAGTAGAGGTATTGTAGCTCATTTGATAAACAGTTGAATACTATTTGATTCAGCTGCCTAGATCATTTAAGGTAATTGTAATAGCCTAATAATTAGCTGTTTCAAAATCATTATTGTCTCAAAATACCTGAACAGTCTTTAGCTGTTCCAGCTGAAAAGTCTCACACTGTCAATGTTTGTTCTATAATTAGTCAATTCCTCCAGTCTGATGTAGAATTAGCTGGTTTATCCCAAGATCCAGCTGTGATTGCATGAACACTTTGCCCCACTTTGTTTACCAACAATAGCAAACACACGTGCCACCATGGACATGGCGTGTGCTGTGTGCAGGCCCACTGAATCATTCATGGAGCCTGTTTACAGGCACATAGCTAAGATATCCAGATAAATCTCCGTCACACAATGGCCCTATTCTTTGCAGCGCAACTCCACCTCCACACGAGGACTGCAGATGGGTCAGCGGCCCTGTCTTTCTTGGAGATGTCACAGGCGCAGAGCTGGAGAACACAGCAACTCTTTCACATGCCCTCCTCTGCATAACCCTGGTGCCGCCCAGCACAAGGCAGTGTTGCCTGAACACCACACTGGCTGGTCGGAATGGCTGCTCCTCCCTGGTTATCAGTACTACACTGGATCCTCCTCCTCACCATTTCAGGCAAGAAACGCAGTATAACTTAAAAAAATTATGGCAATGTATTGTATGAAATTTATCTTTTAACAGAAAATACACAGCAAAAAAATCAAATCTTGTTTTCCAGTAAAACTATTGATATATACTGTAAACAAAACTTACAAAACAGCATGAGATGTGATTGTTTTCAGAAATTTTACAGAAAATATAACTTCAGTTTATTTTTATTACCCCAGTGTAGTAACCCAGTTCATTTCTTATTTTAATAATCAAAAGATAAACTTAATTTAGGATATATTTATTAAAAATATTTGGTATAGACTGCAAAATCTCTTTTTTCAGTTTTTTTATTTTTTTTATTTTATTACATTTTTCATACTTAAAAATAGTAAAAAAGTAATATGTCAAGATAAATAATAAAAAATAAATAAGAATTTGCCAAGGATAGACAGACAGATAGATAGATAGATAGATAGATAGATAGATAGATAGATAGATAGATAGATAAATTGTATGTAAACAAATCTCCTATTATAATCTTATTATCTTGTTTTTTGGATTTAATATATTTTAACAGAAAACAGGTCAAAAACACTTATGAAAAATGTTTGTGTTTTACCATTTAATTTTGTTATATATAATATAAAATTTATAGATAGATAGAAAGATAGATAGATAGATAGATAGATTTTATGTAAACAAATCTTCTATTATAATATTTTGCTTAAAAGATACTTTCAATGGAAAAAAACGTATAAAAAAGGATTTTTTTACTATTTAATTTATATGTATAATATATATAATTAAATAGCAAGAAATTGCATTTAAAAATTGCAAACAAATAGAAATTGCATTTAAAAATTGCAAAACAGCATTTTTCATAAATGTTTTAGATTAATTTTTTAATTCTATATAATATGATTACATAGCAAAAAATTGCATTTTTGGTTTTGACTTGTTTTCCATTGAAAATATATTCAGGTAAATTCTGGAACATTTGAAAAATGTGTCCCAATTAACCTGAATTCACCCCCCTTTTTTTCTTTTTTTTAAACGACTTATTATATGAGCTAATGCAATTAGTTTCCTGTCCAAAGAATTTTTTTTTTGCAGGTGAATTCAGGTAAATTGGGACACTTTTGCCATTGAGATGACATGGAGAAAGTGTCCCAATTAACCTAAATTCACCCCCTTTTTCCTTTATTTGTACTGATTTACATTATTATTTTTATAAATTAATGCAGTGCATTCACATTTCATATCCAGGGGAATCTCTGAAATGTTACTTTTGTTCCATGCAGCTGATGGTTCCTCTGTGTTGGCGTTTCTCGTGACGGAGGGCAGCACAGTGATTTTGTCGTGTCATTACTCAGTAAAGCACCACGGCTTGAGCCACGTCTGCTGGGGACGGGATTGCGGGACGTTCTGGTGCAACGACATCATCGTACAAACAGATGAGTATGGCGTCATCTCCAAAGTCTCCGACAGGTACAAGCTCATTGGAGATGTTCTGTCAGGACAAATGGACCTGGGGATCCAAAAAATACAGAAGACAGACAGCGGGCCGTACTGCTGTAGAGTGGACATAGAAGGGTTTTTCAATGACAAAAAGGTGTCCTACACGTTGAGGGTTATGAAAGGCAAGTCATACAGATTTTTTAAATCTGGACAACATTTGAAGAGCTTCATATTTTAATAAATCTTAATGTATTTTCATTTCTGAAGCTCCAACGATTGCACCTCCAACAACCACAACCCAGATTACTACAGAACCACTGGAGACACAAACAGGTGAGGTGCATTAAGACAGTTATTTTGTAACTCAAAAGTTGTTTTTGAAGCCAGGTTCAATATAGATAGTTCAGAATATAGAGTTTGGAGCATGAGAAAAGATCAATTAAAAAAAAATTGCATTAAAAATGTATTGTAATTGAATTCCAAAGACAGAAATAGATAAAGTACAGTTGAAGTCAAAAGTTTACATACACCTTGGAAATTCTGCTAATTGTTAATTATTTTACAAGAATAAGAGGAATCATACAAAATGCATGTTATTTGTTAATTTAGTACTGACCTGAATAAGATATTTTACATAAAAGATGTTTACATTTATTCCACAAGAGAAAATAATAGTTGAACTTATAAAAATGACCCTGTTCAAAAGTTTACATATGCTTGATTCTTAATACTGTGTTGTTGCCTGAATGATCCACAGCTGTGTTTTTTTGTTTGTTTGTTTGTTTCATTTTGTTTTTGTTTAGTGAGAAGTCATGAGTCCCTTGTTTGTCCTGAACAGTTAAACTGCCTCTTTTCTCACTGAGGACAACTGAGGGACTCATATGTAACTATTACAGAAGGTTCAAATGCTCACTGATGCTCCAGAAGGAAAAACTGTGCATTTAGAGCCAGGGGTGTAAACTTTTGTGTGTGCATTTTTCTTATTTTGCCTAAATATCATATTTTTTTCATTTAGTACTGCCCTTCAGAAGATACTTAGATGTTTCCAAAAAGACAAAATAAGTTAAATTTACCCTGATCTTCAAATTCAAAGTTTTCACCCCCCGGCTCTTAATGCATCATTTTTCCTTCTGAAGCATCAGTGAGCATTTGAACCTTAATAGTTGCATATGAGTCCCTCAGTTGTCCTCAGTGTGAAAAGATGGATCTCAAAATCATACAGTCATTGTTGAAAAGGGCTCAAACACAAAAATGCTGAAAAACCAAAGAATTTGTGGGGACCTGATGGATTTTTCTGAAGAACAGCAGGCAGTTTAGGACAAACAAGGGACTCCTGAACAACAACAACAAAAACACAGCTGTGGATCATTCAGATAACAAGAATCAAGCGTATGTAAACCTTTCAACAGGGTCATTTTTATACATTCAGCTATTATTTTCTCTTGTGGACTATATGTAAACATCTTTTATGTGAAATATCTTATTAAGGTCAGTACTAAATAAAAAATAACATGCAGTTTGTATGATTCCTCTTATTTTGGTAAAATAATTAACATTTTGCAGATTCTGCAAGGTGTATGTAAACTTTTAACCCAAACTGTATAATAAAATAAACACTTCAATGTGTACTGAGTGCAGTCTGAAAGAGCACAAGCTATGGGAGCAAAATAGCCTGAATCTCAAAATGATTCAGTAGCTTAAAAACCTATGGTTTTGCCAATAGTGTCTAACAGCTAATAAAATGTGATTTGCATAGTAAGTGTCAAGTTGTCAAGTGTCAAGTTTTTTCCTTAGACCCTTGGTTTTATCATTCAGTCAGACCACAATATATGATGAATCACCAGTTGCATTTCAGTTGCAATTGTATGCAGACTTAATGTGTCATGAGAGACCACATAGTGCAAAACTCAAATGTCACAGACCCTTGTGGGTAGAAATAATGGTTCTCACGCATCAAGCGGTTTCCTGACTTTAGCTCTGAATTTCTTAGTGTCTTCGCTGTCAGATCAGTCCAGAGGAAAAGACTCATCATTCGCTGACATTTCCTGGCAGAATGTCACTCATGTACATTCTGGGGCTATGGTGAGTTACTGGTGCTTAAACACAGTATATAGAAAATGAACACGTCACTGTTAAGATTCGAATGGTACTTCCTCTATACACAGTTATCACTTTAGTCAATGTTATAATCAGTTACAATAATCAATTCAGTAACTTCTGCAGTTTAAATCACTGCTCTCCATGCATAAGTGAATATTATTGTGAGTAACCTTGTGAGTCATTGTATCTTGCAACATACAATTGCCTACATTCTGTATATGGTTTATTACATCTCACTTATCTATTATATGTCTATTTATATACAAGCTACTTGAAAAGTTTGGGATCAGTAAGATTTTAGTAATACTTTTCAGTAATGATGCATTAAACTGTCCAGAACATTCAGTAAAGACAATTTTGCAGTAAACTGACAAATGTATTCAAATAAATGCTGCTTTTGAACTTTCTACTTATCAAAGAATCCTGAAAAAAATGTTTTAATGGTTTCCACAAAATTAGTAAGCTGCACAACTGTTTTAGCATTGATAATAATAATAAGAAATTATTATTATTATTAAGCATCATGTGACATTAAAGACTGGAGTAATGACTGCCGAAAATTCAACTTTACATCACAGGAATAAATTACATTTTAAATGTATGAAAATAGAAAATGGCTATTTTAAATTGTAATATTTCACATGCAGTCAAATGAAAGGATATGTATAAATAGCAGAGTGGAAGTAGCTTTTGAATCATTTTGTTGAGGAACTGAGACTTTAATGACGTTTGTTTTTATAACAGACCAAAACGCTCCTCCAAAAAGCAACTGAAAATGATGAAACCTTTCTAAATTTGTGATTTAAAGATGGAGGAGCCAATCTCTAGGATCACGCTACAGATAAACATCCCGGTTCTGTCTCTGTCTCTCAGTCTGCTACTGCTGCTCTTGGGTGCACTGGCTCTTTTGACCTTTAAACGTACGTATAGCACTCAGTTATGAATCTACTGGATGTTTGTTTAATGAAACTGATAGTTAAGAACGTACATGTATCTTTATTAAAATTATGTATATTCTGATTCAGGTGGCTTTTATCGGAAGGCCTTTGACAGTGGGTGGTAAGTGCATGTGATTCATTTTGAGAATACCACAATGCCCTTAGTTACAATGTAATCACAATGACTATGTTTTTTGAACCTCAGTTTCTCAAAGGAGCCCCGACACATTATTTATGAAATTCGCACGAGAAGACCAGTGGAGGAGAACATCTACACCTTGGAATAAACACAAAAAAACACCTGTTTTTTGCTTTAACATGCACAGACATGTATAAATTTTGCAGGTCTTTAATATTGTTTATTTTTTATTTGAGAAGGGGATAGTTCAGCCAAACATGGGTGGAACTAGGGCTGACATAATCCAAAAATGGTGTATTTTGTAAGTAGATAATGATAGACATTTCGTTTTTTTTTGTGTGAAGTATTCCTTTATGTGTGAAAACTCTTGTAAAATTGTAAAATGTAAATAAAATATATGTCCTACACATTTGTCTTGTTTTTATTTTCTTCTTTACATAAAACGTTTTATTTTAAAATAATAAGTCTGGAATATTTACTGTTGATTTTGTTTGTGTATGCTCATTTAAAATGAAGTATTAAACTGTTACAAATACAAATAATGCACAGATATTCATCAGATCCCAATGGCTGTTTGACCACTAATGTATTGAACCACATAAAGAACCTCCCCAGTGGGCAATTAATGATGAAAAGACATCAGCCTGACATAAAAAAACAGGTCAAACATGCAAATCAAACTGTCGTCAAAACTTGACGTGACACTGATTTGATATAAATTGAACGTCAAACATATTGACTTACATATCCACCTTATTTTTCTGTAAGAGTGGGCGTGGACATTTGTAAATTTTATGGGTCTGGCTTCTGGTCTCATCTGCCTCCAGCTATTTTTAGTTTTTTTTTCTGCACAAAACAGCTCGTTTAGCTGATTGATATTGCAAATTGGTGTGTCTTACCATATTTTAATGTATTAGCTTAATTATGAATACTCTGGTTTGTAGTGCAAATAGTTTTACCGTTTACTGCACGTTGTTATTCTTCTCGTCATTTTCCCAGTGAACCGGAAGATTTGTCCATAGGCTTACTTCCGTGTTGAAGAATAAGGTGGATACATTAAACCAATTTCATTGTGGGATTAACTTCCTATTTTCATCCAATTACTACTGGAAGAAATTGCCATCAAAACTGAATTTAAAATGATGTTACAGAATCTTGATCTCCCTGGTGAAAAAAACAGCATATGCTGGTAGGTATGTTTTGATGCTTGTTTAAGCTGGTCCTTTGCTGGTTTAAGCTGGTCCTTTGCTGGTTCATGCTGGTCCTTTGCTGGTTTAAGATGGTCCTTTTACTGGTTTAAGCTAGTCCTTTGCTGGTTTATGCTGGTCCTTGACCAGCAACATGACCAGCATAAACCAGCAAAGGACCAGCTTAAACCAGCATCAAAACATACCTAACCAGCATCCCAGCATCAAAACATACCTACCAGCATATGCTGTTTTTTCACCAGGGCTAGCTTTGACTAATATTTAATGTCAAATTTATATCAAGGTGCCTGTTGAGTCAGTCTGGAGACAGTAGATGTCAAGTGTAGATGTCAAAATACAGCATAAATGGAGAGAGCAGCTGGTGCCATCTAGGGATCTCATAAAATATAGGAAACAAAATGTGGAAGGGATTTATTAAAAAAAACATAAAACTTCTGAAATGGAAACTGAATTTAAAAACATATAGGCCTATCTCTAAAATATCCTTTGGATCCAGATAAGGTCCTGAAATGTCCTTGACATGTGTCTCTGTCCTCTGCCGCTGCTGCAGCTGTAGCACATGGAAACATGATTTATTGCTTTATGGAATATCTTCAGACATTTAACATATTCACCAGAAATGTGTGTCTTATTAGGTTTTATTCAAATGGCTGTATATTTGAAATATTGTTTGACCATTGTGTCATTTTGTAAAATATTGATGTGTTTTGTACCTGTTTGTTTAGTGTCAGTGTTATCCTGTGATGTGCTGTTCTGTCAAGAATGGTTAGAAGAAAGAGCAGGTAATGCTCTCCAATGTCCAGATTGAATACACTGAGACAAGAGTGCTTTACATGTGTCATATGGTGGCCTCAAAAAGTGTTTGGGCATTTTAGCCACACTATGAATGTCATTGCATTAGATAAATATCAAGTCACGTCATATTACATCAAATTTAAATGTGGCCAAATATTTTGGGGGTCACTGGACAAATGAAACATCTGTCTTTATGCTTTTTTGCTGAAAAAATATAATCACATAAACAGTTACGTGCTGTATTAATTGCTTGTTAAAATGAAATCACTACATTATCCTGCTGTATGTTGATGATGATAATAATAATAAATAATAATATAAAAATATTTTATTTATTTTATTTTAATTTATTTTAATGCTTGTGAGAATCTTCCGCTCTCAGTTCTGAGCCGTTATGATATCATAAAGAGTTTTAGAACGTTGCGCGGGACTATATAAAGCGCGAAGCTCACCTGCTCACTTTGTGGCGAGTTAGGAGTATTGTTATCAACGGTGTTTACTTTGTGTATTCAGTTGTTGATAGCGTTTTTCTTGTTGAGTATGGGACAGCGACAATCTCGGAAAGAGAAAGCGGAGGGTGGTGAGTGTGTGCACGGGGTCAGTCCCGATGCATCACTTACACCCACTGACCACCAGGCGGAGGTCCATCCTCGTTCCGACGAGACGCCTGAGTGTGTCGGTGAGGGAGGCGGGCAGGAGAGAGGGGGAGACAAGGCCAAGAAGAAGAGGAAGAGAAAGAGGTTTCGGAGGTTTACCTCTTTCTTCTCTTGCTTGTCTCGTCCCAAATCCACCAGGGCTCAGGATGAGCAGGTGGAGCAGGGTGAGGTGGACCAGGACACTGATGATGCCCCATCCAGGTGTACTGATGGTAAGTTAAATGACAAGCTCTGAACACATCCTAATCGTTTACACACAATGTAAATAAAACAGCTAGTGTTGCTGCTTGATATTGCAAACTGGTGTCTTACCATATTTTTTCAATGTATGATCTTAATTATGAACACAGTGGCTTGTAGTGCAACAGTTTTACTGTTTACTGCACTTCATTATTCTTCTCGTTATTTCCCTACGGTGGCTTATGAACTGGAAGTCTCACACCTTACCAGAAAACATCTTAATTTCACAAATAATTCGCAAATAATTGAATATTTGAAGATTTCATGTAGTCAACTATTCCTCTAAATGAAAAATGAATATGAGTATGTAGTATTTTATTGATACTATTTAATTAAAACAAGCATTTGGTTGATATTCATCTCTTTAGATCAGACTTCTCTACAGGACGTCGTCTGTACTGTAGAGGAGGATGATCATCAGGAGCCTCCTACCAGTGATCCTGAGGTCCTTTCCGCTCCCGATGACCAGCAAATGGTGGACACCCATCCTCAAGATCAGGACGGTCCAGCCAGTCCGTCAGCAGGTGAGAGTGCTTCCCATCTGCTGAGACAGCTGGACTGTGAGGAGATCGTGAGGATTGAGGGTGAGTTTACAGTTATAATCCAAAATATAATTCACACACACATGCTATTCTTGCAATATTTTATTTCAGGTGTATGTTTATAAAAGAAAGTGTATCAGTGAATATAAAAGTGCAAGAACAGTGATAATATGAGAATTACAAACAGCGTTCAAATAGTTTTAGAGTAAGCATGGCATGCCACACTGCAGAACATGGCTTTATTGTATAATGAAATATAACTATGTTTCAACAGAACACATTTGCTGGAAATATGTCATCGGCAAAAAGATGGGGGAAGGATCATACGGCTCCGTGCATGAAGGGACCCGCTGTGAGGACGGCCTTCAGGTGGCTGTCAAAATCACAGCAAAGAAGGAGAAAGAGCCGTACCTCAGCCTTGTAAGTAGACTGTACTCTCTGTGTCATCTCTCAGTCGTTGTTTGCAATTTATAACATTTTGGTTAATGTGAATTAATGTGAATAATTAATGTGAATCACAGCGTACAAAAAATCAATATTTCGAACAGACTTGGAAAAATCCTTATTTAAAAAATCACTTCCATCTTACCATCATAAAAACTTGCTTCTAGCCTGACCATCCCAGACCAGTACCTCTAGAGGTGGCCCTGACAGTTCTGGCCAATCAAGGCCCGAGCTGTCCCCACATTATAGAGCTACTGGACTGGCAGGACCATCCCGACCAGTATTTCATGGTCCTAGAGCGGCCCTCACCCTGCATGGACATGCAAAATTTCTGGCTGCATTATGACGGCGTCTTCACTGAGGGGATGGCCCGTCATTTCATGCAGCAGGTCATCGATGCTGCCGTCGTGTGCTGTTCTCGGGGGGTCCTCCATCGCGATATCAAGATGCCGAACCTCCTGGTCAACATTGAGACCCTGGAGGTGAAGCTGATTGATTTCGGCTGTGGGGACCTCCTGAAGAGCAGCAAGTACAAGTCCTACAGTGGTATGTATTATTTTTTCAAACATGTACTTGGGGACTTAAACTGTAGTGACCAGTGACACTAAATATTACCAAGGAACTAACAACAATCTCAGAAGAAAAGACCTCAGAATAATATTATTACATTAAATGCAGACACATGTGACAAACTCTTTCCTCCAGGGACAGCCAGGTACTGCCCTCCTGAATATTTTGAGAAGGGCGAGTACCATGGGAAGCAGGCGACCGTGTGGTCACTGGGAGTCCTCGTCTTCCGCATGATCACCAGCCTTTTCCCTGAGAGCGGTGATATCAGTCTGATGGACACTGATATCTGGTCCAAGCCAGGCGTCTCCGATGGTAAGATATTCATATCAACAGTTTTTAATTAGACAAAATGGCTTTATAAAAGATGTCCTTATGGATAATGCAGGAATCTTTCTCAGGTTCACAGCTGTAAAGTGTAAAGTTGAAGGTAATAATCAGACATCTCTCATCATCTCTCTCTCATCTTTCTGCACAGAATGCTGCCGCTTTATCAGAGGTTGTCTGAAGAGTGACCCGGAGCGGAGGATTCATCTGGACAAGTTGCTCTTCCATGACTGGTTTAAGGTACAGAGTCAAAGACAAGCTAAAATAATTTTTAGTTATATATTGTGGATTTTTGGTGGTATAGTTTGATTATGTGAATATGAACATCAGCTATCTCATGTTAGGCTATTTCAATACCTGCAACATCATAGTCAATCCACATACACTGCATAGATAACAAGTTGTATTTTTATACCTTATGAAATATGTTTGTACAGTTTGCAAATGTACAATTTGTAATTGTGTTTTAGGTCACCTTGTAAGTCATGGAGGACAGGGTCAGCCTTGCGTCTTGCGGGCTGACATGGGTGACCCCTCCATCCCTCCAGCCTTTGCGTCTTGCGGGGCTGGCAAGCCATGGTTGCGTCTTGCGCCATGGCTTGAGGCAGTAGTTCTAGCGTCTTGCAGAACTACTCGCCTGGGGATGTGTACAAATTGTAAATAGTTTAGTTTTAGTTAAGTTAGCTTATCCATCCCTCCAGCCTTAGCGTCTAGCGGGGCTGGTAAGCCATGGTTGCGTCTTGCGCCATGGCTTAAGGCAAGTAGTTCTAGCGTCTTGCGGAACTACTCGCCTAGGGATGGGTACATAGTGTAAATAGTTAGTTTAGTTTTAGTTAGTTAAGTTAGCTTAACCATCCCTCCAGCCTTAGCGTCTTGCGGGGCTGGACGTCCTTGGTTGCGTCTGGTGCCTTGGCTTGAGGCGAGTAGTTCTAGCGTCTTGCGGAACTACTCGCCTAGGGATGGGTACATAGTGTAAATAGTTAGTTTAGTTTTAGTTAGTTAAGTTAGCTTAACCATCCCTCCAGCCTTAGCGTCTTGCGGGGCTGGCAGGCCTTGGTTGCGTCTGGTGCCTTGGCTTGAGGCGAGTAGTTCTAGCGTCTTGCGGAACTACTCGCCTAGGGATGTGTGTTGTAAATAGTTAGTTTAGTTTTAGTTTAGTTAGTTATTACACCATCCAATCATATTTCTAAAAAGGGAGTCACCTAGAGCTTCTCAGAGCTCCCTGTCAAGCCTGTCCCACAAGCTCCTGGCACTTCCACACTAACATGGCAACAGAGCTCACTTTCTCAGCCACCTTTGGGCTTAGAAATCAGGGCAGCTCCAAAAATCACTCTGAAGACCTCCATAAAGGTTCCTGACACTGCTGCTCCAGATCCTGCTGAGGTCAGATAGAACCAAATCAAAGGCACCACAGAGGTTACCTGACATGGTACCTTTTGAGAGCTGCCCTGGTCCCAAAGCTTCTTGTCCAGGCCTGAGGGTTTCTGCTGATGCAACCCCAAAACCCACAATGGTTCCAGAGCTCTGTGTCATAACCGATACAGTCTGAAAGCTTCCCATCATATCTGCCACAATAGCGTCTGTCATGATGGTATTGAGATTCAAGCCATGGCTGCCAAAAAACCTCCAACCAAGGCTTCCTCAGAGTTTCCTGTAATAATCTCAGCCAGAGCTGATGTCTAAAGATGCTCCAGTCTCAGAGCTTCTCACTCAACCTCCCTGGTCCCAGAGGTTCCTGCTAAAGCTGCTCTGGCCTTAGAGTTTTCTGTCTCGACTGCATGAGAAGATCCTCTCACGGCCCCAGTGTTTCCTCTCACTGGTGTGAATACTACATAAATATATTACAACTGTGTCACATTAAAACACATTGTTTGTGAAAATAAACAAAGATGTGTTATTTTATTGTTACAACAGAGAGATTCAAAAGAGGTTAAGTCTCTCGTTTTACCAGTTTATATTTATCACTTTGTACATTAATTTGAAAGATATACTCAAAAGGTAAGTAATACCAGGTAAGTAACAAAAGGAGTTAAATTTTAAAAAGGAGTTACACTATGTGGCCATTAATTTACTATTTGAAGCCAAACGTATTAGAATATTATTAGATTAGACCGCATACAAGGTCCAAAATTAACCATCAAACAGCAAATTTGTTTTGGTGAGGAAATAAAATGAGTTACCTGATAGTGTGCATTTATTAGAGACTATAAAAAGGGGGGATTTAAATCAGACTGTAAGAATAACTTAAGTGACACAAGCAATTCATATGAAATATATGGGCCATTCTACAGAACTGATACAAACAGCTGTCCCACAACCAAAAAACATGTTTAAAAAGCTGTAAGAAACTATAGTCTGCCTCAACCCAGATTCCTCTCCACAATATATGTTTGTTCATGCTTATTTCCCAAAATGGCTTAATTATTATAGAGAAGAAGAAAGTCAACAGTTATGTTGTTTCTAGACCATTTGGGTTAATCACATGCTGAGCAAACTGTGACCAGTTTTAGACTGGAATGGGTGTGGGACACTGAGGACCATCTCAGACATTTAGGTGTGAGACTTAATTAACATATAGACCACAGCTGCTACAACAGGAGCAACTTCATTTACATTAGTAAACTGTAACAATATAAAAGGTTTGAGCTTAGGATGTTCTGGATTCAAATCTGAAGTGCTGCCTGTAGTTTGTCACTGTTATGCTGTAATAAAAGTTATTTTTCATCAAGATCTTCGAAGTCCTCATATTTTTTTCTTACACTGGCGAGCCAGCCAGGAGGGAGAAAGGTAAAAAAAAAAAAAAGCAGTTTCTTTTTTCTGTGCTGTTTTTGTCAGGGAAAACCCTCGTTTAAAAAAAATCTACAACAGAAATTGTAAGGACAGAAGAGAATTTGGTTTAGTCAGTATTAGCAGGAGGAGTGCTTAAGTCTGTTCTCCACAAATTCTGTTTAAGATTCTAATGAAACTGAATCAGCCCGATGCACTGTGGTGGCAAAGTTTGATTTGGAATTGTTGTTTCTAAAGTAACTGAAGCAAAGTGCTTAAGTCAAAGTATCTAAAGTAACTGAAACAAAAATATGACCTAAAACCTGAAGTAGTGTGGTTTTGTCTGACATACTGTGACAGTGTTACATTTTTAATAGATTAATGTAGTGAAATGTAAGGCCCAGCGAAGTGTGGCTGTGTCCATAGAAGTGAAAAATTTGGTTTAGAAGCTTGACGTAGTGGGGCTGTTTTATTAATTTGGGTCCAAAGCACAGGAGCTGTGAATAATCAGACTAACAGTTATCTTAAAGTAACTAGATAATGTTCAGTCAGTGAAGGAAAAGAACCCTATTGAATTGCTGAAAACAATTTAATAAGATTGTGAAAATGGAAGAGCTGATAGTTAAATACATCGCTAAGCACGGCTCAGTAGGAATGTTTGATGGGATAGAGAAGGCAGATGACCCCTACAAGTGGGTTATGTCTCAATTACAAATTGCCCCAAAATGACTAAAAACAAAGAAGGAAAAGTATTTCAATCTCTTTTTGCCTCATACAAGGCAACTAAGAAAAGATTAGAAGAAATGAAAACTGAAAACAAGTTGCTAAATTCTTGCTGTGTCATGTCACTGAAAAATTGCGAGGCTGAAGAGATCACTTTGAAGGAGCAGATAGTGAAATTGAGAAAAGAAATTTCAAAGTCTGAAACATTTTACAGTAAATGCACTGTCAGAAGTGAGTGAAGGCTCTCTGTGATTGATTAGTTCCGTCTTGCAACATTTGCCTGTGTTCAGATGAGCAGGAAAATAGTCCTATCCTACACAGTTACTTGCTAACATAGGTTATTCGTCAAATTCAATGGATATTGTACAAATTAAATTTATTTTGTAAAATAAAAACAAACCTTAGTATTGATATTTTTTATTTGATTAATGATTGGGTGTTTACACCAAAACGATAACGGTGGCATTTTCAAAAAGTTGCACTTTGTAACCTGTTCTCAAAATTATATGCATTTTCAGTACCCCAAAATGCTGTTGACATGTAATCGAACAGGCAAAATGCATAAAAAGCGTTTTGGCTGAAAATGCTGTTGTGTAAACAGCCCCTTAGAAACCCAGTTGGCATTGTTGAAAGGAAATAAGGCCATTCACACCTTGCCAGACACAGCACTGTATGACCATGACTGTAGCTCAGTCACATATATATATATACAGGGGTTGGACAATGAAACTGAAACACTTGCCAATATAGTATTGGAGGTTTCATGGCTATATTTGCGCTGTCTGGTGCCCAATCTTCACTTATTGTACATTACACCAGTTAGAGCAGAGTGTAAAGTTCCATTATGTGCACCCAATGGTTCAAACATTGTAGCTTGAAGGTAGTGCTCTGTATCAGGATAATAATGCACCAATACACACAGCAAGACTGGTGACAGACTGGTTTAATGAACATGAAAATTAAGCTGAACATCTCCCATGGCCTGCATAGTCACCAGATCTGAATATTATTGAGCCACTTTGGGGTGTTTTGGAGGAGCGAGTCAGGAAACGTTTTCCCACATCAGCATCACATAGTGACCTGGCCACTGTTCTGCAAGAGGAAAATGGCTCAAAATCCCTCTGGCTGCTTTGCAGGACTTGTATTTGTCACTCCCACGATGAAATGATGTTGTATTGGCTGCAAAAGGAGGCCCAATATCATACTAATTGTGATCTAAAACCAGGTGTTTCAGTTTCATTGTCCAACCCCTGTATATATATATATATATATGATAGTAGCATATTTAGAAAAATATGTTTACTATCAAAAGGGGGGTGATTCTTCATAATTTCTGAGAAATTTGTTCATGGCATTAATATTTAAATGTAATTTATGAGAAATGATTTAATTGCATTCTGTGATTATATTTTTGTACCTTTGATGTTTTGAATGTGAAAGGATTCTTGTGGGGGAGGGGGTGTGTGTGTGGGGGGGGGGGGGGGGGGAGTGGGTCAACCTCTTTTTTTTTGTCTTGTTTCAGGTATAAGCATCGAGATGTTTGTAGAGAAAAATGATCCGGTCATCTGAAGGACAAGATGGCCAGAACCAGAACCAGTGAAGCCAGGGTACTTCCACAGATTCTCTTTGTGCCCCTCCAGATTCTACTTGTGATCCTTGATCATCTACAGGAGACCTAATTTTTGTGATAACACTTTTTATATTTTAAATCTGAACATTAAATTAATTACATATTAAAATGACATGATTAAAATGTGAAATGTTCATGCAATATTACCGTAATTTTAGATTCTGACTAGTAAAAAGCATTCACGTCCTTGTCCTTTTTATGAGCCATTTTCTGAAGACGGCTAACAACAATCACATAATCATCACAGCTCTTTGCACTTTAGTCTCTAGTCAAATGCGCTCAAACCACTGTAACTTAATATTATAATAATAATCTACTGACTATGCACATTATACCTGACACGTGAAAACCAAACTTGTGAAAATAATATGATGCACATGCGCAGATTTAATTTTGCAATAGACACTTTTCATTTAACTTTCACTTTATTCGCGGCACACGCTCTGCATATTTTTATATATTTTTATGTCAAGTTTATGTACACCTAGCAGAATCTGCAAGATAATACTCTAAAAAGAGGAAAAATAAAAGAGAAACAATAGATCTTAAATTGGGTGTTGTTGTTTTAATACTGCCCTAAATAAGCTTTTTCTCATAACAGGGGTTTACATATAGTTCATAAGCATTTACACAAATTAAGCAGTTTAAAAGTTTACATAACCTTGATTTTCATTACCTGGTGATCCACGGCTCTTTTATTATTTGTTTTTATGATAAGTTTTATTGTTTGTCCTGTGCAGTCCTATTCTGTCCTTTGTTTTGAAGAAAAAATCATTATATGTTACCTTAAGCATCAGTAAATTTTTGCAGTTTTTGATCATCCAGGTGGCAATACCCAGTATTAAGAATCAGTTTTAAGAATTAAGAATGAAGCATGTAATCTGATTAACTTGATTTTTTTTTATTTTTCTTTTTATATTTTTCTTTTTGTAAATTCAGTTATTATTTAGTCTTGTGGTCATCTATTATGTGAAATAGCTTATTTTAAAATAGCTGTTACTGCTGAATTACCTTTGGTGCAAAAAAAAAAAAAACAATTAGTGATTAGTTTTCTTGCAAGACACATTACAGAAAAGAAATTAAAATATTCTTTAAATGTATTTTATTACTAGTGAATTAAAAAAATCAAAGTTAATCATTATGAATTTGCCAAAAATTGCTTTTGAATTAATCATAAAGTGAACTAAAAAATGACGAACAACAGTAAAATAATGCTGCCCCACCAAGTTTTTGAAATGCCCCCGAAGTCATGCAATCCTAGAACCGAGCCTGGTTAGAAGAAAGAGCAGGTAATGCTCTCCAATGTCCATATTAAATATTTTAGTAGGATTTTGTATTATTATTTTAACTTTAGAAAAAAGGAAAGCCATGGACATTATCCAGTATGCTTGGTCTAAAGAACCAGCATATACGGTTAATCTACAGGCTGTAAGCAAGATACAAAATAACTTTCATGCCCTCATGTGGCTGTGAAAGGATTTACAACCATTTCCCACCAGCCACTTCAGATGATTGTAATAATCATCTAGTGGCCACTGAGCAAAGTTTCAATGAACCCAAACAGATGGAGAATTAAGCAGGGAAATTCAAACCTGTAATCTGATCACATTGTAGTTTGCAACATTAACAATTAACAATGAACAATTATTTGACAAAACTCAAATGCATTTGTATTCATAATTGTTGACACAAAGGCAATTTCTCACTAAATACAAGGTTTTAAAACATGAATTCAGTTGCACCAATGGTTGTTTCCTTTAGCACCTCAGCTTTTTCTTCACGTAAGAGTGTAAGAGCGTCCATTTGTAAATTTTATGGCTTCTGGTCTCATCCGAGTCCAGCTATTTTTAGCTGTACAAAACAGCTCGTTTTGCTGCTTGATATTGGAAGCTGGTGAGTTACTATATTGTTTTAATGTATTATCCTAATTATAAACACACTGGTTTGTAGTGCAAACAGTTTTACCATTTACTGCACATTGTTATTCTTCTCATTATTTCCCTATAGCGGTAAATGAACCGTAAGTCCCACCCATAGGCTTAAAGAAAAAAGATGGATGCTGGTTTCAAACTCTAAAACATAAAATAATGATTTTCATGAATTATGTGGTTCAAACTAAAATATAATTCAACATTGTGCTTTACATGTTTCATATGGTGGCCTTAAAAAGTGTGTGGGCATTTTAGCCACACTTAAAATGAATGTCATTGTATTAGATAAAATATCAAATCACATCACATTACATCAAATTTAAATGTGGCCAAATATTTTGGGGTCACTGGACAAATGAAACATCTGTCTTTATGCTTTCTTGCTAAAAAAAAAAAAAAAAAAAAAAAAAAAAAGACAATTACATAAACAGATCAGTTCTGCGTTAAATGCTTATTAAAATGAAATCACAAAATTATCCTACTGTATACTACTACTACTAATAATAATGATGATTAAATTTTAACCACGAGGGTTTAATAGTTAAAACTGGGGAAAAAATATGAGCAAATATTTAGTAAAAGGTACGATTTTTATATATTTTATTATATATATTACTTTATTTTATTATTTCTTGTGAGAATCTTCAGCTCTCAGTTCTGAGCCGTTATGATATCATAAAGAGTTTTAGAACGTTGCGCGCGACTATATAAAGCGCGAAGCTCACCTGCTCACTTTGTGGCGAGTTAGGAGTATTGTTATCAACGGTGTTTACTTTGTGTATTCAGTTGTTGATAGCGTTTTTCTTGTTGAGTATGGGACAGCGACAATCTCGGAAAAAGAAAGCGGAGGGTGTTGAGTGTGTGCACGGGGTCAGTCCCGATGCATCACTTACACCCACTGACCACCAGGCGGAGGTCCATCCTCGTTCCGACGAGACGCCTGAGTGTGTCGGTGAGGGAGGCGGGCAGGAGAGAGGGGGAGACAAGGCCAAGAAGAAGAGGAAGAGAAAGAGGTTTCGGAGGTTTACCTCTTTCTTCTCTTGCTTGTCTCGTCCCAAATCCACCAGGGCTCAGGATGAGCAGGTGGAGCAGGGTGAGGTGGACCAGGACACTGATGATGCCCCATCCAGGTGTACTGATGGTAAGTTAAATGACAAGCTCTGAACACATCTTAATCGTTTACACACAATGTAAATAAAACAGCTAGTGTTGCTGCTTGATATTGCAAACTGGTGTCTTACCATATTATTTCAATGTATGATCTTAATTATGAACACAGTGGCTTGTAGTGCAACAGTTTTACTGTTTACTGCACTTTGTTATTCTTCTCTTTCTTTCCCTACTGTGGCTTATGAACTGGAAGTCTCACACCTTACCAGAAAACAGCTTACTTCCGCATTAAAAATAATTGAATATTTGAAGATTTTATGTAGTCAACTATTCCTCTAAATGAAAAATAAATATGAGTATGTAGTATTTTATTGATACTGTTTAATTAAAACAAGCATTTGGTTGACATGCGTCTCTTTAGATCAGACTTCTCTACAGGACGTCGTCTGTACTGTAGAGGAGGATGATCATCAGGAGCCTCCTACCAGTGATCCTGAGGTCCTTTCCGCTCCCGATGACCAGCAAATGGTGGACACCCATCCTCAAGATCAGTACGGTCCAGCCAGTCCGTCAGCAGGTGAGAGTGCTTCCCATCTGCTGAGACAGCTGGACTGTGAGGAGATTGTGAGGATTGAGGGTGAGTTTACTGTCATAATCCAAATTATAACTCACACACACATGCTATTCTTGCAATATTTTATTTCAGGTGTATGTTTATAAAAGAAAGTGTATCAATGAATATAAAAGTGCAAGTATAGTGATAATATGAGAATTACAAACAGCTTTCAAATAGTTTTAGAGTAAGCATGGCATGCCACACTGCAGAACATGGCTTTATTGTATAATAAAATATAACTGTTTCAACAGAACACATTTGCTGGAAATATGTCATCGGCAAAAAGATGGGGGAAGGATCATATGGCTCTGTGCATGAAGGGACCCGCTGTGAGGACGGCCTTCAGGTGGCTGTCAAAATTACAGCAAAGAAGGAGAAAGAGCCGTACCTCAGCCTTGTAAGTAGACTGTGCTCTTTCTCATTGTTTGCAATTTATAACATTTTGGTTAATGTGAATTAATGTGAATAATTAATGTGAATCACAGTGTACAAAAAATCTATATTTCGAACAGACTGGGCAAAATCCTTATTTAAAAAATCACTTCCATCTTACCATCATAAAAACTGTCTTGCTTCTAGCCTGACCATCCCAGACCAGTACCTCTAGAGGTGGCCCTGACAGTTCTGGCCAATCAAGGCCCGAGCTGTCCCCACATTATAGAGCTACTGGACTGGCAGGACCATCCCGACCAGTATTTCATGGTCCTAGAGCGTCCCTCACCCTGCATGGACATGCACAATTTCTGGCTGCATTATGACGGCGTCTTCACTGAGGGGATGGCCCGTCATTTCATGCAGCAGGTCATCGATGCTGCCGTCGTGTGCTGTTCTCGGGGGGTCCTCCATCGCGATATCAAGATGCCGAACCTCCTGGTCAACATCGAGACCCTGGAGGTGAAGCTGATTGATTTCGGCTGTGGGGACCTCCTAAAGAGCAGCAAGTACAAGTCCTACAGTGGTATGTATTATTTTTTTCAAACATGTACTTTTGGTAGTGACCATGTCTTAATCAGACGAGATATGAACAATGAACTAACAACATTCAAAGTAGAAGAAAAGCCAGTCATAAAATTATTTTTATTGACTAATATTAAATGCGGACACGTGACAAACTCTTTCCTCCAGGGACAGCCAGGTACTGTCCTCCTGAATATTTTGAGAAGGGCGAGTACCATGGGAAACAGGCGACCGTGTGGTCACTGGGAGTCCTCGTCTTCCGCATGATCACTAGCCTTTTCCCTGAGAGAGGTGATATCAGTCTGATGGACACTGATATCTGGTCCAAGCCAGGCGTCTCCGATGGTAAGATATTCATTTTAACTATTCATTTAAGATATTCATTTTTAATTAGACAAAATGGCTTTATAAAAGATGTCCTTATGGATAATGCAGGAATCTTTCTCAGGTTCACAGCTGTAAAGTGTAAAGTTGAAGGTAATAATCAGACATCTCTCATCATCTCTCTCTCATCTTTCTGCACAGAATGCTGCCGCTTTATCAGAGGTTGTCTGAAGAGCGACCCGGAGCGGAGGATTCATCTGGACGAGTTGCTCTTCCATGACTGGTTTAAGGTACAGAGTCAAAGACAAGCTAAAATAATTTTTAGTTATATATTGTGGATTTTTGGTGGTATAGTTTGATTATGTGAATATGAACATCAGCTATCTCATGTTAGGCTATTTCAATACCTGCAACATCATAGTCAATCCACATACACTGCATAGATAACAAGTTGTATTTTTATACCTTATGAAATATGTTTGTACAGTTTGCAAATGTACAATTTGTAATTGTGTTTTAGGTCACCTTGTAAGTCATGGAGGACAGGGTCAGCCTTGCGTCTTGCGGGCTGACATGGGTGACCCCTCCATCCCTCCAGCCTTTGCGTCTTGCGGGGCTGGCAAGCCATGGTTGCGTCTTGCGCCATGGCTTGAGGCAGTAGTTCTAGCGTCTTGCGAAACTACTCGCCTGGGGATGTGTACAAATTGTAAATAGTTTAGTTTTAGTTAAGTTAGCTTATCCATCCCTCCAGCCTTAGCGTCTAGCGGGGCTGGTAAGCCATGGTTGCGTCTTGCGCCATGGCTTGAGGCGAGTAGTTCTAGCGTCTTGCGGAACTACTCGCCTAGGGATGGGTACATAGTGTAAATAGTTAGTTTAGTTTTAGTTAGTTAAGTTAGCTTAACCATCCCTCCAGCCTTAGCGTCTTGCGGGGCTGGCAGGCCTTGGTTGCGTCTTGCACCTTGGCTTGAGGCAAGTAGTTCTAGCGTCTTGCGGAACTACTCACCTAGGGATGTGTGTTGTAAATAGTTAGTTTAGTTTTAGTTTAGTTAGTTATTACACCATCCAATCATATTTCTAAAAATGGAGTCACCTAGAGCTTCTCAGAGCTCCCTGTCAAGCCTGTCCCACAAGCTCCTGGCACTTCCACACTAACATGGCAACAGAGCTCACCTTCACAGCCACCTTGGGCCTAGAAATCCTGTCAGGGCTGCTCCAAAAATCACTCTGAAGGCCTCCATAAAGATTCCTGACACTGCTGCACTAGAACAGAGAAAGGTCAGAGAGAACCAAATCAAAGGCACCACAGAGGTTACCTGACATGGTAACATTTCAGAGCTGCCCTGGTCCCAAAGCTTCTTCTTCAGGCCTGAGGGTTTCTGCTGATGCAACCCCAGAACCTCCAATGGTTCCAGAGCTCTGTGTCATAACAGCTACAGTCTGAAAGCTTCCCATCATGTCTGCCACAATAGCTCCTGTCATGATGGTATTGAGATTCAAGCCACGGCTGACAAAAAAACCTCCAACCAAGGCTTCCTCAGAGTTTCCTGTAATAATCTCAGCCAGAGCTGATGTCTAAAGATGCTCCAGTCCCAGAGCTTCTCACTCAACCTCCCTGGTCCCAGAGGTTCCTGCTAAAGCTGCTCTGGCCTTAGAGTTTTCTGTCTCGACTGCATGAGAAGATCCTCTCACGGCCCCAGTGCTTCCTCTCACTGGTGTGAATACTACATAAATATATTACAACTGTGTCACATTAAAACACAATGTTTGTGAAAATAAACATAAGATGTGTTATTTTATTGGGAAAACACAACAGGGAGGTTCCTGTGCCTCTCGTTTTGCCAGTTTATATTTACCACTCTGTACATTTATTTGAAAGATATACTCAAAAGGTAAGTAATACCAGGTAAGTAACATCTCTACAAGGAGTTAATGTGACCCTCTATGTACTATTTAAAGCCCAGAGAATCAGATTATTATTAGACCGCATAAAAGGTCCAAAATTAACTATCAGCAAAATTGGTGAGGAAATAAAATGAGTTGCCCAATAGTGAGCATTTATTAGAAATTAAAACAAAACGTGTGATTTAAATCACACTGTAAGAATAACTTAAGTGACACGAGCAATTTATATGAAATATATGGGCCATTCTACAAAATTGGTTCAAACTGCTGTCCCACAACCAAAAAACACAATTAAAAAGCATTTAATATTCAAATCTTAGATGTTTACTATGATTCTTATATTATCTATTGAAAATCACAATAACATTTAAAATATCAGTAAGCTTAATATATATAAAATCATAATTTATTTGGTACTTTCAATTGGGAGGTGTCCTCCTAATGCCTAAATTTCAGTTTATAAAAATGATATTGAAATCATTTTTGCATTTTATTCCATTGTTGTTTTTAAAATCGTATATTTTCTTTGTAAATTATGAAAGTGTAATGTAAAAACATGTGTCCTGCATTTTTGTCACTACCGAAATAGTGCATGCTTTAGTCCATTGGCTGAGACTGATTTTAACTACACTCCTACATTTATGATCAGGAAATATTTATGTGTCCCTCTCTCGTATAACTACATAGTGAGAAGATATAGCTGCATTCACGCCATCTCGAAATTCCGAGATGAAGACGTGACATTCTGCTCTATCTGAATTATGTGTTTTACTATGGCAACACTATCAACGCCAAAGCCCTCGCATGCTCCTGAACTCCTAATTACAACTTGTAAACTCGGAATGTTCTGAGAGTTACGACTTGGACCAGTGACAGATGTACCACGTGACCGCCGCCGGGCTCATTTTGGCGCTACTTAGGCACTGCCACTGAGTCCGACAACATGGAAAGCTATGAGTAAAATGTCACGTGTTGTCATCTCGGAATTACGGTAATTATGACATGGCGTGAAGGCAGCATAAACCCCATCATTTGAAGGTAAAATGTGTTAAAAACTCCGAAAATCTGTCTAAGGAATGTCACTAACAAACACATTTTTCTGCAATTAAGCACACTTTTTGGGGAGTTATTCCATAAAATGTTGTTTTTATGTGTGTACAACTGCTGAGAACTGTGCTAGCTAACCATGTGCTGATTAGCATTTTTGAGCTAGGTTCAAAAGTATCTAAAATTGTCACTACCGAAACAGCCATAACCAAAACATTTAGTAAAGTTTTGGTAGCGACATCGTTTTGTGTTTGTGTTATTCCATAAGTTAAAATTCTGTAATGTGATGCAGTCAAACAACCGAAGATGGGACGTTTTGTCAAAAATGAAGTATGTTGAATTATCAACTAAGATTATGACAGTGTTTGGTTCAGTGTATATTCAAATTAATGAATCCTTAACTTTGAAATCAGTATGATCAACTTTTTTCCCTTTACAAAGAAAAACTGGATTCAAAATACAACAAATCTCATAAATCACACTTGAAATATTGTTAAAATTGCAATTGTTATTGATTTACCTCTGAAAATAGCAAAAAAAATATATTTACAAGGTAGATGTAAGCAAAATCTTCATAGGTCAATATAACCCTTCTAATTAAATTATATATTACTGTGTTTTGGTAGTGACAAATTTGGGGAAAGGACAAATTTTCCAACACTTTCTGAAAATACAATAAGAGAATTAACTGCACAAGTACTAGAAATGAATACCTTGGATATTATACAAATATGCATACATACAAAATGAGGAAAAAGATGTTTCCAACTCTGACTTTGCACCAGTTCTGTAGAATGGCCCTTATACCAAACATGTCAGCTCACATGGCATACAACTTACCTCAGCGGGACATTTACCATCAAAAGACTTGTGACACTGCATTTTATAATGCTTAGGAGATTGCGGATATTCATAATGTAAATACAAATTATTTTAACTCCTTTGCCTGTAATATTGCCACAATGAAAATAAACAGGTGATGGAAATAAAATCAGATTTTGAAAAAGGAAATTAAAAACAAGAATCAAGTCAGTCATTTGTTTCTGCCGTTTTGTTTTAGAATATTTAAACTCACTGTAATTTCAAATAAACTTTATTTTTACATAAACTGAGTCTGAATTTATCACACATACAATAAAAAAAATCTCTAAATGACAGAAATAGCCTGTCTCCAACCTTCAAGCTACCATCTTTACACAACTTATTTGAACAAATACTCGCTGTACAATACAGTATAACAATGTGCCTTCAGAATACAGTGGTTGCTTTCATTGTTTCTTTCTAAATGTCCCAAATACAGTGCATTAATAAATGTATACACATTTCAATTTCAGAGGAATGCATTGTACAGATTAAAAAAAAGAAAGAGAGAGAGAGAGAGAGAGACTGCAGAAGAGAAAAAAAAAAAAAAGAACAACAGCTACAGTACACAATTCATTTCCTTGAGGAATCTTTTGATTAAGAGGAAGAAAAAAACAGGCATCTTAAGGCTTATGTTGAATTAGATGGACCTTCGTCAGGAAGTATAAAGGTCTGCAGAGTAAATACTGCTATGTCATACTGCCCTTTTATATTTCAACTGAACAAAACACTGATATTTATAACCGTCATCCAAGAAAGTCTATTCTTACTATCAAAACAAGTCGAGAGGAAAGACGAGAAAAGAAAGAAGCGGGAAGCAGTTGGCCTCCAGTTCCGTTCTGTCCGTTTGAAGATGAATTCTAAGAGGACGTCCGATACACAGAAAACTCCTTTTCGAAATATCTGCATCCTTCAGAATGTCTCAGCAACTCATTCTGGAATGTACAATGTTGATGGGTCAGCGTCTGTGACTGCCTGCATATGATAGTAGTCGGCACGTCTTCATTAATGGGCGTCTACGCCTGCGCGCCTCGTGCGAGGGCAGCAGGGTTCCTGAGAGGCCTGCCAGTGTAAGGTAGCAGGTGGTGCAGAGAGAGCTGAATGCTGGCGGTGGAGGTGAGGGGGGGAAGAAGATATTCCCCAGATAACTTTCAGTTCTCCTCAATGAGGGTGATATCTAGTTCGGTACAATCCCTTTCGAACACACTAGTTTGTCCCCCGTCACGCTCTTCAGGGTCCTCCTCCTCTCTCTCCTCCTCCTCGTCACTTTCACTTAACGGCCCAATACTCGTCCTACCCAGGCCTTCAGCTGGTGAACATGAGCCTCTGAAGTCTCCAAAAAAAGGCTCAAGGCCCATACAGACGTCCCCGCCGCAGGCCAGTCTGCCACGTTCCATATAACTGAGAGGGTCTGTGCTTCGAGTCTGAAATCAAGAAGACAAATACAGTTAATTCAGTTTAGTGACAACAAATTTTAAGGGATAGTTCACTCATAAATGAAAATTCTGTCATTAATTACTGACCCTAATGTCGTTCCAAACCTGCAAGATTAAGACATTTTTGATCAAATCTGAGAGCTTTGGACTATTTTAATGATGTCCTTACTACCTTTCTGGGCCTTGAACGTGTCAGTTGTGTTGCTGTCTATGCAGGATCAGAAAGCTTTCGGATTTCTTCTCTCATCAAAAATATCTTAATCTGTGTTCTGAAGATGAATGAAGATCTTGGATTTGGAACGACATGAGGGTGAGTAATTAATGACAGACCTCTCATTTTTGGGTGAACTATCTCTTTAAAAGAATTCTGCCTGCTACTTTTTGGCGCACAATCATATATTTGAAGAGTTTTGGGCACATAAAACAACTTTTAGAGCAGGCAGAAGCCTCAAACGGTTGTTTCTGCTGTTTCTGAGTATATGAACATGTTGGCATTAAGCTACTATAGTTAGCACCCACTTACCTGCCTTTTTAAAGAAGAAGTCCAATTCCAGAACAAAAATTTACAGATAATGTACTCACCCCCTTGCCATCCAAGATGTTCATGTCTTTATTTCTTCAGTCATAAAGAAATCATGTTTTTTTGAGGACAACATTTCTGGATTTTTCTCCATATAATGGACTGCTACGGTGCCCCAAATTTGAACTTCCAAAATGCAGTTTAAATGCGGCTTCAAACGATCCCAAATGTGGTTGTAAACAATCCCAGCCGAGGAAGAAGGGTCTTATCTAGCAAAACGATCGGTTATTTTCATTAAAAAAATACAATTTATATACTTTTTAAATCTCAAACGTTCGTCTTGTCTTGCTCTCCCTGAACTCTGTGTATTCTGGCTCAAGACAGTTAGAGTATGTCGAAAAACTCCTATCGAATTTTCTTCCTCAACTTAAAAAATCATTTCAAAATCATCCTACATCGCTGCAGAAGAACCGACCCAGTCTTTGCAAAGTGAACATGCAGAGAAGATCAACAAAAAAGATAAAACAGCGATATAGGACGATTTTGAAGTTGAGGGAAAACATGAGATGGGAGTTTTTCGACATACCCTAACTCTCATGAACCGGAAAAAAAACTGTGTTCAGGCAGTGCAAGACAAGACGAGCATTTGACATTAAAAATTATGTAAACTGTATTATTTTTATGAAAATAACTGATCGTTTTGCTAGATAAGACCCTTCTTCCTGGGCTGGGATCGTTCACAGCCACATTGAGGATCGTTTGAAGCTGCATTTAAACTACATTTTGGAAGTTCAAAATAGGGGCACCACAGAAGTCCACTATATGGAGAAAAATGCTGAAATGTTTTCCTCAAAAATTGCAATTTCTTTACGACTGAAGAAAGAAAGACATGAACATCTTGGATGACAAGGGTTTTCATGTCCCTGTGACAAAGTTTTCAAAGTGTAAATGTCAAGATAAACATGACAAAAAAAACACTGTGTTGCTACAACAACACAAATCATAAGGATCTAAGCTTCTCAAAGCAACTGTGATGAGAATATTTATCACTTCATGAGAAAGCAAAATATTTGGTAAATCCATTTGTTTTATGATACTTTATATTGGCCCTCCAGTGTTACACAAATTACAATACTTCTTGACCTAAGAAGTAAATTATTTAAATATCTTTGCCCGTATTCACAAAACATCTTAAGGCTAAAAGTAGCTTGTAACTTGCTGATTTAGGAGACAATCTTAAAAATAATGGGCGTCAATCCTAAATTTAGGACTAAATTTTTCCTTTAAGAGTATTTCACAAAGCGTACTGTGATTTTGAGCATAATTCATTAGGATTTAGTGTTTTTAACAAGCCACCAATAGAAAGTTACCAATTACCAGTAGAGATCAACAGGCAGCATTACAGTTACCACTAAAACCAGTACAATTCCCCATTATAACCAGTAAAACCATTAGAAATTCTTTGATGGTTTCCATTGTTTTGTTTTTGTGTTTTTTTTCAGCAGGCCTAAAATGGCTGTTGCCGGCAATCTACCTCAGAACATAAACATTTTAGAAACATGCTGCATTTATTTGCACACGTTTGCCCACACATTTTTTTTTTTTTTTTTTTTTTTTTTTTGGAGGTTATCCCAATTTCAGATTTTCCTTTGATTTTATCCTTGTTTATATTAACAAGTTGGGTAAGAAGTAACAGCTGTTTTTGCGTCTTGTTTGGTTTTCTTTTACGTCTGCATGTCTTACTATCAGCCATGATTATTCTACTTTGTTATTTAAGAGTTTGTTTATAATTGTTTATAAAAAGCACACATGTAAAAAGCTGATAGTCAGCTGAATATACTGTAGTCAACGAATGAAGTGGATCAAAAAAGTTAATCGAAGTTGTTGAAAGACAAGAAAGTGTATTGGTTTGGTTTTAGGACAAGTTTGATGAAAGGTTTTGATCCATTACAAATGTTGACTACTGTATACTTAATTAATTAATGACACTTAGCCTGCAGTCTTTATATGAATGTGGCAACACTTTTATTTTAAAAATCTTTATTTGAATATGGCAACATATTATCGCGCTCTACAATATTTTTTATAAATAAATCTCTGACAGAGACCCCACCCCTTTCAGCCAATTACTGTGTGCATGGTTAATAAGCATGCTGACATCATCCATAGCAAAGAGGTCAACCCCACCCTTACTTTCAGCTTAAGACTTCTTTCTATTCCTTTGTATATGTTTGTCTCATCAGCTTTGTGAATAGGTTTTAAGAGAAAACTCTCAGCTAAAAACTTTTACTGCTATTTAGGAGAACTCTTAGTAGTAAGATAAAATGTTTTGTGAATACAGGCCCTGAAGTTAAACCAGAACATTCTAATTTTACCAAGATTATCTTTAGACAAAACCCAGTGCAGTGAACTTTTGAAATAATAACATTTCCTATCTGAAAATGAATGTTTCTAGTCCAATTTAAATTCATTATCTAACAAACTGGTTCTTCTAATCAATAGTCCAAAAAGATGAGCTACCAAATTAAATCAGTCTGAAACACTGCTTTGTTCAAATACACAAGCAGTATAAAATACAAAATTAAAGGGATAGCTCACTTAAAAATGAAAATTACCCCATGATTTACTCACCCCCAGACCATAATAAAGGCCTTTTGAAGTGAATTTCATGTGTTTGTGTAAGAAAAATATCCATATTTAAAACTTGAGTGGCGTTCCAGCGGAACATGCTAGTCTTGCGAGAACCAAGTTTAGTTTACAGCAAAGGAAAACCAGTCTCCTCGTGGCTTATATCAAAATCCTCCAATATTTTTTTTTACAAATCCTTGTTTTGCACTTCTAATTTGTTTTGCTCTCTCCACTTTTGTATTCGCCACCTTGTTCACCTACATCCTACATCATCCACTGGAACGCCACTCTCATGAGTGCTAGAGATTACGGTTTTAAATATTGAAATTTTTTTTACACAAACACATTGATTTACTTCAGAAGGCCTTTATTAAAACCCCAGATCTATGTGGAGTACTTTTTATGATGGATGGATGCACTTTTTTGGACTTCAAATTCTTAAAGCCTTAATAATAAACTCTGATTGTATTCGTCTGAAAGAAGAAAGTCATATACACCAAGGGTGGCCTGAGGGTGGGTAAATCAAGGTGTAATTTTCATTCCTGTCAGACATGCTTTTTTGGAAAGCTCTGGCTTTTTTATAACAGTGCCTTACCGTATAGTAACCGTATCTTTACAATTGTATGGAATAGCATACCTGTGTCATTTTGGCGAAATCTAGCACAGGCCGTGCACATGGTCTGTCCGGGTCCCTGCGGCGCTTTAGGCCAGGTTTGAGCAGGAGCAGGTCGCAGGGCTGAGAATGGCACCGTGGAAGTTGAGGAGGAAGAGCACGGCGCACCGAAGACGGAGTGCTGCAGGCGGACGAGGGCGAGGCGGGCACCGCCGGAGGGTGAGACGTGATTTGCGGGGGCACCGGAGGTGGCGGCAAAAACTGGGCAGCAGCTTCGCGGATGAGCACGGGAGAGAGGGAGAAGCGCCTCTGCGGCGGAGGCGGCGGGTGGAGCGGCGAAGGAGAGGAGGAGCATGAGGACGGCGAGGGGAAGAAGCAGCAGCAGGCGCCTCCAGCACCGTCACTCGGGTCCCAGGGGAAAGTCCATGGGAGTGGGGAATCTGGGGAAAGGGCCAGACTGAAAAAGGTGGGGCTGGAAGAAGAATGCAGCGAGGAGTTGAGCGAGGAGCTGGGGGCACGCAGTGGGCACGGCCCCCCCGCGCCCCCTCCACTGTGACATCGGCGGTTCACTGGTGTCCAGACCTTGGAGGCGCTCGGCCGCCAGGTGTACCGGCAGCGTGAAAGGTCCTCTGGTACAGACAGCGAACGACAGTGGCGTTTGGGGGGTGGCGGGGGGGGAGGGGGAGGCCCGGGAAAAGACAGGTCCGTCACAGAGGTGCTAGGGGCGAGCGGACGGTTCAGGGCATCCCCCTCCGGCAGGTGGCTTTCTGGAGGACCCAGGGGCACGGGGCCGGGGGGGAAGCTGGAGCTGAGCACCCCCTGCAGGCTGGCCTTCGAAGGAGGGCAGAGCTGCCAGTAACTGCTCTCTGAAAGAGGAAGGACAGAGTTTTACGAGTTAATCACAATGTTAATGTCAATCAAGACATTAGAAGTGGGCGTATTAGTATTTTTGTAGGCGCAAACCCAGAAACAAGCATTCCAACACTTCCAGTTCCACAACCCTGCCCTGAAGTCAACAGTTTTTTTTAATGGGCTTTCAGTTAAAAGATGAAATAAGGTCTGAGGTTTACGCAAGCTTCAAGATATTTTTCCATTTTATTCTACAAGCTTTTACTTGCTAGTCTCAGACGTCACACCCACGGATCATTGGCTGAACAACTGATGCATATGAGACACAAAATTGAAAACACTTTAGTTTCAAAGTCGGAAGTAGGAGTTTCGAAGTCCTCATTAGATTGGAAACCGATTTTCTAAAAATGTGTGGAATACGTATAGTTTGCGGCATAGACTCGTTAAAATACATCTAAGAGTTTTAGATACCAGTCCGCCGTGAACATTGACACGGCACAAAATGAAACGTGATCGGTTGCTTTACCTTTCAGTCATATGGCCTCCTGTGCAATCCTTGGCCATTTAAAGAGGCCAAGTTTCCCAGACCGTCTAGGTCTGACTACGTGAGACCTATTTACTTGCTAACAAGTGGCTAAATGGGACTACAGAGGTTGTCGAGGACACTAAATGTCATCACAACGAAGAGGTGAACTCTTACAAGCCATTCTAATTCAAACTATCAGGGATATATGTGACCCTGGACCACAAAACCAGTCATAAGGGTAAATTTCTGAAACTGAGATTCATCTGAAAGCTGAATAAATAAGGATAGGATAAGACAATATTTGGCCAAGACACAACTATTTGAAAATCTGGAATCTGAGAGTGCAAAAAAATCAAAATATTGAGAAAATCATCTTTAAAGTTGAAGTTGAAGTCCAAATTAAGTTCTTAGCAATGCACATTACTAATTTAAAATTAAGTTTTGATATATTAACGGTACAAAATATCTTCATGGAACATGATCTTTACTTAATATTCTAATGATTTTTGGCATAAAAGGAAAATCGATCATTTTGACACATACAATGTATTTTTGGCTATTGCTACAAATATACTCGTGGTCCAGGGTCACATAAATATATATATATTTTTTATAACGACTGAAAGAGCTGTCAGAAGAGTAATGTTGGTGACATTAAAGTCATGTGACTGTGGTGTAGTTTTTAAAGCCTAACCTTAGCTTTTTATTTCTGAAGATTATATTTAAGCCTCAAAATTCACAAACACTCTGTTAATTTGTGAAGATTGTCATAATAAAATGCGCAATAATCATACTTTTATTGATCACTAGAGTTTATTTTCCGCAGTAATCCAAAAGTCAATGGAAAAATTATTTTGGGATTTTGTTGAGAGTACCAGGTTGATGCTAATTTCTGGGTTGGCCTACAAAAACAGCGCTCTATTTTGAATTTGCACACAAACCAAAAATGTTACTAATTATTACAAATTGCAACCACTTTAATAAGAGATAGTTCTGGCTATAAATTTTGATTGGATGAGCTGTGACTGGTCCAAGTGGAATAATTCAGCAATGGTAAACAAGCACATTTTACATTACACACCCTTAACAACAAGTCTTGACTTGTTTGGGACACGTTTTAATGGGTATGCTCACATTACTCCATTTTTCCTCATGTGTAATTAACATTAAGTGGTCCTTCCCACTAATACTTGCTCAGATATCTCACAGCATATTTCTAAGAAAAATCTATACCATTTGACATTTCTACTGCAGCATTAGTCTGCAGTTATTTGATCAAAAATACATTAAAAACAGTAATATTGTGAACTATAACCATTTAAAACAACTTTTTCTATTAAGTATTAATTTCTTTCACACTTTTGAACAGTAAATTCAAGTTTCTATTCTACGGTTCACCTTGATTTTGTTTTAACTAGCTGCTACTTTTTAGAATTAGACTTACAGGGGTTTTTTACATTTGTTCTAAAAAAGATTTGTGACATTATGCTCCATACATGATTATTTTACACTCAACTGAAGCTCAGAATAACCGAGAAACCCTGCACTCAAAGTACCGTATAGGGATGTAACGATATTACCAATATCGTGGTATCGCGACAGCAAAACTGTCTCGATATTATTGTGGTCACACGACGATATGAAACGATAGGTCTTCTGGGCAAAAAGTGTAGTTTTAGGCGATCAGCTCATGATCCGGTGTTTTACGCGCCTTAGAACGACTTCTTTGAGCGAATGAATGCAGTGAACTCATTTATTGCATGTACTGTGAGTTTTTGGCGCGTTTCGGAACGCAACGGCCACCAGTGATGCTTTATTTTTGCGGCAGCTGATTACAGCATTTCAGTAGATTTGTTGCGAGATGCATTTTTGTAAACCTGTTTTAACTGAAGCTGGAGTTTTCCTTCAAAATAAAAGCTCTCTTGCTGTTAAGTCAAAATAAAAACTTAAAAATGCAGTATGAATTGCTAACAGCAAGCAGTTTAAATAGGTAACATTACTGCAGTCCAAATTCAAAAAAAACTCTTTTAAGTGTAGAAATTAGAAAAGAAGTGTTGTAATTTCCCTACTGTAGTGTAATGCAAAAATAATATACCTATGAAATGTTCATCATTTTTATTTATTTTACGATATATGACTATTACTGTCATTGTTGTTGTTGTTATAATATTCTAATTTACTATATTCTTTTTTCTGACTTAAGTTTTCTTAGTTAAGAACATGGGTTGGAGCTCTTAATTTTGAACTCTTGAAGTACATACACATTTTTTTATTTTTTTAATTCTTTGTCTTTTTGAATATCTTATTGTGGACTTCATATCGCAATATTATTGTACCGTGAGATTTTATTGTTACATCCCTAGTACTTTAGCATTCACATGTGTACATTATTTTCACAATTTCAGTAATGAAACTCATAAATCAATGCTTCAATGCTGAGTTCCAGATACTCAAGAGGTAGTTTACATACCAGGCATCAATCCATCTGTGGGCCGGCTGGTTTCGGGGCTCTGACGATGAAGTAGAGACTGTAAGTAGTAAACAAAAATATATATATTGCTTTAAGAGACAGATGAATCCTAAAGTGAAACAAATATGTGCTAAGTCTAAAACACAAGCTTTACCAGTTTGCTGTCCAGTGGTGGTTGTTAATGCTGGGACAACGTTGTTGTTTAACATTTAACGAAACCATGGCATGGCAAATGGGAGGAGGAAGGAAAGGTGGGGAAAGAGGCTGATGTGCACTAGATAAAACCGAAGCACAGACCACCAAACATCCAGGGCACGCTGCTCAATCGATCTCACTCAGGAACCATGATGACGTCCTCACCTGGGACAGAAGTCGACAAATAAAATTGTTAGATACTTAAGTTTTGCTTACCATTTCTCTTACGATAGAAAAAAAAAACACATAATATTGATTTTCAAGTGTGAACCATTTTCCTCCATCTCTCTTACCCCTTAGAATCATTTGGCTTTTAGATGGTATTTTTGGACTTTTCAGTTGTTTTTGAGGTACAGTATGTTGTCATAAATGCTTTTAACTCCAAGGATAAAAAACATGATGTGACCCCTTTTAAATAAATGTATGTGAACCCTAAATGACACAATTAGTTGTCCTAAAAGACAATCCAAAATGGTGGAACAAAGCAAACAAAAATAAACAATCCAGTGGTAAATGTTTAGCAATAGCTGCAGCCCTACAGTTACGCTCAGATGTAAAGCTTGTCATGTTTACAAGGAAGAGTATAAAATCCTTGATAACAGTCCTTCCTGTGTAACTAAACAGTGCAAGAGGATGTAAAGAAAAAAAAATGTTTTGCCTAATTCTTTTAAGTTTTGTTTCTGAATGCCTGTCTAGCTAAATACATTTAAAAGACTGTGCCAATAGCAAAATATGCTAAAAGGAAGAATCTGAGGGCCCGTCCACACGAAGTCTGAGCTTTCTCTATCCAATCTTTTTTTTTTTTTTTTCTCTCGTTCTAAAAAACTTGTCTCAAGAATTATCAGCGTACACACAAAACCGACTGAAAACGATGTAGTACATAGACCAGTATGTGGCGCTATAATTCTGCCACAGAAATACACTAAAAACAGAAGACTTGGAAAATGCGCATATACACAAATCCAGCACAACAACGAGACTAACATGAAACAATACATTTATTACACTATTTACTAATCTGTGTTAATGATAGTTAATAAAAATACATTCGTTCATTGTCTGTTCATGTTGTTGTTGCTGTTACGTGAAGTAGCGGTGTCTGACTATGGTCGAGACGTGGAGTGATGACATCATTAGGTGCGTTTCCATTACCCTTCAAGATGCACAAATTTAATTTGCGAATTGAAAATACGCCTAATGCAAACACGTCAATTTCACAAAAACTCCCATATATCACAAAAAAAAAGTTTTTACGCTCACATGAGGTGGTTTTTCAGGCAATTCGAAAAAGGAATATTTCACAAAACTGCAATGGAAACGGCTTTTTCGCATTTACAGGTCACATGGCACATGTAAAAAGTCATATGATCATTCTTTAATGTACTATAAACTCCAAGAAACACTTCATACGTAGCCGTTCTCAAGTATAAGGGGCTTTCACTGATATTAATGCTTAGACTGTGTACGCTACACGCATCACCAGAGCTGATGTTATGTTTGTACCAGCAGCGCCGCGCACGTTTCTGAAGCAGCTCTCCGCTACACGCATACGCCTCTTTCGATTAAATAAAGCCAAAATCCGCCCAAATCCCACCAAAATCCGTTGCCGTGACTTATTGCGAGATGAAAAAATTACGTTTTAGTCGCATAACATCGGTTAATAGAAACGTTGTCATTTCGTTGTCATACTTTTTTTATCGACATTTATGAATATATCACCAAAGTTCTGCGCAAATCTGTAATGGAAACGCGCCTAGTGTTTCACAAAATATACGGATTTCCTGTACACACGAAAACACAAGGGCGCCGTTTTCACATTTGTCCACTCTGGGATCCGGTTTCAAAATATAGCAGTTTCACGCTCCCAAAACGCTGGATCTGTTGGGACGAAACTCCTATACAATACAAAATTTTTACATATACAGCTAAACGTGTCTCCGTGTGGACGGGCCCTGACGGTACTCGCCATCTCCATTCTGAAAAATCATTGAGTCCTGCATAAAGTGGGAAAAAAAACCCCTGCAATTTCACCTCCATTGCTTTCATAGTTTAATCACTACCTGGACCCTTGACGAAAACGTACCTTTGGGAAACTTTTTCACAAGACGCAAAATACATACCAAAATGTATGTATTACTTTTCTGTTTCCAACAGAAATTAACACTATAGATGGTAAAATAACAAGCACTTGTAATCATTTTTGTACACAGCTATGATTACAGCTCCATATGTTTAGCTTTCCGAACATAACACGCTTGCTCGGTAGCTCATGCAGCACGGAATTGGACTTTGGATGTGGAATCCTTGGGTACGAATTCTGTGAAAAAAAATATGACTTAGGATGAAAGAGCTGGAAGATTAGATCGAAAAACAAGCTAAAATGGCATGCTTGCGATTGCGTTTTTACGTCACATTCGCTTTTGTTCATACTATCGGGTAGGATTAGGTGTAGTGCACATTGTGCGTTATTTTAAAATGTCACATAGCATTAGAGTTATAGCGCCACTCAATGGACATTTCACATCAGAACTGCAGTGACACATACAAAACCCACATCACATAAAACGTACCACTTGTACGTTCATCTGTTCCAGCACTTTAAGCGCCACCCAGTGGACATTTCACATCGAACAGGGTTCCAGTTGTACTGTACTGTAGGCTATAAAATAGCCTACCTTTTGATCTCCATTCATGTTCATTTTGTACTATAGTAGTAAAAAGAAAGATATGATTGTGTCATATGCCGCTTTAACTAAAGCGATACATTTGGGTATAAACGCTTATTGTCTACAGTAGCAATCAAAACGAAAGTATCTTAACACTTGTATGTATTGTAACTCTTATCCTCTTCCGCCAGGAGGTGGCAACAACTGCCTGTCTAAAAAAGTATGTTATGAATCATTCATTCAGGAGATTTCAATAGTCACAGACTTTGTTTTGATTTTGTTTAAATGAATATATGTTTTTAAAAGACTTAAGCAATGAACAGTCTGTCAGAACCACTAGTAAATTATGTTATTTTGTTTAGTTTTCTAATCTTTTTTCTCCAGAATCTCCAGAACCAATTTATTAAAAACTGGGATTCTCAATTTATCCATAATCGTGAAGCTCTTGTTTAAATGTTGTTTATTACTGCATATAATTCATTAAAATGGAAGTTTATTTTCATAAAGTTCAAAATGCACCTACATTTTTTTTGCATTTTGTCTTTTTCAGTCAAATAAAAAGGAAAAGGAAAGGAAAGGAAAGACTATTTTTCCCTATATATTTCATCATTGAGGATTTCTTAAAGGAACACTCCACTTTTTTTGCTAATAGCTTAGCATAGAACATTGAATCAGATTAGACCGTTAGCATCAGGCGAGATGCTAATGGTCTAATCTGATTCAATGATCTATGCTAAGCTATTAGCAAAAAAAGTGGAGTGTTCCTTTAAGACAAGTTAAAAAAAAAAAAAAAAATCTTGTCTCATCTCGTCTCGTTCTCATGAACCCATGGTCTCTTGTCTCGTCTCGTGGGATAAGTGTCTCGTCACACCCCTAGTCATCACTTAACAAGCAAATAACGTTATTGGGGTCACTTCAACCCACGGACATGAAAAACAACCCACAGCAACAGTGTTAAAGTAGCCCAATTCCATGGGAAAACCGTAGACTTGGCAACACTGGTGGCGGGACGTATTTCGCGTCTTGCTAAAAAGTTCCCAGAGGTACGTTTTTGTCATGAGACAAGGTTGCTACAAACAATACTCTCTATAAAGCAGGCATGAGAGCAGTCTTTATTAATTAAGTATGCACTGCCTACAGCAAACATATAAAATTCCCTTTGATTAATAAGTCCTTACTGCTAAATTGCTGACATCACACGTTCACACTGAAACAAACCAGGAATTGCAGGTGACTGACTTGAAAGTATTCAAAGTATGGACAAAACAATACTTGGAAATAGGCAAACCTGAAAATACACAAAATAACATGATTTTTCTACTCATATTTCTAGTAACTGGCTAAATCTGGCAATTCATTTAATGTAATCAGTTTAATAATTAGGTGTTTGTGATCTCACATGAATAGAATGTGAGCAAATTCTACTTCATATTTGAATATTCTTGTGCTATAAACTCTTATTCTTTATTTTTCATTTGAAGTATCCTCAGATCATGGTTTAATTAAAGAAGGCGACTGAAGTTCTCGCTTTCCAAGCCCCCGCTTGGATTGTAACCCTGCAGGGCACAGGCCCCAGTCTGCTAGTGGTCTCCCATTACAGCACACATGAATAGGGACTGCTTGGTGACAGGTGTCTGGGAAAGCTGCACAGTCAAGGAACCGGCTGTTCCGCTGGCCTGATGCCACTGTGGGAACTCCTACGAACACATCCTTCCCTGTCTGTGCTCACGGACACATGGAGCACTAAAAAACACATTGTGCGACGTGACTGCTTTGATGTATACATGCTAGTGCACTTCATTTAGATCTGGGGTTTACGGGGGAAAGTTTAAAGACAAAATAAATGTTTTAATGTAAATAAAAAAGATTAAAATAAGTAAATAAATTAGTACACATTATAAATCTAACAGTACAGTACTATAAGTAGAACAAATAGGATATGGGGGTTCAACGAATGATGTGGATGAACATATATGCAGGTCCGTGGTATCTGAAGACTGAAAACGTATGTTTTAGATAGCAAATCAAGAAAAGCCAATTCATTGATTTAAGTTTAAAAAACGTCGCTAGTAATGACGTATCATGGCGGTCACGAGTAAATTCGGGTTCGGTTCCGCCGTTTCCCTGGTAACGCGCTGAGCGGTCGCGGCTGATGGAGGCGATGGAGGCGATGGAGGGGGGAGGGGGAGCCTCAGCCTGCCTGCCTGCCTGTCATCTCCATTATAAGCACATTAAGCGTGACATGTAGCACAATATATCCTTCGTCTACAATTCAAATCATCCGCTGAGATAAAAAATACACCCATTTCTCAATCGCATCGACACCTATAAATCAAATAAAATCGCGCTGAAGGTCGGCGTAGGCCACTGGGTTACATTTCCGAAGCGTGCGCGTAGGGTTTGCACGGGGCATTAGCCAAGTTTAGCCATTCCGAGCATGCATACACATTAAGAGTATATTGATTTTTGCACGCCAAAGGCAAGCGAATGAATTGAGACTATAAATAAGCATTGGTCGACATTAGGAAGCAGAAAGCGGTTTCATATCGCGTACACCGGTTGTACACTATTTTGCTCGATTTTGCAGATTACGCTAGGATATACGTTAACTTAACACACCAAACTGAAATGTCAAATTCTATATTTAGCATTTGATAAATCGCTAATCATTTCATGATAATTAAAAATAACTGAGTATATGACAAGCCAATCAGGAACAGCCGACCCGGGCTATAGCTAACGCGGTACTGTAAACAGGCCTATTAAAGAAATAAACATTTTTAATGTTTTCCCCTCACAAACAGTACGTTCCGTTCGCCAGCCTGCAAAAGCAAATTACCGCATCCCTGCCATGTGCTGCAGATTTGTTTACACACGTTTATGAAATGCAATTCTGCCCCACGAACCGATTTCTGGCTAAGCCATGCACAATGAGCCTGACTGCAGTGAAACTACATGTTGTATGAATAACACAGCGTTTAAACGGAGATGCACTGATGATTTTCGACGATAATGGCTTACCTTGAGTCAACCGAGAGTGGTCGATAAAACCCCAGGCCTTGTATGTTGCTCTCAACCGAGAGATTCAGCCGATTCGGTACAACAAGCTAAAGCAGGTCGGCTTGCTGTCTAATACACTGTCCTCGCTTTGGCCTGGAAATATATCTGTATACAATTCCCGACCGCTATGCTTAACAAAAAACATACCGTTGAAATAACACGCTGGATTGTAAGCGAAGACCGAACAGATGATTTAAAGGATCGTGTAAAATTGAGGATTGGTCTGCAATTGCACGCTTGGTCGATACAGACTGTCTTCTCAACGTCGCCCACTAGGGAAAAATAAGTGCGTCCCTTCTATGGAGGAATTTGTAAATAACACTCAGGGCATATACGGTCTCCGGGTTATTTTGCAACCGTCTTCATAGAAACGCGTGGAAGGGGGTGTGTGGGAATTTGTAGATGGGAAGAAATATTATGAGGTAAATAAACGAACAAAATGAGTTTGGAGATGTCAAACAATACAGTTCAGCGAGAACACTCGACTGTCTTTGGACTGAACCGATCCCGAAATAATACGACACTTAGAATCATGGGAATTGTAGTGACTTCTGAAAGGATTTTTTTTTGCGTATTTTTGTTAATTATAATAATTTGGAGTTTAATAATCAGAATAAATATACACTTGTACTGAAAACAAAGTATGCAATCTGTACTTCAACATTTTTTCAAGTTATTGCCTAGTTAAACTTGCATTGCTTATATTATCAGTCCTTTGACCTAATAAATACAATATTATTCGTGTTAAAATGCATTTAGGCGGATAAAAGCAGATATGCAGAGTCAGCTATAGCCAGTCCACATCTTTATTAGTTTTTCCGTTCATAGAGGTCCACACAAAAAGTAAAATAAATAAGAGAAATAAAACTTCTGAACTTCCTGTTTTTAGAAAAACAGTGACGTGACAAACAGGAGGGAAAGATAGTGTTTGGAACACAGAACAAAAGAAATAGAACCTGTGCTTTTAAAGGAAAGAAAATCACAAAGTGAGGAACAAAGTTGCAATAACGGGTACTTGAAAGTGTACAATATTGAAATGTTCATCTGGAGAGGATGACTTGATTACAAAATACAAAGTGCACAGCATATTGAACTAGGAAACGGTGATCCAAGTGTAGTTCAAACACTGCTGGAGAACAAGCTTTGCACCTGATCTGTGCAGACCGTTCGCATAATTTGACGAGACATTACGTAAATCTCCAGAAAGGCTCTTCATGCAGCAGAGTTGCCTGGTTTCGGTTGTGGTCAGTCTCGAGGAGGAATCGCAACCATCCTAGGACGTTCTCCTGTGCTGTTAGGTGACTGCTGAAGGTGTAGCCCAATCCAGGTGGAGAGTTTTGGCTCTGGAGACATGGGACTCCAACCTGGATAGAAGAATTTCGTTTTGCTTTGTTCAGAACAGCATTCTACTTGTGACTGCTGCAGTATACCATGCACAGCATGCAAATTTTCTGCATGCATACAATAAATGCATTGACGACTTGTTACATTTGCAAAAAGGTGCAGCAGACTTATGAACACTTATCAAATTGTGTATATAGCGACTTCGGCAATATTGACTCTATATTTAGATCTGACCTGAGTAGCATTAGAATACAGCCAAGGACCATCGGTTGATAACTCGGAGGGTTGTGAAATAATGGACGACATGGTATCCGGTGCCATTTCCCACATTATGCCCTCCTTTTCTCCTCCGTCGCACAGCTCTGTATTCATCTTCTCAAGCAAGCTCTGCCTAAGAGCGTTTAATTTTGCAAGTTAATAGAAATACTGCAAAACCAAAAGTTGTGTCATTGAAAACTTACAATTGATCGACAGGGTCTTGTCCCTCCATGTCTTTCTGGGAAGCAGACGGTGGGTCCCAAGCGTGAAGCGCTCTCCGCCAGAGACGGACTTGCATATCCCAAGATCTGCGGCTATATTTGCGGTATTTGTTTGGAGTGGAAGGGTGAATCCCAGGCACACGCAGACGCCTGAACAGTAAGGAAACATAATAGCCAGAATTATAACATCCCTCTTTCAATACTGCTGGATACATTCAACAAGAAAGATGAAAGAAAGCTAATGGTTGTTAAAAATTTAATACATTTTCACCAATTCTTACTTTGGAACCTGCTGAACATAGTTCTGGTACCCACAGGTGTTCTTTCCATACTGAATCTGTTTCTGTCTACGCTTCAAGACTGCCTCATTAGTCTCAAATTGTGACGGGTCAGCATTGCTGGGGCACCACGGGCGCCCTGATGGTGACCTACAAAAAAAAAAAAAAAAAAATGAAATAAATAAACAAACAAACAATGTTTAGTCATGTTATTTAATCAGCTGGCCCAAGAAAGCCAAATAAATAAAACTAAATGCACATTAAATAAACAATATATTTAAAAAAAAAACAAAACAAAACAAAAAAAAAAGTCAGTCAAAAGTTTTTGAACTTTTTTTTTTTAAGTCTCTTCTGCTCACTAATCCTGCATTTATTTGTTTTAAAGTACTGCAAAAGCAGTAAAGTTTTGAAAGATTTTTACCATTTAAAATGACTTTTTAATGAATTTCTGTTTGACTAGGCCTACATTTAAAAATAATTTATTTCTGCGATTTCAAAGCTGAATTTTTAGCATCAATACTCCAGTCACATGATCCTTCAAAAATCATTCTAATATTTTTTTTTTTTTTTGGGATGAATATAGAGTTCAGAAGAACAGTACTTGTCCAAAATACAAATCTTTTGTAACAGTACGTCTTTATCATCACTTTTGATCAATTTAAAGCATTCTTTGCTAAATAAAAGTATTAATTTCTATAATCTCCTTTACCATAAATAAATAAATAAATAGTTTCTTGAGCAGCAAATCAGCATTTCAGAATGATTTCTGAAGGATCATGACACTGAAGACTGGAGTAATGATGCTGAAAATTTAGCTTTGATCACAGGAATAAGTTACAATTTAAAATATATTCAAATAGAAAGCAGTCATTTTAAATAGTAAAAATCTTTAATATTACTGCTTTTGCATCAGATAAATGCAGGCTTATTAAACATTCAAAAACATATTACTGAAACATGATTTACTTAAAATACTTATAAAACTCTAAAAATATTAAATATTTAAAATGTTGTATGCATGCATATAAATTCTATAAACATTATTAATACTACTTATTTTTCATCTTTAATAACTGTACTAAGAGACCTCTTGATCCCATCGATATCTTCCGTTCCAACAGCAACACTAGCTGTAGACATCTTAAGGATACAGCGCTCAAGAATGGATGACCTGAACAGACAAACCACAATTTAAATGGTTCAAAACTTTAAATTAGTTGTCTTAACCATGAAAAATGTCACATACAAAACCTTTACACTAAACTGAATAAAAACAGACCTGCGAGGCTTCTGAACAGCAGAAGTCTTTTCTCCATCGTGTGAAGCTGATTGTGGGGTTTTAGAGCAGCTGGGAAGTGGATTCCACAGTTCACAAATCAGTATCAAGTTTGCAATCTAAAGCAATAAATAAGAACCCAACATATTGTTTCTCAAACAACAAAGATATTTTACCTGACAAGACTATCATAGACTGAACTGCAGCCTGGTAGAAGCCAAGGTTCTGGGCTACATGGGAGAGAATGTGTTTTAGTCTTTAAATCTTGGGCAACGTCTGTTGGCCACAAATGAAGAGGCAGACCTCTAAAATAAAAACAGAAGACAAGCTACAGCAACACATAGGCCTAAGAATATTTTAAATGAACAAACTAAATTTTAAAAACATACAACCGCGACTCAAAGGGGCTTTGAAGAAGGCTTTCTATGTGTGTTGTCATGATTTTGGCTACAGCCACAAAACACAATGCGTTTCACTAAGCTTTTTATCAGCGGCAGGTGTAACTGGGGCGGGGCTGTACAAATGAGACAGGTAAGGCCACTAATCATAAAAAAAATTAAATATATAAAATTAAAAAATAAAATAACATACTATCGTGATAACGCGTTCGTGTTAAAGGAAATAATTGCGCTTTTATTTTGAACTGAAAATGTCTAGTGTACAGTGTCTGATCGTTGCAACAGAGACAAAGATATAGCTGACAGAGTTTTTTAGTGCTTCTAGTAAATATTTCCTTATAGTCTTGGCAATAAAAATAACTGGAAGGTGTTATACTATACTAAGGTGTAAGTTTCCACAGTGTAATCTGCCGTTAAATATCCTATTTTATTTATGCAGCAAAATGTAAACAATAAAACAGCTATGAAACACAAAACAGATCGTAAAAATCACGTTACCGTAACCATATCAAACATTTTTATGTCCAGTTAATAATGTGTTTTTTTTTTTTTTTTTTTTTTCAGCGACAGCAATTTGATCAGAAAGAGGCTTTGGTTTGATCACTTTTGAAACAGAGTAGCAACTGCACTTGTTTACGACAGCGACACGCTTTACGGCATCACAATAGCAAAATGGCGTCTGGCAGTGGGGTAAGAAATTTGTTAAGACTTCTTTAGATTAGTTTCTTTGTTTAGAGTTTAAGTCTGTCGGCTTTCTTTGACCATTCTTTATGAACGAAATCTGGTCTTAATTTATTCTTTTATAAAGTGAAGATGTCGTAACTTAGCTGGGGAAAATGAAAACTGGTTCAGGGTTGTGACGCCAGATCGTTTTGTTTTTGTTGTCGTATACAAAAGCAAGAACATGGGTTTATTTGAACTATGAGACGTATTGCAGTCTGGTATCTCTAGTATTGATTTGCCGACAGCCTTGTTAAATCATCAGTATGATCAGATTGGTTTTATTTATGTTCGATGTTGTGCACATGCTTTTCTGTGCAGCTTCAGCAGATTTCTGTATAGAGCTGGTGTGATTCCTTTGTTCAGCCCGTTTGTAATATCATCTGTTTTTATTTGTAGTCCAAGAATGATTTTCGTCGCAAGTGGGACAAAGATGAATATGAACAGCTGGCCCAGAAACGAATCACAGAAGAGAGAGAGAAAAAAGATGGTAAGCAAAACAATGTCTTAACCTTTCAAAATATATATGTTTATGCAGTTTTTCAATGTATAAGCTTTAGTGAAAGAAAGCATTTATTACATTTTACATGAAAATGTCAAACATGGGGTCAAATAAACCCTAATAAACCATAGTTTATCCAAGTAAATAGTTTATAGCAGTATTTCCTATCTTTTTCGTTCTCCAGGCAAGCTGGTGCCCCCCGTCAAGCGGGAGCTTCTCCGCCACAGAGATTATAAAGTGGATTTGGAGTCAAAACTGGGAAAGACTATTGTCATCACAAAGACCACACCACAGGCTGAGATGGGAGGGTGGGTATTTGCTGTACTATGGCTGTACAATGACTACATCAGTATGAGTTTAGGGCTGTGCATTTAAACAAAATCGTAATGAAATCACAATGTGAACATGCTTGATTTCTAAAATGCAAAAAGCACGATTTATGCATAGATATCAGTGGTGGACAGTAAAAATGTAGTTTTACTTACTATACTTAAGTACATTTTTTAAGTATCTGTACTTTATTGGAGTAGTTTTATTTTAAGTAACTTTTACTTTTACTTCCAAAGCATAAGATCGTACTTTTTACTTCACTGCGTTTCATAAAACATATCTATACTCCTTATATATCATGTGTTTCGAGATGCAGAAGCAGTGTCTGATTCATGGACATTCTCGAATTGGAATGATCCGATCGCAGCTGTTCTCAAGTCGACAACTCACTGATTCAAATGATCTGTTTAGAGCGAGTCTCCAGTGAACTGAATTCACATGTACTCGCAAAGGAACACTTTTACTGGAGTAATATTTTATTATACGTATCTGTACTTTTACCCAAGTACTTGATTTGTGTACTTTATCCACCACTGATAGATATGGTGCCCACAAATATTGTCAATAAAGCCACAGATATTTCAGCTGATTGTCAACAGCTTTTCTGGTTTATCCCAAACTTCATTTATGAATGTAAATTGTAAGAAAATAGTGTGTCAAAATCATGATTAAAATCAAAATTGCAATCGGGGTGGCCAAGTTTTCACAGCAAAACCCAATCAATTATTTCTCAAAACTAGCCCAAAGAGGGTTCCTCAGTAAAAAAAAAAAAAAAACAACGCGTTCTGGGGAGTAAAATAAATTTTTATTTTTAATTTATTTATTTTTTTGTGGCGGGGATCCCGTGTTAAAATATCACATTATCGGCAACAGTGTTAAAGAAGCCCAATTCGACGGGAAAAAAGGTCCATACTGCACAGCCCTAATGTGCGTTGCCTAGAGGGTTTTTTTTTATTGGTAGACTAAATTTTGGTAATTCTGAATTTATGCTCATATTATTATGCATTTGTGTCGTCATAAAAATATTTTTGTCAACTTTTCTTCCTCTCAGATACTACTGCAATGTCTGTGATTGTGTAGTAAAAGATTCCATAAATTTCTTGGATCATATCAATGGTAAAAAACGTAAGTATTGCGGACTTTGTTCTGTGTTTGTATTTTATGCAACACATTAAATGCTGTATCAACTGTATGTGATATATATATATATATATATAAACAAAAACATCCATAGAAATCAGAAGAAATCAGAAACATATACTACCAGTCAGAAGTTTTTGAGCAGTAAGATTTTTAATGTTATTTTTAAAGAAGTCTTTTCTGCTCATCAAGCCTCTATTTATTTGATCCAAAATACAGCAAAAACTTGTAATTTGTAAAATGTTTTTACTATTTAAATTAACTGTTTTCTATTTGAATATATTTTAAAATGTAATATATTCATTTGATTTCAAAGCTGAATTTTTAGCCTCATTACTCCAGTCACATGATCCTTCAGAAATCATTGTAATATTCTGATTTGCTGCTCAAAAAACATTTATTATTATTATTATTATTATTATGATTATTATGTTGAAAACTGCTGAGCAGGTTTTTAGGTTTCTTTGAATAGAAAGTTCAGAAGAACAGCATTTATCTGAAATAGAAATCTTCTGTAACATTATAAATGTCTTTATCATCACTTTTGATCAATGTAAAGCACCCTTGCTAAATAAAAGTATTGATTGATTGATTTTCAAACAAAAAAAAATTATAATTTTATTAAATTATGCTTTTGAATGGTATAGTGTATAATGTTATGGATTTATTTCAGATAAATCTTTTGATCTTTCTATTCATCAAAAAATTATATAATTAAATGTTAATAATTATAATAAAAAATGTTTTTTGAACAGCTAATCAGCATATTAGAATGATTTCTGAAGGATCATGTGACACTGAAGACTGGAGTAATGATGCTGAAAATTTAGCTTTGATAACAGAAAAAAATACAATTACAAATTATTAAAATATATTCAAATAGAAAGTTATTTTAAATAGTTAAAATATTTAACAATATTACTGCTTTTGCTGTATTTTTAATCAAATAAATGCAGTCTTGGTGAACAGGAGAATTCTTTAAAAAAAATATATTAAAATTTTTACTGTTCAAAATCTTTTGTCTGGTAGTGTATATACAAATATTTTTTATTGTTCTGTACTTTGTACTTTTGTATTTCAGTGTCTTACTGCTGTATTTCTGTAGAAAAGTCAAATATTTTGTAAGCACACGTGCATTTTCTAATTCAATATTTATTTTGCCTTGACACAGATCAGAGAAACCTGGGAATGTCCATGCGAGTAGAGCGCTCTTCATTGGACCAAGTTAAAAAACGTTTTGAAGTAAACAAGAAAAAGCTGGAGGAAAAGCAGAAGGAGTATGATTTTGAGGAACGAATGAAGGAGTTACGAGAGGAGGTTAGTGTTGAAATTGAGGTTCATTTACAGACAGGTGACATGCAGATAAATGCCCTGAAAATTTGTGCCTCTTAACTCAAAATTGTGAAAAAAAAAAAAATATTTTTTTTTGTCAAGTGCATGTTTTCAGTAACATGGTAGTAACTTTCTGACCAAAACATCCAAATCTTAACGTGATGGTTAATGTATTCACCCTTAGGCCATGTAGGTGACTTCTTCAGCAGAATAGTAAAGAATATTTTATTTTTTTCCAACCATGGTCCTTGGTGATTCATGCAAATGAATGCAATGCATTTATGATGTGAAATGTCCAGTCTGTGCATGAAATCGAACATTATTACCTGGAATCCATAGCCTTAGGCTCAGTTTCTTGCACAGACCAATCTCTTTGGTTTAATGTCGTCAAGATATTGTCAGGTGGTATGGGTATTAATTTCGTGTTGCCTGTATATGTTTTTTTTTTTTTTTTTTTTGGTGCTGGTAGTCACTGATTTGCATTTATGAATCACCAAGGACTATGGTTTATAAAAAAAAAAAAAAAAAAAAAAAAGTTACCTACATTTTGGTTGTCCCAAGTGTGTGTAAATTAACAGCAAATTATCATTTTTGGGTGAACTGTCCCTTTAAGAATTTGAATGTGTTTTTCTAGCAAGAGCATATCAATATTCAGTTTATAACCCATCCTGATATTTTTATTTCTGTTGTTAAGGAGGAGAAAGCAAAAGCCTACAGAAAAGAAAAGCAAAAGGAAAAGAAAAGAAAGGCTGAAGAAGATCTCAACTTTGAAGATGATGATGAAATGGCTGCTGTGATGGGATTCTCAGGTTTTGGATCCTCCAAAAAAGGCCACTGATCACTCATTTCAAAAGTTTTCTCACCAAGGCCTTCTCTGAATAGGTATCCCTGAACTGTATGAAAATTTTCAAGAACTTCATTATTGCTTTACAGGACCACACAGCTTTTTATCGCACATTCTGTTAAATACTTCCGGTTCAACTCGTGTGGTTAACTATTTTTGGCCCTTGGTCATAGAACATCGGCATAACTCCATCAATCTAAATTGAACTTCTTGTTATAATGAAGTTTTTGTTATAACGTCATTGTGTAAATAGGGCTGCATATACATAAATGTTTTATGAGTTGTGTCTGAAATTACCCTCTTATACCTTCCACACAATGCAACAGAAAAGGTTAAAATTAAAACAACATGACCTCTTTTGAAGACAAGCCTTGATGCTTCTATTCCCCAGCGTCTTTGTAGATGTGGGGCAGACAAGGGAATGGAAAACCTGTTAAAGTTGTGTAATTATAGAATTTTTTTTTTATTATTATAAGGAGACTGTTAGATTGTAATTTGTGGTTATTTTACATTAAAAAATATTGTCTAACAACCCTCTCAGAGTTTTCTAGTGTATTGAAGTAGAGAACACTAGTGTTAAAGGGTTCATTTTTAAAAAATAAAAACAAGTCTAAAGAACAGAAAGCACAGAGAGAATGCTTGTGTTAGAGGGTTAAAAATAAAAAAAGTCAAAAGAATAGACCCTTTAACAATAGCATTCTCTACCTTTTATAAATAAAAAAAAAAAAAAAAAAGAATAGAGAATGCTAGTACTAGAGGGTTATTTTTTTTTTAAATAAAAAGAATAGTGAACACTTGTTAAATGTTTAATTTAAAAAAGATGAAAACAAGCTAAAAGAATAGAAAACACTTGTGTTAAAGGGTTAATTTTTTTTTTAAATAAATAACAAGTCTAAAGAACAGAAAAAGAATAGAGAACACTAGTGTTAGAGGAATACATTTTTCACATAAAAACTCAAAAGAATAGACCCTCTAACAATAGCATTCTCTTTTTTTTAAATAAAAAGAAAACAAAAATAGAGAATGCTAGTATTAGAGGGTTAATTTTTTAAATAAAAATAATAGTGAACACTAGTGTTAAATGTTGATTTTTTTTTAAATAAGGAGAAAACAAGCTGAAAGAATAGAAAACACTTGTGAAAGGGTTAATTTTTAAAAAAGAAATAAAAAGTCTAAAGAACAGGAAAAAGAATAAAGAATGCTAGTGTTAATTTTTTTAAAAAGTTGAAAGAATAGAAAAAGAATAGTGAACGCTAGTGTTAGAGCGTAAAACTTTTCAAATAAAAAAAAAATTCAATAAATAAATAGAAAGAAAACAAGAATAGAGAATGCTAGTATTAGAGGGTTATTTTTTTTTTAATAAATAAAATGTTTTTAAATGTTTTTTTTTAAATAAATAGAAAACACTCACGTTAAAGGGTTAATTTTTTTTTAAATAAATAAAAAGCAAACAAGTCGAAAGAATAGGAAAAAGAATAGAAAACGCTAGTGTTAGAGGGTTATTTTTTTTTAAATAAAAATAAAACAAATCAAAAGAATAGTGAACACTAGTGTTAGAGGGTCTATTTTTTTAATAAATAAAAAGAAAACAAGAATAGAGAATGCTAGTGTTAAATGTTTATTTATTTTTGTAATAAGAAGAAAACAAGCTGAAAGAATAGAAAAGAAATAGAAAACATGTTAAAGGGTTTTTTTTTTAAATAAATAAAAAGCAAACAAGTCAAAAGAATAGGAAAAAGAATAGAAAATGCTAGTGGTAAAGGGTTAATTTTTTCTAAGAAATAAAAAGAATGGAAAAAGAACAGAGAACACTTGTTAGAGGGTCTATTTTTTAATAAATAAAAAGAAAACAAGAATAGAGAATGCTAGTATTAGAGGGTTAATTTTTTAATAAATAAAAAGAATAGTGAAGACTAGTGTTATTTAAAAAAAAAAAAAAGGCAAAAGAACAGAAAAGGAATAGAAAAAACTTGCGTTAAAGGGTTAATTTTTTTAAATAAATAAAACGCAAACAAACCGAAAGAATAGGAAAAAGAATAGAAAACGCTAGTGTTAAAGGGTTCATTTTTTTTTTTCAAGAAATAAAAATAAAACAAGTCAAAAGAATAGAAAACACAGTATTAAAGGGTAAATTTTTCAAATAAATAAATATTTTTTTTAATGAATAAAAAGAAAACACATTTCAAGAATAGAGAATGCTAGTGTTAGAGGGTTTTTTCTTAAAATAAAATGTTGAATGAATAGAAGAAGAATAGTGAACACTAGTATTAAAGGGTTAATTAAGAATAAAGAAATAAAGAGTAAACAAATTGAAATTTTGATAGCAAACACTAGTGTTAGAAGTTCAAAAATTTTTAAACAAATAAAAAGAAAAGTCAAAAGAGTAGCGAACACTAGTGTTAGAGGGTTCATTTTTTTTTAAAGAAATAAATAGAAAGCATGTCAAAAGAACCGAGAACACAGTATTAAAGGGTTAATTTTTAAAAAAATAATAAAAAGTAAACAAATTGAAAATAGAAAAAAATAGCAAACACTAGTGTTAGAGGGTTCATTTTTTTAAGAAATAAATAGAAAACAAGTCAAAAGAATAGGGAACAGTATGAAAGGGTTAATTTTTTAAAGAAATAAAAAGTAAACAAATTTAAAATAGAAAAAAATAGCAAACGCTAGTGTTAGAAGTTTAACATTTTTTTAAATAAATGATGTTTTATTAACAAGGTTCGGGAGGAGCGCGTCAGATACCTAGCCTAATTAACACAACAGGAGTCCACTCAAGTCAATCAACGCTATGCATTCAAATACAGCTGACTTACCTCTATCCTTTCGACGGTTTATCAGCATCCCTCCACCACCCCATCTCCTCACTCCGAGTTCTTACTACACCTAAGGGGGGTTCTCTGGGTTCGGGCCATTCCCGAGCTCGGAGCCCTTCCCCGGACAGCACGCCAAACATGCATTACTATATTCCGGCTAATTATATGTAAGCGTGAACTCGTGAAATAAGAAAAGTCGAAAGAATAGAGAACACTAGTGTTAAAGGGTTGTTGTTTTTTTAAATAAAAAACAAATCAAAAGAATAGAACAACAATAGAGAACACTAGTATTAGAGAGTCAATTATTTTAAATAAAAAACATGTTGAACATGTTGAAACAATAAAAAAAAGAATAGAGAATGGCAGTGTTAGAGAGTTAACCCTTTAACTGTCACTCCCATTTTTGAACACAGACATACAAATGCACTATCCAGAGTTAAATTCATGAAAGAAAACATTTTTTAATATGATTTTGATGTACTTTTTTCGTGGTTTTGCAATGTCTGATTTTAAAATGCCTTTCAAAGGGTGAATTTTGAGATTTTAAGTTTTGAACTGATATATAATTTCTTTTGATTTCTAAAGTGTGAAAGGGAAAAAGGCAACGAAGAAAGTCTGTTGTGACAAAGGTCAGAACTCATGTTATGATGTAGATTTTTTTTTTTTTTAAGTTGCGCTCTTGACATATATTAATCTATTACTTTTCCTACATAATTTGTAACAAAAATATGTTAAAATATCTATTTAGTAATCTTAGACCTTTCCAACGATGTATAGTTTGTCATTATTAGATTAGGATTTATTTGTAATATGGTGAAGTAAACTTAGGCGTCCCACAGAGTGGACGGTGACAGTTAATGGGTTAATATATATATATATTTTTTTTTAATAAATAAAAGAAAACAAGTCAATAGCGAATGCTAATGGTTAGTTTGAAAAAAAAAAAAAAAAAAAAAAAAAAAGTAGTTAGAATAGAAATAGAAAACACACACACACACACACACACACACATATATATATATATATATATATATATATATATATATATATATATATATATATATATATATTTATATATAAAAATGTTAATGTGTTTCAGTTCCTTTTGTTAATTTTTTTTTTTTTTTATTACTTCAGTTACACAGTTTTCCTTTACTTTATGCAAGCACATGTAATGAAAATTATATCATGACAGCTTAATTCAGTAATTAAGAATTTCTAGCTTGACTAATTACCAAAACTAAAGTAAAAGAAAAGTTTTAGGCGCTATTGATTTTTAAAGTACATCACCACCTGGTGGTGCTATTGGGTCCCATAAGGTTACTATGGCAAATGAAAAAATACATTTGGCAAAATAATCCATCAAACACCATAAAGTCAAAAGTCAGCACCGACCATTTTAAATCATTTCCAATTTTCCAAAAATGCCAATTCACTACATTAATATGCCAACAAAAAGACCAACCAAAATATTAATTTGTAAGGGGAAGTGGCTCAGCTGTTCACACAGCACAAGTCCTCACCGACACGTGCCAGAGGGTTCTGTCCTTTCATTAGCTTACTAATGCCATTGCCATTGTGTACAGATAAAGAGGAAATATAACGTGTCTGTTGTATCAAAAATGAGGAAAAACTGGGCAGCAATGACAGGTTTATGATCTCCAAAGACAAACATGTAGCCCTTGAGACTATAGACTGAGTTAAAAAATCTTAAGCATCAGTCACAAATTGCTCAAATAATTGAATTTAAAATTAGCAATAAGGAAGGAAAAGGTTTTAGTATGTCTTAAGAGCCACTGCAAAAACGTACCATGTAACGGCAGTTTCCACTAAAATAGACTTCAAGTGATGTTGCGACAGAATTCAGTGTGGGAGCTCCTTAAAACATTATTGACATATAAACAACAGGATGACATTACTCTGAATCAAGACCGCTGACTTCTCCCTCGAACCAGATTTTAATACACCCACTGAACCACCTCCTTGCTTCATAAGCAGCCAGGAAATGGAAATATCTGTGTGACAAGGCACACAGGCAGGGGTTATTGTGTTCTGGTGCATGACATCAAGTAAATGCAATATGATAATCATATCTGAACATCCGTTTACAGGTTTGTGAATCAAATGCACCTTACAGCTATATCAAAGCGGATATTCAGTGATGGAGGCACATTTACAGAAATATTTCCATGAACTAACCCCTAGAAAAGGAGCAACTGAAAGCTTGAAACTCATAGTTTCCAGTTGTGGGTGTTAAATGCAAACTGTTAGGGACTGAACCAGACGCCGTGTTGCAAGTCATGATCCACTTAACTATTCACACAAAGTGGCTTTTGATTTAAAAAGCTGCATGATTCTCACGGTAATTTGGGGTGATTTTAAAATAAAGCACGCTTTAAAAATTGTACAATTTAACCAGGTTTACTTTTAAAAGAATCTAAATGTTAAATCTATATTTAAATAATAAGTGAAATATTTAACCCGGGAAGCCGCAACTAATGGTGAATAAAACTCTGAACTAAAATATAAAACTAAAAAAAAATGGTTATATTAAAATTACAGCTTTGGTGAATATATGATTTGTGTTGTAAACTTCCAAACATTATTAAAAAACAGTAAGATTTTTCATGTTTCGAGTCTCTTCTGCTCACCAAGCCTGCATTTATTTGATTCAAAGTACAGCAAAAGCAGTAATATCTTGTATTATTCTTATTATATAAAATAGCTGATTTCTATTTGAATATATTTTAAAATAGAATTTATTTCTGTGATTTCAAAGCTGATTTTTTTTTAGCATTATTACTCCAGTCACATGATCCTTCAGAAATCACTCTAATAGTATGATTTGCTGTTTAAAAAAACATGTATTATTATGGTTATTGTATTGAAAACATTTGAGTAGAATTTTTTCAGGTTTCTTTAATGAATAGAAAGTTTAGAAGAACAGCATTTATCTGAAATAGAAATCTTTTGTAACATTATAAATGTTTTTATCATCACTTTTGATCAATTTAAGACATCCTTGCTAAATAAAAGTATTAATTTATATCATTTCTACCCCAAAACATATATATATATATATATATACTGACTCCAAGCTTTTGAATGGTATAATGTTGCAAAAGCTTTTTATTTCAGATAAATGCTAAATTTTAAATATTGATGATAATAAAATGTTTCTTGAACAGCAAATCAGCATATTAGAATGATTTCAGAATGAAAGATCATCTGACACTGAAAACTGGAGTAATGATGCTGAAAAAATGTATCTTTGATTACAGGAATAAATTTTAAACATTTTAAAATGTATTAAATGTATGTATTAAAATAGAAAGCAGTTGTACTAAAATAGAAAGCAGTTATTTGAAATAGTAAAAATATTTTACAATATTACTGCCTTTGCTGTATTTTGGTGAGCAGAGGAGAATTCTTTAAAAAAAACAAAAAATCTTACTGTTCAGAAACTTTTGACTGGTAGTATAGATAATGAGGCAAATATATAAAACATAACACTGTAGTTTTAAACTTGCGTTTTGTGTCCAGGATCTCACCAAATACTAAACCTCATATTGAGCCCACCAGTTCATAACATCCAATGCTTATAGGCTAAACTGTCTGGAAGGAAGATGAATTATAGTATATTAAGAAATAACTTCTTTTTGTCATGAAGGGGCTGTACTTCCCCTATTTGTAACAACAATCATTAACAGGAAGTCTATGGGGAAGTAGATGTCATTCTTTCTTTTCATACTGAGCTCAGGCGAATCCGGGGTGTTGGGCTTTTTAGTTATTTTTGAGAATGTTGGTAGAATTTTGAGGGATTCTCTCGCTTCTACGTCTGTTGTGATTCTGTCACTAAAGTATCATCTTTTTCTTCTTTGATTTCTTTTGTGGATTTAACACCAGTTTTCTCATGTTCTCAGTAGGCATAGTGTCAGGCATAGTGTGAACACCGTAACAGAAGTCACTGCGAGAGTGGCAACATTTTTTTCAATGCTTGAAGGTATCTGGGATTTGATATTCATAAGTAAGTATAGCACATTTGGAATAATGAGTTCTGATATTCCATCCAAAGCTGAGGTTCAGAGCTGGGATCCACAGCGGTTAGCAGACTTTCTGAAGAAAGTAAGTTGCTTTCTCTTTCAATGCAAAATATGAAGTGAAATTGAAAACATTTCTGTTGTAATCAATATATTATTAGACTTTAGCACAAATATACTTATGAATTTGATACTGTTTAAAACTAATAAATGAGACATTTGTTATGCACAGAATAGCTCTGAATGTATTTCTACAGATGTGTATTTGATATTTAATAATGTTACATCATTTTCTTTATATGTAGGAGATATGGTTATGTCTGTAAGCCTGTGTATTAAAACTGACGCGTTCTTTTTTCATTATCTTCAGCGCAATCTGACTGGGTGTGACAAGGTTGTGCTACGTTATAGCATCAATGGACACAGGTTTCTGGTAAGTGACACTTTTTTTTTTTCAATTTGAGTCCAGCTGTTTTGGTTGGTTTGGTTGGTTTCACAGGTCTGTTCTGATCACAGACAGCAGGGGGGAAAATGAAATCCAAGAGGCATTTAGAAACCAGAACTGACCATTTTTAGCATATGTTATCATCATTTAATGTTGCTCTATTTTTGGACCTATTTGATTTTAAGGACATTTTTGTTTACATTTGTACATTTGTAGCTGTAAAATTACATTTTGTTAAACATTTATGCCCATTATGGAGGACAGATAAAAATTTCCCTTCACAAAACAGATGTCTGTGGTCTGACTCAATGTGGTATATCATTATTTCCCTTGATCCAGCAATTCAGGAAGTGCTGTTATTAGAAACTACCAAGTAAACTGCTAAATTCTAAAAAGTTACCAAGAACTTCTAATTCACCTACATTTTATTTTTAAACTACCAACTCCTAATCAGTCGGAAATAAAGAAGCAGAAGTTCTAAACATTTGTACGTTTATGATCTGTCAAATGATTTCGAACGACTTTTACCCTAACTGATGCAGTGCACGACATTTTACTTTTTAAACAACCGCGTCGGAAGACCGTACATATTCCACAATGACAAGATTTATCAGGCTCGAATTGTGAAAGATTAACCACCAATTGACCTTAACCCCACAAACACGGATGTGCTGGTGTCAACTTTGCACGGCATGTCCAAAAAAAAAAAAAAAAGAAATTCACACACTATAATATTTCATTGGGTAGCCTTTAGCTTTCATACCATTGTGCCTCTGCTGTGGTATTTGATGATGTTATGCAACGCCAAAACATTTATTTGCATCAAGAGTTTGGCTGAGATCGTGTCTTGAAAATGACTAGAGTCAGAACTGAGTTTCGAGTTAAACCACTCTGTAAAGTCGACTCCAGCACGTCCTAAACAGTGTTGAGGGCAATGCATTACAAGTAACTTTAGTTACATAATCAGATTACTTTTCTCAAGTAACTAGTAAAGTAACGCTTTACTCTTTAATTTACAATTAAATATCTGAGTTACTTTTCAAACAAGTAACATCAATTACTTTGTTTTTACTCATTTCGCGACTGACAGTCAGTTGTGTGCACTGTGTAAAAATAATGCTTAGAGTAAATGTGACCGTGGACCACAAAACCAGTCTTAAGTCGCTGGGGTATATTTGTAGCAATAGTCAAAAATACATTGTATGAGTCAAAACTATTGATTTTTCTTTTATGGCAAAAATCATTAGGAAATTAAGTAAAGATCATGTTTCATGAAGATATTTTGTAAAATTCCTACTGTAAATATATGAAAATGTAATTTTTGATTAGTAATATGCATTGTTAAGAACTTTATTGTTCTTTATTGTTTTTGCACGCTCAGATTCCAGGTTTTCAAAAAGTTGTATCTATAAAAATATTATCCTATCCTAACAAACCATACATCAATGGGAAGCTTATTTATTCAGCTTTCAGATGATGTATAAATCTCAGTTTTGAAAAATTGACCCTTATGACCACATATGGCAACAGGCATTTACTCATCTCACTTGCACAAATTCTGGATTCCTCAAAATAAAAACAGTGAAATGCAAACCCTGAATATGACACAAGCCTGCATTAATTAAATATGTTAATAATTGAATTTACATTTCCTTCAGCGTGAGGCGTATTCACGTTACTTTTGGTATAAAAAAAGCTTTTTTTTAATTTAAAAACATACAAGCAAGCCCAGATGAGACACAAAAGTAACAATGCATAACTTTCCACTAAAAGTAACTAAGTAATTCAATTAGTTACTTTTTAGGGAGTAACTCAATATTGTAATGGATTACTTTTGAAAGTAACTTTCCCCAATACTGGTCCTAAAGAATTTAGGCTGGGTTCATTGAGGACAATAAAATTCATTTGTGAAAATTGTTCCTCATGCTAAGTGAACCATTATTTCACGATTTGAGTCGACATTGTCATCCTGGAATATGAACATAAATGCTGGGTTAAATATGGACAAACCCAGTGGCTGGGTTGTTTTGGCCCAGCAGTTGGGTTAAATATTTAGCCCAACCTTCTGGATAGTTTTGTTTAACTCAAATATTGTTTGCAAATTACTATATGGCTGGCTTAAAATAAACTCAAAATAGGCTGTAAGTTAAATATTAGACGCATAATTACTAGAGGCACCAGCAATCATCAAAAGTGTGCATTTATTACTAAACAATTAAAACAAAATGTTTACCATTTAATTACTATTTAGGCCTATTCAACTTATTAATACATGTTAATTTATTCAACATAATAATACTTGTTAATAACCAACCTATTTTTGGGTTCATTTTAAGCAAGAAACATACTCATTTTTAAGCAATAGTTGAGTTTATTTGTTTTATAAATTCTGTTTGCAAAGAAAGCCATCGTGGTAGTCCTTTGCGTGTGTTTATGAAAGTTCAAAACCAGAATTGAAGAATCACGACACGTGGCAAGATGTACACTACCAGTCAAACGTTTTTGAACCGTAAGATCATTTTTTAAAAATATTTTTTAAGGAAGTCTCTTCTGCTCACCAAGCCAGCATTTATTTGATCCTAAGTACAGCAAAACATGTCACATGATCCTTCAAAAATCATTCTAATATTCTGATTTACTGCTCAAAAAAACATTATTATTATTACTATGTTGAAAACAGTTGAGTAGAATTTTTTTTTAGTAGAATTTTGTATTACTATTATTATGTTGAAAACAGTTGAGTAGAAATTTTTTTGAGTAGAATTTCAGAAGAACAGCATTTATCTGAAACAGAAATCTTTTGTAACATCTTTATCATCTCTTTTGATCACGTTAAAACATCCTTGCGAAATAAACGTATTAATTTCTATAATTTCTATAATAATTTAAAATATTATTAATATAATTTATATATATATATATATATATATATATATATATATATATATATATATATATATATATATATATATATATATATATAATAAACAGCGAAACGGCGTATTAGAATGATTTCTGAAGGATGATGTGACACTGAAGACTGAAGTAATGATGCTGAAAAATGTAGCTTTGATCACAGGAATAAATTCCGTTTTAAAAAATATACAAAAATAGAAAGCAGTTATTTTAAATATTTCACAACGTTACTGCTTTTGCTGTACTTTGGTGAGCAGAAGAGAATTCTTTAAAAAAACATTAAAAATCTTAATGTTCAAAAACTTTTGACTGGTAGTGTAGATAATGAGGCAAATATGTAAAAGATAATACTGTGGTTTAAAACTTGCGTTTTGTGTCTGCACTTTAAATAAAACTACCCAGAAGGTTAGGTTAAACATTTAACCCAGTTGCTGGGTTTGTCCATATTTCACCTAATGCTGGGTTGTTTTTAACCCAGCATTTTTTAGAGAGTATATTCTTTAACATGCCTGTTTAAAAAAAGGAAACGCTACACACTGCATCAGCTAGGGTTAAAAGAAAAGTTAAATCATTAATCGCAGAAACATTAATCGCTGCAATAATGATCCAATAGACTCTTCAGTGTCTCTTTTGCTCATTAAAATCCAAATCCAGGTAGTGCATATTTACATATACATATACACACACACAGCCAGTTGATAAATGAATTAAAAAATACAAAATTTAACGTCTGTATATATTTTTTTTTCAGAGTATGTCTGACAATGACCTACAAAGGTTCCCTAAGCTTCATGCGCCGTAAGTACAGATTGTATTTTTTTGTGCTGACTTTGTGTTTTTGTTATTCCGCTTTCTTAATCTGTTCTGGGTAAATCGCATGAGTACTTTAGACACTGTAGAATAATAAAAGGTGTAGAATAATATATCACATCCACAATATTCAAATACATAGTTTTCACTTATTTGTTTTAAAAATACAAATCTTTTTAAAACAACTGTAGCTCATCATGTTGCTCATCATATTATTTTACAGTGCAAGGGCGTACAAACAGGTAGAAATGCGCAAGAACGCTATTGATGACATAGTGACATTAAGAGGAAATACTGCACAGGAAAGATAAACCAGAGAAGCAGATGTGGCAGGAACCATTGCGTTGATGCAGAAACTGTTTTGCAGAGCGTGTTTGGTGCGAAATGTTTGAATCCCCCACACCTCAATAACACTTATATAAGCAGATGTTATTGATTATTCCCCAAAGGCATATTTGGCTTTCGGTATATGACAGTAGTGACTCCGTGCTAAAGTGACTGTTGTTTATTAAGTTTATTAAGAAGTGTCAGGTGCAAAGAAACGAGGACAGAAAATTATGGCTATGTTACCACATCCTGCTTAAGCTGAACCCCCAGCCGGTACTTAAAGCAATAATTACACTCTGTACTTTATCTTAAAATGCCTGCTAATCAATAATGTGCCAGTAATGGTAGTTAAGCTTTGAGGATTTGAAACTGGTGTTCTGTAATATTTTTAGGTTCATCTCCAAGATATGTCAGGAAATCAACAAACAAAAGAAGAAGGGGGGGCTATTTATGTCGATTCCAGCAATAAGGCCAGTACATCTCTACCATCACAAATTTTGTCTTGTATATGAAACATTATGTATACACTAACATTCAAAGTTTGGGGTCGGTAAGATTTTTAAATGTTTTTGAAAGAAGTCTCTTATGCTCACCACTGCAGCGTTTAATTTAATCAAAATTGTAAAAACAATAACTGTTTTCTATTTCATTTATTCCTGTGATGACAACGCTGAATTTTCAGCCGACTGCAGTGTCACATGATCTTTCAGAAATCATTCTAATATGCTGATTTGCTCCTTTAAGAAACATTTCTTATTATTATCAGTGTTCGAAATGGTTGTGCTGCTTAATATTTTTGCGGGAAGTTTGCTTTAAGATTGTTTGATGTATAAAACGTTCAAAAGAACAGCTTTTGTTTGAAATGGAAATTTTTTGTAACATTAGAAATGTTTGGTGTCGCTTTTGATCGGTTTAGTTAATTCTTGCATCATAAAAGTGTTAAACTACCGACCTCAAACTTTTTTAATGTATGACTTTATAAGCATGTGGCCACCCAGACATAACTTTTAAAGGTTTGTTGTCCCAGATATTAACATCCTGTCATCAACACCCTCATGTCAGTCCAGTTCTGTATAGCTTCCTTTCTTCTGCAGAAACACAAAAGAAGATATTTTGAAGAATGTTTTTTGAGGAACTTTTTTTTTTGTCTAATGAAAATCAATGGGGTTTAAAACAATATTGGACCTCACCAGTATTGGGGACAGTTACTTTTAAAAGCAATCCATTACAATGTTAAGTTACTTTCTAAAAAATAAATAAATAAATAAGTGAATAATTGATTGTAGTCATTGAAGTAATTAGTTACTTTTAATGGAAAGTAATGCATTATGTTACTTTTGCGTTACTTTTTCTCATCCGGGCTGGGTTTTCTTGTATGTTATTGATATAAAAAAGCCTTTTCACAACTTTCATACTGAAGGAAATGTAAATTCAGTTATTAACATATTTATGTCATATTCAGGGTTTGCATTTCAGTGTTTTCATTTATTTTGAGGAATCCTGAATCTTTGTGAGAGGAGTAAATGCATTAAATGCATGTTAACATTTAATCTAGAACTACAGTAACCATAATTTTTACACAGCGCACACAACGCCTCCGCACTTACTCCCGATTTCTCTCAACATGGCAACACGACAGCTGTCAGTCGAGAAATGAGAAAACAAGTAATTGTTGTTACTGTAAATCAGATATTGTACTGTAAATTAAAAGTAATGTGTTACTTTACTAGTTTATTGAAAAAGTAATCTGATTACATAACTCAAGTTACTTGTAATGCATTACCCCCAACATTGGACCCCAGTGACTTTCATTGTTTCGACCAAAAAAAAAGGATTATCTTTTTAGTTCTAAAGAAGGGAAAAAAAAAAATGTCATGAGGGCAAGTAAATGAAATGATTCATTATATACAGTTAAGGGTCAAAAGTTTACATACACCTTGCAGAATCTGTAAATGTTAATTATTTTACCCAAATAAGAGGGATCATACAAAATGCATGTTATTTTTATTTAGTACTGACCTGAATAACATATTTCACATAAAGACGTTTACATATAGTCCACAAGAAAAAATAATAGCTGAATTTATAAAAAAAAAATAATAATAATAATAACCGTGTTAAAGAGTTTACATCCACTCGATTTTTTTTTTTGTTTGTTTTTTTTTTGTTTAGTGATAGTTTTTGAGTCCCTTGTTTGTCCTGAACAGTTAAACTGCCTGCTGTTCTTCAAAAAAAATTCTTCAGGTCCCACAAATTATTTGGTTTTTCAGCATTTTTGTGTATTTGAACCATTTCCAACAATGACTGTCTGATTTTAAGGTCTATCTTTTAAGATCTATCACACTAAGGACAACTGAGGGACTCATATGCAGCTATTACAGAAGGTTCAAACGCTCACTGATGCTTCAGAAGAAAAAACGCTGCATTAAAAGCCAAGGGTGAAAACTTTTGAACAGAATGAAGATGTGTCCTTTTTTCTTATTTTGCCTAAATATCATATTTTTTTTCATTTAGTACTGCCCTTCAGAAGCTACAGAAGATACGTACATGTTTCGCAGAAGACAAAATAAGTTACATTTACCTTGATCTTCAAATTCAAAAAGTCTACACCCTCGGCTCTTAATGCATCGTATTTCCTTCTGAAGCATCAGTGAGCGTTTGAACCTTCTGTAACAGTTGCATATGAGTCTCTTAGTTGTCCTCAGTGTGAAAATAAGGATCTCAAAATCATACAGTCATTGTTGGAAAGGGTTCAAATACACAAAAATGCTGAAAAAACAAAGAATTTGTGTCCCCTGAAAGATTTTTCTGAAGAGCAATGGGCAGTTCAGGACAAACAAGGGACTCATGAACAAAATAAAAAACACAGCTGTGGATCATTCAGGTAACAACACAGTATTAAGAATCAAGCGTATGTAAACTTTTGAATGGGATCTTTTTATAAATTCAACTATTATTTTCTCTTATGGGCTATATGTAAATGTCTTTTATGTGAAATATCTTATTCAGGTCAGTACTAAATAAAAACATAACACACATTTTGTATGATCCCTCTTATTTTGGTAAAATAATTAACATTTGGCAGATTCTGCACTTTTGACCTCAACTGTAATCACCATATGGTACATCTACTGTCAGCAGACAACTAATTATCCTTAGTGTTTTGTAACAGGCCATCCCCAGTTGCCAACTACCAACAACCACCAGGTATGATATAAAGTACAATATATTCAGTGCTACAAATTACACTTTTAAGATAGTGTCTTGAAGTCGTCTCCTCTTACTATTTTCAGTTGAGCACAATGAGGATCAAGCATGGGACTCTGAAGAGTTTGTAAGTCTTGCGTTTGTGTTTAAAACTGTTTTGAAGTGATCAGCATCACATCTGACTGGCATGTATTCTTTCCTCATTAAGGAGAGCGATGATGACTACGAGAATCCGGATTCGAATGAAGAGGGTGAAGCTAGCGGTGGAGACTATGAGTCGCCAGAGGAGGCATCAGACAGTGATAACAGCTACGAGCCTCCACCAACCGAGCCTAATGAAGATACAGCCCAGATCTGTCCCTCGAAACCTATGGAAAACAGCGATTATATTGGTATGGAGAACTGGACACTCTTCCGTCCTATTTTTGTCGTAGTCTTCTGGAAGAACCATAATTGGATTTGTTGTTTTATCAGATAATAACCGCCCACGTGTAGTGGGAAGAGGTCAACCGCCTGTTCCTCCGGAGCGCCCAGGCCCTGGACCCGCTCTCCCTCCTGTAGAGCGGCCAAGTGTGAGTCTTTCATATTTCCAAACAGTATGTAACCCACATAATGTCTGATTTTCATTTTTTGAGTCTTCTTTGCTATTAACTCTATATTCGACATTATGATCGATAGGTCGCGCTACCTGTGAGAGAAGAGCGGCCACTAAAACGACCTCCGGGTAGGAAAGCATTCTTATTTTCTGTGAGAGATAAACTGGGTGTGATGTTGTTAAACTTATCCATCTTTTCTGTGTCGTTTCTACCGTTCTGTGTTCTTCTAGCACCTGCTGTGGATCGCAGTACAAAGCCAGGAGCTCTAGACAGAAGCCACCCTCCAGCTATTGCAGGTCTCTTTTAGGAAATAATAACTGAGAAATTATGCAATTCAGATTACCTTGATATGATCTGGTGTCAAAGCCATTAGTAAAGATAATGTAGGTGTCTGAATGGAAGGCTTTGATTCTAAACTGTATTGCAATTGTGGATTGTATGCTTTATCTAACTTTAAATTATATTGTGTCTTTACAGGTGGAAGAGGCACATGCTCACTTGACAGAGTAAGTTTGTTTTGTCCTGCCTCAAATTAGAATGATTTCTATTTTTTTTTTTCTTTTTTTCAAATCAAATATTTATTAATTAAAATATATATTGCTTTTTAAGAATCAATTAATATGTATCATGATTACTTATGTTAATTGTATATACACTATGTACGACACATCGGGAAAAAAAAAAAAAAAAAAAAAAAAAAAAAAAGTAATATTATGAAATATTATTGCAATTTAAAATAGCAGGTTTCTATTTTAATATATTTTAAAATAGAATTTATTTCTGTGGTGCAAAGCTGAATTTTCATCAGCCATTTCTCCAGTCTTCAGTGTCACACAAACCTTCAGAAATTATTCTGATATGCTGATTTATTATCAATGTTGGAAACAGTTGTGCTGCTTAATATTTTTTTGCAACCTGTGATTCTTTTTTGAGGATTCTTTTTGAATAAATAGTTAAAAAGAACAGCATTTATTTAAAATAGAAATCTTTTCTAACAATATGTGACCCTGGACCACAAAGTTGTGAGTGGCACGGGTATATTTGTAGCAATAGCCAACAATATAATGTATGGGTCAAAATTATAGATTTTTCTTCTATGCCAAAAATCTTTAGGATATTAAGTAAAGGTTTTTGTAAATTTCTTAATGTAAATATATCAAAACTTAATTTCTGTTTAGTAATATTCACTGCTAAGAACTTTATTTGGATGACTTTTCTCAATATTTTGATTTTTTTTTGCACCTTCAGATTCCAGATTTTCAAATATTGTCCTATTCTAACAAACCATACATCAATGGAAAGCTTATTTATTCAGCTTTCAGATGATGTATAAATCTCAATTTAAAAAAAAAAAACTATCCTTATGACTGGTTTTGTGGTCCTGGGTCGCATATAAGTCTTTACTATCACCTTTTATCAATTTAACACATTCTTACTGAATAAAAGTATTAGTTTCTTTCAAACTTTGAATGGTAGTGTGTATTTTTACAAAAGATTTCTATTTTAAATAAATTATGTCTTTTAAACATTTTATTTATCAAAGAATCCTGAAAAAAACATATGACAGGTTCCTATATATATATATATATATATATATATATATAAAGCAGCACAACTGTTTCCAACATTGATAATAAATTCTCAAATTAGAATGATTTCTGAAGGATCATGTGACACTGAAGACTGGAGTAATGATGCTGAAAATTCAGCTTTGCATCACAGGAATAAATTATATTTTAAAGTATATTAAAATAGAAAACCACAATTTTTAATTGCAATAATATTTCACACTATTACAGTATTTTCTATATTTTTAATCAAATAAACGCATACCTTTTTTTTTGGTATGTAGTACACATAATAATTGTACATTTCAGTGGTTCTGTAAAATGCTATTTCTTTAATAATTTATTTTTGTTCCTGCAGGCTGGCCAACAGCCAAAACGGTACAGTGGTTTTCTTTAATTTCCTCTTTTATAGATACAACAGAAATAACTGCACTTGCGGCTTTAGTATGACAACATTTAGAAATATATTACTGTGAATCTGTTTTGTGAATAAAAAATACATTTGTCATCCAATTTTCAGCATGTTTTCATTTGCTCTTATTCCATTTGCTTTTATCAGACTCCCTGCAGTGGAGCCGCCAGGAGACCCAATGAGAATTCCCAAACCCTCACTTCCTCCATCAGGGGTGCGCAGAAGCGCCTCCTCTGTTACACCAGGCTACTCTCAAAACAGGTCAGATTCAAAAACCGTAATAATGTTACACAGCACCATTCTTTTCACAAAGCTGCCACTGTAACCTATACTTTGCTTTTCCAGCAGACAACCTGACCACAGAATGGAGGTAATCACATTGAGCACATTTAGTATGCATATATATATATATATATATATATGTATATGTACACTACCAATCAAAAGTTTTTGAACAGTAAGATTTTTAATGTTTTTTTTTTTTTTTTGATGAATTCTCTTCTGCTTTTGAAATTTCTTAGAAATCTTTTTTTTCTCTTTAAATAACTGTTTTCTATTTGAATATATTTTTAAAATGTAATTATTCCTGTGATTTCAAAGCTGGATTTTTAGCATCATAACTCCAATCACATGATCCTCCAGAAATTCTAATATTCTAATATTCTGATTTGCTGCTCAAAAAAACAGCTTATTATGTTGAAAACAGCTGAGTAGAATTTTTCAGGTTTCTTTAAAGAATAGAAAGTTCAGAAGAACAGCATTTATCTGAAATGGAAATGTTTTGCAACTATAAATGCCTTTATCATCAAGACGTGATTCTTTTGACTGGTAGTGTATATTTGTGCAATTTGCATAATATTCAATCACCCACACTTAATTTTAATGTTTTTTCTTCAACAGTTTCACGATGACAGTAAGTAACTTTCTTTATAGTATTTTGTGTGTTTTTATATTTTGATGAGATGGTTAAGCTTTATGATCAGTAAAAACCCTGATTAAGTTTTAACACTCTGTAATTGTTACAGCTGCCAGGCACAGCTCCAACACATTCCCACTGCACACCAGGAACCCTTCACCAAGACCACCAGGAACCCACGGACAGTCCTATCATACAGACAAGTATGTATTCAAATGAGAATACTGTCAGGAGGAGGTCAGATTTCAACCTATTCAAGAATCTCCTGCAGAATTAATGCTGATATTCAGAAATATTAATTACTCCAACTACTTTTCTGTCACATTTCACATAGTGTACACCCCACTCGATCACTACCGGCAAAACTGCCGGATGGTAAGTGCACATTGCATTAGTTTGATCTAATGATTAGTAATCTTACTATACATTTAATGAAAATAACTAATTAAATCCTTTATTTTTGTTGCACGCAAGCCATGAATGATCACCGAAGAAGCGCAAGAGCACCACCGCAACAGGTACAGTAGATCGAAATGGTTGAACTGCTGACAAACAATCAACCAGCAGATGGCGCATTTGTATTGCATTTTCTTTGAGGTGCTACTGGAGTCTAGTCTCTTGTATAGGTTAAAAGAAGAGTTCACCTAAAAATTCAAATGTGCTGAAAATTGTATTCACCCTCAGGCCAGCCTAGATATAGATGAGTTTGTTTCCACATCAGAACAGATTTGGAGAAATTAAGCATCACATTGCATCACCTCTGCAGTAAATGGGTGCCGTCAGAATGAGATCACATTAGTTAACGTGACTCCAATCCATAAATTAATATCTTGTGAAGTGATAAGCTGCGTGTTTGTACGACACAAATCCATCACTGAGATGTTTCAGCTTTAAACTATCACTTCTGACCAAAATATAAGCCCATAATCTATAATAATGCTTCCCCCAGTAAAAAAGTCGATCTCCTTATTGTTCTACCACATCAAAATCCACCAACATATTTGTTTAAAGCTGTTTTGGACTATTCTTTGCTTACAAATGGTGCTTGGTATGTGCATATTTATCTCCTGATTTATCTTTTTAACTGAAGACAGCAATATTATGGATATTTTAGCTGGAAGCAATGGTTTGAAGATTTGTTTATTACTGGAGTCGTGTGGGGTATTTGTGCACTATTGTCATGTTTTGATCAGCTGTTTAGACTCTCATTTTGATGGTACCCATTCACTCCAGAGGATCTGGTGAGCAAGTGATGCAGTGCTAAGTTTCTCCAAATCAGTTCTGATAAAGAAATACCAGCTGAAATCATTATTTTCTCACATAAATGCAGAGAAAACAGACAAACATTGCTCATTAGCCATTGTCAGCTCTAATACTATCACTTCTCCATTTACAGGACATGGATCCAGCTTGGTATGTCGGTCAAATCAGCCGTGGTGAGGCAGAGAGCTGCCTGAGAAGAGTTAACATGGTGAGACCATTGTGTTCAAATGAACTGTATATGGCACTTTAAAGTTTGCATTCTTATTGTCTTCTTAGAAACTACAGGGAATAAAAATATCATTGTTCAAATATAAAAGTTAATCTGTTGAAATTTGACCTCTGTCAGGATGGGACGTTCCTTGTGCGAGACAGTTCGAATCGATCTTCTAACCAGCCTTACACACTCGTGGTCCTGTACCAGGACAAAGTTTTCAACATTCAGATTCGCAGAAACCAAGATGGCTTCATGCTAGGCACTGGTCTGAAATCCTCAGAGGTATTCAAACTGTTGTTTTTTTATGTCTGTAATCAAAGCGACATGTATAATGACTTATTTGTAACACTATTGATTGTTTTTGGCAGACTTTCGAGCGGGTCAGCGACATTATCAGCCAGCACAGACAAATGCCACTCCTCCTTATTGATGCTAAAAACCGAGAAGCAAGCCAACAGAACCAGTGTGCTCTGATTTATCCAGCTAGATATTAAACATTGATTCTACTCATTTACAGTAACTGATTTTGGTTTTGTATTACATTCATTCAGTTTTTTTATTTTTTTTTTTATTTTTTTTTTTTTCCCAACTCAAACCAACACCACATTCATAACTGTCAACATTTTTCTGGTTTGTAAAAATATGACTCTGGTAGTCTACAACATTATACAGTTTTTAAATGCATAGCTGCACGTTCCATAGTACTGAATACATATTCATATTAAATGTTCATATTAAAAACAACATGATAAATCAATACTTTATCACTATTATGACCCTTTTCTCAAACTAATCTCTTTGTCTCTTTTTATTTGAATAGTTCAACGATTTAAAGTGTTTATTTGTTATTTTTGTGTGATCATGGAATATGAATTGTATATTGAAATGCCAATAAAAACTATATAGCCTAATTCTACGAGGAACGTGGCGTGATGGACTGAATGAGGATTACATCGCGCTAACTCACAAGTATTTGTGTTTCGTCGCTTATTGTGAAATCATTCTGTTCCCCTGCCATTAAAAATTCGAGGACTTACTTTCTAGAGGGAAATGCGGGTCACCGTTTCACTAAATGCTCTTACGCCTATCAAACTGTCTCAAACTGCTTACAACACACCGATGTACACTAGGATATTTGGTTACATGACTTTGGCATATGACGTCAAAGCAACAGGCTGCAATAAAAATCCTGACTGCATAATGCCGCATTCGTTCTTGGAAAATTGCTATGCGAAAATTGTGTCGGATGTTTGTGTGCTTTTTTGTTATATGGTTTCTAAATATTTATTTACACTTCGGCTAATATTAAAACCGACTTACAGTAGGTCTAAGTCAATAATACATCGTACAGATGTAGTTATTATTCAGGATTGATTTCTATTGCGGTGTGTTGCCAAATCTCATAAAACAAACCCAAAATATTTTTTAGCTAATTGTTTATTATTATTTTTTTTTTTTTTAAATGTTTTAGTTAAGAACTGGCTAGTTATATAATAGTCAACATTTGATGTGGATCAAAAAAGTTAGTCAAAGTTGTCCAAAACAAGAACGGGTAGGCTGTTGTTTTGGTTTTAGGACAACTTTGATGAAAGGTTTTTATCGCTTAGCCTAATTCTTATTAACATGAATCGGGTTCAACTAAATTAAATTGTAACAATAGTAAGCAGACATGGCAACACTCCTTCTGTACTTCTGTGTGACACCCATTTAACTCTCGGATGCAAAAATTATTAACTCAAAAATTAAAAATATTAGAATCTCCATTTGTCCTCCAACATCATGTGCTTTGAAACAGTTAAGTTACACACCTGTCTATTAGGCTTACTGCAGTTGTATGCCGGGTGCACGACACTGCACGATTTATAGCTTAATAGTTTTTTTTTTTTTTTTTTTTTTTTACGATTGTTGCTTGTCAGACTGTACGAGCATGATGATTCCACCCTGTGGGATCTCAGTTGTCATTAATGTCAGACTGTAGGACAGTCCAGACGCGTTAAAAGCTAGTGCGCGGGAAAAAGAAAAAAACAAAAAAAAAACTTGTCCGGAGTTCTACATTATCAACCCATTCACGTTAAAATACCAGCGTATTTACGAACATTAAGCAGTGTAAGAAGTTTATGAAGTTTATTATGGCCTGTCTTGAGAAACGAAGACAATTTGACGTTCGTTTTTTGAGAAGTCACACTGCAGGAGGCTGCAGGACGCCAAATCTTCTGACACTGACAGAATTACGTCTGAGGTAAAATTTGGTCGTTAATCAGATGTCAGTGAACATGTCAAACTACCTATCAAAGACGTCAGATTTTAGCCTAGGATCGGAATCTTTTAGGATTTTTGCGAAATTTGTCTCTTATCTTATATAGAATCTTATATGTGTGCCCGGCTTGTTTTGATATGATCCCAGATAGCACACGTACGTCTAGATGTCTGTTAAAAGATCGCTTGATCTAGAAAGCATCTGCTGTGTACAAACATCTGATTGACGTCTTTAAGGTCTCAGTTTTACATACATTCTAAATCATAAACATCTTAAAGACATCTAATAGGATACAGACATATTGCAGATGAGCAAAACTCTTGTTATGTAGAGGTCAAATAGACATCTCCGTGATGTACTTGTGCTATCAGGGATGTCAGTTTCATTGGCAAACTAGGTTAATAGTGGTAAGAAGCACTGTTCACACAAGCAGTTTTCAGTTAGTCAACCAGAGAATTCACGTGACCAGCTCGAAAATCTGTGTGAGAAACTTTCACAATGATTCGAATAAAATTCGTCAAACGGTGTTAAATGTGAGCGCACTTTAAAGATGCTTGGATGTATTCAAATATAGCTTTTCATTATCTGGTCACTACAGTTGGCACCATGCATCAGATGGCTAAATCATAGCCTACGGACTTTTCATTAATCCCGCACGATCAGGCTACGCCTCCGAGCAAGGTTGCTATGTTCTCACCACAAACTCGCGTTTATCGGCTCGTTTTTGGCGGGATTCCCGTAGTAAAATTCGCGTCCCATGGACTAAATCTTCAACCAGCGGCAAGAGTGTTAAAAACAGCCCAATTCCGCGGGGAAAAGCGGACCTGGCAACAGTGCCTCCGAGACAGGAATCGCTTGATCGGCGCGTGGAGGAATGGGTGGTGTTTTTGTTTTAGAATGTAAATTCAGATTGAGACACGAATGGCTCATATTGAATTCGCATTATCTCAAGTGAAAGAGCGGGGGGTGAAATGAGGGACTCATTTCACCCCCCAAGTGCTTCAGCTGATCTGAAAATGTAAACAGTTAATTAAGCCAACTGCATAAAGGTGCTTCTTGTTTATAATGCCACTGAAACCACATAGATATCAACATAAAATTGATAAATTAAATTAGCACAATGAACATTTCTTATTCCATCCTTTATTTATTTATTTATTTACCATTTCACTGCAATAGCTCAGATTAAAACATCTATTTGTACAGTATGAAATATTCAGGTAAACTGTGCTACTTTTTAACTGCCAAAACTGTTTTATTTCACCTACATTCAAAATGTATGACATACAAAAGGTTCTGTGTGGTGTATAATGATTTGAAAGTTAAGAATTATTTATATTTTCATGTAATGTAAGGCAACTTTAACTCTAAGTCAAGATATTCTACTGATATATCAACCCCCCTTCCACACACACACACCTCCCCCCAAACAAATGAGGGCTGAGCTGTAACCGTAACAGCCAATCGGAGCAGAGAGGGTGTTACAAAACTTGTATAAATAGCTCAGGTGAGACAGGTGTCAGGTTGTGATGCACCTGACCAATCCACCTGCATTAGACAGAGGCAGCAGAGCATAAGGAGGTGTTTTCTCTTAGAACAAACAGAAGAAAAAAGGAGGACAGCATGACGTCATTTGTTCCACAGTCCCTCTCACCCCAGTTCCACACTATGGGACAGGAGTCCCAAGAGTTCAGCCTGTATGGTGACAACTTCTACAGCACTCAGCCTGTGCCCAGTCCACAGCAAACCCTGCCGTCCGCTTACGATTTCGGAGAATACGCTGGGCAGACTTCCAACCCTTACCTGTGGTTCAATGGACCTGGGATCAATCCAGCTCCATGTCTCAGTGGAGGGCCTCAACACTACGGGATGCCGAAGCCGTATGTGGGTGCAAGCGGAATCGGAGGCTCTGATGGGGGCTTCAGCTGGTTTTCCCTGCCTTCCCAAGAAGATCTGATGAAACTCGTAAGGCCTCCATACTCGTACTCAGCACTTATTGCGATGGCAATACATGGAGCCCCAAACCGTCGCCTCACTCTCAGCCAAATCTACCAGTATGTGGCTGACAACTTCCCTTTCTACAACAAGAGCAAAGCCAGTTGGCAGAACTCAATCCGGCATAATCTCTCACTCAATGACTGCTTCATGAAAGTACCCAGAGATGACAGCGATCCAGGTTAGAACATGTTTAAACTTCTTCTTGTATAACTGCTTGTGTTTTAGTTTTGATCTAGCTCATCATTCAACTGGCAAAGTAACAAAGTTTCTTTTGTTTAACAGGTAAAGGCAACTACTGGACTCTTGACCCAAACTGTGAGAAGATGTTCGACAATGGCAACTTCCGTCGCAAGAGGAAGAGAAAGTCTGACTCTCTGGCCGAAGAGGAGGGGAAAGGCTATTCTGGATCGGACTCGGCTCTATCGAGTCCTAAAGAGCCCAGTGACACCTCAGAAAGAGGAAGCTCTCCAGTCTCCGCAGATCCGACTCCGTGTCTCAATGGCTTTCTAAGTCAAATGGGTGATGTGGCTTCAGGTTCTCCTTTAGCTTTGCCTTTGAGCCAAAGATCTCCGAGTGGGGCGTATGGCTCGTACTCGCCGAGCGCTACCGTGCCGCAATGGGAAACCCACATCCCTCCTCCCGTCCCATCCAACATCTCCACTTCGCCCACTTCGTACACAGACAGCTACAGTGACTCTATGCTCACCCAGTACACTGGCCAACTCTATCCCGTGCTGGGATCCTCCAACTTGCTGTATCCACGGGAGGGAACAGAGGTGTAGCATGGGACGTAGCACCGTCAGGTATGAATCGTGGCCGTAGGCACTTGAGGGAGCGGTCGGCCTGCATCGTGAGCCAAGTTCCCAGTGCAGTGCCTGCGAGTCAGCAGGTCCGAGTGGATGCAGAGGAGATTCCCTCTATCAGACAGTTGTGTGAACGCCCTCACACGCTCTTCTCAGACTCACCTGCTGACATCATCTAATTCATGTTGCAGCTGAAAGACAACAGTAATCGCCTTGGGCTACTGCGCCCAGTCCCGTTTTTTATGTTGTGGTTTTTGTTATGTTTTTGCAATGCATTTCATTTCTGTTAAATTAAAAGCCTGGAACATACATAAATGCACTGACGTTTGACCTAAATATGAATTTGTCCATTGTTCAATATTTTGTTTTTGTATTGTTCACTTTATATATTTTGTGATTGTAATATATATTGTATTTGCCAAAATAAACATGCATATTCGCAAATTCTACTATCTTTATTGCTATTATATATTTATGGTTAAAGAAGTAGTTCAACCAAACAGTGTTGTTACTGTTAACTAAAACTATTACAAATCATTTTTGTTCACTGGAATGCACAAAACAAGAAATAAATGTTAGATGAAAAGTTTAAACTTAAAACTTATGATAAGGTTTCATTTGTTAACATTAGTTAACCACATTAGTTAACATGAACTAGGATTGAACAATACTTCTACAGCATTTATTAATCTTAGTTAATTTCAGTATTTACTAATGCATTATTAAAATCACAAGTTGTTTGTTAACATTACTCAATGCACTGTGAACTAACATGAACAAACAATTAATGACAGTATGTTTATTAACTAACATTAACAAAGTCTAATAAATACTGTAATAAATATATTGTTCATCTGTGTTAGTTAATACATTAACTTATGTTAACAAATGACACCTTTTTTTGAAGTTTTATCGTTAACATTAACTATATTAGTTAACACAAATAATAATTATATAGGCCTAGCATTTATTAATGTTAGTTAATATTAAGTACAAAATGTACTAAAACATTCAAATTTAAATTTGTATCTATTAACATTAGTTAATGCACTGTGAATTAACATTAAAAATCGTATTAAATGCTGTAAAAATATATTGTTCATTGTTAGTTCATGTTAGTTTATGCACTAATTATGTTACCAAATAAGACCTTGTTGAAAAGTGATACCACATAGAAATAGAAAAGTTGCCTTGACAACTAATATAAGTTGAAGTACTAAAATGACTATACCTGAAATAAAAATAAATTAAAGCTAAATGGGACCCTGGATGACAAAACCAGTCACAAGGGTCAATTTTTTTAAAATTGAGATTTATACATTATCTGAAAGCTGAATAAATGAGCTTCCGCTGATGTAAAATTATTGGATAGGATATTTGTCCGAATATATTTGATCAAAATATTGAGAAAATTGCCTGTAAAGTTGACCAAATAAAGCTTATAGCAATGCATATTACTAATCAAAAATAAAGTTTTGATATATTTACGGAAGGAAATTTACAAAATATCTTTATGGAACATGATCTTTAATTAATATCCTATTGATTTTTGGCATAAAAGAAAAATGTATCATTTTGACCCATATAATGTAATTTTGGCTATTGTTACAAATATACTAATCTGAATGAACTAAAAATAAAACCAAATTTAAAATATAAATAATATAATAATATATAATGAAGTTTCATCATTTATTCACATTCATGTTATTCTAAATCTTCTGCTGAACTCAAAAGATTTTGAAAAATTAAAAATATCTTTTTTGTTATTATTGCATGCAGGCTTATAACAGTGAGAATGAGTAAATGATTAAAGTATATTAATTTTTTGTCTCTTTTTTAAGTACTATTGCAGTAATAAACTTCATACTGAAAACTTCTAAATTAAAGACTGAAGCAATATGTATAAAACAACTTAAAAGGAAAATGCAAACCACCCCATGAGTGAATCTGATAAATGTTCAGTACAACAGAGATGCAACGCATCACAAAACTTTCACCCGTATTTCAGTCAGATTTCAGTGCTTATCAAGATGTGAACGTCAACACTTGCGTCTCAGTTAAAGTGACAGAACTACCTGCTCTCTGCCAGTAGAGTCAGTGATCCATCTCACACTAAAGAAGACGTGAGGAGGAAGATCACCAAAGGAACCGTTAAACAACACGCCTTAAACACGAGAAGAAACAGCCATCATTAGCAGCAAGAGAGCAAGTGGTAATTATCAGAGCTTTTGGCTGACTTAAGCCCCGTCGCACTAAAAAAGAGGTCAGGCAGGAGAAAAGACTGCGAAAGGGACAATGAACACAAATGCCTAATGTGTGAAAAGCCAAGAACACTTCAAGCCAACTTGTGATTGTCGCTTCAGTTGTCAACACTACCTGCAGTCTGTCATTACAGCCACTGACCCACAGTAAAAGAAAGGTGAGGTGGGGGGGACACAGCTAAAGGAACCGTTAAACAACAAACCCTAATCGAGAGGAAAAGACTGGTTTGACAGCCAGAGGGACAAAAAAAGATATATGAAACAAAACTTGTTCCTCAGGGTCTCAAAGTCTTGGGTTGCAAACAGCTACTCAGATGAAAGACAATATTCCTCGCAAGACTACAGATCTTGGTTGGTATCAGCCAAGCTGTAATGTAACATTCTATTATTTAGAGTATTTATTTCTTTACAAAGATATCTGGGTAACATCCAAAAAAAAGGGAACTTAATAGAATACTCAAGTCATCTGACATTCTGTCATCACCCTCCACTTCTTCCAAACCTGTATGATGAGACATTCTGAAGAATTTTGGTAACGAAACAGTTGAGGGTTTCTTTTTTCAGTGGTTACCGTTAACTGTTTGGTTAACAACATTTAAGAGTTACAAAGAAAGATATGGGGCCTATTTTTGGAGAACTTAAAAGCACAAATGTCAAGCTTACATTTTATAGAAGCGCTTACATTCAAGGATTAGTTCACTTCCAGAATAAAAATTTCCTGATAATTTATTCACCCCCATGTCATCCAAGATGTTCATGTCTTTTTTTCTTCAGGTGAAAAGGAATTGAAGTTTTTTGAGGAAAACATTCCAAGATTTTTCTCCATATAGTGGACTTCAGTGGGGATCAGCAGGTTGAAGGTCCAGTGCAGCTTCAAAGGGCTCTACATGATCCCAGCCAAAGGATAAGGGTCTTATCTAGTGAAACAATTGGTCATTTTCTAAAAAAAAAAAAAAAAAAAAATTCTATACTTTTTAACCACAAATGCTTGTCTTGCGCTAGCTCGACTTCACACATTATGTAGTCATGTTAGAGAGGTCACGCGTGACGTACCGACAAAGTGAACATGCAAAGAAAGTCAAACACCTAAAAAAAAAAGTAAAACAATGAATGGCCTTTTTGAACCAAAATACACAGACAAAGAAATAACAGCATGTGACCTTTCCAACATGATTATGTAATGCGTGAAGATGCACATTGCAAAGCTAGTGCAGGATGAGCATTTGTGGTTAAAAAGTATATACATTTTTATTTTTTTGCTAGATAAGACCCTTATTCCCCGGCTGGGATAATGTAGAGCCCTTCAAAGCTGCATTGAAACCTTCAACACATTGATCACCATTAAAGTCAACGTGTTCTCACTCCCAACCAGTGATGGGAATAACGGCTTTATAAATAAATGGCATTACTAACGGCGTTATTTTTCCAGTAACTAGTAATCAAACGGATTACTGTTTCCCCCGTTATGAACAATAAAAAGTATTGTTGCTATAATATATATATATATATATATATATATATATATATATATTGTTGCTATAATATATATATATATATATATATATATATATATATATATATATAAGTTTATTTTTCAGTTCATCAGCATACCTGTGTTTGACAAACCGTATACTCTAGCGTGAAGGCACACGAAAAGAAAGATACAGAACAATAGAGTCTACAGAGTAACAGAGTTCTTTTGGAATTTTTCAGCTTTTAAGAACTGCCAGTTTCTCCAGTAGTAGGCGGAACTAATGCGCAAACCACAATCACACTGACTGGCGCTCACGTATTATCACCCCTGTTTTGATTTCAGCAAATCAGTTTGAGTGAATGCAGACAACATGATTAATATTCATGAACCCCGCAGCTCATTAACCTTAGTGCTTTTTATTTTGTTTTTAACTTTTGTTATCTTATCAGTATTATTTTTAGTCCCCCTATCCCCCCCCCCTTTTTTTTAATAGAAACACTAATTTACAAACAATATCTTTAGCACCACCACAAGTCTTAAGTTCAGTCAACATGACAAATATGCATTCATACATGGCGACTGAAGTTCTAATTACTAAAGTTTAATGCTAATTATCATAATGTCAATATATATATATATATTTCATCCATTTCATTTAAATTTTATTAATTTAACATTATTTGACATATTTGAACATTTTAGTAACACAATAGTTACTTTCCCTGGTAATTAGTTACTTTTATAAGGATGTAACTCAGTTACTAACTCAGTTACTATTTGTGAGAAGTAACTAGTAACTATCTTTTTTTTAAAGTAACATGCACAACACTGCTCCCAACTCGTCACATATTGAAGCTTGGTCAGGACCCCTTGGTGTCACTTTTGGACGTTCAGGGTCCTCCATTGCTTTTAGCTGTTTGCATTATGCATTGCATTTAATGTCTTACATGCATTTGCAAATATAGAAATCTTTTTATATAAATTTAAACTTTAATAGATATTTTGGAGCATCCAATCCCACCCCTACCCTAAACCTACCCACTTCTGAACAATATAAAACACACAACAGGCAAATAAAAGTAAAATGTCAGGTATTTATTGCAAAAATGACCATAAAAAGCAATATAAAAGTATTACAAACAAGTCACGTTGCAGTCCAAGTCCTACAATATCTTTATGCAAAGAAAGAACAGAGTAAATCATAAGGTTTTAATCGCTGAAAATGATCTCACTTCCACATATCAAAAAAGATACTCCCGATACTGTGTTTAGCATGACACAATCGGTCACAAGACACTCAAGAGCCAATAGCATTTCACAACCAAAGCTGACGTAATCCTTCTTCTGGTGGCCATTTTTAAATCTGTGCACAGACTGCGCCAGTGTTGCCTAGCCCATGCTTTTCCCACGGAATTGGGCTACTTTAAAGGAGAAGTTCACTTCCAGAACAAAAATCTACAGATAAGGTACTCACCTACTTGTCATCCAAGATGTTCATGTCTGTCTTTCTTCAGTCATAAAGAAATTATGTTTTTTGAGGAAAACATTTCAAGATTTCTCTCTGTATACTGGACTTCAATGGTGCCCCCCAATTTTGAACTTCCGAAATGAAGTTCAAATGGAGCTTCAAAGGGCTCTAAACGATCCCAGCTGAGGAAGAAGGGTCTTATCTAGCGAAATGATCGGTTGTTTTCTAAAAAAAAAATTACTTTTTACTTTTTTTAACTTTAAATGCTCATCTTGTCACATCTGCCTGAACTCTGTTTTTTTCCGGTTCATGATAGTTAGGATGTGTCGAAAAACTCCCGTCTCATTTTCTCCTCCAACTTCAAAATCATCCTACATCGCTGTTTGATCTTCTTTGCGTGTTCACTTTGTAAACTCTAGGTTGGTACTTCTGCAGCGATGCAGGACAATTTTGAAGTTGGAGGAGAAAATGAGATGGGAGTTTTTCCACGTACACCCTAACTGTCATGAACCGGAAAAAAACAGAGTTCAGGCAGTAGAGACAAGATGAGCATTTGAGGTTAAAAAGTATATACATTGTAATTTTCTTAAGAAAATAACCAATAGTTTCACTAGATAAGACCCTTCTTCCTCGGCTGGAATCATTTAGAGCCCTTTTAAGCTGCATTAAAACTGCATTTTGGATGTTTAAAATAGTGGGCACCATTGAAGTCCGGTATGAAAGAGAAATCCTGAAATGTTTTCCTCAAAAAACATAATTTCTTTACGACTGAAGACAGTAAGACATGAACATCTTGGATGACAAGGTGGTGAGTACATTATCTGTAAATTTTTGTTCTGCAAGTGAACCCTAATAATGTGATATTAAGCTCCTGAAATGCGAATTTTGCCAGGGGAACCCTGCCAAAAACGTGATTGGGCTAGTTTTGGGCTAGTTTTGAGTAGCAATTGGGTGGCTTTTGTTGTGAAAACCTGGCAACCCTGGACTGCGCAAAGGATGAACTCTACGGTGGATAGAGATGGCAGTCTCGTCTATTCCTTTCAGAAATCAATCGTTTTGCCTCGGAAGACTTGGGATATTAATACTTTTTAAATAAACTGTGACTAGTTGTATTTGCCTGTTATATCCCTTGTTTCATATTGACAGGGGCAGGGGTTGGTTTGGTAATGCCTTTTACATCAGCATATTGACGCCAAAGTTTTCTTATTTAAAGCAATGGAGGACCCTGCATGTCGAAAAATGATGCTAAAGGGGTACCCTGTCCTTGAAAAAGTGACGCCAAGGGGTCCTGACCAAACGTCAGTATGTGACGAGTTGGGAGTGAGAATGTGTTGCTGAAGTCCACTATATGGAGAAAAATCCTCAAATGTTTTTTCTCAAAAACTTTTATTTCTTTACGACTGAAAAACGAAAGACATGAACATCTTGGATGACATGGGGGTGAGTAAATTTTCTAGGAAATTCTTATTCTGGAAGTGAACTACACTCTTAAAAATAAAGGTGCTTCACGATGCCATAGAAGAACCTTTTTTTGTTTAAATGGTTCTATAAAGAACCTTTAACATCTGAAGAACCTTTCTGTTTCACAAAAGGTTCTTTGTAGCAAAAGAAGGTTCTTTAGATTCTAAAAAGGTAAAAAAAAGAGATGGTTCTTTAAAGAACCTTTGACTGAATGGTTCTTTGTAGAACCAAAAATGGTTCTTCTATGGCATCGCTGTGAAGAACCTTTTTAAGCTCCTTTATTTTTAAGAGTGTAATCCTTTCATTTTTCTGTAAAAACATATGTATTACACAGAAAAAAAATGGTCTAGGATTTGCCATTTTCATTCAGAAATTGCAAAATTTTACAAATGATTTTAAAGAAACGGCAAGCAACACTGAATTAAACATGACATTTTGTAGTAGAATTGACTAAAATAGTTTTTTCTTGTAAAACATACTCAAAAAAAAACGTTATTTACGACTAAATAATAATTTTTTACAGTGTATTTAAGCTGTAAAACTGTTTAAGTTGTCAGTTTTACAATTGTTTTAGGGTTTTGCATTGTTGTCATAGAAATTATGTTAAAATGAATATAAATGCTTTTAAATATATTTTTAAATATAACACATTATCATGCATAGTAATTATGTTTAGTGGCTGTAATATTGAAACCGAAAGCATGATAGGTAGATGATGTGTATTGTGACATACAGTGTAGTTTATTGCACATTATATCATGCAATAAACCCATCTGGTTTGTTCCCTCAGGGAGTGAATCTGCTGATTGGCATTTACTGAATAGTAGGATGCAGATCCTATAGAATATGTGACAGACTACTTCATGGTTCTTTTATTATTGCGTGTCAAGACTTGAGAGTGCAGATACTCTAAAAAGAAAGAAAATTTGAATAGTAAATTGAAGGCCGATTCAGCAAGCTGATAATTGGTTGGTTTACATAAGTATTCTGTCCTCGGTGGTCATGAAAGAAGTCAAATGAGCAGAGAAATGCTGAGGAGGAGACCCGCTGACTAATTCCTGCCGTGGGAATCGCCATTCAGCCCCTCTCCCTCCGACCTAACGGAGAGAAACTGCCTCGCGCACGGCTTCCACCATCTCATTTGGATGAGGAATTTGTAGGTAAGGTGGAAAATAAAACACTGATGTAAAATAGGAAGATCATTCCTTCAGATTAGAGAGAAGTGAGTCAGCTGTTATTCGCTGGTTTCAACAGGGTTTCACCTTTCAGTTCCCTAAACCTGTTTCCTCCTCCTACCTCCCCTACACAACACCCACGGGTTAAAAGTGTTAAACCACACTGAAAATCTGGGAGTTAATTAAATTTGATGAAAAATGTACAGTGTTTCGCAAATGTAAGATTGTAATGTAAATGTAAGATTCTGAATTACAGAAGTACATTTGTGTCATTTGAAAAGGGAGGTTTGTGCAAAAAGATCAGATCTCGCTTCCTTTGCAACAGATTCTAAAATTCATGTTAATATTTCAATTTTAGTTATTTTTCTAATTAACTCTAAATGTACTAAATGTAATAATACAGTTTGTAATGAAAACACATTAAAACTTTTTAAAAAAAAGTCAAATATAATGTTACTACTGTATTATAAGTAAAAAATAAAAAAAAAATGTTATAAATAAATAAATAAATAAATAAAACCTGCTTAAATAATAAGGCCTCTTACATTTGTTCAAAAAGATCCAAAATTTTTGCTTTTATTTTAAATTCATTCTAAATATCCATGTTAATGGTTCTGCTTTTTTCTAATTAACTTTTATCTTAAATTGTTGTGTTGATAATACAGTTTGTAATGAAAAAACATTAAAATAAAATAAAATAAAATATATATTAAAAAAAATAAAATAAAATAAAATAAAATGTAATAAAATGCTAAAGAAATAAATAAAAACCTACTTGGGAGGATAAAAAGGCCAAGTTACATTTGTACAAAAAAGTCCGCTTTTTTGAAGCTATTTTTGCTTCCATTTTACATTAAATTCTAAATATCCATGCTAATGTTTCTTCCTATTTTTCTAATTAACTTTTTACTTAAATTGTTGTGCTGATAATAAAATTTATAATAAAAAAACACTAATTTAAAAATGCTAAAGCATTTTTACTAAAATAAAATAAAATAAAAACCTACTGCTAAAGAAATAAATAAAAATCTACTTGGGAGAATACAAATGCCAAATTACATTTGTACAAAAAGATCTGATATTTTTGCTTCCATTGAATTCATTCTAAATACCCATGTTAATGTTTCTGTTTATTTTTCGAATTAACTTTTGACTTAAATTGTTGTGCTGATAATACATTACATTATAAATGCTTAAGCAATAAAATAAAATAAAATAAAATAAAATAAAATAAAATAAAAGCACTGCTAAAGAAATAAAAAAAAAACTACTTGGAAGGATAAAAAGGTTAAAAATTACTGAAAGTTAAAAATGACTACTTTTAGTAGTATAAAATGAACTAAAAAGATAAAATTAAATTTAATTAAAACATTTATCAATTAAATAACAATAAACAATTAAATTAAATTAAATACACTGTTAAGGAAATAAATAAAAACCTATTCGTAAATGATAAAAACAATAAAACGGTCCGATATTCTTGTTTCCATTGAACTCATTCTAAAATCCATGTTAATATGTCTGTTTATTTTCTAATTAACTTTCGAATCAATTTGTTATGCTAATAATACAATTTGTAATGAAAATAACCCATTAAGTTGCTGAATCTGAATTTGTATGAGTGAGTGAATAAATACATACATGCTATGAAATCTTCATTTGCATGAGTCTGATTATGCTTGTATTAAAATGGGGGGGAAAGTCTACTTTTCATTACATTTATTCAGTTAGTCTAAACAAGTTTAGATTTCATGTAAAGTAAAAAACAATAATTGTGAAACACCAATGTGTTTTTGGCACAAAGCAGTTACAAGTAAACTACCCCACTATGTTAAACAATAATCTAATAATGAACCATAATGATGCTGCCTACTTGAATAAATGCCCTATTTTAGCAGCTTGAATGGTGAAGATTTATGGCCCAGCGGCAGCGCATGACAACAGTAAGACAGTCAGCCCAGTCAGTGCTGATATACTGATATGACAATCATCTCAGCCTGTAACATCCCTCCCTCCCTGCAGCTTGCGATTCCTCAGGTGTTTATTGTCAAAACACAAGATTCACTGTCTCCTCACAACAAATTGACTCTACATTTAGATGTGCCACTTTGATCTAATCGATTGGATCTAACAACACTGAGAGTGTGCCGAGTGTTTACAGCCAGGTGCCTCAGCTGCTGTCTCCTGCTCTCATCTAGATTGAACTAATGCCTGTGGCTTAATGTGATACTGTAAAAATGCAGTGTTTATGTTGCTCACAGTTCAATAAAATGTCATGGACGTGTGTTTAACTTTGCATTTGGTGAGGGTTATGGGGGTTTTACTTTTCAGCAATTCCTAGAAACTCCTAGTTTTTGAAACATTTGATGGTATTACTTACATACAAGTATTATGCTAACGATTGCAGTCTGTTAGTGAAATTGTGCCGCCTCCTCATTTAAATCCACTTAAAGTAACGTTAAGATCTCAGTCTTGGCGTCTGTGCATGACAACAGAGACCTCGTGATCACCAGGTCATCACTGATTGGCTGATAAAGCTGGCATGTGCCGCTCATGCACACACACTCACACACATCTCCAGACCTTAGAGACCTCGCCCTGCCTTCATACACAAGTTCCTTCATCTCCATTCACACCCACAAAAGCTTCAGTGCTGTCTGGCCTTGTTGAGGTGGCTACTCTATTGAGATCCGATGAGCTGTCTCTTGTTCAGCGACGCTGTAAGTGTGCCTTCTGTTTACTGACACATGCCACATCAATGGGCTAGTGTTGTTTGTAAACACAAGGCCCGATGGGGAGATAGATGGAGACAACTTGATTAAAGACACCCTACGGCCCCGTCAAGTGCAGGTGTGGAGAAAACCTGTTGCATCCATCTGAGCAGATGTTTCTGAGGAGATGTTCACGGTCAATGTAAGAAACGGCAAAAGTGAAAAACGAGAGTGAACGTTCTGCAGCTGTAAGAGTGAAGCAACAGGCTTTTTTACATGCTGTTTGATGAATCTGGAAATTGCATGAACTGAAGAAGGATTTTATTATCAAATGAATTTACGCAAAGATTCTCAATAAGCTGAAGATGTTTGTTTTGAAAACTGATAGTTGAACTTAGGTGAGCAGGCCTTCATTTGCATATCAGAAATTATAGAAAGATAAACGTGAAAGATAAAAGCGTTTATTCTAAGTGAATGAATTATATTCAGATAAATGTTTTCACACTAAATAAATGAACACTGTGCATATTTATAAGCATACATTACAGATTTATTGGTAACACTTTACAATAAGGTGTCATTTGTTAACATTAGTTAATGTATTAACTAACATGAATGAACAATGAACAATACATTTATTACACTATTAATTAATCTTAGTAAATGTTAGATAATAAAAATACAGTCGTTCATTGTTTATTCATGTTAGTTCACAGTGCATTAACTAATGTTAACAAACACAACTTGTGATTTTAATAATGCATTCGTAAATGCTAAAATTAACATTAACTGAGATTAGTAAATGCTGTAGTAGTATTGTTCATTCTTAGTTCATGTTAACTAATGTAGTTAACTAATGAACCTTATTGTAAAGTGGTACCGATTTATTTACATGTAAATAATACATGTGAAAAACAGGTCTGCAGGAATCAAGTATTAATAATTATAGTAAAAAAATAATAACAATCAAAAAATACTTTTGAATATGTGTCTGTATTTATTTATTTATTTATTTGTGTGTGTGTGTGTGTGTGTGTATGAGTGTAAACTAAGTTTTTTAATTGCTATTTTGTTTGTGTGTGTGTGTGTGTGTGTGTGTGTGTGAATTTAGTTTATATATGTATGTATGTGTGTGTGTGTGTATATATATACAGTACTGTGCAAAAGTCTTAGGCCACTAGTATTTTCACCAGCTAAAAAATGGTTTAAAGTAAGTTATTTCTATCGTTTGCTGTAGTGTGTCAGTAAAAAATATCAGTTTACATTTCCAAACATTCTGTTTGCCATTAATTGTAATAATCTAGTGAGATTTTTGTTTGCACAAGGAGTCTGACAACAGCCAGTTCTCCACACTGAGATCTGATCTCATCATCATCCAGTCTGTCTGAAATGACATGAAGAAACAGAAAAACTGAGACAGACTAAATCCAGAAGAACTGTGGCAACATCTCCAAGATGTTTCAAGTAACCTACCTGCAAAGCTACCTGAAAAACTATGCACAAGTGCATATAGGGCAAAAGCTACTTTAAACGCAAAGGATGGTCACATCAAATGCTTATTTATTTTAGTTAATAGAAGTTCATTGATAGAAAAGAAAATCTGTTTATGACATTGTTTTTGACAGCATCCTGATTTTATGTGCCTAACTGCCTAAAAAGACAGACTGGATTGAATTTCTTAAGACAGACTGGATTGAATGATGGAGAGATCAGATCTCTGTTTGCACAAGGAGTCTAACAACAGCCTGTGCTCCATACAAAAAACTGATATTTCCTACTGACACACTGCAGCAAAAGACCGACTTTAACTGACTTTAAACCATTTTTTAGCTGATGAAAATACTAGTGGCCTAAGACTTTTGCACAGTACTGTATATATAGGCTATATATGTTTTACAGTGTAAAATACAGTTTTTTACAATTATTTTATTTTAATATATTGTAAACTGTAAGATATTCCTTTGACAACAAAGCTGAATTTTCACCCAGTACCTCAGTTAAAAGTGTCTTTACTTTCACTTTTGATCAGTTTAATGCATCCTTGGTAAATAAAAGTATTCATGTCTTTCAAAAAAACAAAAACAAAAAAAAAACACTTACTAACCCCAAAATTAATAATCACTTTACAAAAAATACATGATTAAGATTCTTGACCCTATTTAATTGAGCATGTCTAAGTCACACTAAGTGGTATTCAGTGTTTTGCGTATTTGTGACCCTGGACCACAAAACCAGTCATAAGGGTCATTTTTTTAAAACTGAGATTTATACATCATCTGAAAGCCGAAAAATAAGCTTTCCATTGATGTACAGTTTGTTAGGATATTTAAAAATCTGGAGTCTGGGGATGCAAAAAAAATCTAAATATTAAGAAAATCGCCTTTAAAGTGGTCAAAATGATGTTCTTAGCGATGCATATTACTAATTAAAAATTATGTTTTTACAGATTTACAGTAGGAAATTTGCTAAATATCTTCATGGAACATGATCTTTACTTAATATCCTAATGATTTTTGGCTTAAAAGAAAAATGTATAATTTTGACCCATACAATGTATTTTTGGCCACTGCTACAAATATACCCATGTGACTTATGACGGATTTTGTGGTCTGTACCATGTGGGGTTGGACTGTACATATTCAGTGAGCTTTTCTGGTTTCTACTGCTTGTCCATTATCTGAAATGGTTTCTATCGCATCTACACGGTTGCTTGTTGTTCCTTCTTCTGAGCAAAATCGCAGAAACCCCCCAGTAATTCTTGGTAAATGTCATGTTTATTGATGAGCAGACTTCAAAATTCAGTTACAGCGCATGTCTGAGCAAAACTGTTACATTCACCATGACGGTTTTCACGTGTCACAGCAATCCAATGCATGCGTTGCCTAAGGACAATGTGCTTTGTGTGTGTGTGCTTGATTTAGTATAAAGATTGGCAGTTCTCACAGATATACACTTTGTCTGACATGGCTAGTATTCCAGATTCTCTTATACAATAATTGCAGTGGCAATTTGCATGTAAATGTGGAAGGAAAATTGGTGCTGGAATAAAATCAGAAATGAGGAATGATGATCGCAATTGTCTGTCTTGCTTTACTGAACTCCTGCCAAATGGGGGGGTGGGGGGGTGGGGGGCATTTTGGGGATTAAGACGACCAGAAGAAAATTTTTTGTGAAAGACAGAAAATGCACAGCCTCTGTACAAAAAGAGGATTTTAAAATGTAAATAAACATGTTTAAAAATTAAATAATACAAATAAACTTTGAAAAAAGTCAATAAAAATAAAAAAAGCAAAAAATAAAATAAATCAATAAAGAAGAATTTCAAATAAGTTAAATATATGAATATTTATGCATTTATTTTTTTTTTCTATTTTTTTTACAGCCTAATGGCACAAATGCAGTCACCGTTGTTGGTTTCGAAGAAATTCCTTCATGTTTCCTCCATGTCAGATTTCTGTTTTGACTTTTTATTTTTGCAGAGGAGAAATGTAATAAATCAAATTCTATGTTGTTAACTCTTAACTTTCACTATTTATATTTTATTTAAATGTCTAACACATTTGAGATTATTGATTGATTGATTTATTATCAACCAACAATAATTATTTATCAAGACAACAGTTTTCATTTGTATCATTAACTTCCATCTGATTTGTACCATAAAATTCATACAAATCTTTACAAATCATAACATTTATATAATAGAAAAACTCCATAAAATACCAAAGCTAAAGAATACAAAACCAAAAAAAAAAGTAAAACATGAGCAGTGTCTCTTCTACAGTATTTCTACATAATTTGTACACAATTTTACTAAATACAAAAACCATTAAGCATCATAAAGCTTCCTAAAATGGGGAAACAAGCTATCATTGCATGCAAGTTCAACAAAAAATGAAAATACTTCTACTAAAGCTGTGGTCAGTCCCAAGAAAATTCAAGGAAGGGAAAGTGCAAGCGAAACTGTACAGAGCGCTCTTTCTTAGAGCAGATCATTGTGTAGGCAGTGAATTGAACATCAGTCCTAGATAACATTAGATATGAACAAACCTCTGACTGTGGCAAATGTCCTGCCCCAGCATGCCTCATTTTCGTTGATCGCTTGTCGTACCCCTATAACCCAGCTCTCTACCCCTATAGCCCAGCACCAGTCCCACGGGTTTCCTTCAGGACGCCTGAGAGAGGCCGGGTACGAAAACAACACAAACTCTCACACCTTTAGACACTTTTGGCGACAGCCGTGGTGAATCCCAGCTTGTCATCGTCTGGCCAAAGGATTAGGTTTACTTAGTGTCAACAGATTTGTCTCAGTATCAATAAACATTCACACCCAAACACTGTAATCGGAAAAATCAAGCAGGAAGAATTATTTAAAATTATATTGTTGAAGCGCAAGGATTATGGTGTGTTCGTTATGTGTATGGAGTAGATTACATACAAAGTCAATGCAAAGATGCGAATTCGCGCCGAGCGACGCGAATGACGCGACGCGATTGACGTGAACGCGCGATATAAACGCCTATCGCGTCTTCCACGCCACGTTGTCGCGCAAGCCAATCAGCGAAGAGCTTATTGACACGGTTCGTTAGGCGCGAATTCGCGTCATGAATCGGCCATTATGGCGGCACAGAACGTAAACAATTAAACAATGCCACCGAACGGAACCAGTATTATAGACTGCCAAAAGTTATAACAAATCAAGGAGAAGAGTAAAAAAAAACTGTCTGAGGAACAAAAGGTGTTTGTGGTTGGCCAGACTAAATCAGGATTTCCAGGGCAAGAATCTTGACAACATTCGTGTTTGTTCTTATCATTTCCAGTCAGGTAGGTGAAATATTAGGCTAATATCTTAATTAATACTGCTCATATGTATCTTTACCACCAGTTAACTTTAGTTTGTCAAAATATTGCATCCTTTCCTGCTTACTAAGTCCTTCTCTATATGATTAAGCAGCTTCCATACATTTTTTTCCGTGGTTTAGACCTCATAAATTAGCAGAACAACATATTCAGTAGTACATTAACCGTCAATCCATACTGTTGTTTACATCCGAGTATCGTCAATATGGGCGCGCATCCTGGTAACTGACCAAACCGTGACGTGAGTCCAAACCCTCTATTTGTGTCTTTGTATGTAATCTACTAGCATTCGCTTTTGGTGTGCACACACCTTTATTATTCAGGTCTCCCAACTGTCTGTGAAACGTGACACTGGAATATTTCGCGGGGAAGGCCAGAGAAACATAAATAAGACACTTATGATTTCAGACACCGGTCTGAATGAGTCTTAACAGGGGTCTTTACAAGTCTGTGCAGGTGGACATGCAAACGTCGGCCTTTGTGGAGCTACTCATTTCCATATTTTCAGATCATCAACTCAAAAACGAGTGTCAGAACCCTGAAAGCTGGATCTCAGACATGCATCTACATCCGTTAGTGCTGTTTTTCCCTCCTGATGGAGGACTGGGGTCTTCTGTTAAAGCCTGTGGCTACAGACGTAAGCGTGTGATAAATCAGAGCATCACTTTCTTTACCCGTCTGTCATGTGCAGGCACCACCAACGCGCCTGGCCGTGTGCCATTTGCCTAACTTCCAAAACCATAAAAGTGTTCGAAAGCCGTGCCGTTTTAAATAATTAAAAGTGGGAAGCTGTGCTTTGCATGTCTGTGTGAAGTGTTTTCATAAAACCCCACTCATTTCTAAGAGGAGTGGTTTGAAAGTAATATAAAAACCTAATACAGAACTGACATGAATTTGTTTTCGAGCGCTCTTGGAACATTGTGTATCGTGCTGCTCGTGTCACACAGATGTTTGTCACTAGCGGTTTGTCTTTAGTGGCTTTCTCTTGTTCGACCCGTTAGATTTCTGCGCTGATCTCCCAATGGGCGTGGATGGTGCACTCAAGTGTGAATTGGATGACAGGGCTGACAGGAGTTTATGAACTGCAAAGCTGTCAGAGGTGGAGAACATGCCCTCACAAGTCCCCGGTCGCCCCAAGGCTGTCCTGATGGCACACTGACACCCCAATAACCCGATACACACGCACACACACTCACACAAACAAAGGCTTTGGAACACAAACAAAAATGTCACTGTTATGCAAATGGAGGTCAAGCTGCTGGTTTATATGAAGATCTTAAAGAGCTGGTGATCTTAACCCTGACGTGACATCTCGCTGCTCTAAACGACACGCTTCGAACCACTCGAGTGTTATAATTCGCTGCCCTCTGATCTTTCCATTATATGTCCATTTCTTTTCTCTTTTCATGTAAATATTTTGGCTTTTACAATGAGCAATTAAGCATGACTGCAAACCCGTTAATAGTTTTCTACGCAAACATTAACATAAGTCTTAGACTCAGCCGTAAACTCTTTTTTTTACTTGAGAAGTCCCTGAGATTTGATGTTAACTTCTGAATAAATAGAATAAATTCACTTTAGTATCACAAAATTGTAACACTGAGACAGTGCTCTTTTTTTAAAAAATGATACTAAACATATTAAAATAATATTTAAAACTAAATTAATTTATATATAAAATTAAAACACATATATTATTTTTTATCACATAATTGTGAGACAAGGTTCTTTTTTATTTTAATAATACTAAACATAAAATGTAATTTTATATAAAATTAAAAATTATAAAATTAAAACAGACATATATAATGATTTTTATCAAAAAATATAACACTGAGACAATGTTCTTTTTTATTTTAATAATACTAAACATTAAAATGATATATAAAATACATTTAATTATATATAGAATTAAAACAGACATACATGATTTTTAGAGACAATGTTCTTCTTTACTTTAATAATACTAAATAATGATAATAATAAAATAATATTACTAAAATAATAATAATAATATTAAACACACACACACACACACACACACACACACACACACACACATATATATATATATATATATATATATATATATATATATATATATAAAGATTAAAACATACATATATAATCATTTATTATCACAAAATTGTAACACTGAGACTTTTTTTATTTTACTATATTTATTTTATTATATTAAATAAATGTAATAATATATTAAATGAAAACACACACATATATATATAATGATTTTTTTTTATCCCAAAACTGTAACACTGAGACCATTTTCTTTTTCATTTTAAAAAGTTAACATATGAAAATTATATATAAAATAAATGTTAATATAATACAGTATTATGTATATGTAATTTTGTTACGTAACATATAAAAAGGTTATACAAATTAAAACTCCATAAATAATAAAATTGTATATAAAATAAATGATATATATAGATATAAACATATAATTTTATAGATACATTTAAAATATACTTTATATATTTTAATTTATTATGTTATATATTATAATATAATATATTTTTGTAATTTTTAAGATATTTCATGTAGTAGTGGATACTATATTAAAATGATTACATATTTACTACCTCAGGTTTGGGCTTAGTTAGCGTTTTTTTTTTTTTTTTTTTTTTTTTTTTTTTAAAGAAAGAAATTAATATTTTCATTAATATCCAACAAATTGATTGAAAGTGACAGTAGAGACCATTTCCACAAGAATTTTAAGCAGCACATCTGCTTTCAACATTAATAATATGAAGAAATATTTCCACAGCACCAAATCAAATATTCAGTTTCGTCTTTACAGGATTGACATTGTAAATAGAAATATTTCATATTATTACAGTTTTTACTTTATTTTTAACAAAAAATATAGCCTTGATGAGCATAAAAGACTTATTTTAATAAATAAAAACATCTTAACAATCTTAAATTTTCGAAAGATAGTGTAAATATAATATAATTTGGAAAATTTCTCCTGTAGAATATGTTAAACTCGCTCTTTGTGCGGTGCTGACAGGGGCATTACTCTTGTCTGTCACTCCTGGGTGGAAGAAGTCAGCGGGTGCAGGCAGTCGGAGGGTTTACCTGCCTCACGCCCCAGGCTCAGAATTATTGCTCAACAGAATACGATGAAATCAGTAAATCTCCTGCTACACCTGCTTTATCACCAGCACCTGTCTGGAATAGAAACTGTCCCAGACTTTACAGAGAGGGGCAGGAAAGGTGGGCCACACAAGAACATGTGCAGAACTAGACTTCCAGTAATGCTACAGTTGCGCAGACAGCAGAGATATAAGACGTGAACCGGTTATAGCTGGCAAGGTGAAGCAGGGTGAAGGGGGTGAGAGGTGAGGGGGTGTCACGGTGGCGCGTGCTAGTGTTCGAGAGGGGACGGCAGGCGGCAGGTGCATTGTTGACACCCTAAACATGTGCAAGGACAGTGCCAAGCCCTGCAAAAGACATTTCAGCTAAGATACTAAGAAAAGTAGATGAGCCGGGACCTGCATCCTCCTCCATTTCCATCTCAAACAGCCAACTTGGTACGTTAAACATGTCAACAGAGAAATGATAGAAGAAAAAAAAGAAAAAGAAAATGTGTGGAGATTTGGGAGATAAAGTCAATTGTGAAGTGATAGACAAGGTATTGGAAGAAAACCAACTGTTCATTGGTTTTCTTCATCTTTCAGTTAGTGCGAGGCCTAAAGTCACAGTGACCTTTTGTCTGTGCCGTGTAATACCTTGACATCAGAACAAGTGTTAAATTAACCAAAAAACCTAGAACTAAACCCATAACTGTGCAAACATCTTTATGTATAACTACATTTCAATTGTGCAAAACATACCGACACAATGCTATTGTGTTGTGGGTGGTTGTAAGGCTGGCGCTATGGGTTGCTAAGTTGTTCAGAGTGGGTTTTAGCATATTACTATGTGCTTAGGGTGTTTTGGTTGGTTTAAGCTGGTCTTTCAACCTGTGCAGATGACAAGTGCCTAAAATCCCTCTAAAACCAGCTAATGAAGATTTATTAAAACAGTTTTTTTTGTTATGTTTTTTTGTTTTGTTTTTGGTGCTCCACATCAAAAAAAATCTCAATAATATTGATATTCTGTGTTTTGTGTTGTTTTGTTTTGTTTTTTTGTTTTTGTTTTTGTTTTTGTTTTTGTTTTGTTTTGTTTTGTTTTGTTTTTTGTTTTGTTTGCTTGGTGTTTTTCCAGCAGGGTGATCCAAATCTAAAATCTCTATATTTAGTTTAGTTTTGCTTTATTTTGTGCTCCACATCTAAAGTCTCAGTTATATTGATATTCTATATTTTTTTGTCTTGTTTTGTTTTCCAGCAGGGTGATCCAAAACTAAAATCTTAATGAAATTCTGTTTTGTTTTGTTTTTTGGTGCTCCACATCTAAAACCTCAGTGATATTGATACTCTGTTTGTTTTGTTTTGTTTTGTTTTGTTTTGTTTTGTTTTGCTTTGCTTTGCTTTGTTTTTTGTTTTTTTTTGTTTTGTTTTTTTTCCAGCAGGGTGTGCCAAATCTAAAATCTTAATGAAATTCTGTTTTGTTTTTTTGGTTTTTTTGGTTTTTTTTGGTGCTCCACATCTAAAACCTCAGTGATATTGATACTCTGTTTGTTTTGTTTTGTTTTGTTTTGTTTTGTTTTGTTTTGTTTTGTTTTGTTTTATTTTGTTTTGTTTTGTTTTGTTTTGCTTTGCTTTGTATAATATTCCAGCAGCGTGATCCAAATCTAAAATCTTAATGACATTCTGTTTTGTTTTTTGTTTTGTTTTGTTTTTTGGTGTTCCACATATAAAATCTCAGTGATATTGATATTCTATATTTTTGGTTTGTTTTGTTTCCAGCAGGGTGATCCAAATCTAAAACTCTTAATGATATTCTGATAAAATCTAAAATCTTAATGATACTCTGTTTTGTTTTGTTTTTTTTTAAGCAGGGTGATCCAAAACTAAAATCTTCATGACATTTTTTTTGTTTGGTGCTCCACATCATTTTTATGTTGTTTTGTTTCCAGCAGGGTGATCCAAATCTAAAATCTTAATTATATAAACAGTTTTCTGATGTCGTTGCTGCTGTTGTTTTGTTTTGTGTTTTGTTTTTGGTGCTCCACATCAGTCTCAGTTATACTGGTATTCTATTCTATTATTTTGTTTTGTTTTTCCGTGGTTGATCCAAATCTAAAATCTTAATGATATTCTGTTTTATGTTAATAAAATTGTTTTTTTTTAAATTGGTTTTGTTTTGTTTTTCCAGCAGGATGATCCCAATTTAAAATCTTAACAATATTCTGTTTTTTGTTTTTTCTTTGGTTTTGTTTTGTTTTATTCTGCCAGCAAGGTGCTCCACATTTAAAGGCTTAATGATATTCTGTTTTTTGTTTGTTTGTTTCTGTCTTTTTCCCGCTATGTGCTACAAATCTAAAATCTCAGTGATGTTTTTCGTTTTGTTTTGCTTTGTTTGTTTTCAGGGTTTTGTTTTTCAGCTATGTGCTCCAAATCTAAAGTTTCAATGATATTCTACTTAGATATAGCTCAGGTTTGAATTTTTTATTGTCCACTGCTTGCAAATCATAAACATGATCACACAGAAATGTAACATCTCACCTCTCCTCAGCAACACGCGTGACTTGAGAAATCATTTTGTGCACGTAACTATGAGTTTTCTGCAAAAGTTTAATACTTGTGCCTAAGGGTTTGTTCAAATAGCAGTAGTGATGCTTACCTTAGCAAGAACACCTAATTAGTGATGGTACAATGCAGGCAAACAATATCACACCTCAGTAACTAAAATAATAAATTATTTGAACTTATTTTTCTGTTCCTTTGGTTTGTTTATCCTCCAGTGCCCATATTAAACACTGACCACACTTTGAAGTGTGTACACTAAAACATGGATGAACTTTAAAGCTTGTTTGGTAAACTCATGGCACTGCCTGTGTCACCACCCCCTGGACAAAGGTGACTCACGTCAGACCCCGTCCCGCTGTTGGGAGTAAATAGGCGAACACGTGGCCTGGAATGTGGCTCACAGGAAGGACATTTGCATGTCCTTGTCACCTTTTTTCTTTATGCATTAATCAGTTTCTGTTCCGCCAAGATCTTCATCCATAAGGAACAAATATGCAGTTCAGTAGCCAATGCCTGTGTCTGATTACACAATTTTGATAAACATCAGTGAGTGTCTCATGCACCAAAACACCAAACATTTCTAAAAATCCAGTCAGAAATTAATTTGCATTTTCCACAACGATTGTGAAAGAAAAAAAATCACTATTGTTTATCGCTGTTGTTCTTCCAGCACATACATTCCTCCAAGTACCTCCTCAGACCTGGTGGACTGTGCTCCTGCTCCTTCAAAAGACAACAAAAACATGTATAATCCAATACGATGATGAAATGTGAAGCGAAAGAAGCCATATTATCCATATCCTTCATGCCTGGTGTCTTTATATGTCTTTATCATGGAAGCAATGCCAGTAGTCTGAAGTGACAACCATCCAGTTCTCAGGTTTTGACAAACTGAGAGACTAAAACCCCTCTCTTGTGCTTTTATACATGATTTGGGAGTAATATGTGCCAAAAAACAACAAACATCATGGGACTAAGAGCATTTCAGTATTAAATATTTAAGATGTCAACACAGACTGAACAAGCACCAGTTATCTGGGCCTAGTGAAATGAAAAAGACAACCAGTGGAGTCTGTTTATCAGTTTCAACACCTAACACGCACTGTGTTGCTTCACCAAACAAAGAGGCCCTACTCTACTTATGGTCATATTCTATTACAGTAATGACCTTTTAGTAAATATATGAGAATGATGATGGATATCCATCATGTCTTGATGCAGTTTACAGCATACATACAATAAACGGTTATTAGAAGCAGGGTTGCCAGCTTTTTACAACAAAACTCGCCCAATTGCTACTCGAAACTAGCCCAATCGCGTTTCGGGGGTAAAACTCGTAAAATACACGTTTTTTTGGCGCATTCCAGGGGCTAAATCTTCAATCCGTGGACATGAAAAACAACCCGCGGCAACAGTGTTAAAGCAGCATAATTCCGCAGGAAAACCGCGGACCTGGCAACACTGAGAGGTAACCTCTATGTAAGGACCGTCTCCGGAAGGACAATACTGCCACCATGTGGACTGTTGGCAAAACTACTGTTATGTAGTCCTTTTACGTTGATTTATCAAACTTTGTTTCAGTCCGACTTTATGTTAGAGCTGAAGATCTTTGCCCGAACCCGAAGAAACCCGACGGGACCAAATACCCATCTTAATTTAGAACTTATCTTATTTTAATTTGTTAAAGTTGACTCAATTTTATTGGCGAGTTGGTCTATTTAAAGGCTAAGTGTATGCCTATTTAGAGTGCTAAGATGTTACGATGTTACAGACGACTTATTTTATTTCTTTGTTCCAACTTCCAAGTGGCCTATAGCCTAGTCATTAATAAATTGTTAAAACATGTATAAATGACTCATTCTTGACAAAAGCCAAAAGAGCTGTGTGCTTGCGCACATTTGAATAATGTCGGGCTGTAAACGGTTCGGGCTTTTAAAAAGCTGCCAATCAAAAAATACTTGTCGGGCCTAACTTTTAAGGCCCGATTACAGCTCTACTTTATGGGCAATTTATTCTAGCTTTTGTAAGAAGAAAACAATGCCTCTACAAAGTAGGCATAATGTATATAAAGAAAAAATTGAACAAATAATAAATAACAAATAAATAAAGTTCTACTGAGTTTTGCGAATGTGAGACGATATTTGATATTTGATGTTGCCAGATCTCATTAAACATGTGGCATCCTGCAAATCTTAAATGTTTAAAAAAACAAGTAGTCCGTTACTGATTCCAAATTACATAACAAAAAGTAATTAGTAACGTAATCGTTTCCATTAAACATTTGAGGTAATATAATCAAACTACCTTTAGATTCATTTTGGCCTAAGTCGTTTATCACATTGATTTAAATAGGATAATCTTGTACCATATTGATAAATAAATAAAAACAAGAAAATATATTCAGTTCGTTGTTATTAGCAACATGACGTGCATTAAACATTGCATTATTAGGGTTCCGTGAAGGAACGGCAAGGGGCTTGAAAAGATAATAATTAGGGCGGTCAAATGATTAATCTTGATTAATCGTATACAAAATAAAAGTTTGAGTTTGACTAATATATAGTGTGTACTGTGTGTAATTATTATGTATATATAAATACAAACACGTTCATGTATCTACAAGTATATGTATTTACAATTTATAATTGTATATAATTTGTATAATATGTAAATAAAAATATTTTGTACATATTTCTCTTGAATATATACATTAATTTGTGTGTATTTATATATACATAATTACACACACATCTATTAGGCAAACTTAATTAAATCATGATGTGAAATTAAAATAAGGCATTTTAAAATAACATCAATCAAAATAAAGCACTTACTAAAAAATTACTGTTTACTGCTAGTTTATTGCCATTTTGTAAATAATATGCAATTATGTAATCAATCAAAAAGTACCTTTAGTCTGATTCTTAGAATTTTTTAAAATGTAATTTAATCTAACTACAAGTACTTAATCTTTGGAATCTGATTACATAATTCAGATAACATGTAATCAGTTACAGTTACTAACCTGCTCTGCATATATGTATATAATTAACATTGGCAGATTAAACATGTTTATGATTTTTAAAAATAATTTATGTGGAAGTGCATGAGGTCAATAACATTTGTCAAAATGAATTTACATGGTATTCTATCCAGAAAGACTTTATTTTGATGATTTTTCAGTGCTTATAGCACTGCATTTTAAAATTAAACATCCCAGATTTTATGAATTATAAATGTTTTAGTATGATACCCGCTAAAACCAGTTAAATCAAGACCAATGAAACCATATAATGTGAAACGCAATACAAAACTAAATGCAAAGTTTTATTTTGACATCTCTTGGAGCTCTCTGGGATCCACTGCCACAAAGCAGTTATTAAAGTAAACCAATATACCAAGCACTACAGAGATCAAGATTAAACATTAAGAAACAAAACAGGCCGAACAACAGCTCCATCCACTGTCCGGTGACACGAATTTAGCTTCCTTTATAAAACATCACATTAAATCCTATCATACATTTGTGTCTCTTTCAGCAAATGAAGAAGTCCACAAAGAAAACAATAACTGGGTTCAGTCTCTAAATAACATGACAGATGCACCGGTGAACATGAACACCACGCAAAGTCACTCAGCCATTCTAATTTGATTTGATATACTCAATCATTCTTTAAAAAATAAAATCAAAACATTCAAGCGTCCTCAGATTGGTTTGGGCAGAGCCGTGACTTCCTCCAGACACTCGTCATAGGCTTCTTTATAGTCATCATTTGGTTTGATCATAACAACGCAGCTGGGACGCTTCGATCCAGCTGATAAGCCCAAATCCTGCAGAAAGAGGAACAAACACGTGAGTATTGTAACTCTGTGCTGTACTTGATTTAAAAAGGCAGATATGACAATATTTGTTGTGACCCTGGACCACAAAACCAGTCATAACTAGCACGGGTATAGCAATAGCAATAGCCAACAATACATTGTATGAGTCAAAATTGTAAACTTTTCTTCTATACCAAACATCATTAGGATATTAAGTAAAGATCATGTTCCATGAAGATATTTTGTAAACTTTCTATGGTAAATATATCAAAACTTAATTTTTGATTAGTAATATGCATTGTTAAGAACTTCATTTGGACAACTTTAAAGGTGATTTTCTCAATATTTTAAATTTTTGCACCCTCAGATTCCAGATTTTCAAATAGTTGTATCTCAGCCAAATATTGTCATATCCTAACAAACCATACAACAATTGAAAGCTTATTTATTAATTAAGCGTATTTTTTATTCAAGCTTATTAATTTGATGTATAAATTTAAATTTCAAAAAATTGACCATTATGACTGGTTTTGTGGTCCAGGGTCACATATATACAGTTCTGATGGACTTACAACTTTAGATGGCACATAAGCATAGGGCAGGTTTCTTTCTTCACACACGATTGGTAAGTGGGAGTACACGTCGATGGGAAGAGTGTCTCCAGCAAGCACCACAATACTATAAGATGACAGAAAATGTGATAAAATAACAACAATACAATACAAACAGTGGCTGAATGATACTAGAGAAAAAGAAACCCCATTCTTACCCCCTCTCTCCTTTGTTGATAAACTTCTGTACTTGTTTTATTCCAAGCCGGATTTGTTTGATTTTAGACGCTGTGGAAAATAAAGACGAGCATTTATAATGAATAACTGACTGACACCACGTGGCTGTCTGTTAAACAATAAAACTCTATACAGCCATATTAATACATTTCATTCAGATTCAAATGTGCTATAGTTTAGCTATATAAAAAAAGAGTTTTTAAAACACGTTTACCTTTTTTGACGCATTTGTAGAGCTTTTTGCTTAGTTTACGCGATGCAAGCGGGTTTGCGATTTGGTTTACACTAGCTATTAATTCTTGATATGATTTCTCCGTTCCTCCGGTCTCCTCTTCGACATTTTTCTCCTTCTTTACTTTTGTCATGTTCCACAAAAATACGTGAAACAAACCGAAGAAATGAACTTAAAGACGGTTTTGTGGTGCTGTAGAACACACGTGCAACAACTCTGACCGTACTTCCGGTGTTTTTTCGCACACTGCAGTATTTCGGCCCAGGGTTGCCAGGTTTTCACAACAAAATTCGCCCAATCGCGTTCCGGGGAGTTCCACCGGTAAAAAAAAAAAATGTGTTCCAGGGGGTAAAATACACGTTTCTTTGCCGGGATCGCTTAGAGCTTTCGCATAAATCAAGGCATAAATCACCAACCCACAGAAATGAGAAACAACACCTGGCAAAAGTTGATAAAATAGCTCAAATTCGTGGGAAAAACGCGGATCTGGCAACACACGTACGGTGAGTTACATTTATAAGCACTGACCCCTAGCGCACAGAATGAACAAATGATGAGATTTTATTCAGTCAAAACATCTGCCTCGCACACACTCATAACTAATTATCTACAACATTTAGAAAGAAAACCTCTGTGAAAGTATTAGTTGAAAGGAAAGTAGCTTAGATTTTCTTCTGAGCTACAAAAAAAAAAAAAAAAACCTATGAGGGCAAACTATTGCAAACAAAATCCAAAAAAAAAATAATAATAATAATAAAAAAAATATATATATATAATGTTTATTTTATCTCCCAAATAGTTCAAATTTAGTTCAATTCCACCTTGGATACAGGTTTTGTGGATTTCCCCCCTCCAAAAGAGAAATATTTAAGAATTAGTTTTGAGTACATAACACTTACATGACACATTTCACAACAGACATACCTTCTGATAACGTTGCAATAATATTTTATGTATTAACATTAGTTTAACATTAAAATTAACTAACATGAAGTAGAATGAATAGCATAAAGCAGGCAAGGGAGAAGCATTGCATTCATGTGGGTTTCAGCGCATATGGGCATCCAGGGGAATGAGAAAGCAGAGAGTGGCAAAAGATGCAAAAAAAAAATAAATAAAAAATAGCATGTTGATGTCAAAATTAAATTATCAAAATCAGAGGGAAAGAGTCTAGTGTGGAAAAAAGATAATGCAAAAATGGCAACAACCATGGAATCATTAAATCAAAAGAAGGCACTTGTATTCGATCCAAAATAAAGTAGGTATGGAAAGAGAAATAAAAGGAGAGAATAAGTCATAATAGCTAGGTTAAGGATTGGACAATGCAAGCTAAACAAGACTTTTTATGTGTTAGAAAAATGTGATGTAACGATTGCCAGGAGGATGAAACAATTAAACATATATTTATTTCATGCAAGAATTTATACAAGAAAGGCAAGAGTTGAAGGATCAGCTATGGGAAATAGCTATAGTACACCGTAAAATGTAATTAGTTGACTTTACTTAAAAAGTGTGGAAACCGATTGCCTTAAAAAAATTAAGCAAAGTGAAATAGAAATAGTATGTTGTACTGACAAATGCTTGCTTAGTATAGTTTACTTACACAAGAGTTGTAGTAACTAACAAAGAACCGCTGGGGGTACTTGATTCTTGACTTTAGGTTTACTCTTGACTAGTAGTATAGCTACTCACTGACTCCCAGAGTGCATTGCAACATGAATAAATTATGCAATTGCTTTACTGTTGTTGTTTGTAATTGCCAATTTCATTTGCTGTCTTGTGTCAGTAGTAGCACAACAAAAAACAAACAAAAAAAGCTAATAAAATGGTTATTGATACAGTTAATAAAAATAAATAAAATTTAGTTGTTACCATTGTTGTGATTCACGTGCTAAATGTTGAAGTCTGTGTGTTACTCACACATATTATTCCAAATATTAAAAGATGGTATCAACCAAGTTAGAAGATTCTTATGGTGTTTATGTAAAAAAAAACAGCCGTAGCCTAATGGTTAAGGAGTCGGGCTTAAGTCCCAGGTCCGGCAGGGATTGAAAGTGGAGGGAGTGAATAACCAGCACTCTCTCCACCTTCAATACCACGACTGAGGTGAGTCCCTTGAGCAAGGCACCGATCCTCCAACTGCTCCCCGGGCGCCGCAGCAATATGGCTGCCCACTGCTCCGGATGTGTGTTCACGGGGTGTGTGTGTGTTTGATCACTTCTCACTACTGTGTGTGTGCACTTGGATGGGTAAAATGCAGAGCACAAATTCCGAGTACGGGTCACCGTACTTGGCCACACGTCACATCCTTTCCTTAAATACACAACCTAATGATTTAATTAAAATATAGGTCACTTTCTAAAAGAAACCTATTTATAACTTTTCTTTCTTTGAAGTCAAATATCTCAGATTTCATGTTGCATTGCTGCATAAATAGAAAGAAAGTTCCAAGTACCCAATCAAAAGTAACACTATTCACTATAATGGTATTAAAAAAAAATAATAAAAAAAAAACTTTTCAGGAAAATCAACATTAATTTATGAAGTTTGCTTATGTGATGTTCTCTCAAATATTTCAGTTGTATTGAAAATTCAACATTCAAGATGACTTTGGGAAATGAGTGAATGCAAGTAGTGAAAGAAAGAAGTCTACTAAAAATTGCCCCATCTCAAAAGCTTTCTTTTCTTCTTCTTCTGTTGCCAGGGTGCACTGCTGCCTCTCACTGGTTTATTAATGTCATTGGTTTCTTTGTGGTTACTTGAATATTTTATGTAAACATCACTCAAAGCAGTAAGTAAATTGTTTTATTTGCCTTGAAAGTAGCTGTAACTTAAAACCTAGTAAGTATAGTAACTAAGTAAAGATAACTAATTATATCTAAGTAAGGTAAACTATTGGGTTTTACAGTGAAACATAAACTGTAAAATGTCTAAGTGGCGACCAAGGAAGGATATTTGTGTTTAATTTCAAATCACAAACTTTGTCACGCGTGGTTTTGTCAATCCATTCTACTGCAATTCATACAAAGAGTTTAACTTTAAAGCAATTTTGTGGTGCTGGAGAACACAAGTGAAGCATCTCTGACCGAGGCTCCAAACAAATTTTTTCTCACTTTATAAATTATTTCAAGCTCTACTGTAAGGTCCTGTGTAATTGCACAAGTAAAAAGGCTACTAGAACAAAATAATATTGTAAGCAGGTATGCTATTGTATAAAGTGACGCCCAATTTATTTATTTGTTATATTTTGTTACTGCCCTCCGGCACTGTTTCATTTTATTGGTGTTGTTCATCTTTTTCTGTTTTTCCTTTTCATCTGAATGATTCTCAATGTGTTGTTCTGATGTGTGGCATAATTAAAAAAAAAAAAAAAAAACAACCATACATCCGATGCATTTACTCTTTGACGCAGAGCCGTATTTCGGTGTAGGGTTGCCAGTTTTCACAACAAAACTTGCCCAATCGCGTCCCGGGGGCTAAAATAAACATTTACTGGCGAGGTTTCCCTAGTAAAACTTGCATTCCAGGGGTTAAAATTTCAACCCACAGACATGGGAAACAAGCTGCGGCAAAAGTTGTTAAAGTAGCTCAATTCCGCGGATCTGGCAACCCACGTACAGTGAATTACATTTATAAGCACTGACCCCTAGTGCACAGAATGAACAAATGATGAGATTTTATTCAGTCAAAACATCTGCCTTGCACACAAACACTCAAAACTAATCATCTACAACATTTACAAAGAATACTTCTGTAAAAACCTTTTAGCTTACAGTTTTTCTTTTCAGCTACAAAAAAAAAAAAAACTTTTAGGGAAAACTGTTACAAACAAAATAAATATATATAAATATTTTTATGTTCATTTTTTCTCCCAAATAACATTTAGCTCAATTCCACTTTGGATACATGTTCATCTTTTGTGCATTTCTCCCTTCCAAAAGAGAAATCTTTTAGAATTAGTTTTGGGTACTGGTGGCCTATAACACTTACATGACACATTTCACAACAGACAGACTTTCTGATAACGTTACAATAATATTCTATGCGTAAACATTAAAGTGAACGAATATGAAGTGGAATGAATAGCATATTCAAATTAACAATCAAGATCAATAAATGCTTCAAACATGGCTGTTAATTGACACCTACTTCATTAACTAGTGTTAAACACATAGAATCTTATTGTAAAGTGTTACTAACTTTCTTATGAAAGTCATTAAGCTCCAAAACTACTAATCACTTACAGCAACCACCATGACAAGGGTGTAAAGTGCATTTTTCGGGTCAATTTAACACTACGATTCTTATTCCACTACAAATGTAGTGTCTTCAACACACAAAAGACAATAATGAATCTTTCCAAACATTAAATGGGCATTGGACGTTCCGTAAATTGGGGTTCGAAACAAAACAAAAAAGCCTGATTAATCTGTGTAGATTACAGGTTAGAAAAACAAAAAAGCATTTATAAATACATATAAATAACCATTACTTCCAAGAGTAAGTCAAATCTGTAGTTGTCTAGAGATGTAAGAACAATTGGTATCGTACATACTAAGAGTGTAAAAAAAAAAAAAAAAATTCTAAACAGGAGAGGACTGAACTTAAGCCCTGTCAGTGCTCCTGCGTCTTCACAGCTATACCCACAAGGGCATGGCGAATGGTACGTCCATGCAGCATGTAACCGTCCTGCTTCACCACAGCTATGGTGCCAGGCTCGACTCCCTCCGCTGGAGTATGACAGACTATTTCATGCTGATATGGGTCGTAGGTGGATCCCACGGGGGTCATCTTCTCCAGTCCATGCTTGGTGAAGATGTCCTGCAGCCGGCCCTGTATGTGTGCCAGGTATTGCGTCAGCTGCTGTACTCCATCATCTCTCTCCTCAACCTTCTCCAACAGGTCTGCCACCTCCACAATGTCACGGCAGAAACTCTGAATCCCTATTAGAGGAAAGTAATGGTTAATGTAATGCCGCTATAATAATACAATGTGAACAACTATAATGTGTAGCTAATTAAAGTAGGTTACCAAATAGTTTGGCGTCCTCAACAAATTTCTGTGTTCTTCTTCTGACATTGTCTGAGTCAGCTAGGGCTCGTTTGTATCTCTCCTGTGAAAAGCATAGAAAGTTTAAGTAATGGTGTATGCACACTAAAAGCGAAGCGAATTGACATCACATTCCAGGACTTTTCTCCATATAGTGAACTTCAATGGGAGTCAACTGGTTGAAGGTCCAAATTTCAGTTTCAGTTCAGCTCTACAGCTCTACACGATCCCAGCTGAGGAAAAAGGGTCTTATCTAGAGAAACGATTGGCCATTTATTAAAAAAAAAATATCTATATATATATATATATATATATTGTGACGAGTCGGCTGCCTCCCCCCTAATTATCAGCTTCACCCCGTCGGTAATCGCCGCCCTTCACCAGGCTCCCGACGGGAGTGGGCGTGTGGGAGGAGGAGGGGCGCTGAAACATCCAGGTCTGGCGGCGTGTGATGAGGCACACCTGATGTGAACGAAGCCTCATCACCGCCGCTGTTAAAATGCCGAGCGCGCCTCTCCTCAGGAGACCGGTCTCTTCCCCGTGCATGCACGCTGGTGTCCTCGTGGGTCCAGGAAGGGTGCGTTGAGGGACGAGCGCCGCCGATAGGATGGACGAGCTGCCAGACCCGCGGTCCGGACGTGAGCCGCATGGAAATGGCTGCGGGCCAGGATGCCGGGCCTTCTCACCCGCCTGCGGAAGTGCCGCCGCTAAAGAATGGATGAAGCCGCTAAAGGAAGCCGCTACCCGTCATATTGCCGCGGACACCGGCGGGGAGCAAGTGCGGCCGCCGGACTCCGCCCCTTACCTGGACCCTTCCCTTCTGAACACTGCCCCTCCTCCACGGAACCCCTTCACGTCGAGGACACCAGATCCCCCATTTATTTTGGACACTTTTTCCCCCTTTTTGGACACTTTCTGTTTATTGTTTAATAAAAGCCTCTCCGAGGCCTGACGTCACGCCCACTGTGTCTGTCGCTTGCTCCGCACCCGTGACAATATATATATATATATATATATATATATATATATATATATATATATATTTATATACTTTTTAACCACAAATGCCTGTCTTGCATTTGCTCTGCATCCATGACTTCATGCATTATTTAGCTGTGCTGGAAAGGTCACACATGTAGGCAGAAGTACTAATCTAGTGTTGACAAAACGAACATTCAAAGAAAGTCAAAAGACCAAAAAACAAAGGTAAAACAACTAAGTCTGACAATTTTGAAGATAGAGGAGAAAATTTGATTGAGATTTTCACCCTACCCTACCTTTTTGAACTGGAGTACACAGACATTGTTTAGAAAATGACGTTCGTTTCGCTAGATAAGTCCTTATTTCTCGGCTGGGATTATGTAGAGCCCTTTGACACTGCAATTTGGACTGTCAACCCACTAATCCCCATTGAAGTTCACTATATGGAGAAAAATCCTGGAATGTTTTCCTCAAAAACCTTCAATTCTTTTCAACTGAAGAAAGAAAGACATGAACATGAGGTGAATAAATTATCAGAAAATTGTAATTCAGGAGTGAACTAATCCTTTAATATATAGCAAGTAAAACTGTAATTACAATGTGTAAGTGTACAATACTTAATGATTTCTTTTCCCAACCAAAGAAAATGCTCCCAAACTGACTAAATACTGACTGAGTCAATATAGAAGTTGATAACTATCTCTTAATAAAGATGCATTTGCTCCAGAACACCATTTAAACTCTAAATAACATGTTTTTATGAATACGTCTGGTTTCTTAATAAGCTAAAATAGCTTACAAATACCCCTTTTTTCCACCAGAATGGTTTACTTCTGAAGCCAGAGTCTGTTCTTGGCTTGAGGAGCGAACGATGATGCAATGCTGGTACGTGCTGTTTACCTGACTATAACCAGTCGAAAAACGAACATTGCTTGTCCCTGTGTTTGTGCGGGCAGTTCAGCACTTCTGTTTTAGTATTCACAGAACTTGAAGTGATTCCAGCATACCAGGAGCTCACACAAACTGCTGGTACTCTTATATCTCCTTATCACTTTTGAAGATAAAAATGTTAATTCAGTTGCTCTCGGCAAAACAGTGCAACATTACATTGCTCAACCAGAATGCCACAGGCATAGGTAGTGTCAGCATTCCTCCAACCACCAGCAAATTTTTAAGGCTTGATTTGGACCCTGAACCCCCCTTTTTGTAGTGGGAATGGTTTGAGAACAGAAACTGTCTGGAACCCACGCTGTTGGTGATGGACAAGGGGTAAAAGAGTAACGATTTCAAAAACAAATGTGATTTACCTTGAGGTCGTGAACCTGCTCTTCCAGTTTTCTAGCTCTTATCTCTAAGGTCCTGACATGTGTCACAGAGTGACTGTGGTCGTCATCTCCATCATCACCATGGCAGTCATCACCAGCACTGCGATGTTCCGCTGCAGTGCTGAAGAGGCCTACGATGGACCTGAAGGAAAGAAAAAAAAAAAAACATTTGTCAAACACTCAGCACGATCACCACTTCAAAATGCGCATTTTATTTTAGAATAGACAGCTTCTAAAGCCTGTACATACTGCTTCATTTACAATGCAGTGAGTGGGTGCCGTCAGAATGAGATAAAAATGTTACAATATTCTACAAGTAATTTACAAAATTTCAGTTTAAAAATTAACATCTTGAAGTAAAAAGTAAGAATAAAATCCATCATTAAAGCGTTTTATTTTTAAACCTTCCACAATAAATGCTTCCTTCAATGAAATTTCATCCCCTTTTATCCTCTCACATCAAAATCACCAGTATTTTTGTTCAGAACTGTTTGTGCATGTAAACAATGCTTGATCTGTTCATATTTCACTTCTGATTCAGATGAAATGACATTGGAGAAAGCAATATTATGAATAACTGGATCTCAAGATAAAAGGTCTAAATAATGGATTTTTTTTTTTTTTTTTTTTACATGCAGCTTTTTGCTTCCTAATACATTAACAGATGGGCTGAGATCATGTGGATTACTTGTGGATTATTGTGATGTTTTTAATCAGCTGTTTGGACTCTCATTCTGATGGCACCCATTCACTCCAGAGCATCCGTTGGTGAGAAAGTGATAAATGTAAATGCTAAAATGACTGCTAAATTTCTTCAAATCAATTCTGATGAAGAAACAAACTCATCTAGATGTTGGATGGCCTGAAGATGCGCACATTTTATTTTGATTGACTATTTAAAGTACTGTGATATTTAGTTTTGTGCATAATGCTGCAATGCTCATGTATCATTTCTTTATAACACTTTTGGCATCTGATTGACAAAGTAATATTACATGAAACAAATACAAAAAAGTCTAATTTGATCCCAAAATATTTGTTATATTTTCAAAGCTTTACTCCACATTTACTGTTGTCTATGGCTCAAGGTTTTGTTTTTTTTTTCCCCCTAAAACACTACAGTTCTTGTAATACCACTTACAAATTGTTCAGCGTGTAATAATTCGTTGTCATATTTTAGTTTTATCATAACCACAACCTAACTAAAACAAGAGAATAAATTGGCACAACATGACCACAATTCACCTAAAACAAGGGAAAATGAATTAATCTGTGGCCAGGATATCTTGTCATGTGCAGGCACATATTTCATTTCACACAAAAATTGTTAATAAATATTAAATGGATAAAAATTATTGAAACTATTTGGGTTACTCACTATACCCTATTCAAGAACTCTTTAATTTTTAATGATTTCCAGTGTGGGTAAAATTTGATCCAAATGATCACAGATGGCTGCCTCTTCTTAGGACAATAGCAGGGTCAATTTGACCCGCTTACATCGGTATGTGTCACGAACAAAGAAAAACCACAGGAATGCAATAAAAGCCATTCATCATTACGAATAATTACACGTTCAGTCCGTTAAACATGTAAAGTTGTGAAAGTTAAGAGCCGTAAAGAGCCGAAGGACCGATGATTGCACAACTGAAAGTAAAGTTTAGAAAACACCAAACACCCCCTTAAATAGAAGAAAATCCACCAGAGGGCTTCCTACGATATCTGACACCAATACAAGTCATGATAGCATTGTTACATTTAACAACCCGTAACTAAGAAAAGACGAAACGTTAAAGCAAGACACAGATGTGATATTAAAGCTGACAGATGTGACTGATGGACAATCTTGCTGAACCAATTTAAAACACAATATAAACTAACAAAACAACCCACGGTCGACGTGTTCGTCGTTTCTAAACAAATTAAAACTCGTTTGAGTTGTATTTATTGGTAACATTGATGTTTGAGACCCGCTAAACCGTTAACTCACTCGTTAGCCAGTTAGCAGCGACGTATACACCACAACATTTCAAACGGTTAAAATGGCGATAATGTTAACACAACCCTGTTTTTATCGTATAAATAGCACATTTGTCTGAATGTTACACTATAAAAAACTCTTTACCTGTTGACTGCACCTGGCGTTAACCTACACAAATCGATGGGATATCTTCTCGTTACGGACAGAAAGCGCACGGCCATTTCCTCAGTAGCTTGTGTGGGTGGTCGGAGCGCGTGACATGCTCGATGAGTCACTGTTTAGAATCAGTGAGTCGATTCACTAAAACGACTCTGAATCTCGCGGCCCTGGTGAAGAATTGAAATCCTGTATTTACGACAGCTTATCTTATGTTATAAAACCATCAATTCACAGAGGTGTTTTCGTTCTTCTGTATGGATTTGACTGACTGAATATTGTGTTAAACACGATAATCTGCTTCAAGTGGGGGCAGTAAACCTTTTATGCCCTAGGCAAAGACCACCCACCCAGACTCTCAGCCTACGCAAACACCCCCTAATATAAAGGGTAATTTTATTTGTAGCACTGTATAAAAAGAATTACTAACATTAACATAAAAAAGAAAACAATATTCAACATTATCCACAGTGAGAAATAAATATGTGAATTATTTGTGAATTTTTCTGGAAAACTCTATCCATCGACCCCCTGCATGAACCCATGAACCTATAGGGGTCTGTGGACCACTTGTTGACTATTTATACATCAACTGGAAGCTGAATAAATAAGCTTTCCATTGATGTATAGTTTGTTAGGAAATGACAATATTTTGCCAAGTATTTGAATATCTGGAATCTGAGGGTGCAAAAATATCTAAATATTGAGAAAATCACCTTTAAAATTGTCCAAATGAAGTTCTTAGCAGTGCATATTACTAATAAAAAAAATTACAAAATTTACAAAATATCATTCATGGAACATGATCTTTATTTAATATCCTAATGATTTTTGGCATAAAAGAAAAAACATTCATTTTGACCCATACAATGTATTTTTGGCTATTATTACAAATATATTTGTGCTACTTAAGACTGGTTTTGTGGTCCAGGGTCACATATGTTGATTAATGCTGGTAAGCCTATGGCTTTTTCCCCATTTCACAGCCTTCGGAAGCAAATCCAGTTTTAGTTGATGTTATTAGTGTAATCCACAATTAAAATTCAAAAAGACATTTGCTTATATAATCAGAATTCCAACAAAGCCAGTTTGAACACACTTTTATTACGAACAATTACCTAGATGTTGCAAAGAAAAAACAATGACTATTTTCTTTAAACTGGTTTTATGTACAAAATAGAAATAAATAAATCTGCTCAATTAAGTGCCCTAGTGTTAACAAAAGGGAAAATCCTTTGAATACAATCCAGTTCAGTTTCACATAACATATAAAAGAGAGAGATATTAACACTGTATTTCAAAACTGCACAAAGAAATCAGCAGGAAGGCCACATTAGTATCCTGTGGCATTATACAGTAAGATGTGAAAAGACATAAAACACAGTTTTATACAATTTAGGCACCTATTTTAACTCAACAAGTAGGTGTTTATAAAACACTTTGTTCCTGAACATTCCCTTATCCTTGCCATCTCCACGCAATTTTTTGTTTAACATTAATTTTTATTTACATATAGACTACCATCAACTAAACGGTCAACTGTCTCATGCATAAGTGAAGTGTAGTGGACAGACAAGATGACCACAGATGCAATCTCTTTTTTGCTTAAAAGGAATAGTTTAACCAAAAATGAAAATTGCTGAAAATCTACTCATGTCCTTACGTCCTGGATTTCTTGTGGATTATTGTGATGTTTTTATCTCATGCTGACGGCACCCATTCACCACTTGGTGAGCAAGTGATGTAAAGCTACATTTCTTCTAATTTGCTACAATGAAGAAACAAACTCATCTACATCTTGGATGGTCTGAGGGTGAGTAAATGTTTAGCACATTTTCATTTTTGGACGAACTGCTCCTTTAACACTCCAAACAAAGCCACAGATCCACAGACTCTGCTGATGACAATGCTAGAATTACATCACTTTCTTTGACTCCCATTCCTAAACATAAAATCAAACAGAAAGAACAGAATAACAAAGATTAGAAGAACACCTTAGAACAGGATACAGCAGATATTATTATTGACAGATTTATACATCTCAAGCATCACCATGAGTTTTGAACAGTGTTGGGGAAAGTTAATGCATTAAAGTATTGCATTGCTCCCTAAATTTATTTGTTACTTGGTTACTTTTATGGAAAGTAATGTGTTATGTTGCTTTTGCATTACTTATTCCTCATCTGGACTGGGCTTACTTGTTTGTTTTTAATATGAAAAGTTACAGTTGAGGTCAAAAGTTTACAAACACCTTGCAGAATCTGCAAAATGTTAAATATTTTACCAAAATATGAGGGATCGTACAAAATGCATATTATTTTTTATTTAGTACTGACCTGAATAAGATATTTCACATAAAAGACGTTTACATATAGTCCACAAGAGAAAATAATAGTTGAGTTTATAAAAATGACCCTGTTCAAAAGTTTACATACGCTTGAGTCCTAATACTGTGTTGTACAGCGTGTTTTTTTGTTTAGTGATAGTTGTTCATGTGTCCCTTGTTTGTCCTGAACAGTTAAATCGCTCGATGTTCTTCAGAAAAATCCTTCAGGTCCCACAAATTATTTGGTTTTTCAGCATTTTTGTGTATTTGAACCCTTTCCAACAATGACTGTATGATTCTGAGATCCTTCTTTTAACACTGAGGACAATTGAGGGACTCATATGCAACTACTCCAGAAGGTTCAAACACTCACTGATGCTCCAGAAGGAAACGCAACGCATTAAGAGCCGGGGGGTGAAAACTTTTTGAATTCGAAAATTAGGGTAAATTTAACTTATTTTGTCTTCGGGGAAAAATGTAAGTATCTTCTGTAAGGTTTACAGAACCTCAGACACTTACACACAGACGGACAATACACACAGTGTATTAAGATACAGACATTTGTTTCCACATCTCACTGAGAGAAGATGTGAGAAAAGTCCCTTTCCACCTACTCCTTCCATCCACTTCCCCTCACCCATCTCTTCTCACTCAGCTCACTTAGAACAGTCAATAGCGCAATACAATGTTCTATATGAATACAAGTGATATCCATAGTCATGTTTGGTATCATTTGAACTGTCACTGTGTGTCTGGTACAATGGTCTTATTCTCACAAGAAGTAAACTAATAGGTAAACAGATCCTAAGAGTTCAGAGATATATTGCTCACTGTTGAGGGTGTACTTTTTCCCTGTGTCTTTTATGCAAATTACCATCTGTCCCCAAAAGGTGCAAACGATCAAGTCTATGACTTGATCAATGCAAATTCAAATTGTTAGTTCCTGTCTCCATTTCGGGGGATGTCTGGCTGGGTCTGAAGTACTTAAAGAAGTGTAGCAAGAAGATTAGGGCGCTTTCTGTAGCCATAATGAGCCCATGGTCAACACACTTCGTACTATGTATTTTTCTCAAGGCAGGTATGCATCTTACTCCTAGATTCATCTTGGAGATTTCTTGTATTGATTTGATATCTTTGAATTGGCTGTATAATTGGCATAATACATATTTACCTACCTGCTAATAAATTGTTACTTTTGGTTGTATTTTTATTTACTCTGTAATTATTGACTCTAGTAGATTACGGTGTATCTTTGTTACCGCATTTCCTGCATCAGGTTAGTAACGGACTAAAATTCAGTTGAGATGGAGCATAGGGCACACCAACTGTATCTTTAGAGATTCGGCTAACACTTGGTATTAGTTCAAGTGTACTTAGACTGTAAGGGCTAAAAGGGAATTTCCGTTTAGGTCAACTGAAAGTTGTTCGACCAACCTAAATAGGGTGAGCCTAACCTCTGTTTACTGTAATATTACTCTAGCTAAGTGTACATGGGAGACCATGGCATGACCAAACCAAAGCTACTATCGGAGAAGTAATGTTGGTCGGCTTATATCTATAGTAGTGGTCGTGACCTCTGACTAGAGATAATGTTGCTTTATTCAAGTGTGTACAGATCTATGGGGACTAAATAAAAGTACTTTTAGAATGAGCAAGCATAGGGGCGGCCATCTAAAGTATTAGTCAGTTACCTCTGTCTAATATCCAAGACTGATGAGAATGTGACCGTAAGGTACGCTAATGGCCGGAGCGATATCTTTGAGCAACATGAGCACCCGAATGAACGAGTATAATAATATTAAAGAGTAAATAGAATCATTAAATGTCTAGATAAATTATCCTATGAAGGATCTATAATGATCAGCATTCTAACCCAAATGTGAGGTCATAATAAAATGAAGTCAGATTTGAATTTTATCTAAATTTAATAACTTTGCGCGCTGAAGAGACAGAACACGCAAGAAACCTTCATCCACCATTGGATACCTCCATTGGGCCAACTGTGTGGACCTTACACTTATGTAGCTTCTGAAGGACAGTACTAAATTAAAAAAATATGATATTTAGGCAAAATAATAGAAAAATGTACACATCTTCATTCTGTTCAAAAGTTTACAACCCCAACTCTTAATGCATTTTTCCTTCTGGAGCAACTATCACTTAAAGAAAAAAAAGAAAGAAAAATTCAGGATAATTCATGTAACAACACAGTATTAAGAATCAAGTGTATGTAAACTTTTGAACGATGTCATTTTTATAAATTCAACTATTATTTTCCCTCGTGGACTATATGTAAACATCTTTTATTTATTAAGATCAGTTCTAAATTAAAAAATAGCATGCATTTTGTATGTTTTGTCTAATTTTGGTAAAATTCACATTTTGCAGATTCTCCAAGGTGTATGTAAACTTTTGACTTCGTCTGGATATTTTTGGCAAATGTAAATGACCTTTCACACTAAAAGTGAAATGAATAGGCCTCAGGCTGAAGGAAATGTGAATTCACGTCTGTACAGTAGAGGGCGCTCCTCAAACAAAGCTTTCAGCTGTGCTGTCATACTGAATTCACAAGAAGAAAGTAGAACGCTCTTCAGCAATTAAAAAAAAATGTTTTTGTTTTTCTAAAGTAATTTTTGCTTATTAGAGTGGTTATTTTGGATCATCGAAGGTCCACAGCAAAGGCATTGGTTAATAAAATAGGATTAAATAGATAAAGGGTATTTGTCATTTAATTATTGTAGGTTTGCTTCTTATTCTGAGTTTGCGTTTCACTGTTTTTATACATTTTGATTTATAACGAATCTGTTTTTGTGCAAGTGAGATGAGAAAATGCATGTTTACATTTAGTCTAGAACTACAGTAACATCATGTTTACACAGCCCATGGAGACAGGACAGCTGTCAGTCAATAAATGGGAAAACAAACTGGTGTTACTTATTTGAAAAACTAACTCAGATATTTTCTGGTAAATCAAAAAGTAATGTGTTACTTTACTAGTTACTTGAAAAAGTAATCTGATTGAATTACATGTAACACACATTACCCCAACACTGGTTTTGGAATGTTTCAATGAATATTTGTGCAACCTCATACCTTGGCTTTCTGCATGACATTTCCTTTGGAGGATGCATAAATGGATGGGGGGCGTTTCTTCATTTCAGATGCACAGTTGACCGGCACAGTGGCAACGTTATAAATATCTTCCTTTTTTTTAACTGGAACCTACAGGTATTAAAATATGAATGAATTTCACTGTAAAATCAGGTTTATCTGAAGACAAAGCACATTAAGAGTCAAGAATGCAGGTACCTTAATGGTGGGTTTGCTTTCCACAGACGCCCCCAGCATTCCTCCAGTCAGAGACTTCTTCAGTTTCTCCTTTACTTCCGTGAGTCGCAGCTCAAGGTCAACTCGCTCCGCTTCCTTCTGACGGCAGCTTTCTTCCAGCTGGGCCAGACGCTGCTCCATGGCTTTTTGCTGTTTATCTGATGCACATGTACAAAACATATAACAGCTTCCATAACTGAGGATATTGTCAGCAGGTGGCGCCAGATACCTTGCATGTTATTAACACTCAAACAGTCAATTCTCTCACCGGTCGCCTTTTTCAGCTCTTGCTTCACCACTCTTTTTTCTGAACGCAGTGACAACAGGTCGTTCTTGATTATTTCTTTTTCTTTCTCTAGCTGCTCTTTCTCATTGAGATACCGTCGTGCGTCTTCTTCCGCCCTTGTCTTTCCATATTTACCGTAGTGATTCACAGCTACAGCAAAAATAAGATGGAATTGGTCATAATTGGCAACTCGTAAAATTTAATCAGTAAAGCTTTGACACAATGATTGTGTTTGTGTACATATACATATATATCAACCAAAAAAGTGGTTTTCCAGTGGAAACAACTTACAGGAGCCGTGTCGCTTTACTGTGATCTGTGTGTCACCCTTGGCTGTATCCACACTGGACATAGAGGAATAACGCTTCAGTTTAGACTGATTCTCATCAACCTGCTGGTAGAAGAGAGACAGAGTAGAGGGAAAAAAAGAGGAGTAATTACAGTTTGTGTCGAAACAAAACAAAACTTGATCCACTTTTTGTAAACGTCTTGACTTTCAGTATGATAGTGTTTACTTCAGCATTATACAGTTTAATTCGCTTATTTAAGGATTTCCTGAACAGTTCCTTTTTTATAAAGGAACACACTTGCACTGACAGAAGATTTGCAGCTGACTAGACATAACAAAGACCGTTGCCCAACTTAACCACTCAACAAAGAAAGAAATGGTACTACAAAATATTTTAGGAAGTAAACCAGAGAGTAATACAGCAAGACATATTTGTTGCTGCCTTTCGGGCTAATTCAAAAATGAACTGAAACTCAGAAAGAACTGTGGTTAATCATGCTGAATTCCAGAAAGTGAGCCGAATCTTTTTTTTTCAAATGTCATATAAAGCTCTATATAAAGTAACCTCCCACACACAGCAAAATCTATCAGTTTTCATTATACTCTTTGATTGTGAACACAAGAATGTACATTTTTATATTTTTATATGAAGTTTCTACAGAAGCCTGTTTCCACCATTAAAAAAAAGAAAAAAGGTAATTGCGACTTTTTATCTCACAATTCTGACTTTTTTTCTCGTAATTGCGAGTTTACATCTCACAATTCTGACTTTTATAAAGTCAGACATAAACTCGCAATTCTAAAAAATTAAGTTGCGATTCTAACTTTTCTCAAAACCCTGACTACATCTTGCAATTCTGACTTTTTTTTCTCAAAATTGTGAGTTTATATCTAGCAGTTGTGACTTTTTCTCGTAATTGTGACTTTTTTTCTCAAAATTGTCTTTATAAATATCGCAGTTGTGACTTTTCTCAGGATTGTGAGATATAAACTCACAATTGCGAGTTAAAAAGTCAGACATAAACTCGCAATTCTGAGAAGTAAAGTCGCAATTCTGTCTTTTCTCAAGTTTCAATATCTCACAATTGACTTTTTTTTCTCAGAATTGAGTTTATATCTCGAAATTTACTTTTTTCTCCAAATTGTGAGTTTATATCTTGCAATTGTGAATTTTTTTCTCAAAATTGTAAGTTTATATATATAGCAGTTGTGACTTTTCTCAAAATTGTGAGATATAAACTCGCAATTGCGAGTTACAAAGTCAGAATTGCGAGAAATAAAGTCACAATTCTGAGAAACAAAGTCGCAATTCTGACTTTTTCTGAGTTTAAATCTCGCAATTGTTACTTTTTTCTCAAAATTATATTTATGTATTGCAGTTGTGACTTTTCTCAGAATTGTTTCTATCTCACAATTGTGACTTTTTTCCGAATTGAGTTTATATCTCGCAATTTACTTTTTTTCTCCGCATTGTGAGTTTATATCTCACAATTCTGACTTTATAACACATAAGCGAGTTAAGTAAGAATTTTAAGATGTAAACTCAATCTTTTTTTCCCCTAAAATTGGACTTTATAACTCAACAATTGTGAGTTTATATCTGACAATTCTGAGAAAAAAGTCAGAAATGCGATTTCTTAGAATTGCGAGTTTATATGATGCAATTCTATGAAAAAAGTCAGAAATGCGATTTCTCAGAATTGCGAGTTTATATCTTGCAATTCTGACTTTATAAGTTGCAATTGTGAGTTTATATCTCACAATTCTCAGAAAAAAATTCAGAATTGTGAGTGAAAAAGTTGCAATAACCTATTTTTATTTTTTATTCAGTGGCGGAAACGGGCTTCCATAAGTTTCTTATCCTCAACAAGGCATTTATTTAATAAAAATACAGTAAAACAGCAATATTGTTAAATGTTATTACGAATAACTTATCTGAGTATATTTTAAAATATAATTTATTCCTCTAAAGGCAAAGCAGAATTTTCAGAATCATTACTCTAGTTTCAGTGTCAGGTGACCCTTCAGAAATTATTCTAATGTGCTCATTTGGTACTCAGAAACATTTCTTATTATCAATGCTGCTGCTTAATAATTTTGTGGAAACAGTGATTTCTTTCAGGACTTTCTGATAAATTAAAATCTCAAATAAACAGCATTTGTTTGATTTAGAATAGTCTTTACTGTACACCACAAATCATTTTTACTAAAAGGATAAAACATTTTTCATTCATATGATACATTTTATAACTTAAAACCTTACCAGCACACTTTCATAGGGAACTTCATCATAAGTTATTGGATCTGTAGAGGTGCTGCTGGAGGAGGTTGCCCACCTACGGCATGAAAATAAAGACTTAGCAAGAAAATACTACAAATCTGAGCAAACTCTTTAAACATCCCAACTGGAACAGGCTAAATATCCTCAGCTCTACTCACAGAAAAGAGTGTCGTGCTGCGTTCTGGATGCTGCTGATGGTGTCCACGTCCACATAGTCATAATGCAAAGCCTCAGGAGTGGTAGCGCTGCCTGCTTCAGCCAACAAAACCCCCAGCCAGCGGCCCATCTCCACAGAACAGCTCGCCTGAGGTTGATTATATTACAAAATTAGGCTTATTTTTTAAAGAAAGATCTTACAATGTAACAAAGATCTGTTTTATTACCTCCAGGGCGGCCACTTCTGTGCTCGCTCGCATGATGCGGAAGGCAAAGGGATGTTTGGGTCCAAGACCGGGTAAGACGTCTACACCATTGAGGGCTAAAGCACTAACGTGGGTGTGAACGTCCCCTCTGTCCTTATGGAGATACAGAGTCCCATTTCTCACACAACACCAGCGCTCCTTCCAACACTGGTTGACCAGGACATTCAAGTAACCTAGTGAAAGATACAAAACCATCAGAGACCTGCAGGAATGTCTTAAAAGATGTAAAAGATCAACAGGGAAAATCGATTTATGTCCCCTCACCACAACGGGGATTGTCATCCAGGTGGGAAAACGTGTTGGTTTCACCCGGTAGGGGCGGCTTCTTCTTGGAAAAACTGATGATGCGGTTGATTTTCCTGCCAGCGGCTCGACTCATAGATCCGGTCAGCTCAGAGAATGTCCCTTTTTTGCCCTTCCCTACGGGAAGAAGCACAGGAAACATCATAAGAGGATGCGTATAGTGCAAGGACAAGACACGAAACAAATGTTCGGATTCTATTTACGAAGATACCCATGATTTCCTTTGTTTGCAATGCTGAGGAAAAAACAGCATACTTAAGTCTATAGCTGTTTCTTGCGGCAATGAGTTTTCAAGTGTTTATATGCATACTTTAAATCAAGATCCATCTGTAACACTTGAAAAGTGAACTTAACGAAACTAGGGAAGTGTGCTAGTGAAATTCTTTATTTTATAAGCACTTATCCTTAGTTTTAAAATAAAATGATTAAAAAATGTATTTTAATGTGCTGAATGGCTAATTCAATACTATTTTGTCCAAATAAATCATTATTAAACATTAAAACATTATTTTATTATTTATTTAAAAAATAAAATCAATCATTTAAAATGTTACAAGTGAATTTAGAGATTAAGACATTATAAAGTACTGTATAAAAAACTTTTTTTACATTTTGATGTGAATAAATTTCCAATACTTTTTCTGTCATTTACAAGTACTAAATTACTAATTAGGACTGTCAAACGATTAATCGCGATTAATCGCATACAAAATAAAAGTTTGAGTTTGCCTAATATATGTGTGTGCATTGTGTGTAATTATTATGTATATATAAATGCATATAATGCATATATATATTTATAAAAAAATTATTTATGTACAAAATATTTTTATTTATATATAATATAAATTATATACAAATTATAATGAATACATATACTTACAAATATTTCTTAAATATATACATGAATGTGCTTGTATTTATATATACATAATAATTACACACATTGAACACACATATTAGGCAAACTCAAACTTTTATTTTGTATGTGATTAATCGCGATTAATTGTTTGACAGCCCTATGACTAATATATATATATATATATATATATATATATATATATATATATATATATATATATATATATATATATATATTTAATTCATTTAATTTTAGACTTAAAACAAAGGTACACATTATTAAAAATCTAAATGACACCAATAAACTATTTTCATCTTTACGTGGTAACTGGCAAACGGCTGATATTAAAATGCTATACTATTTTGTGTAAATAAAAATGAAATATAAAAAACTAAAATCAGTTTACTTAAATGAAATTGAATTTAAACATCACAATATTTATAATTTACAGTAAGAAAAATTATTTTGAGATTTTCTAAAAATAACATTTAACAATGTTGACAAACTATTACTGTTTAAAAAAAAAATAACTTTAAGTGAGATTCAGATGACAGAAAGGTAATCCAAATGCACAAGCAAAGTTACATTTTCAATACTGGCCAATAATAATAAATAAAAACTACTGCTGGACAACGATTAATCGCAATTATTCGTGATTAATCGCAATTAATCGCATCCAAAATTAAAGTTTTTTTTGTTCATAATATATGTGTGTGTACTGTGTATATTTATAATGTATATATAAGGACACACACATACCAGATATATAGTTTGAAAATATTTACATGTATTTACATGTATATATGTATATTCATATAATTTATATTATGTACAAATATATTTAATATATAAACAAAATATTTTTCTTAGATATATACATGTATACATTATACATTAGATATATACATGCATGTGTATGTATTTATAAATACATAATAAATATACACAGTACACATACATATATTGTGTACACAAAAACGTTTATTTTGGCTTTGATTAATCGTGATTAATTGTTGCGCAGCTCTAAAAACAATTTCTAACATCGGCTGATATTCCACAAAGTACCAATAAAACATGTATGCCGATACAAAACAGAAAAAGAAAAGAAGGATGTGACATACTAAAAGGCACAAACTTTAACCTCAGGACACATCAAAGACACAGGAAGTACTGCACAGAGCAGCTACATCCTTCCTGAGTTCCTAATGCCATTGTTTGAGCGTGACATCACAAAACTAACAAGAGGAAACACTCTACACCTGGAAAACCTACTCTGATCCCAAAAGCATTCGCTAAGCAAAGAAGCTGCTCGTTTGTGTCCATACCGTTTTCACAGATCTCACGGGTTACGTCTCCATTGGCTGCGCTGTCAGAATCAGAAGTATGTTTATCTGCTGACATCATCTGGAAGAACCAGAAGGAAGACAGAGCAATTATAGGGATCACCATGCTGGTTATGTTCATAATCAGTATAGTTTAGCCGTCTAGATTACTTTGGGCTACATGATGCTAGTAATCTGTTCAGCCTTACCTTATCCAGCTCTAGTTTTCGCAGTATCATCGGAGAGGACGAACTCTCCTTTACATTAATGTTGTTGGCCAGGTTACTTACTTCCTGAATGACCTACATAGTTTTAACAGAAAAGAGAATCTGTCAGAACCAGATTTATTCTGATCCATAATACCACAACACCATGAAATCTGAAAATAGTCAGAACATTAAAGTGAATAAGTGGTAACACTTTAGAATAGGGAGCACATAATTATTAATAACTAAGAGTTTTCCCTCAAGAAACTCCTAATTTGCTGCTTGATAATTAGTAGTTTAGGTATTGGGTCGGGTTAAGGGATCCTGAGTAAGATCATGCAGAACAAGGCATTAATATGTGTCTAATAAGTACTAATAACAGCCATAAAGAGCCCTAAATGCTGTATCATTGTTAGAGAAAAATGACTTCCAGAGTTCCCACACTTTTCGACTAATTAATCTCCACTATTCTGTCATTTCTGATTACCAAATTACTAATAAAAGTTGTTTTTAATAATTTGGATACTGTACTGTCAAAGATACATTTCTAGCCAAAGAAATATTTCAGAGTTGAGCAGTGTTGGTATTGCAATCCAAAACTAAAACTATTAAAAATTTTGACATATAAATAAAATAATAAATAAATAAGTTGAAATAATAAAAAAAAATAAAAAAAATAAAAACGTAAAAATGTGGCCGTAGCAACTAACCGAAACTTATGGAAACCCATTTCTGCCACTGAATAAATTTAAAAAAAAAAAAAAAAAAAAAGAAATTAATTGCGATTAATTAAAAAATTAATTTTATCTCACAATTCTGACTTTTTTCTCAGAATTGAATGATATAAACTCGCAATTGCGAGTTACAAAGTCAGAATTGCGAGATATAAACTCACAACTGTGACTTTTTCTCTCAGAATTGTAAGTTTATATTTTGCAATTATGACTTTTTGACTCGCAATTGTGACTTTTTTCTCAGAACTGCGAGTTTACGTCTTGCAATTCTGACTTTATAACATGCAGTTGTGAGTTGTGAGAATTCACCAATTTGAGAACATATCATTTTTTTTCCCCCCTTGAAATCAGACTTCATAACTCGCAATTGCAAGTTTATATCTCACAATTTTAAGGAAAAAAGTCAGGATTGCGAGATACAAACTCACATTTATGAGAAAAAAATTCTCAAAATTGTGAGTTTATATCACGCAATTCTGAGAAAAAAGTCTTAATTGTGAGTGAAAAAGTCGCAATAATTAGCTAATAATATGAGCTAATTAAAATATTAAGAAATACTACAATAGTATAATACTAAAATAACACTGTTGAGCATAAGTAGAAAACATTACATTCATTATAAAAAATTCCTTGACTTTTTAAGATTGTATTAATTTTATTGACTTTTAAAAATTTTTTAATTCCCTGATATTTCCAGGTTTTCCACAACCATGGGAACTCTGGATTTCTTACATACTGTGCATGACTCATCATCTCTTTTCTCTCACATATTAAAATAATTTAAACTCATTTATTTAGTTAGTAAATAGCTATAATATTGCGATGAAGCACCTTGAGCCAGCTCTCGGCCTGTTCTTTGCTCTGTACGGCCAGTACTAGCGCCTCTCCTCCCGGCATGGAGAAACGAAGCTCGTGCTTCTTGCGGCGTCCATCTTTAGGCACATAGATGACATTGCAGAGGTTCAGGGGGAGGTCAACGTGTGGAGAGCGATCTTTGGGATTCTTGAAGCACTGTGGAGAATAAAAGCTAAGTTTAGAGCTTGCCGAACTGATCAGATGTTAAGATTGTCCCCCTTTTTTTTTTAACAGTTCCAGTGCGATTCACCTGAAGTCTGTTCTCGCGGACGATTGTTAGCTGCTTAGCCCATTGACCAAAGCGCTTCTTGCGAAGTAGGAAGGCGCATTTGCGGCAGTCTTTCATTTGACCCACTGGACTCTCCTCTGAGGGCCATTGGTGCGTCCTCTCTCTGCTTTTAGCTTCCTCATCCTCTTCATCGTAGGATTCATAAGAACTGCTGAGTGCATCTGAATCATTGTCTGTTGATATTAACAGCTATTAAAGCTCCACACAAATGTAGTACATTTTGATAAGCATAAAACAGCACAGGTTCCTTACATGAGTTTTTGCTGGCTCCATTCAGACGAGTTGTTGGGTAATTGTTGTCAGCATCTTCATAATAAGCATCCTCTATTGAGTTTGGAGGGCTGGAGTTATCTGGTAAACAAGCACATTGTGTTAGGTTTCATAACTGGCTGTTATTGTGCCTTCTTAGGCTTGAATGTGTTTGCACTTACTGCGAGTAGTTATATACTGGGGCGCTGTGCCCGGTCCGAGCGGGACGGCTTCTTCATAGTAATCATCAGGAGGAGGTGTGGTAGGGAGGGGAGGAGGTGTGTCTGTGGGACTCTGACAAAACAAGACCAAAAATTATTCAATTTACAAGGATAGTTCAGCCAAAAATTAAAATTCTGTCATTAATTACTCACCCTTATGTTGTTCCAAAACTGTAAGACCTTTGTTCATCTTCGTAAAACAAATTAAGTTATTTTTGATGAAATCTGAGAGCTTTCTGACCCTGCATAGACAGCAATGCAACTTCCACATTCAAGGCCCAGAAAGGTAGTTGAAATTGTTGAATAAAATAAGTTTTTTGTTTTCTTTGCACACAAAAAGTATTCTCCACTAATGTCACGTGGACTATTTTAACAATGTTCTTCTACATTTCTGGGCCTTGGACATGTCAGTTGTTTTGCTGTATGTGCAGGATCAGAAAGCTCTCGGATTTCATCAAAAATATCTTAATTTGTGTTTCAAAGATGAACAAAGGTCTCAGGGGTTTGGAACGACATGAGGGTGAGTAATTCATGAGAGAATTTTCATTTTTGGGTGAACTAACCAAAAAAAAAAAAAAAGATTTTCTGTCTAAAAGACCAATTAAATTTATTTATTTCTTTATTTTTTTACATTTATTTTAGCTGCCGTAAATGAAGCAATGTAGAACTGCTCAAAAGTTTGTGGTCAGTAAGATTTTGCATTTGTTTGATCAAAAATACAGTAACAAGAGTTATATTGTGAAATATTATTACTGATTTTTATTTAAATATATATTAAAGGATTAGTTCGCTTCCAGAACAAAAATTTACAGATAATGTACTCACCCCCTTGTCATCCAAGATGTTCATGTCTTTCTTTCTTCAGTCATAAAGAAATTATGTTTCTTAAGGAAAAGATTTCAAGAAGTTTCTCCATATAGAGGACTTCTATAGTGCCCCCAAATATGAACTTCCAAAATGTAGTTTAAATGCAGCTTCAAAGAGCTCTAAAAGATCCCAGCTGAGGAAAAAGGATCTTATCTAGCGAAACAATCGGTTATATATTTTTTTTTATTACAATTTATATATGTTTTAACCTCAAACGCTTGTCTCTTCTAGCTCTGTGTGTGAAGAAGATCAAACACCCTTTACAAAGAAAATGTTAAAACAGCAGTGTGGGACGATTTTGAAATTGGAAGAGAAAATGAGACTGGAGTTTTTAGACGCAAACTAACTGTCATGCATTTGAGGTTAAAAAGTATATAAATTGTAATATTTTTTTAAAAAAATAACCAATCGTTTCCCTAGATAAGACCCTTATTCCTTGGTTGGGATCCATTTGGAGCCCTCTGAAGCTGAATTTAAACTGCATTTTGGACGTTCAAATTTAGGAGCACCATAAAAGCCCATTACATGGAGAGAAATCCTGAAACGTTTTCCTCAAAAAACATAATTTCTTTATGACTGAAGAAAGAAAGACATGTCCATCTTGGATGAGAAGGGGGTGAGTACATTATCTGTAAATTTTTGTTCTGGAAGTGAACTAATCCTTTACAATGCCATTACTATAGTCTTCAGTGTCACATGAGCCTTCAGAAATCAGCATTTGACACTCAAGAGACCTTTCCTTTTTTCTCAATGTTGAAAACAGTTATTCAGATTAATATTTTAGTGAAAACTGTGATACATTTTTCTTTTCAGGATCTTTCGTAACATTATAAATGTCTTTACTGTCACTTTTGATCAATTTAATAGATCCTTGCTGAATAAAATTTCTTTAAAAGACCTACTGGTCCCAAACTTTTGAACATAGTGTATGATTTTGTATTTGACACATATTGTTTTACCGATTTTGTGGGCGAGTGCTTGGACGTCTCCTCTTGCTCCACATCTTTCATCTCTTCAGGCGAGTCCCTGAGATCCTGCAGGTCACAGTCTGAGGACAAACATGAAAACATTCATATGACGTCCTGGGAATATGATTATAACAAACAAAGCTGCCATTCTTTCTGCTATTTTCAGCAGGACCTTCTACAAGTATTACCATATTATATGTACGTTTTAGGCACTGTTTCACAAAACTAAATACGTATAATTAATTACACTAAGGAATTTATTATTTTCACTAAAAAATAAATGTCTATCTTCTAGTAAACAGCAATAAACTCACCAAATTCTTCAAACAATGATTCAACAAAGCTGGTACCATTTCCATAGAGGGACGTGTTCATGTATATAAAGTCAGATCCATTCACTACAAAATAAACAAACAAATAAACATGCAATTTAAAGGTGATATATCATGAAAATCTGTCTTTTTCAATGTTTAAGTGCTATAAACGGGTCCCCAGTGCATCTACCAACCCAGAAAACATGAAAGAGTACAACCTTGTGTTTTGATAAGTCTTCCTCTGCAAGCATGTGAAAAAAACTAGTTACTTAGATTTCACTCCCTCGTGCCGTAGAAAGGGGATCTTATTATAATATTACCACCCCTTAATGTGTACGTTTCCACCCACCATCATTGTGTTTTCGGAAGCAACAATGATGTGCCAGTTCTAACGCCATGGCAAAAGTTCAAGCAAAGCATGCTAACTGTTCTGTCATCGGCTGCACTGACGAGCCTCAGAGGAAACAAGAACGCAGTGGATTTATTGATTTATTTACTGTGTATTACACTGCTGCCACACAGATCTAATATAAACACGTGATTTCTTTCCCAGCTGTTTACCTTCATAGACATAACCAACTGTTTTTATAGCTCCTGTGTGTTTTTTAACATAAACTTGTGTGTATTTGCCAATTTGGACGCAATAAGACATGAAAGAGAACTTAGTTTAGTACTCACATGCCGTGTGACAGCCACTTTCTGTGATTGTGCTTCAGATTTGTGCTCAGAAAACTGTATATCGGATGTTTAAACTAATATGGCTTTAAAACGCATGATTTCAGTGTGACAGACATGATAATCAAAACCAAACAGAAGTTTTTTAACAAAATATCTGAGGTGCAAGCTATAAGGCAAAGAAAAAGGGGGCGGGGAGCAGAAGCTCATTTGCATTTAAAGAGACATGCACGAGTGTTTCTGCTTCTAGTCAAAATGGACATCTTCAAAATGATATAATAAATGATCTGCGGGGTATTTTAAGATGAAACTTTACAGACTCATTCTGGGGACACTCATCTTGTAAAAAGGGGCATAACAGGTCACCTTTAATTAATCTTACAAGCGTTTTACCCTTCATCCTTAAATTCTTACATGAATATATTCTATATACTTCTATATACAGAACGTCAATCATAACATACTTTATTCCTATAATTTGAAGTAACGTTTTTAGAACTCATTATTTTAATTAGTCCTTTTCTTCAGAGTAACTCCGCTGTCTGAAATACTTTGACACTTCTATAATTATTAATGTGTGAATCTTTTCAGTGGGGCCTTGGCCAAGCATTTCTGCTCAGCTGTTATGTATTTGCTGCTCAGTCTCACCGGATGGCTGCAGCTGTTTGACCAAGTTTCTGACCACACTCATCTTCTCTGCCGTGGCTGAACTCACGCTCTCGTTCTCCAGCAGCTTGAGAAGCAAACTCAGCTCCTTCACCAGGTGCTCCATACCTGCACAGACATTCAAGATAAGGATCAATGACCAGAAACATGATATAAAAAAAAAAAAAAACTCACCAGTGGTCTTAAGACTTTTGGACCCCATTGCATTTATACACATCAGATGATCTAAATTCTTAAACAGCTTTTATATTAACTTATTTTCTATTTGAGTTACTGGGCATTTTCATTCAGCCCATTTGACCTTTTTAAAATTTGTCATGAGGCAAGCCTCAGCTGTTGGACATCTGATTTCCTTGGCTGTTTGTTGAGGAAACCTTGCCAAAATGCCAAATATGATATCCTGAAGGTTTAATGCAATAAACAAGCTAGGGGTATGACCCGAATTGATTTCTTATGGTAGCGCTCTTCCAAATCTGTGCACAGCGAACAATAGCTGCACTGTTATGAATGGCCTAACAAACACAGGAAACAAGAAACCCCTTAAAGAGAAACAACATTTTTAGAAAGTCCTGGAATAAGCATTCATGTATATAGAGCTGGTCAACAATGCAACAACATTCATAATGGTTGTCTGTAGGTGCGGACATATCTCATTATTCATTTTAGGAAGGAAACCCGAGGAAAAGCTTGAATTTCTGGACCTGGAAAATATAGTTTTAAAATTCTGAATGACATTAACAAACATTTAATGAACATTTGTCCATAACTTTCTCTAAAGAACCCAAAAAGAATATTCCTTGTTCGCTGGAAAACAGATTAAAGAAATTAGAGTCACACATCTTTCATACTAAGGAATAAAAAGCAGGGGTAAGTACCTGACAAACTCGTCTCTTTCATACAGAAACACATGTAAGCACTTCACACCACACCCGGATTCTGCTCCAGAGAGAGGGATGGGATAGGAAAAGCCCCTTTTCAAGGCTACCTTCCACACATTTAGCTTTGCTGATCTAGGAATTATTATTCTTGGCCATAAGTAATTACTGCAATATGTGACCTTTCTTTTGCATTTGCCCTCAGAGAGTTTTTTTTCTATCTGTCTGGACCAGATCAAAAAACCTGTTGCATAGCTCATGATGTTTCTTTTCTAGTCCCTCACCGCTCCAAAAACAAACACTGCTTTGAAGCAGAGGTCGCAAACCGCTATGCAAACAGGGGGAATTCAAGCTTTTCTAAGCTTGCATTTCTATTTTGAGGATCATCTTGTTCATTTAATATTTCTTGGTATGCAAATGTGGGACCTCCATGTTAATGGGAATATAAATAGTAACTAAAAATAGTTGGCATTACTCATTACTTTCGAAACTGTATGCAGCAGAGGAACAGTGAAGATGAATGAAACAGTGAAGACTGTAGGAGAGCCTGTGTCAGCATATTTATTTAGAGGGCTGTAAAAATCCGCTCTTCAGTGAGTCATTTAACCAAAAAATGAAAAAAAGTCCTATGTAAGATGATGCAAGATAAACAGTGGAATGAGGCCACAAATGTAAACATTTCAGTGCCTGAAATAAAACCGAAAACAACACCATTTATTTCTGTTACTACGTGACTGTATTGTGCCATTTTAAAGGAATACTGTAATTCACCCAAAAATTTTAATTTGCTGAAAATGGATGCACCCTCAGGCCATCCAAGATGTAGATGAGTTTGTTTCTTCATCTGGAGAACACCAATAGATCCTCCGCATTGAATGATGGATTTATTTCTTACAAACTGCTTTTCACTTGACTAGACGTTGAAGGAGAAGTCCACTTCCAAAACAAAGATTCACATATAATATACTCACCCCCTTGTCATCCAAGATGTTCATGTCTTTCTTTCTTCAGCCGTAAAGAAATTATGTTTTTTGAGGAAAACACTTCAGGATTTTTCTCCATATAATGGACTGATATGGTGCCCCAAAAGATGGGTCTTATCTAGCGCAACGATTGGTTATTTTCATACAAATAATACAATTTATATACTTTTTAATGTCAAATGCTCGTCTTGTCTTACTCTGCCTGGACTGTTTTTTTCCGGTTCATGACAATTAGGGTATGTCGAAAAATTCCCATCTCATGTTCTCCCTTAACTTCAAAATCGTCCTATATCACTGTTTTACCTTTTTTGTTAAGGCTGTTTGATCTTCCTTGCATGTTCACTTTGCAAAAACTGGGTCGGTACTTCTGCAGCGATGTAGGATGATTTTGAAATGATTTTTAAAGTTGAGGGAGAAAATACGATTGGAGTTTTTTGACATATTGTAACTGTCTTGAGCTATAATACACAGAGTTCAGGGAGAGCAAGACAAGATGAGCATTTGAGATTAAAAAGTATTTAAATTGTATTTTCTAATGAAAATAACCGATTGTTTCGGTAGATAAGACCCTTCTTCCTCAGCTGGGATCGTTTACAAATGCATTTGGGATCGTTTGAAGCCGCATTTAAACTGCATTTTGGAAGTTCAAAAGCAGGGCACCATATCAGTCCATTATATGGAGAAAAATGCTGAAATGTTTTCTTCAAAAAACATAATTTCTTTACGACTAAAAAAAGAAAGATATGAACATCCTGGATGACAAGGGGGTGAGTACATTATATGTGAATCTTTGTTTTGGAAGTGGACTTCTTCTTGGATTATTGTAATGTTTTTATCAGCTGTTTGGACGCTCATTTTGACAGCACCCATTCACTGGATACATTGGTGAGCAAGTTATGTAATATTAAATTTCTCCAAATCTGTGCTGATGAAGAAACAAATGGTGCATCCCAATTTAAGTACTTAAGCACTATTTTTTGACCTTTTTTTAGTACACTGAAAATTCCAACAAGACGCACTTCTAACGCCCAGATGATGCACTTAATATACCGAAAAAACAAAGTGTGAAATGTCAAACATTTTATGCAGTCAACTGCTGCAGCTTTAAAGGGTCATGATATGAGAAACCAAATTTCCCTTGATCTTTTGACATAGAAGAGGTCTTTGTACTATTAATACATTCTGCTTTAATAAGTTTTACAACTTAAAATGTCCTCATCATCAATAAAAAGCATTCACATAATAACCCTCAGAAAACACTTCGTTTGGACCTAAGGTGCGAGGTGACGTCACCCAGACGCAGTCACTTGCATAAACACTGCCTACAGAGCAACACATCAACGAATAGTCATCTTCTCACCATAGGCTCCGCCCACTGGCGTTCAGTCGCTTAACGGCTGACACTTGATTATGCTTAATGTGAGTGACACGTTGCGTCAAAAGCAAATAGAAATTACAATCGCTGCCGCTATCTTGTCTACACCGGATACAGTATATAGATGCGCGCTCGCTTTCTGACACAGTCCATGTGCTTGAGTCTGTCGTCAATAGGACAAATAGAGTGAAAGTACGCCTTGCTTTGGCACCTTTGGTTTAAACAGCTTGTTTGCATCTTTGTACAGATACCAGAAGGATCCCAGCATAAGGAGCAAGTGGATGGTTTATTTTAAATGGCATCCCACATCATGTCAGAGGATTGTTCGGATCATGTTGTTTTGTAATCGAGGCAGAGTGTCATGGAGAGTTCACAAAGAATCATTTGTTGAAAGATGAAGCGGTACCAGACTTGACTGCAGCTGCATCACAAACTGTAAGTAAATGATTTCATAATTCTTTGCCTGGAAATGACTGTTTTATTTTGATCAAGCTGTCAAAACACTCACATGCAATAGTGAGGGGGCGGGGCACTGATACCGTTTCCTATGCAATGACGTTAGCCAATCATAACAGGGCGGATTACTGACTGAAGTCTTAAAGGACCCGCCCCTTAAAGCAGGTCATTTTAGATAGAGGCTCAGAATTATGGTTGAAAAGAATAATTTTTCCACATATTCCTTCGACGATGTCTTTTCAACTACCTTTCTGGGCCTTGAACGTGTCAGTTGAGTTGCTGTCTATACAGGGTAAGAAAGCTCTCGGATTTCATCAAAAATATCTTAATATGTGTTCTGAAGATAAATGAAGGTCTTGCTGGTTTGGGATGACATGAGGGTGAGTAATTAATGACAGAATTTTCAGATGAAAACTATCCCTTTAAGTGTACAGAAATTCTAATAGTTTAAATAGTAAGTCCAATCCATTTTAAAACAACAACAACGACAACAAAATTCCACAAATTTTAAATCATATATTGCAGAACAAACATCTCAGTGCATATTTCAAACAAATGCATCAAAAAGACTCAATCAATGAAATATAATATTATTCTAGAACAGAAACCGTCAGGGTTTTTTTGCCAACAAAGGAGAAACCATATAATTCACAATGCAGATTTCCAAATGCCTTTGCAGTTCTGTCAGCAGAGCACAAACACAGAGCTGACCGAGATAAAGAAAGCAAACCAATTAACTGCTCACCGAAAACCCAGCATTTTCAGACAATACCAAAAGTGAGCTGCATTGTGCTGAGGAGGATTTTTGTGAGCTCTTTACTTTCTCAGTTCATCCTCCTTGGTGTGGACATCTGCACTGGATCAACTCTCACTCTCTCTCGTTTTCCCTATCTACTCTGTAAAAAATAACCGTGAATTTAATGGTAAAAACTGTAAAAATGCTACAGTAAAAACCTGTTAAATGGTTAACAGTAAGTTCCTCTACTATATACAGTGAAGAACTGTCTTGGACATTGCATGTAATTTTACTGTAGTATACCGTTTTCATAACATAATATAACCGTAAATTGACATTTCAATTCTCTGTATTACATTTTTTAAATTATGTTTTTAAATTGATGTTTTTTTCTTTTTTTTGTTGAAATAACTGTTTCTTCTTAGTTTTTTCTTATCAGTTTTGTACATTAGGGTTGTATGTTACGTCTAATGTTGTTAATGTTTATTGCAACATTTCAGTTTCATGTGAGTTACCATTGCGTTTAGTGTTTGTGTGAATGACACTGTGCACCTTCTACATATGTTAATATTTAAAAGCTGCTTGTGATAAGATTTGGTTCTTCATGTGACTCTCTCATCACCACCTGCTTTTGGTGGTTATCAGTGTATTACAAAGGTACAGAACAGATTTCAGTACTTCAATAGGTTGGTACATTAACAGTATATCAGTTAATGAAATTACGGAATTTCAAGGAACACTCCACTTTTTTGGAAAATAGGCTCATTGTCCAGCTCCCCTAGAGTTAAACAGTTGGGTTTTACCGTTTTCGAATCCATTCAGCCGATCGCCGGGCCTGGCGGTAGCACTTTTAGCATAGCTTAGCATAGATCATTGAATCTGATTAGACCATTAGCATCTCACTCAAAAATGACCATATATAATGACAGTATTTTTCCTATTTAAAACTTGACTCTTCTGTAGTTACATCGTGTACAAAGACGGATGAAAAATGAAAAGTTACGATTTTCTTGGCAGTTATGACTAGGAACTATACTTTCAATCTGGAGTAATAATCAAGGAACTTTGCTGCCGTACCATGGGTGCAGGAAGTGCTACGATATTATGCAGTGCCTGAAAGTGACCAGCACTAAGTTTGTGTAGATGCAGAGTTGCAGCCGGCAGGGTTGATATCATCCGTCTTTGTACACGATGTAACTACAGAAGAGTCAAGTTTTAAATAGGAAAAATATTGAAACTCTTTGGTCATTTTTGAGCGAGATGCTAATGGTCTAATCTGATTCAATGATTTAAGCTAAGCTATGCTAAAAGTGCTACCGCCAGACCCGGAGATCGGTTGAATGGATTCGAAAACGGTAAAACTCAACTGTTTAACTCTAGGGGAGTTGGAAAATGAGCCTATTTTCAAAAAAAGTGGAGTGTTCCTTTAAGTTTAAACTGTAAAACTGTAAAACCTAAAATGTTGCTACCATATTTTTATGGTGAAATTCTGGCAACCACAGCTGCCTTTTTGTACCGTAAATATTACGTATTTATTACAGTGTACAATCTATAGCTAAAAAAATATATAAATTATTAAAATGTATTAAAATGTGAATTTTTTAAAATATTTTTTAAAAAAATGTTCACAAATACAACGGAAGCGTTTCAAGGGCAAGTAACTTCTGTATTAAAGGTATAGTTCACCCAAAAATAAAAAAGATTCTGTTATTAATTAATCACCCTCATGTCATTCCAGACCCATAAGACCTTCATTCATCTTCGGAACACAGATTAAGATATTTTGATGAAATCCAAGATCTTTCTGACTAGGGATGTGCGGTATACCGGTACTGGTAAAATACGGTATATATTTTATTTCAAACGGTTCGATACTATCATTTTGATCAAATCAGTATTTTATATGCTGCTGTTCCGAAGTTCCGAAGTGCTTCCCAAATTGCTGCGAAACGAGTAAATGTGACAACAACAACACAATGGATTATCAAACAGCTGAAACTCCATCAACGCGCTCGAAGCCAGTAAATAAAGATAAGAACAGAAGTGAAATTTGGCATTATTTTGCATACAAAACAGATGATAATGGTGAACGAGCTGACCTTACTCCACATGTATGTAAGCTTTCCTATAAATCATGTGTAAATCATATGTTTTTTCTTTGGCTATCTGAGTCTGTAATCTGAAAACAATCAGAGAGGAAAAGATAATAACGTGATTTTGAATACTCTTACTGTTAGAATAACACTTTACAGTTAAGCAACCTTTGTTAAAATTCATTAAGTAAGCTGACCTAACAGATTACAGCACGTATTAATCAAGTCAATAATTAGTTATAAATGATAAATGAACTAATACATGTTTATTATGTTAACATTACTTACTAAATTGTTTTCAATTCACTTATCTATTAAGGCTGGTTATTTTGTCACCTATGGTATTGATTTAGTATCGATACCAAGGTATCACATTCTGGTATCATACCGAAGCCAAAATTATGGTATCGAGCCGTCCCTATTTCTGACCCTGTATTACAACTGACACGTTCAAGGCCCAAAAGGGAGTAAGGACATCGATAAAATAGTCTGTGTGACCAGGGTTGCCAGGTTTTCACCACAAAACGTGCCCAATTGCTACTCAAAACTAGCCCAAAACTAGACCAATCGCATTTCGGTGGTGGTCCCCTGGTAAAAATACCATTCTGGTAGGTAAAATACGCATTTTATGTTGGGGCTTCCCCTGGTAAAATTCGCATTCCAGGGGATAAATATCACGTTACTGGGGTCGCCCAATATCGCGGAAAAAACGCAGACTTGGCAACACTGCATGTGACATCAGTGGTTCAACCTTAATTTTATGAATACTTTTTTCTTGCGCATACACAAGAGTATCACGACGCATATACGATACTCGTGTGAATGCATATCCAAGATAAAGCGGAAGAAATTATTGAATAAAGTCATTATTTTCGTTTTCTTTGCACACTAAAAATATTCTCATAGCATCATAAAATTGCAGTTGAACCACCAGTCCTTACTACCTTTCTGTGCCTTGAACGTGTCAATTGCATTGCTGTCTATGCAGGGTCAGAAGGCAAAAATATCTTAATTTGTGTTCTTACGGGTTTGGAACGACATGAGGGTGAGTAATTAATGACAGAATTTTCATTTTTGGGTGAACTGTCCCTTTAAATAGTCATAAATTTGTGTCCTCAAGTCCAAAACAAATTTAATATAACTTCCGAATCTGCTAGATCTCCAAAAGGCATGATTCTAAACACACAGCCAATGATAAGATATCTTTCAGTCATCTTTTGCTGAATTGGCTTAATTTGCCAGTAAACTCCTCCTAAGAGTTTTCCTCTCTCTCAGAGAGCAGGAAACGTGGATGTGTGTGTGTCCGTTAGGGGAAACAAGAAAAAGAGAGGGGCGGAAGAAGAGTAGGAGGCGGAAACTCAGAGAGCAGAGAGTAGGATGACTCTGTTATTGTACCGAGAGCGGCACAATCACAACTGCAGGGCCGCAGCTCTCCAGAGGGCCATTGTCTGGGTGTGCACTCGCTGACACGGGCGAGGGAGCGACCCGTCCCTTTTCCGAGCAACTCGAGTTCCCACACAACACCCTCTGTGCCTCTGTGTCTTCTGCTGGCCATGTTTCGCTCTGGAAACTGGGTCAAGTTTGTGGAACTAAGCACAGTCAGCTCAATTACAGCTATTCTGAAGGCTCGCCTGCTTTTGCTGCTGTGCATCTCGTGTGTAAATTGTGGGAATGTGAGGCTGTTGAACCCCATCTGACTGCTTCAGTGGCTCTTTTAATGCATCTGTTCTGTCTGCTGGCTCTCACAGACCAAAGACACATTGTATTTAAGTATAAAGTGACAAAAGACAGACCAACTGAAAATAAAGACTTCTATCATGAACACTTTTATTAGTCATATGTGCATGTAAAGAAGATTAAGTGATCCAAATAAAGATAATTGATCAGATTCTAGAGATAAACAGTTTTTCAATAAGTAATAGGTTATAAAACCCAACATTCCATTCAAATTCCGTTTACATAAATTCATTATAATTATATACATAAATAATTTTTTACTTTGTCAAATGAGAAACGCATAGCATTGTAAGCTTAACTGTCAGACATAAATCATGAATAACTGGACAACAGATTGCAAAAACATAATTAATAATTGATTGTGTTTATTTTTGTACAATATAAAAATAGAATGAATTATATTTAAAAATCTTTAATATATAAAAAACTTGTATGTAATTATTTTTTAAATGATAAACAAATGCATTAAAACGTAAAAAGTAAAATATAGCTTATCTATTATTATAATTATTAATTATATATAATTAGTTGTATAAATATATTTAAAAATATATGTAATATACTAATTATATATAATATAATTATTAATAATATTTATGAAATCAATTGCAATAGGTGATAATAAATGTTTTTAATAGTAATTATTACTATTATATATACACACTATAATTAGTAATAATATTTATGAAATCTATTTAAATAGTTATTATTTTGAAATTGTATTTATTATTATCTTATGTAATACGTTATATAATTAAATAATTATATTTAAAAAAATATTTTTATATCATTATTTTTAAATAAATTATTAAAAATATAAACATAATTAGATTATATAAACATTATATAAACAAATTATTTACTATTCATCATTAGATTAATTATATATAATTAGTTAAATAAGTATATATAAGAATATATGTAATATACTAATTATATATCATAATTAGTAATAACATTCATGAAATCTATTTTAATTGTAATTATTATTATTATTATTATATTTTATTTTTTATCTTATGTTATATAATTATTAAAATGACAAATTTAAATTTGTAAAATGAATAAAATACATACAATACATGAATACACATGAATATTTAAATATACTCTTATTTCATTAATAGTAATAAATTAAAATAAAATAAAATATTTCTATTGTTTCAGTTCAGTTATAATTGTAATATTGTAATCAGTATCAACTTATAGATCAAAAAACCAAGTTGCTTTTTTATCGTAGTAATCGGCGATACAGCCATTTACATTCAAAAAAAGATTTGAAAAAAAGTACTTGCTTTGTATAGACTGGGCACATTCCAGCTGAACTTTAATTGAGTGGCTCGGCAAAGCAGCTAGACAATGTGGCATTGTGAAGTCCAAAATTACCCAGTGACATCACCTTTGAGGAAAAGAGGACAATGCAGCGCATAGCATTCAGAAATGCAGGGCAAACATTCATTCACCCAAATACATCACTGAACACAATCCCAAATACACTTACACTCACAAAACAAATTCTAGGGAAAGCAGCTGTGCGGTCTTGAGGCAAGGGCATTGTGGGTAAGGGGATATGTCCTGCAGCTGTAGCTTCCTGTCTGGGCTGACGACAGCAGTTTCTATCATCCCTAACCTTCTGCTTCCTATTCCTCTCCTCCACACACCCCCAGAAATGACATACCATCAGTCCTCCATTAACTAGCACGCTCTCACTCAGCTCTGGACCCTCCCATCTGGACCGCTTCCAACAAAACACTACAAAAATCATAGTATACACCATATCTACATCACGCACCATCTGTGCCTGTTTAGTGGTTTTATCCACAGACCATGTTGGGTTTCTCCTGTAATGGCGAGGAATGAGGGTTCAGATCCTACAAGCTTAATATGCAGAATACCGCGACCACACGATCCTTAAAAAAGCTTATCAGCTGTCTGATTCAGGGTGGGTTGACGTCACGTGCCACAGCTATACAAGACACACGAGCAGGGCCGATACTTTGATGAACACCAGTCAAGGTCACATGGAGGCCACATTGACATCAGTGCGAGATGGCTGTAATTTAAAGCTCAGTATTTTAGTGGATGACAGCTCGCTGGGTGGGGTCAATTACAGAGGAACAACAGGCCACATAATTGAAAGGGAAGAGATGAAGGCTTTGAGGATGACACCATGGTTATTGATGGCTTAATGAGCTTGGGGGGAAAAATCCTCCTGCAACAAGTTGCAGTACATTGTGGTCATCTGAAGACATGCTCAACGGGCTTGTGCACTGCTCAGGATTAAATTTTAAAGAAGTTTAAAGAAATGTAAGAACTGCAGCTTCTAACTAGAAAAACAATGTTTGTTGAGAAGTGTTGTTTGAACTACTTTAAGTTCAAAGTTTTATAGGCCTTATGAAGAGAAAGAGAATGCTAAACAGACAGACAGACAGATAGATAGATAGATAGATAGACAGATAGATTGATAGATAGAAAGAAAGAAAGAAAGAAAGAAAGAAAGAAAGAAAGAAAGATCCATTGTTCCTAAGAGGTTTCCTAAGTTCCGTCGTTACCAACATAGTTCAGCAATTCTGTGTTTCCCAAAACCATAATTCAAGTGAACATTCGCAAACAGCGTCACAAATTTCCGTGGCTGCAACTACAACTCTCGACCTGTGGTTAGAGGCATAGTTTCTTGTTAGTAAAACATATAGGCTTAAATAAACTCTGCTCTTGAGCACAGTAAGCAAGCTAACATGAAGTACAATGTATATCTACCATTCTATCTATATGTAAATGCATTTTAACTTATGTATTTTTGTGCAACGCTGTTTTTGAAGAGTGCGCATGTGCAGAAATGCCTAAGGGAACCCTGGAGTGTGACATAAGAGGGGACCCACGATGAATCACACATTGAATAAAGCAAAATAAAAGGGAGCAAAAATAGTAAATTAGTCATCAGATGCCATGTTCAATACAGCAGCATCTTAGAGATCTCTAATCAGTTAAATAGCAGAAGTTTTTACTCCACCACATGTATGATGTCATTAACAACGGCCCTATATTGTTTAACTAATGTGGTTCAAACGATGGAGATGTGACCATGTTCAGGAAACAGTCATGACTAGCTAGTTTGTTTCCACAACAATGCATCGTACTATGGTGGTTAATCACTTCGTTGTATGGAAAAAGTACCCCAGAACGAAAAAACGAAAGGAACGACAGCCAGACAAAAAGTAAGAATGAAGAACAACAGAAAGAACAAATGAATGACAGACAGACAGAATGAATGAAGGAACGACAGACAGAAAGAAAAAAGAAAGAAGGAAAGACAGACAACGACTGAACAAACGAATAAACAAACAAACAAACTTAAAGTTCAAAGGTTTATAGGCCTTACCAAGAAATAGAGAATGAAAGAATGTTAAACAGACAGAAAGAAAGAAAGAAACAATCAAACAAAAAAAGAAAGAACAAACAAACAAATGACAGACAGACAGACACTCAGAATGATTGAAGGAACGACAGACAGAACGAACAAACAAATGACAGACAGACAGAACAAATGAATAAATGACAAACAGAAGGAATGAACAAACGAAGAAACAGCAGACAGACAGAAAGAAGGAACGAAAGCAAAGGAACAACAAACAGAAAGAAAGAACAATCTTACGACAGAAAGAATGAACAAACAAACGAAAGAACGAATGAAAGGAAAGACAGAAAAAAAAGAAAGAAAAAAAGAAAAACAAATGACAGACAGACAGAATGAATGAGCGACACACAGAAACAGGGAACAAACAAATGAACGAACAAACTACTGACAGACAGACAGAAAGAAGGAACGAAGGAACGACAGACAGAATGAACAAACGAACATCAGACAGACAGACAGAACAAACAACTGACAGACAGACAGACAGAATGAATGAACAAACTACTGACCGACAGACAGACAGAAAGGAGGAATGAACAAACGAACGAACAACAGACAGAATGAACAAACTAACAGACAGACAGACAGAACAAACAACTGACAGACAGAGAGACAGAAAGAGGGAATTAACAAACGAACGAACAACAGACAGAATGAACAAATAAACATCAGACAGACAGAACAAACGACTGACAGACAGACAGAACAAACGAACGAACAAACGACTGACAGACAGACAGACAGAACAAACGAATGAACAAACTACTGACAGACAGAAAGAAGGAACGAACAACAGACAGAATGAACAAATGAACATCAGACAGACAGACAGAACAAACGACTGACAGACAGACAGAACGAACGAACGAACAAACTACTGACAGACAGACAGAAAGAAGGAATGAACAAACAAACGAACAACAGACAGAATGAACAAATGAACATCAGACAGACAGAACAAACGACTGACAGACAGAAAGAACGAACGATCAAACAAACTACTGACAGACAGACAGACAGACAGAAAGAAGGAATGAACAAACGCAGGAACGACAGACAGAATGAACAAACTAACATCAGACAGACAGACAGAACAAATGACTGACAGACAGACAGAACAAATGAACAAACTACTGACAGACAGACAGACAGAACAAACGACTGACAGACAGACAGAACAAATGAACAAACTACTGACAGACAGACAGAACAATTGAACAAACTACTGACAGACAGACAGACAGAACAAACGAACAAACAAACTACTGACAGACAGACAGACAGAAAGAAGGAATGAACAAAGGAACGTCAGACAGACAGAAGGAACAAAAGGAAAGACAGACAGAAAGCAAGATAGAAAGAACGAAAGAAATAAAGAAACAAAGAAACAAAGAAAGAAACAAAGAAAGAAAGAAAACAAATGTAAGACAGAACAAATGAACGACAGACAGAAAGAAAGAAGGAACGAACAAATGTCAGACAGGCAGACAGGACGAACAAACAAACAAATGAATGACAGACATTTCATCCCATGAGATGTTTTCTGGTTGGAGGATAATGCTAACATTTCAGATTCTGCAAACCACAGGGATGATGCTTTTATTGACTGACTTTCACATTCACACTTTCACTCACATAAAACATTTGGAGATTGAGTGTCTCTTCTAGACCTGCAACCAAGTATTATGAAGTTGCATTATGACACTCTGCAACCAATCAGAAAATGAACAGCAGTCAAGAGATACCAGAGAAACATCAAGTACAGCGAATATGACAATCCCAAAACAAGGCAAGTGTCAGCTCTTAACCAGGTGGAATTTATAGTGAAGGAACAGAGCAGCCTTTTGCTATATCTTTTCCCATCTTCTCCGCACCGCAGTCATAAGACTAGGCACGCGGTAATGAGAGTTGCATTTGTACATTTGCACAACAACATTTTAGTGTTAATATTGTTGTGTGCTTTTGGCATTTTTCTATTTAGCTTTACTAATTTTTAATTTATTTAAATTCAGCTTTAGGTTGAGTAATTTAAAGATAAAGGTCTCGGATTTCATCAAAAATATCTTAATTTGTGTTTCAAAGATGAACGAAGGTCTTACAGGTTTGAAATGGCATGAGGGTGAACTATCTCTTTAAGTACTTCAACGTACACATATTAATTTATTTAAATGTTGCCATATTATGCTATATTTCAATTAATGAAAACATTTTTAACAGTTTAATTTTAATTTTAGTTCATAACAACACTAATCTAGCAGGTGGAAGAGTGGACAGTTTGAAAGTATCCTTTTCTTAAAGGGACAGTTCACCCAAAAATGAATATTCTGTCATCATTTCTGGGTATTATGTTGTTCCAAATCTGTATGACTTTCTTTATATGGAACAAAAAGTGTTTTAATGTCCACACAATCAAAATCAAAGAAGTCTGAGTTTGTTTTGGACACAACTGACTTTTACTGTAAGGACAAAAACAGCTGAGACACATTTAGACTCAGAAAGCCAAAACAACATGAAAATTCTTATCTTTTAGTTCTAATCACTGCTCCCAGCCATATCTTGGCTGCTACTTTGCATGACTAATGGGATAGAGGACGAGTGATTAGAAAAAGCTCTTCCAGCTTTATTCTGGGCCTCAGCATCTGACCTTCTTTCAAGAAGGGGTTAATACACTGGTCATCCACAGCAAGCCCCTGTGATGACTGCCTTTGATTTCCACTCTTTGAGCACACAAGTGTAGAAGGGCCTACAGGGTCGCACACAAGGACCTTTCCGGCCCCTGTGTATCGTAATAACTCTGTGTGATTTCTCTACAGACAAGAGCCGCCCTTGACGGCTGCGCTCGGGCCGAGGAATGCTGGAGTGAGAGACAGTGTCAGGCCTGTGTGGACCCATCAGGCTCACAAGCTGCAGAAGAGAGAAGCCTTTGTCTATTTGGCCATGGGTATTTATAGATGTAAGCCATGTGCATAAGGAACTGGAGGAATCAGTGCAATTCAGACCCCCCCCCCCCCCCCCCCCCCACCACCACCACCACCACTCCCACCTTTCACAGTTAAGACAAGAACGCAATAAAATTCAAAATTTCATTTAAAATGTTTTTCATTTAATTTGAAGGTGTAAGATTTACCTACGTGTCTAAACTCACTAATGCTCTGCACAAGATGCAAGCCAGCACTTAAAAGGGCATTTCCAAAACCCCCCATTACTAAAAACAGCAACAAGTAGCTGATGGGCTGTTTTTTCCTGGCATCCATGCAAACAAACTCAGAGTTGAACACACATTCTCAAGCGGATTTCCTGCATGAGAGGCAAGGAAGTCTTCTTTCAGATCATGAATAGCCATCATGCTGAACTGGCCTTCAACCAGCTCAAAACAGCAGGATGAAGGAACTGATAGCTGGGTCAGTGGAAAGTTAGGGACATGAAGAATACAGGATGAGAGGGTGAGATATACACTATCAGTCAAAAGTTTTTGAACAGTAAGATATTTAATGTTTTTTTTTGTTTGTTTGTTTGTTTTTTTGTTTTTTTTTTGTTTTTTTTCAAAAAGCCTGCATTTATTTCATCCAAAGTACAGCAACAACAGTAAAATTCTGAAAGATGTCATTTATTCCTGTGATTTTAAAGCTGGATTTTGAGCATCATTACTCCAGTCTCCAGTGTCGCATGATCCTTCAGAAAAGAAATCATTCAAATATTCTGATTTGCTGCTCAAAAAACCTTTATTATTATTAATATTATGATGAAATCAGCTGAATAGAATTTTTCAGGTTTCTTTAATGAATAGAAAGTTTGGAAGAACATTTATCTGAAATAGAAACCTTTTGTAACATTATAAATGTCTTTCTCATCACTTTTGATCAATTTAAAGCATCCTTGCTAAATAAAAGTATTAATTTCTATAATTTCTTTCCCCCCCAAAAAATAAAAAAAAATTAAAAAAAATTATACTGACTCCAAGCTTTTGAATGGTATAGTGTATAATGTTACAAAAGTTTTTCTTTCAGATAAATATTGATCTTTGGCTATTTCTATTCATCAGAGAATCCTGAAAAAAATATCTCAACTGTTTTAAATATTGCTAATAATAATAATAATAAAAATGTTTCTTGAATAGCAAATCAGCATATTAGAATAATTTCTGAAGGATCATGTGACAGTAATGTTGCTGAAAATTTAGCTTTGATCACAGGAATAAATTACATTTTAAAATATATTCAAATATAAAGCAGTTATTTTAAATAATAAAAATATTTCACAATGTTACTGCTTTTGCTGTACTTTGGATCAAATAAATGCAGGTTGGTGAGCAGAAGAGATTTCTTTAAAAAAAACTGTTCAAAAACTATTGGCTGGTAGTGTATTTTTATATATTTTACAGCAGTAATGTCATTTACCAGCATGGTTGTGAAAGGTCTTGCTTGCAGCATTAACTGTTATTATTTTTGTTAAACAGTATGATTTCCTTACACTACACATATTCATTTGGGCCTTCAACAAAATATAATTTTGAGGTAAACAAAAGAAATCAGAAAAACAATATTTATTCAGTATGTGTCATTCCACAAAATAGCAGCCTTTTGATTTTAAAAAGGTGAATTTTAAGTATATTTAATAAAGCTTTTGTACATAACAGCATATGCATTTAGAAGCAAGTAAATTTTTATTTACTGTAAAAAAAAAAAAAAAAAAAAAAAAAAAAAATCATGCCAAAACGGTTGATTTTTCAAGATTGTCCCTTACCACATGATGAAAGGGTGATGATGTCATTATGACATCATTATGTTTTTTTAATGAATTGTACATCTTTACCATAAGGGGGAGTTATGATGCTAACAAAACTGACACATATTCTGGTGACATAATAACAAGTCATTTAAAAAACAAATGATATCCACTAAAATCTATATAAAACGGTTATAACTGTAAATTATAAGGCATAGTAATTAATGAAATAATTAGTTAAACAAACCAAAAGCCATTCTTTTAGTTAAATTACCCTAGTCTGACACAGACATAGTGATGACATGTTTTCCATCCATTCAGATATTAACCATATATTGCATCACTAACAGAACTGTTTAAGTGTGATGATAAGGTTTCCTTTTCATCCCAAAAAAATATATAAATGTGTAACAACATTCACCTTCTAGCACAGGTACACAGAAAATGTGCGATTGACTTACTTTAGTGATGATAATGAGCTAAAATAATGCATTATTACTTTTTTCGAAGACAAAAACTGTACGGCTATTTTTGTGTGAAAAAAAAAAAAATCACACTTACAACTGGAATCGCTAATCTCCATGTCGAAGAGAATAATTTTTCTTGAGTACTCCGTAACTGACTTCAGCAGTCCCTCCTCACTGTAATGTACACCAGCATCTCGTGCAGCGCGCGTGTGGCCAACACTACACTTTTGACAGGGGCGCGTGGAGACCACTCCGAATCTCTCTGCTCATCCGGGTCCTAGTGCTCGTCAGGTAATAAACAGCTAGTTCACAGAGACAAAACAGCGAATATCATCCTGCTGGTGTTTTTAACCGTCTGATGCGTGAATTATGATTTTTTCCAACACAGTGTTTGGAGAGAGATACACATCTGTCCACAATAGTAAATAACTTGTGTATCTGCAGTAAATGACTGGTGTATCAGCACTTACATTTGAATGTACCATTAAAAAAATACATAAATAAATAAATAAATAAATAAATAAATAAAAAAGGTGGTCACACTTACGGGTCGGAGTCAAAGGTAGGCCTAATCATTCAGATGGTTTGGATTTATTTAGCATCAACAGTTTAAGTTTAGCACCCTCCAGAGGTAGAGGAATGACAAGGTCTTTATACAGTTATTTAATATAAAATCATGTAATTTTCACCAAATATACATGAGTAAATCTTATATTTGAATAATCCTTTCAAAAAGAAAAATGTAGCACAGATAGTGATATCTAATAGTATCTATCTATCTATCTATCTATCTATCTATCTATCTATCTATCTATCTATCTATCTATCTAATATTATCTAACCCAAAATTTGCCATATAACAAAATAATGGGGAACAATTTCTATTTAAACATATTTCATGAAAAGTGAAGTTTCTTAAGTTAATGGCATGTTTTTTATATAGTCTAAAACTACAACCACAAAACATGTTTGTTACTTGAAATAAAATAAAAACTTCAAACATGTTTTATTTTAGCTCATTTTCAAGGACACATTTCACATTTTCCATTTGTTGTAATAACAAGCTAAAATTGAAATGAAAACTATACAGACATATAAAAATTTATTACATCCAAAATGAAAGTGTATGTTTACATATGTGTGTGTACTGTGTGTGTGTATACTGTGTATGTTTATACATGCACACACATACATTTATATATTAAGGAAACATATGTTAGATTTATATATAAAACACTTATATATAATCTAAATTATATATATATATAATCTAAATTATAGATTATTTGTATTTATATATTTAATAAATATACAGAGTACACACACATGTAATATATTTTGGATGCGATTAATCGTTTGACAGCCCTAAAAAATACAACTAATAAAAATAAATAAAAATAGGTGAACTAATAAAAAACGAAACCATCACAAAACAATGACTAAAATTTTAACTAAAATTAAAATGAAAACAGAAAAAAATAAAAACGTACTGAAAATAGTAGGCTAATACAAGCTATAATAAACTATAAAATAACACTGGTTTATGTTCTTCTATGCATTATTTTGGTACGTTTGTATGTTTCAAAGCAGGTCATTTAATATAGACAGACCTAAAAAAAAAAATACTATTAAACAATTTATTCATCATGATTAGGCCTGTCACAACACTGAAATCAACAAATATGCTAAAGAGAACAGGCAAAGTGTAATTCTAAAGTTTTAATGGGGATTTCAAAAATGAAAGATTTTAAAATAGACACTTCTGCTCTTTCCAATCCACACCTTTTCAGTCTCTTCTCCAGTTATGAAATTCTATGGAACCCTAAAGAGCCCACCCCCTTTGCGGTCTTTTGAAATCTTATAGGCCAATGACCTGTCAGTCAACAAAAAACAGAACGTCTATTGGCTAGCAGGTCAAAAAAAATAGGTGGTTCATGAAATACGTCTCCCAAACTGCTGCACATATCATCGCATCGGGGGTGCGGGAAACGCAGGATTTCCTGTGGTATTGCTGAACTGGCCACATCCAAGTTTTAGATTCGCAGAAGTACCTAGTCCATTTTAACCTCCATCGATTTAATGTCTTAATCAAAACCTTCTCATCTGTACGTGCTCTAGACTACACCTCGACATAGTTAGTCTTGAAAGAAGGCATCAAAAATGTCCGAAGCCACAGTGGCCGATACTCGCCGGTTAAACTCTAAACCGCAGGACCTGACGGACGCTTACGGCCCTCCCAGCAACTTTCTGGAAATCGACGTGTACGACCCGCAAACTATAGGAGTCGGCCGCAATCGCTTCACCACTTACGAAGTCCGGATGAGGGTAGGTTGGCCCAGTGAATGAGTGTGGTTGTGTTTGTGTCAGAGAGGCTGCGGCTCGGTTCGGCCTAGCTAGCATACGCGCTAATGCTAACTAACACCCCATTCGACGTGAAAGAATCTTGCCTTTTGCAAAGCTTTTAAAGCGTTTTTTAATTACATGAGCTGCTAGGTTTTGGTATAGAATAGTTTTTCTGTGTGAGCAAGTTTGGTTTGAGCAGTTTCGGCCGAGAGAGACTGAGCTAATTTAGCTGTTGTTGTTAACGTTACTCTGTCAACCATCAACAACCTCTATCGAATTGCATCTAAGCCATTAAGATAAACATTTGAGGCCTTTACTGTTACAAATGCGTGATTTTGTAGGTTTATAACATCTGTTAGTTTGTGTTAGACGAATTCGAGAACATTCTGCACCGTGTACACAGCTAACATATCAAGACATTATTTAATAATCATGTGACTTATTCTGCTTTCTCCGTTGAAATCCAGACAAATCTTCCCATTTTTAAACTGAAGGAGTCGTGTGTTAGACGAAGATACAGCGACTTCGAGTGGCTGAAGAATGAGCTGGAAAGAGACAGCAAGGTATCACGTCCTGAAGCCCTTGCAGGAAACATCTTGCACCATAAAATAATTGTATTGAACATATAGTTGTCTTTACATGTCCTTTACAAAACGTTTTACTTAAAAAGATTGTAAGAAACTCTTACAAATAACAGTAGAAATAGGACAGCTTGTTGAACCTTTAGCCAAAATATTTTAATAATTAAAATGTATGAGTTTTGTATCATATTAGTATGAAACACTCTAAAAAATGTTGGGTTAAAAACAACACAAGTTGGGTTAAATATGAACAAGCCCAGTGATTTGGTTGTTTTGGTTAAATGTTTAACACAACCTGCTGGGCAGTTTTAATTAACTAAACTATGAAAATTACTGTATTTTTTAAATTAATTTATTTATTTAATTATTTTAAATGAACCCAGAATTGGTTGGAAATGAATATTTATTTATGTGTTTGACCTTGTGATATGTTCACCTTTTGATTATCACTGATTTGTCCAGTAATTATGTGTCTTATTTTTAATTTTCAGTTGGTGATTTTCAAATAATAGTTGAGTTGAGAGGAAAAAACACGTCAGCTTTATTCAAACTAAGCAAAAATATGCTATTTAGTGTGGTTATTGATATATATTGTTTTTTATAACAGTATAGCAGGCTACTTGCATAAAATGAATATAAATTTCAGTTGTCAATCTAAATATCCTAATAATATGTCTTCGTAAGATTAAATGTAAATGTTTATATATATATATATATATATATATATATATATATATATATATATATATATATATATATATATATACACATACACACACACACTACTAGTCAAAAGATTTTTAATGGGTTTTTTTAGGCCTGTCAAATGATTAATCGTGATTAATCGCATGCAAAATAAAAGTCTGAGTTTGCCTAATATATGTGTGTGTACTGTATATATAAATAAAAATATTTTGTACATAACACATTTCTCTTAAATATATACATTAATTTGTGTGTATTTATATATACATAATAATTGCACACAGTACACACACATATTAGGCAAACTCAAACTTTATTTTGCATGCGATTAATCATTTGACAGTCCTAGTTTTTTTTTTTTTTTTTTTTTTTTAAAGAATCAGTAAAATGTTGAAATATTCTTGCTATTTAAAATAGCTGTTTTCTATTTGAATATATTTTAAATTGTAATTTTGTGATTTCAAAGCTAAATTTTCAGCATCATTGCTCCCGTCTTCAGTGTCACATGATCCTTCAGAAATCATTCTAATATTCTGATTTGCTGTTCAAGAAATATTTACTATTATTATTGTCAATATTTAAAACAACTGAGTACATTAATAGGATTCTTTAATAAATAGAAATATCCAAACATGAGCATTTATCTGAAATAAAAAGCTTTTGTAACATTATATATAATGTTATATACTTGAGCTTGAGTATTTATTTATTTTTTTAGTATTTTTAATAAATGTTTTCAGAATCAGAATATTAGAATGATTTCTGAAGGATCATGTGACTGGAGTAATGATGTTGAAAATTCAGTTTTGAAATCACAGGAATAAATTATATTTTAAAATATATTCAAATAGAAACCAATTATTTTAAATAGTAAAAATATTTTTAAAATGTTACTGTTTTTGTCTTTGGATCAAATAAATGGAGGCTGGTGAGCAGAGACAAAACATTACAAATCTTACTGTTCAAAAACTTTTGACTGGTAGTGTATACACGTTTTCAGAATGATACTAAAAGGCATACTGAAAAAGTATAAACTATCAGACGACAGAAGTCATGTAGTATCATGTGCGCAACAGGTTTTTCAAGTTTTTAATCATGTTGATCATTAAGAAGCCTGAGAAATTAATCTTTTAAAAATGACGCAGTATGCTATATAGGGTTAAAATGGGTTTTAAAATGTGTTAAAATATTTCCTAGATTGTTGTGCCTCCATTGCCTGGAAAGGCATTGAAGAGACAGCTTCCCTTCCGTGGAGATGAGGGCATTTTTGAAGAGTCCTTCATTGAGGAGAGACGAGCTGGGCTTGAACAGTTCATCAACAGGTTAGCCATCGAAATGACACCTAATGGACGCTTCTAAATTATAGATGAAGTACAAGACGATCAATCAAACTACTAATGTTTAAGGGCCTAAAATGATGAAAAAAGTATGTCCAGATTGCATACATAAATAGATTGCTCATATTCCTCTTCAGAATTGCAGGTCATCCTTTGGCCCAGAACGAACGCTGTCTTCACATGTTCCTGCAAGAAGAAAGTATTGACCGGAACTACATTCCTGGAAAAGTACGGCAGTAGGGTTTTCCAAACTGGGACAAGGGAGGGTCTTCTTTCTTCGCTTGTCAGCTTCTATTCCCATTCGTCTGCAAACAAAGTGCAGAGTAACATTTATTTTTACACCGAGCAAAATCTAGATACCTGATGAACCGTGCAGGACTTGGTTTTATTTAACAGATCATGTTTTGTACATGTGTCTGAGAGTTTCTCTTTACACACACATTGTATTTCTTTTACATCTATACAATGTACTTGTTAGTGTGTGTGTATACATTATATAACTATACATTAAGCTGTAGCACTGTAAAGCAAAGAGCGTTGTTGGCTCATATCTTTGTCCTCTCTGGCGGCTGTTGAAAGAACACGTGCTTTTCAAGAGTCGGGGTGTCACTCCAAACAGTGCAAATGCGTAACAATATTTTAGAGGATAAGGAAGATGGTCAAAAATGTATAGCGTTACACAGTTTGACAATAGCAAGCTTTAAACAAAATGTTCTGGGATGCGTTTCAGACAGGTTTTTGGAGCTTGTAATTGTTTTTGTAGTCATGTGACCATCCGCAAGACTGTAAAACTCTAGCCAGTATTCATAATCGCAAATGGAACTTGTATATAATGTTGCTTGTTACTCCCTTAAATATGGAAGCGTGGTACACTCTTAAAAATAAAGGTGCTTCACGATGCCATAAAAGCCTTTTTTTTTTTTTTTTTTTTTTTTTTATTTATTTATCTTTCCGTTTTACAAAAGGCTCTTTGTGGCGAAAGAAGGCTCCGATTATATAAAAAAAAAAAAAAAATGACTGAATGGTTCTTCTATGGCATCGCTGTGAAAAACCTTTTAAAGCACCTTTATTTTTAAGAGTGTACAATGTTTTTATCTCAGAATTCAGAATTTTTTCATAATTCTGCCTTTTCTTGTGATTCTGAGGGGGGAAAAGGCATAACAGATATTAGCTCATATTTATGAGAAGAAAAGTAAGAATTGTGAGAAACTCATATTTGCAATTTAAAAAAAGGGATAATTTGTGAGGAGGGGAAAAAGTCGCAGTTACCTGTTTTTTTCCTTTTATTTAGAAACAATTTGCGAGATGTGAGCTCAGAATTGTGAGGAAAAAGTCAAATTTGTGAGAACTCCGTTACCTTTTTTTTTTTTTTTTTTTTTTTCTGAGGCAGAAACAAGCTTCCATATATGACTGTCCACTACATAATTTAAATAAAATTTAAAAGCACCACTTCATTAAAATATGAATGTTGCATTTCAATCTGATTAAAGCACTTCAGTTTTTTCCAAGCATCTTGGATTATGAAGAGATTAGAGCCTTTTAATTTGAATTTTATGTGAGAAGATTAATGCTAATGTTCACAGACTCTGTTAGCAAACAAATAAGTTCCAAAACCTGCTAAATAAAGTATATATCAGGCCTGTTAAGTATGTGTTACGCATTAATAGGCTTTAAGTAGTTGGAAGGTATGTCCTAAAAACTGATATTAGAGGTGAAGTGCTGTAATGTCCGTTTGTCAACCACTGTGGAGTTGTCCAAAGTAATCAACAAATGTACCTATTTTTGGTATGAAATAAGTGCTTAAGACCTGTATTGTAAGTCTATGAGTCGTGCGAAAGACCCAAAAACGGCTCTCTAGGAGGACAAAATATGTGCCAACTGTGTAAAGGTTGTCCTGCCAAAGTTTAGTCATTTTCCTCAGAATGACTCTATATTTATGTTATCTCCTGTGTTCATCGATTTGTGCCTGTGACGTTTGTCTGTAAATAAAGTAAAACGAAATAGAGCACCGGCTGGAGATTTTATAATATCAGAACTTGTTTTCCTTATTGTGTTTATTCTCTCTTCCATTTTAGGTGTGAATGAAGTAAGTTTTTGTTTTTTTTACTCTCAGTATGTTGTAACTGATGTGGGGCAACAATGTCTGCATGAATGCTAATAATTCAAATCAATTATATGTTGGGGAAAACGCCGTCTCCTGGTCGTACTTACAAAACTCATTTTAATGTTGTCTTACATCCTGTCGCTTTGCTAATTTTTATTTTGCATCTGCTTGTCATGTCCTTTAGTCAACGTGTACTTGTAAAAATACTGCCGTCTGCACGTCTTGATTGCATGCTTTGTGTTGTAATTTTTTATTTTTTAAAGGAATGGTTCACCTAGGAATGTATATTTGCTAAAAAATGTACTCACTTTTAGGACATCCAAGATATAGATGAGTTTCTTCATTGGAAAAGATTTGGAGAAATTTTTCATTGCATCACTTGCTCACTAATGGATCCTATGCAGTGAATGGGTGCTGTCAGAAGGATAGAAACATCACAATAATCCACACGACTCCAATCCATCAACCGAAGTCTTGTGAAGCGAAAAGGTGTGTGTTTGTAAAAAACAAATTTAGCATGAAGATGTTTTTAACTTTAAACCGTTGCCTTGAGGCTAGTCCCTTATGCATAATGTTGCATTCTCCAGTGAAAAAGTCGTCTGAATCATGCACATTTGAAGCACTGTCAAAATAGCTCTAAACCAGAGGTCTCAAACTCGATTCCTGGAGGGCCACAGCTCTGCAGAGTTTAGCGCCAACCTGCTCCAATTCGCACCTGCTTAATAGTTTCTAGTAATCCTGAAAACCTTAATTAGTTGGATCAGTGGTGCAGAGCTGTGGCCCTCCAGGAATTGAGTTTGAGACCACTGCTCTAAACGATAGCAGTTGATTTTGCGTGAGAGGTCAACAGGGGATAGACTTTTTTTCACTGGATGACGTGTTAGGGATTATGGAAGCAATGGTTTTAAAATTAAAACACTTTAATGATGGATTATTTACTTGCACAGCTTTTCACAAGATGTTAATTGATGGACTGGAGTGCTGTGGATTACTGTGATGTTTTTATCAGCTGTTTGGAGTCTCATTCTGACGGCACCCATTCACTGCAGAGGATCCATTAGTGAGCAATGCTAAATTTCTTATCTACATTTTGGATGGCCTGTGGGTGAGAACATTTCAGCTTTTTTTTTTTTGGGTGAACTCACTTCCAGAACAAAAATTTACGGATAATTTACTTACCCCTTTGTCATCCAAGATGGTCGTGTCTTTCTTTCTTCAGTCGTAAAGAAATTGTTTTTTGATGAAAACATTTTTAGGAATTATCTCCATATAGTGGACTTCAATGGTGCCCCTGAGTTTGAACTTCCAAAATAGTGTTTAAATGCATCAAAGGGCTCTAAACATTCCCAGCTGAGGAACAAAGGTCTTATCTAGCGAAACAAAAAAAAAAAAGGGACAATTTATGTACTTTTTAACCTCAAATGCTAGTCTTGTCTAGCTCTGCATAAACTCTGTGCATTCCAGTTCAATACAGTTAGGGTACGTCTAAAAACTCCCATCTCATTTCCCATCTCCTCCAACTTCAAAATCATCCTACATCGCTGCAGAAGTACTGACCCAGTGTTTACAAAGTGAACGCGCAAGGAGGGTCAAACACCCTTTACAAAAAAAAGGTAAAACAGCGATGTTGGACGATTTTGAAGTTGGAGGAGAAAAGATGGGAGTTTTTCGACATACCCTAACTGTCATGAACCGGAATGGACAGAGTTCACGCAGAGCTAGACAAGACGAGCTTTAGAGGTTAAAAAGTATATATATATATAAATTTTTTTTTTTTTTTTTTAAAAACAATCGTTTCACTTGATAAGACCTTTCTTCCTCAGCTGGGATAGTTTAGAGTCTGCATTTTGAAAGTTCAAACTCGCAGGCACCATAGAAGTCCACTATATGGAGAACATTCCTGAATTTTTTTACTCAAAAAAAGATCATTTCTTTAAGACTGAAGAAAGAAAGACATAAACATCTTGGATGACAAGGGGGTGAGTAAATTACCTGTAAATTTTTGTTTTGGAAGTGAACTTCTCCTTTAATTGAATAGGTAATTTCAGACTACACTCAGACTGTTATTGTCATTATCCAATCAATCTTTCCCTCTAAACTAAAATTGAATGAAGGAGGCAGCATAGTTTGCCTTGAGTGCATTAGTCAAGACCTCTAACTGTGTTTGTTTCATGTCTCCTGGCCTGTGATCCAAAGGTTTTGGTAAATCCCCCCACCCCATCCTGGACCCATCTACTCTACCAGCTCTTTTCTGCACATCAGTCAAAGCCTTTCACAGCTGCTGTCCATGATATCCTGTATATATTTCTATTCTCGAATAGAACTAGGCTACAACACCCGTTTCACCCTGAAGATGAACTCATCTTAATGCTGTATTTATACCTCATGCACTCTTTTTGTGGAAAGAAACGTTCTTTAAAGCAAACATTCCTTAAATAGTGCTTTCTGTGTTAAAACTCCTGGCTTAAAACTTTAATGCAACCCACAGATTTTTCTCCACAAAAATATATATATATATATATATATATATATGTACATTATAAGGAGAATTGGATCAGGCCAAGTCAGGATGTCAAGTTTAAGTCTTCAATTAGTTGTAAAGCAAAAAGCTTAAATTCCAAAAGAAAAAAACGATATCATCCCACAACGCAAAAGCAGAGAACAATTGTTATCAAGATGGCGCCAGCTAACCAAATGTAGCACTTCAGAAGCTAAAACTGGGATTGCCTGTCGACGACGTCTTCCTTTACATTCCGTATTTCATTCGTATCCTTTTGACTTTGACTAAATATGTTATTACAAGGCTTTTGCAACCATTTTTAAATGTATTTTCGTTTGTTTAGTGTCCGTGAATGAGTAAAGCTTTGGGAATGTACATATTCAATCACTGTGAAAGACTGAATTCCATTACAAATGTGTCACACTTGCTGTTATGTTTCTATATGCCATGATCTCTTAAAATGAGTTCTGTTCTTTTCTGGCTCTTTCTATTCTGGTTACTTTCAGGACTATGTGTAAAGAAAAGGGCACTAATTGATTTTTAAACCGATAGCCATCCTTTCTACCCATGAATAAACCCTCTCTGTCTCCTTCAATGTATTCCCTCGTTTTGTTTAATGAGACCATGCATTACATAGTTCATCGAATCATATAGTATATGTCCACACGTCAACGATTTAATTTTCCATTTTATTAGTCTGTGTAATTCGTCAATCCCAGATTAAGAAGGTTGCTTTCTTCAATGTAGCCACGAGGTGGCAGCGCTGCAGAAACTGTTCGTCATTTCATGCAAAGAAACTTGCAAATTAAACTTGTAGTCACTGGGAGCGTCAATCCACACAAGATAAACTTGCACTTTTCATATATTATATTATATTTGCCAAAATTTTGGAATAATTAAGATGTTTTTGAAAGACACTTCTATGCTCGCCAAGGCTCCATTTGATCAAAGAATACAGTAAAAACAGCAACTGTGAAATATTACAACTTATTTTCTTTTTTCTTTTTTTTTTATTTTATTGTGATGTCAAAGCTGAATTTTCAGCATCATTACTCCAGTCTTCAATATCTGCTTAATATTTCTGTGGAAGCCTTGATACATTTTTTAGTACTCTTTCATGAACAGAAAGGTCACAAACAGCATTTATATGAGAAACAAATATTCTGTAACATTACAAATGTATTTGTTGTCACTTTTTGATTGATTTACTTTTCTTCTTTTTTTTTTAATTCAACTATCGAACTTTGGAACGGTAGTGTATCAGTTTCCACAACAATATTAAGCAGCAAAAGCACCTTAGATATTGTACAGTTGAGGTCAAAAGTTTACATCCCCCTTTCAGAATCAATAAAAATGATAATTGTTTTACCAAAATAAGAGGGGTCATGCAAAATGCATGTTATTGTTTATTTAGTACTGACCTGAATAAGATAATTCACATAAAAGATTTTTAAAATTTATAAAAATGACCCTGTTCAAAAGTTTACATCCCCTTGATTCTTAATACAGTGTTGTTACCTGAATGATCCACAGCTGTTTTTTTTTTGTTTAGTGATAGTTGTTCATGAATCCTTTGTTTGTCCTGAACAGTTAAACTGCCTGCTGTTCTTCAGAAAAATCCTTCAGGTCCCATGAATTCTTTGGTTTTTCAGCATTTTTGTGTATTTGAACCCTTTCCAACAATGACTGTATGATTTTGAGATCCATCTTTTTACACTCAGGACAACTGAGGGACTCATATGCAACTATTACAGAAGGTTCAAACACTCACTGATGCTCCAGAAAGAAAAAACGATGCATTAAGAGCCCAGGGGTGAAAACTGTTGAACAGAATGAAGACTTGTACTTCATTATTATTTTTCTTATTTTGCCTAATATTTTTTTCATTTAGTACTGCCCTTCCGAGGCTACAGAAGATATGTACATGAAGACAAAATAAGTTAAATTTACCCTGATCTTCAAATTCAAAAAGTTTTCACCCCCGGCTCTTAATGCATCGCGTTAATTAACTGAACAATCAAACTTTTGAACAGTAGTGGATCATAGTTTCTACTATTATTGGTCAAAATTTTGGGATAATTAAGATGTTTTTGGCAGACGTTTCTTTGCTCGCCAAAGCTCAATTTATTTGTTAAAAAAAAATACAGTAAACACAGCAACACTGATAAATAATTTTAAATATTTTAAATATAAATAATTTAAAAAATATTTTATTTTATTTTTTCTTTTGTTTATTTATTTATTTTTAAATAGAATTTATTCTGTAATGGCAAAGCTGAATTTTCAGCATCAGTACTCCACTCCTCTGTGTTTGCTTAAAGGAGAAGTTCACTTCCAGAACAAAAATGTAAAGATAATTTACGCACCCCCTTGTCATCCAAGATGTTCATGTCTTTCTTTCTTCAGTCATAAAGAAATTATGTTTTTTGAGGAAAACATGTCAGGATTTCTCTACATATAGTGGACTTCATTGGTGCCCGCAATCCTGAACTTCCAAAATGCAGTTTAAATGCAGCTTCAAAGGGCTCTAAACGATCCCAGCCGAGGAAGAAGGGTCTTATCTAGCCAAATGATTGGTTATTTTTTTAAAAAAAAATACAATTTATATACTTTTTAACCTCAAATGCTCATCTTGTCTAGCTCTGCGTGAACTCTGCGTACTCCGGTTCATGACAGTTAGGGTATGTCGAAAAACTCCCATCTCATTTTCTCCTCCAACCTCAAAATCATCTTACAATCACTGTTTTACCTTTTTTTTGGGGCATTTGATTTTCTTTGCATGTTCACTTTGTAAACAACATAAAGAAATTCTGCTGAAAATTCAGTTTTGTAATCAGAAATAAATTACATTTTAAAATTTCTTAAAATAGAAAACAGTTATTTTAAATTGTAATAACATTTTACAGTATTACTGTTTTATACTGTATTTTTGATTTTTTAAAAATCTACAGCCACAGGCAATATAAGTTGTAATGTATTATTGTGCTAATTAACTACAAAATCAGAGAAATCTGGGTGTGCCCTGTTTATTTTAAGACCATTTTACTGAATACAACTGTGTTTTCAGGCCACTTGCCCTTGTGTGAATTGCTCTGATCAGCCTGGAATAAACATGGGGGAGGGCAAGCGTTGGCGGGCAGGTAAAGTCTACCTGAATGAGCCTGTCATGTAAGCTGTGTAAGAGCTGCTTGAATGTGGATAAACTGACACCATTACTTCTTACAACTGCAAGAAGAAGCCTGTTAAGAGGATTATTATGTTCCTCATTTAGATCCTGGATACTTTTGGATATGCTAATGGTCAGGTCTAATCAGCGGTGTGTGAGTCAGATGGACAAACAGGCTCGAAATTGATTTTATTTTCACTGTGCCCTTTGGATTATTTTGCTAATGTTTCCACATTTTGTTCACAAGGTGTAAAAAGAGGGCTTGCCCTTATCACCCATTCTCACAAACATTACAGAGAAGAATAGAGATAAATATTCATTAAGTAGCACTTGCCATTCACTTTAAAAGACTTTCTCTGACTAGCAGCAGTAGGTTGTAAATGAGTTTGCGCATAACGCATGACTGACGCATTATTCTGTGAAGTGGAAGCTAAATGGGATATTTTTGATGCCTACATAAACTGACACAACATATCCACCGATGTCAAAGACCACAAGGCTTTCTTTGATGCACAGACTTGAACCCTCCCTATGAAAACATGCTAAAAGGAGCAGCCAAATGGACAGACGTGAGATTACATGTGCTTTGTTAACTCTGAAACAGCAGTGGATGAGATCACAGAATGCAAGGCTGTGACCTGGTTTCCATTGTTTTATGATGTTTCAGTCAACTTGACGGGATGGAAAAAGATTAAACAAGAATTGAGGATATGCACCAGACTTTTTGTCTGGACAGGAACCAACAAAATCAACTGTACACTGCTAAAAATGAAGGTTCTTGTCTTTGTCTTGTCTTTGGAGCCTTTCCGTTCCACAAAAGTCTTTTTATAGTGGAAAAAGGCTCTTTAGATTATTTAAATGTTCTTTAAAAAAAAACTGATTATTTTAAAAACAGTTTACCTAAACCAGTAAACCATTATTTTTACAGTGTATAGAACATTTTAATAATCTAAAGAACCTTTTTAAAATGTAAAATTTCTAAATGGAACCATCAATACCAATAAAGAATCTTCATTTTTAAGAGTGTTCTATGGCATTGATGCAAAAACATCCTTTTGGAACCTGTTTTTAAAAGAGCATGCATGAAAACCTGACAGTGTTTATTATGTTACATTGAATACAAGGTACACCACCAGTCAAAAGTTTTTGAACAGTAAGATTTTAATTGTTTTTTAAAAAACAAATTCTCTTCTGCTCACCAAGCCTGCATTTGTTTGATCCAAAGTACAGCAAAAACACAATTTTGAAATATTTTTACTGTTTAAAATAACTGTTTTCCATTTGAATATATTTTAAATTATTTTAATTATTTTAATATATTTTAAAATGTAATTTATTCCTGGATTTCAAAGCATCAAATTTTTAGCATCATTACTCCAGTCACATGATCTTTCAGAAGTCATTCTAATATTCTGATAAAATATATTATTATTATTAATATTATTATTATTATTATGCATTATTATGAATTGAAAGTTCAGAAGAACCGCATATATCTGAAATAGAAATCTTTTGTAACATTATAAATGTCCTCATCATCACTTTTGATGAATTTAAATCATCCTTGCTAAATAAAAGTATTAATTTCTGTAATTTCTATAATTATACTGACTGCAGTATAATATTATGTTTCTATAATTTCTGTAATTATACTGACTGCAAGCTTGGTAAAGTGTACAAAAGCTTTTTATTTCAGCTAAATGCTGATCTTTGGATCTTTCTATCCATCAAAGACTCCTGAAAAAATGTTAACAAAAAAAAAATGTTTCTTGAACAGCAAGTCAGCATTTTAGAATGAATTATTCTAAAGAGTAATGTGACACTGAAGACTGGAGTAATGATGCTGAAAATTTAGCTTTGATCACAGAAATAAATTACATTTTAAAATATATTCAAATAGAAAGCAGTTATTTTAAATAGTAAAAATATTTCACAATATTACTGCTTTTGCTGTATTTGGATCAAACAAATGCAGGCTTCTTGAGCAAGAGAGAATTCTTTGAAAACATTACAAATCTTGAATTACAAATCAAGACTGGAAGTGTAGATTTACATCTTTTCCTTGTTGACGCTCATCCAAGTTCATTTCTTGGAAAAGTTTCAGATTAAGTCCATGTTTCTGCGGATAATGGGCCCCCTGCTTGGGAGAGCGATCTGAACTTTACCAAGGCCGATGGGAGATTTATTTTCTAACACTAGCAGATCCTCCCTCACGCTACACCTTAGAAAGAGCCGTGGGTATGAATCCCACGTTAAAGTTTATTTTATTTCACAGCAAAGCTGAAGCGGATACCATAG